>JANRMT010062819.1:11915475-11965695 GCA_026402145.1 Polypterus bichir lapradei
ATATATATATATATATATATATATATTGGCATAAACGATGAGTTATAAAGTATCCATCCATCCATCCTCTTCCGCTTATCTGGGGTCGGGTCGCGGGGGCAGCAGCTTGAGCAGAGAGACCCAGACTTCCCTCTCCCCAGCCACTTCTTCCAGCTCTTCCCGGAGAATCCCAAGGCATTCCCAGGCCAGCCGAGAGACATAGTCCCTCCAGTGTGTCCTGGGTCTTCCCCGGGGCCTCCTCCTGGTTGGACGTGCCCGGAACACCTCACCAGGGAGGCTTCCAGGAGGCACCCTGATCAGATGCCCAAGCCACCTCATCTGACTCCTCTCGATGCGGAGGAGTAGCGGCTCTACTCTGAGCCCCTCCCGGATGACTGAGATTCTCATCCTATCTTTACCTCTCCTTGAACCATCACCTTATCGTGGTGGAGGGGTTTGCGTGTCCCAATGATCCTAGGAGCTTGGTTATTTGGGGCTTTATGCCCCTGTAGGGCCACCCAAGGCAAACTGGTCCTAGGTGAGGGATGAGACAAAGAGCGGTTCAATAAACCTCCAATGATGAGCGAAAACTTAGGACGACGTTTTCCCTTGCCCGGACGCAGGTCACCGTGGCCCCCCTCTGGAGCCAGGCCTGGAGGTGGGGCTCGATGGCGAGCGCCTGGTGGCCGGGCCTGCACCCATGGGGCTCGGCCAGGCACAGCCCGAAGAGGTAACGTGGGTCCTCCTTCCCATGGGCTCACCACCTATGGGAGGGGCCAAGGAGGTTGGGTGTAGTGTGAGTTGGGTGACCTTGGCTGTCTGATCCTCGGCTACAGAAACTGGCTTTTGGGATGTGGAGTAGCTAAAACTAAAAAATACTGTATATAATCCAGGAAAAGTAGTACCATACTCGATTAACACTTTCTGGATTTCCATTTTACCAAAGGTTTAGTTTCTTGATTTTTAAGCTAACGTCACAGGCAGCTCTCTCTTGCTCTCATTATGTGCTTTGCATGAGGGACAATCTTTTATGATTTAAATGTTTAACTCTTTTTATGTAGCAAATCTAGAAAAAACTATGAACTTGTTAGACAACAAAAGTTAAACATAAGAAATATAGAGCAAAACACTAACTTGCAACAGATAAGCAGCGGGACTAGTATAGGGTGCCAGAGATCTCCCAACCCAGGACACAATCTCATAGACACAAGTCATGTTTAAATAAAACCAATTTATTTATACTTCTGCCTTCCACAGAGGTTCCAAAAGCACAATAAACTCAAATCTTTCCATGCTGTTTTGTTCTCTTCTCCTCCTCTCAACCTCCCAGGTGAGCTTTGTCCACTTCTGCACAACTCTGACTTGCCTAAGATGAGGTTGAGGAGCTTCCTTTTTTCCGGACCCGGGAGTACTTCTGGTGCTAGGGTGTGGCCTGATGGAAGTACTTCAAACAGAAGTCCCGTAAATCAGGGATAAGGAATCCCTGCATCATCCCCTGGTGGCCCCCACAGAACCTAACCATTCTGTTCTAGGGAACTACAATATCCAGAGTGCCTTGCGGGTATCCATAGAGGTAACATCGCCCAAGATAGCTGTCTCTTATTGTTTTGGTGGAGTCTATAGTCCTGTGGGGGTGTCTCCCCCTTTCCTTAGATGATGCTGTCCTCCCGGCTGGGTATTGTTTGTGGGTCCAACCCAGCTGGGATGCCAGTGTACCCATCCTGGTGCTGGGATCTTTTGCCTGTCTTCTGGGCAAGAGAGGATGATTTTCCCCCTGTTTCTTGTGATGGCATAGGGCTGGCCTCCCATCCACTTAAGAAACTATACGCTCACCCATGCATGTCATCCATGAGAACAGCTTAATGATATCAGGTCTTCAAAGAGATTTGTGATATTATTTTTCTTGGTTTATACAAAGAGTTTTACTTACAGAGGAGCATAGTAGGTTGTCTTTTCCATGAAGCTTGTCCATGTCAAAGTAAATAGACTTATTCTGCTCACTTTAGATGTTTGCTCTGTTCTCTGCAATTTAAAAAGCATTACTCTTTCTAGTATGCAGCTGATGATGTGTGATATACCTGTCTTTCACAAGCATTTAGGCACAGAGCCTCCCTCCCTGAAGAAAGGTTTCTACTATAGCAGAGTCTGTGGTTTATCATTGGAACAGACGATGACCTAGATCAAATCTTATGTAGTTATTCCTAAGAGACTGGAAAGAGAAACATGCACAACTAGTTTTATACTAAAGGAACGCTCCATCCAAAGATCATATTTTATATTACCCTGTAGTAGCCAAGTGTTTACTTTTTTTTACATTTTTTACGTGAACTTCCACAAAATCAGCTGTCTGTATGCATATTGTTAATTTATAATGTTCCTACCCTGGTTGTCAATACTGTGAATAATATTCTAAATAAGTATTTAGATACTGATTACAGAATATACAGTCCTTAATGTATTCAGATTTGAGTTCTGATTGAATCCTCAAAATGTGTAACTTATCCTGAATAATTTATGAAGATTTTTTATATACTTTAAGGATTTGTATAGCCTACTTCTTAAAAATGGTATAACAAGTTAAACATCTTTAATTAAATTTTGACCTGAAAATGCACTTCAATCTCACATAAAACTGAAGATCCCCTAAAAGCAATGGTCCAGAGGGCCCGTAATGAAACACTAGAGGCTAAAACAGCGGTATGTCAGTGGCGGCCGCCAGTGGTCCGCTGGAATTTTGCACATCAGCTTTTGGATAGCCCCATGGCAGCCTGCTAGTGGCAGCAGCTGGTGGCTGACAGTCAGTCTTCAGGCAGTAGGAGAACATTTGCCGACAAAAATCTGCCCTTCAGCCGCTATATGCCTTTTCATTTTATCTTAATATAAAATATTGTTGTTGGCAGTTCATTAATTGACCACTACTCATGTAGTAAAAGTCTTGATATTTTTATTAAAGCAAAGAATATGCAACAATAATAATACCACCAATAACAATAATGAAAATAGGGATAATCACATATTGTACAGTTTTATGCACGTTTTCTACAATCTTCTCCTTTCACACGCAACAATGCATGTACAAAACAGCAAAAAAAAAAAAGAAAAGAAAAGATATATAATATGGGATAGTAAAGGAACAAGGACCAAATAAAGCAGTATTTAGTGTAAACACAATTAAAGCTTACCTTACAAATGTGTTTCAGCATTCATTCTCCATTGTTTTTGGCCCTCATCTCTGTCAAAGGTACCTTTCAGAAACTGAGTCACCTCCTGCTCCAGCTCCTCTTCATTAGCTCCCTTTCTGGTGAGATTTCTCCTGATTGCCCTTGCCAACACACAGATATTTGTTGTTAACTTCAGTTATCTACCCCAGTGTATTAATAAGAATCATTGAAATAATAAAGACAGACTTAATACATTGACTCTGGCATTAAGAAGGACCAACATTTGCTAGTGGCTGTAAAAACCTATACACTGTCAGTGATGCTTTTCAGGTTGAGGTTCTTGAAAGAGATTCTCTCCCACACCTGTCCAGTTATACAACTGGGCAATAGCATTGTCATTAGGCAGGGAATCATTCACCTCACTGATTCTTTGATACCTTTAAAAGATAGATATTGCCCTTGCTGGAAAACAACAGGTATTAGCATGAATGTCTGCTGCTGAAATACTTAAAATTGTACAGTACAATCTCTGACAAATGTATTGTGAATTTTAACAAAAAATGCTGTTAACAGGGAGAAGCGGCAGCAACATGTATCTACCTATGTCCCCTCTTCGGTTATTGTGAAATTACCAATTTCTCTCAAAGCTTCTGTTACGGTGATGGTCCCCTCCAGATTCCCTCTTCACATATGGGAGTCTGTAGAAACTACCAACACCGTTGATAGTTATGCCTGAGCTGAGCTGACAAAAGGGGACAAACCTCAGATGAAGCATGTGGATGGTGGAAAAAGTGCTCAGATGCTTTCATTAAAAACAAAATCGAAACAAAATGAAAAAAAATGTCCACAGTGCAGTGCTCAAAAAAAAGTACATAAATAAATCCATAAAACCAGGTGAAAAGTGAAGGGGTAAAAACCATAATAAATCCATTAAAATAAGAGGTTAAAATGCAGTCTCTAACTCCTCCCCATCTAAGCACACCTCCTTCTTTGTCCTCGGCTCACCCATCGCTCGTGTAGCCGGCAGAGACTCAACAGGTACAAACTCCTTTCTGCCAACCCCCATCATGGTTGCCTCCAAACTGCACAGCCAGATGATCCGAGGTCGGCTCTCCTCCTGTCTTCCTTCACTCGCACCTCATCTGCCTTGCTCGCCCCACTCCATCCAAATATTCAGTGGGGCGAACTAGCCCCTGGAGCGCTACAGCCTACGCCCCTTTACGGGGCCCAAGCTTGTACGGCCTTCTCCTTCCAGGTGGCCAGATTGTCCTCCCAAAACTGCCTTTCATGTCCTTTAACCTCCTTCTCTTTCTTTCGATCTTTTTTCCTCCCAATCCCCCTGTGCTGGCCCGTACTTTTACAGCTCAGTGGGTGCAACACCTTAATCACACGCTGCAAGAAGATGATGAAATAATTAATAATGATCACACTCGCATGTGCAGATGCAACTCACTCCAATTACCTCATTAACTCCCCGCAGTCATGCAAGTGTGCCCACGGAGACTGAAAAGGCTGTCTGGATTTCAATCTGGCCATATTTTTGAAGCCGCGGACCCACTATACCACAGCTTCTGGTCTTGAAAGAGCATGGAATCCATATCCTTCAGAGACTCCCCTGTGTTGAGGGGGGAAGAAAACGGAAGCTCCACATCAACATATACATTATTTTTAATTTGCAGAGTTTTTTCTATATTGTCCAGTCTCTGTATTACTCTACAACTTCCTCATTACTGTCCTGATTGCTCTGAAGTAATCTGTAATGTAAAAAGGAATATATCAAAAAGTAGATTGCTAATCTGTCTACTATTTGTTATTAGTATGATTGTCACATACATTCTCATTAGGCAGGTTCTGCTGGGATTCACCATGGTACAGACCTACTCCAACTTGTAAAGCTACATTACATAACTTAGCAATTAATATGACAAACTTTAATTGACAATTATAGTAAGGTGAAAGAAAAGTTACAAATCCATACATCAGTGTATTTCCATAGTGATTACACCATTATTTATCTTTGCCTTGAGAATGGCTTCATCAGTAACAAGCTACTTACCAAAACAGCTTTCCAAACAGAAAACATTTAGAACCCAATCTTGCAATGCTGAAACATTAAGTTTACCAGCTGCACATACAACACAAGTAGCAAATGAGGGAGATGTGAAGTGAAAAATGCTCAAACAATGAGTTCCGCATTTGGGAAATTATACAATACAATACAATTTATTTTTGCATAGCCCAAAATCACACAAGAAGTGCTGCAATGGGCTTTAACAGGCCCTGCCTCTTGACAGCCCCCCAGCTTGACTCTCTAAGAAGACAAGGAAAAACTTCCAAAAAAACCCTTGTAGGGAAAAAATGGAAGAAACCTTGGGAAAGGCAGTTCAATAAGAGACCCCTTTTCAGGTAGGTTCAGCGTGTAGCGGTGTCAAAAAGAAGGGGGTCAATACAATACAATACACAGAACAGAACAAATCCTCAATACGCTATAAGTACGGAGCAGAATTTAACAGTAGATGATATCACATGATATGATTTGGATTTGTTTAGAGTCCTGGAGACCTCAGCCATCAAGCTGCCTCACCCATTTGGCCATTCCACAGCTGAAATAGTGCTGGGCCAGCCAATCCAATGAAAGGACCCCTCTACCCCACGATTCCTGCGATCCTCAATCAGGGATGACTTTGGCAGGTGGGCCACATTTGAGTACTGAGAAGAGGAGCAGAATAGGTTAGGGTTAGTGACAAATTATAACTATCATGTTACTTATGTTTTAGTGCTAATGACTAACAACAGAGCTGCAGTCTGTACAGTTAATCAGCAGCTCTAGTCAGGATATGCTAAACTGAAGTACTGAGTCTTCAGCCGGGATTTAAAAGCTGAGACCGAAGGGGCCTCTCTTATAGTAGCAGACAGACAGTTCCACAGTTTAGGGGCCCTGTAACTAAAAGCTTGACCTCCCACTGTTATTTTATTAATCCTTGGAATCATAAGCAGACCGGCATCTTGAGATCTTAATGTGCGCTCTGGTTTGTAAGTCATGATAAGTTCAGACAAGTAAGCCAGACCTTGGCCATTTAATGCTTTATATGTTAAAAGGAGGATTTTGAAATCTGCCCTAAACTTAACATAGAGCCAGTGTAAGGATTTAAGAACTGAAGTTATGTGTTCATATTTTCTTGTTCTTGTAATAGTTCTTGCAGCAGCATTTTGGATTAACTGGAAGCTGTATAAAGAACAGTTTGAACATCCAGTGAACACCGCATTGCAGTAGTCAGTCCTACTAGAAATAAATGCATGAATTAATTTCTCAGAATCCTGCTTATTTAGAAAGCACCTTAATTTCCCAACATTCTTAAGATGGAAGAAACATGATTTGGAGAACTTTGTAATATGCGCTTTAAATGACATGCTAGAGTCAAAGATAACTCCTAGATTGCGGGCTGATTCAGTAAAATTAATGGTGATTCCAGCTAAGTTAAATGAGGACAAAATATTGTTGTGATCAGCGTCATTCCCTCCAACAACTAACATCTCTGTTTTATCTGTGTTTAAAGACAAGTAGTTCTCATCCATCCACTCATCCATCCTTTAATTCACTAATACAACTAATTAAATACAACATCAGAGAAACTTCATTTGATCTAAATGAAAGGTATAACAGGGTGTCATCTGCATACGAATGAAAATTAACATTATGTTTTCTAATGATAGATCCCAGTGGAAGCATGCAAATTGAAAACAGTAAAGGTCCCAGTACTGAGCCCTGCGGGACACCATAATGAACTTCTGTGTATAATGATGAAGTACTGTCAGCACATTTCAGTACATATTGGAATCGATTTGATAAATAAGAACTAAACAAAGCGAGCACAGTGCCTGTAAGCCCAACATCATTTTCTAGCCTGTGCAGTAAAGTAGAATGGTCAATGGTGTCAAATGCTGCACTTAAGTCTAACTCCATTACAGTGGAGTTTCCTTCATCAGAGGATATTAGAATGTCTTTTACAATCCACATTAGTGCCGTTTCTGTACTATGACCAGTGCGGAAACCAGACTGGAATTTCTCAAATAAGTTTTAATGCATATGGTGTGACTGAAGCTGTTTGGCAACTATTTTTTCTAGTATTTTAGAGAGAAAGGGTAAATTTGAAATAGGCCTATAATTATTTAGTATGTGTGGGTCTAGGTCTGACTTTTTAAGTAATGGTTTAATGACTGACACTTTTAGTGCATCAGGTACTGTGCCATGCAATAATGAACTATTGATAATGTTTAGAATAGGCACTGCAAGAACATCCATTGCACCTTTTACTAGTTTTGTTGGCAGTGGATCTAGGGAACAAGTAGTAGGTTTCATTTTAGAAATGAAATTTAAGACTTCCTGCTCAGTTACAGGATTAAGTGCTGAATACAATGTGAGGCAGGGTCTGCTAAGCTAGTATGCGGTTTGTACTGTGATGCTGAGACCTGTGATCTTATATTTTTTATTTTCTCAATGAAGAAGTTCATAAAGTCTGTACTGCTAATATCTGTTGGTATTTTGCACTGTAGATCTGATTTCCCATTTGTTAATTCAGCAACTGTTCTAAACAGTACCCAAGGATTTTTATTGTTGCTATTATTGTAGAATAGTATTCTGAGCAAGCTTTAAAGAGAGCTTTTTTATATTTTTTAACACTCTCTGTCTATGCAATTTGAAAGACATGTAGCTTTGTTGTTCTCCATTTGTGCTCCAGTTTTCGACACTCTAATTTAAGAGTTCAAGTTTTTTCATTAAACCAGGGAGAGTTTCTATGTGCTTTGATCACTTTTGTTTTAAGGGGAGCCATTGCATCCGGAGCATCTCTCAAAGTCACATTATAATTTAATGTTAGCTGATCTAAATTGTTTTCCACGTTTACATTTGATGTTAACTCATCTAAATGGTTTTCCACAATTACACTCGACATAATCAAAGTATCTATAAATTTTGAAGCAGAATTACAATGTAGATGTCGCACTGTCTTTGTTTTAATCTGTGAGTGCGTTGGCAAGGGCAGCACTAAATTAAATGTAATTAAGTAGTGATCGGAAATAACTTCATTTAATGGAGTAATATTTAAATTTTGAATTTCAATTTTGTAAGTTATAATTAAATCTAATGTGTGGTTATAATTATGAGTTGGACCTTTGACAACCTGACAAAATCCTACTGAATTTAACAAATAAGTAAAACATTTGCTAAAAGTGTCAGTTTCCACATCAATGCGTTCATTAAAATCCCCCATCAGTACTACGTGATCACAATTTATAGCCAAATCAGATAAAGGTTGCTAAATTCAGTCATGAACAGTGAATATGGCCTTGGTGGTATGTCGACTAGCACTATAATTCTGTTGGAATCTGTTTTAATATTTAAAATGAATGCCTCAAAGGATGTAAAGTCAACTAAATTTTTAGACATGATTTGCATTTTGTTACAATGAATTATTCTAAGGCCTCCTCCTCGACCAGAATCTCTAGACTTATGAAGGAACAAGTATCCATCTGGTGACACCTCAGCTAGGGGAACAGTGTCACATTTACTAAGCCAGGTTTCTGCTAAGTAAATTCTTGGAGCTTATAACAAGGTATACCTATTGTAGAGCACAGCCGGGCCCTTGCATATCTACATATATACATATACACATATATATATATACACATACATATATACATATATATATATACATACATCCACATATATATACATATATACATTGTCACACACGTGCGCATGGGAGGCAGCTAAAGGGCTTGAGTGAAGGCAGTTCTGAGGTATGCCGGGATGTGGCAGAGTGCACTGACTCTTTTTCTCCCTTCCCTGTAGACCATTCCTGGGAGATTCCACCTGGCTCTCTTGACATCACTTCCGGGACTGAACCAATGGAAACAGACCTTACCAGCTCCGGCCCCTCTGATGTCACGTCCAGGCTTGATCCAATGAGTGATGAACACGTGCCCGATCCTTATGACCTCACTTCCTGTCTTCTCCTTTAAAAGCCTGCCCTTTTTCCCTTTTCCCTCAGTCTTGTTTTGGACTCGGTTGTATGCACTTCAGTGCTCTGTGTTTCTATAAAAACGACTCTGCAGCCAGGATACCAGATTATACGGGTGGCTGCCCCAAACCTTTATCTGAGTATGTCTCATTCTTGTGACAACATATACTGTATATATACATATCTACATATATACACACATATATTTATGTGTGTGTGTGTATATACAGTGGAACCTCGGTTCATGAACGTCTCGGTACACGTACAACTCGGCTTACGACCAAAAAGTTCGCCAAACTTTTGCCTCGGTTCACGACCACACACTCGGTATGCGAACAAGCCAGTTTCCCTTTTGGTTTGTACATGTTCAGTCTCTCCCTGTGCATTTCCTGTGCAGCGAGCAAGAGAGAGAGCGAGAGAGCGCAACACACACACACACACACAGGCAGCACGCGCACACACACAGGCAGTGCGAGAGAGGTGCGCGTGCACACACACAGGCAGCGGCGAGAGAGGCGCGTGCCCAGACACACACAGGCAGCATGCGAGAGAGACGCGCGCGCACACACTCACACACACACAGACACACATAGAGGCAGCGTGAGGGAGATCGCGACACACACACACACACAGAGGCAGTCCGAGATGCAGACACACAGGCAGCGCGAGAGAGAGCTGGACGCATTAAGGTAGGAAGGCAGTTAAAGAATGCATTGGGCTTGATTTTGTTTTCACTTCTGTTTCCAGCGATCTGTTCGTAGCGTGCATTGTTGCAATGCTATTTTTCTTGGTGGTTTATTAAATTACGGATTTTTTCAAATGTTAATTTTTTTCCCTGTGCTTAAAACTCATTAAAAAAGTGCTTTTAGCTAGCGGTTGGTAGCGCTATAGTGCAAACTATTGCAGTGTTAGTTTTCTCTGTTGTGCAAGGTTTTCTCAGTGTTATTCAATGTTTTTACATTTAGTTTACTATTAGACTGTGCATTCTATGGTTTAATTAACTATATTTGTGCTTAAAAATCTTTAAAAAAATATATTTACATACAGTTCGTATGGTCTGGAACGGATTAATTGTATTTACATACAATCCTATGGGGGAAATTGCTTCGGTTCACGACCAAATCGGTTTACGACCAGAGTTTTGGAACGAATTATGGTTGTAAACCGAGGTTCTACTGTATATATATATATATATATATATATATATATATATATATATTGTCAGGGATGCCAGTTGCGATGACCCGGCCGGGATGCCTTGAGGGACCGGAAGAGGGTGTGCGCCCACCTTGGATCACGTGGGGACCGCCACCCTGGTTGCTTTGGGGGCCACGGGTTGACCAACCCTGTAGGGGCCTGTGGTCACCGCCAGGGGGCGCCCCAATGCCTTGGGAACCCTGGACCGCAGCACTTCCACCACACCAGGAAGTGCTGGGGGGAAGAGAAGCAGGGACACCCGGAGTGCTTCCGGGAGTACAGCTGGCACTTCCACCACACGGGGGCGTGTTTGCGGGTGATTGCCGGGGCGCACCTGGAGCATATCCGGGTGAAAATAAAAGCTGCCGCCTACCTTCATTCGAGGCTTGAGTCTGGTGAGGAGAGGACAAGACAGGAGAAGCGAGAGAGGAGACGGCCCGAAGAAAGGCAGATTGTGTGAGAGGCCTGGACTTTGGGGACTTGTGAAGTTTTAGGGTGCACTTTAATAACTTTGTATATAATGTAAATAAACGTGTGGTGGTGCATAACAACATGTCTGCCTGTCTGTGTCCGGGGCTCGTTCACAATATGTATGTGTGTGTGTGTGTATATATATATATATATATATATATATTGAAATAGTTGTTCTGTCAAATAATGCAAAGAGTACGCAACATGTGTTTTGCCCTAATTCTGGGCTCATCAGGCGTACACACACTGCACCCGCTCTCGGGAATCGAACCTTGGACATCAGCGCTAGAGGCGAAGCCTCTTGCATTGTGCCACGGCATGTGGTTCGTTTATTTGACAGTATGTAAATCAGGGTATATATATACAGTACAGGCCAAAAGTTTGGACACACCTCCTCATTCAATGTGTTTTCTTTATTTTCATGACTGAAGGCATCAAAACTATGAATGAACACATGTGGAGTTATGTACTTAACAAAAAAAGGTGAAATAACTGAAAACATGTTTTATATTCTAGTTTCTTCAAAATAGCCACCCTTTGCTCTGATTACTGCTTTGCACACTCTTGGCATTCTCTCGATGAGCATCAACAGGTAGTTACCTGAAATGGTTTTCACTTCACAGGTGTGCCTTATCAGGGTTATTTAGTGGAATTTCTTGCTTTATCAATGGGGTTGGGACCAGCAGTTGTGTTGTGCAGAAGTCAGGTTAGTTGGACGATCATTTATTTTTCAACAGGACAATGACCCCAAACACACCTCCAGGCTGTGTAAGGGCTATTTGACCAAGAAGGAGAGTGATGGAGTGCTGTAAATGGTCATGAAAATAAAGAAAACACATTGAATGAGGAGGTGTGTCCAAACTTTTGGCCTGTACTGTATATAGCAAAATTCCCGCACTTCACAGTGGAGAAGTAGTGTGTTAAAGAAATTATGAAAAAGAAAAGGGAACATTTTAAAAATAACGTAACATGGTTGTCAATGTAATTGTTTTGTGACTGTTATGAGTGTTGCTGTCATCAAGGATTTGATTATCATTATTTCTTTCAATCAGGTTCGTATTTGGAGGATGTGTTGTGTTCAAGTTACATTCCGTGTTTGTCAACCGTTGTAAAGATAACAGGTTTCATTCATCGATTTCTTTCTTACTGCATCAATAAACAGCTCGTCTTCCTCTTTATTTGAGACATCACACACTGCATGCACGGGTTTTTTTTTACACTGTCTTCCTTTAGCTGGACATTGACTTTTTCCACCGTGTGCTTTGTTTCCGCAGTAGCTGCACTTATGAATATGCTTGTATGCATCACTCGCTTCATATTCTTTTGCTGCCTTCTCAATTGTGTAATGTGTTTTTGTTCAGCACTCTTTGGAGCTGTTGCTTTTTGTCTGCGTACTGCGTCCACAGTCAGTTCATGTGTGCCGCTCGGAGTACATGCATCGAAGGTTCTCAGCTGTGCTTGGGCTCATCTCATGCGATGTCCACGGCTTTATTTAATGTTAGCTAAGACCCGGCACTTAAAAGTTTCTCTCGCAGTTTCGCTGAATTTGTGCCAAACACCACCCTGACCATCTCATCTTCGTCTGCATAAGCACAGCCCTTCACCCGCGAATATTTAGCGGCAGAGTGTTTCTATCGGATTGCCGCTGACAGACGGCCTTATATGGGCAGGCACTCAATTACGCGGGAGGTGTGACAAGGCAACCGAGCTGCAGGCTATGGCCGGTATATATGTACTGTGCATAAGTAGGTTCCGGTTATGACCGTTACACGTAAAATTTCGAAATGAAACCTGCCTAACTTTTGTAAGTAAGCTGTAAGGAATGAGTCTGCCAAATTTCAGCCTTCTACCTACACGGGATGTTGGAGAATTAGTGATGAGTCAGTGAGTGAGTGAGTGAGTGAGTCAGTCAGTCAGTGAGGGCTTTGCCTTTTATTAGTATAGACTAAAAAGATTACAATATGCAAGCTTTTGAGGCAACTCAGGCCCCTTCTTCAGGCAAGATGTAATACAGAAACTGGAGTTCCCTGTGTTTATATCCACACACTAGGACAAGAAACAACATTGGTAAATCTTTAAGTGAGAAATCTTAAATGTAAAAAAATAATAGATTCCTTCAGGCTAGGGTTCATTTAACAAGAGAGAAGAACAATGTATGGTCAAGATCTTTGGATAAGATAGCTGTCCAACAAAGTTTTTAGAAGTTTCTAATGAGTTTTTCAAAACAATGTTGATCTGTAGACAGGTTGTCTGTGTCAGTCTGAGAGATGCAAACAATCCTCATATCTCGCTATAAAACTCTTGTCTCTATTCAAACCATGTTGTAATGTATTAAATTTTAGCATGAGTTTAACTTCCCATTCTTTTCTCTCTTGCTGTGTTTTGAAGTTGCCCATAAGCACTGTGACTTTAAAGTCCCTCTTACAGTGTCCATGGCTGTTGAAGTGGGTCGCTACAGGAACATCTGTGTTGCCATGTTTAATGTGGAACCTGTGTAAATTCATTCTCTGGCGGAGTGTTTGTCCAGTTTCTCCCACACAGAGTGCAGTGTCAGGACATTTCATGCAAAGAATTAGGTAGACCACATTAGATGATCTGCAGGAAAATGATCCCTTTACGTGATGTTCTAGTCGTCAGTGTGGTATAACTATACGGTCTGTATTATAAACGTGGGCACATGTTTTACATCTTTTTTGTAGGCATGGAGATGCGCCATTTTCTGTTGGTTCACTTAGGGAGCTTCGGACAATCAGTTGCTGAAGGTTTGGTGGTTGTCTGTATGTCAGAAGGAGAGGTTCAGGAAATACATTTTTCAGTGTTTGGTCATTGTTTAGCATTGGCTGAGGTATTTTTTTATAATTTTTCGAAGTGCTTCAAGATGTGGGTTGTAGGTGACAACAAGGGGGATGCGGTTCTTGTTGTCTTTGTTTTTATATTCCAGAAGGTTGTCTCTGGGTATGGCAGTAGCTCTTCTTATTTGGGTGTCTGTTGTTTTGGGGGTATAACCTTGTCTGATGAAATCTTGTCTGAGCTCCTGCAGTTGTTTATCACAGTCTGTTGGGTCTGAGCAAATACGATTGTACTGTATTGCTTGGCTGAAAATAATGGAGCGCCTCATATGCTTGGGGTGGAAGCTATCACTTCTTAGGTAGGTCCGTCTGTCTGTTGGTTTGTGAAAAACAGAAGTTACAAGGGTGTTGCCTTTCAGTTGAATGGTGATGTCAAGGAAATTCCTTACTTGGAAATTCAGTTTAGTTTTAGTTTTCCTTCATCGTGTATTTTTAGTTTTAGTTTAGTTTTTATTTTACAAAGACATTTCTATTTTAGTTTTATATCTATTAGTTTCTATTTTAGTTTTAGTAATTATGGCATGGAGCTCCTATTGAGTTTAGTTTTGTGTCACAATCAGACAGAACTGTACACTTAACAGATATGGATATGAGTTTAATATTAGTGGAATCTTACTACACTACATGGTTTAATATCTGGTTTTGTTTTTGTCTGATAGAAACAAGTATAATCAAAACTAGAGCCTTTTGGAGAGTGTCGCGGTGGGTCTCGTGTAGACTGGAGAGACAGCCTTATCATTAACCGACCGGGATGGCATTGTCGGTCCTCCACTCCTGCACGTGTCTCCCGCTACCTCATAAGACTAAAGGAGCAAAAGAAAGTGTGAAGCATCGTAGTATTTATTTACAGCGGTTTAGAAAAGGGATCCCGTGTTTGCAGTTGTCTGGGCTGTAGCTCAGAGAAGGAGGAAAAAATAAATGAACACTGCTTACTTTCACTTAAGGCAGAAGGGCAGTCCTCATCTCAAAAGCCGGCACAGCTACACCCACGTGCGCGCCAGTTGCTCCAACTTTTATAATAATTGTGTTGGACAGTCGCGTTTCACAGTCATGTTCTCGTCATCGCGTGCCCGCGGAGGGATGATGTTGAACAGTTTAATTGGTCGGCGCAGGGGCACTGAATACAAAAAGGAGTTACGGCCTCTAGTGGGGGTCTTCTGATTAGATCTTTTTAGAGTAAGGTACTTGGTAGAACAGCAATTTGAATTTACCAAGCACTACGGCTTGTGCCTTGCTTATTTGTAAATATTGTTGTTTCTTGTATATATAGGGTTGTGGTTATTGGTGAACTGTTTATTTTTGTATATACACTTTTTCTGTATTTTGAATATTTTTGTTTTGGTGAATCCTGTATACACTGTTTGAAGGAGCAGCTTCTTGACTTGGAGCACTGTGGAGGAAGACAGCTTCATTTTTGTTTTTTGTATATATGGTTTTTTACTAGTTTGGGTGTATTTTACTTTTCCATTTGGGACTTTCAGGCAGCACTGTAAATACTGTATATAGTCATTTTTGGCCTCCATTTGATTACTGTTTTTGTGTGTCCTTTGTGTTATTGGACTGTGTATCGATATATAAATTCCGCAGGACATTATTTTTGTTTTCTTTAAGTGCACCTGTAAATAAAACCTCACTTTATTTTTCAAAAAACCCAACCCTTTTTGTGTCCGTGTCTCCCTGTCTTACACCATCATCCTGGTCACGCACAGTCCCACATACTAGACACCTAGAGTGTAGGCTGGTGATCCTAATTCCCACTACACGGGGTGTCACAGGCTGATGTTAAGAACAAAAAGAATATGATATTTCAACTATCTATTTTGAGAGAGAGAGAAAAATATTGAAAAAAGGGAGACAAATATTTTAAAATATATTTCTGCTAATGGATCACTTTCACAATATCAGGTATTTTGAGTTGTGAATATGAACTAAAAAAGATAAATTAACAAATATAGAATAAATACAAAAACCCATTAGTATGTTTAGTTTTTCATCACTTAGCAGATTCTCTTTGCCTACCTACCTTTTGTTTGTATTGCTTCATTGTTAAGCGATGTTTTTAAAGCAAAAGTGATTGGTCAGCAACAATGTGCTGATCTTGTATGATGACCTAATCAGTCTCTCAATCAGTCCCATTTTATTTTCAAAAACCAAGAGTAGTCTCCCCTCGACTTTCTTGTATACTCAGATATGGGGATGAATATTTAAGGGGTGTACTGCAAGACAATGATTATATTTTTATATTATGTACATTAAGAAACCATCAACAACAAAATCAAATCAAATTAATAATATATTGAACAATTATTATAAAAGTAAAGTTGAATAAATCGGACTCTACAGCTGCATGAATAATAAAAAAAAATTGAGTATGTGTTCAGGTAAAGTACCACTTCCAGGTGATGAATTTGTCCCAAAAGTTAATACAGATCTACAATTGTAGGGTAACAACCACATGCCCCATGACCCTGTGGTTGGGATGTAGCGGGTTGGATAATGGATGGATGGATATAGGTCACAAAGATTATGATACAATGGACTTCAGTGGGAACTAGTGCTACCGGCTTTACTGCTGCACCCTGGCCTTGAATATGGTTAGCCTCTGAAGCTCCTACTTTGTAATTTCTAGGCTCTGATGCTAAGTTTCTGCGGATGCCAGTCCGAATCCCTGCTACTGCCAAAACAGATCCTACTCTGCTGGGCTCTTGAGCAAGGTCCTTAACCTGCTGTTGCCCCAGGGGTGTTGTACAATGGCTGACCCTGGGCTCTGACCCCCAAGGGGTATGTGAAAACTAACAAATTCCTAATGCAAGAAATTATATAAGGAAAAATAAAGAACAAAATGAAAAATAAATCTCAAATTACTGAAGTTGCATAATTCATATGTCATTTATTGCAGTCATATGCTCAAAACATTCAGTACACATGCATTTCTGGCTAAAATATCATTAGATAAATACTCCCAGAAAATCAGAGTAGCGCATGAACATGAAGTATGTTCAATAGGTATCAAGCTTTGAAATTCAAGATTCACCTCCTTAGTCTTGTCTTCAAAAGCTTGATTCTTTTTGAACAAACGTCATGCTCATGCACCACTCTGGTTTTCCATATTTACCTAACAATAATTTTACAAAAATGTTTGCACTTTAGATGCTGTAAGCATATGATCACATAACTAACTTGTGGTTTATGCAACATAGGTAAGACAGATCTCAGTTCAGCTCAGTAATTCAAATAATTTTGAAACTTTTTAACCACTGTGAAATGCAGATGGGAGACATAATTGTCGGCATTAAGGTCAAATTGGTTTTCACTGTAACAGACCTTTTAAATGTTTTTCAAGTCTGTTGTTTTAAAGGAGAAAGTCACTGAAGCTTCAAAAAGTCCCAATCTGTTTGGTAATTACTTATGCCTAAAATCATAATCAAAAATTTGGGTTTATCATGTATAACCTTACTGAAAACAAGATGAACCTATTGAACTAAATATCCTATGTAGTATTTATCTCTTTCTGCTAATTGTTTTCAAAGGAATTAAATTTCCAGCTTTAAAGATAAAGGCACAATGGCAAAAAAGTATTATGAGTTTAAAATTATAGAATACCAGTAATGACAATATGTACTCTCTGAATCTGTGAAATCCATGGCTGAGTGAGTCCAGTTGAATATGCTGCAGGTTTTGCCAATGGACATTAAAATCCTATTATGACAATTAATGCTGTTCCATCTAGTGAAAAACTTTGACATTCATTTCTATATATTTTTAATATCAGTTGACCAATTAACTCCATAGTTAAACCTTATGGATTTTCTAGTCATTTACTAAGTTGTTTGACAGATTCTTTAAAAGAAAGTAAAATCTTTTCTTCATCACAATAATGTCCATGGTATACTGTACATTCCATATTTTATTACACTGTCACGTGAGAGTAACTGCTTCAACATTTTTAACACCTAGTTAAAATAAGACAAACAAATTAAAGCTACCTAAATGCAATTCCCATATAACGTATCTTGGACTTCAGAAGCCATACCTGTATGAGGAATTCACAAGAGTTTATATACTTACCTAACCCTGTGCTGACAAGCATGAATACCCGATTATTTTACCTAACCTCGAATGAGCACAAACTACTCTGGATTGGAACAATATTTTTTGACTCTAGAGCCTGTTGCCATCATGTGAAAAATTCTCAGGGATTTGTGATGTCATTTGAGGTACCACTATAAAACTTCTCACCCAGCAATAGCAGACATCCTATGGTGGATCAAAGTATTACAGACGTCTTTCGTAGATTAGTGTTATGGATTAGCCAGGATTTTATCCTTGGCTCAAGTACATTTCTATTGGATCTAATTGTATTATACAATACAATACAATACAATTTAGTTTTGTATAACCCAAAATCACACAAGGAGTGCCGCAATGGGCTTTAACAGGCCCTGCCTCTTGACAGCCCCCCAGCCTTGACTCTCTAAGAAGACAAGGAACAACTCCCAAAAAAAACCCCAGTAGGGAAAAAAATGGAAGAAACCTCGGGAAAGGCAGTTCAAAGAGAGACCCCTTTCCAGGTAGGTTGGGCGTGCAGTGGGTGTCAAAAAGAAAGGGGTCAATACAATATGTGTTAAATAGTATTTTGTTTATTATTGTAATGCAAGTGAACCAACAAGAGATTGAGTAAACTAGGAGCAAGACACAAAATAGAAAAAGCTCAAAACTGAAAAATTGAAAAGAACCGAAACAATGGAGCTGTAACAAAACTGAGGACAGAAGAACTAAGTCAGGAACCTAAAAAATTAGTTTAAAAACTAGGAATATTCAGGGAATGTATAACAAAGGTTTGTCTTTCGCAGCTAAGATAAAGACACAGTAAAATTGGTGACTTTTTAAACAATTTGTAGCAATTTCCTGGGGATTACAACCTTGAGAGACATGCATCCTCATGATGGGAGTGCCTACCCAGGCAACAGGAGAAGAACTGCAGTGCTCCCAAACACAAACAAGATGATCATCAGAACTGAATTAAATCCATAAAACTTAAGAATTACACTATTAATCATGTTTTTGATCTTTGTTTATTATGTATATATGGATTATATTCTTGGCTGTATATGTGCCCAATCCCCTTTATATGGAGTTTCACAGGGCAGACCATTCGTAGCTTTTAAGCTATAGGACCCCTCCTGTCTATACATTTACGATTGTCTCAGGCCCAACATGTCTTCACTGAGTATTGTTGGAGAACCTTTCTTGTGGATTTCCTGGCTTTTCACAGTTTTTCTCTCTCTCTCTCTCTCTCTCTCTCTCTCTTTGTTACTGTTTGGTACTGATGATTGTTTAGGATTGTTCTTATTCCCTTGGTTTGTGCCTACATAGACCAAAACCTACTTAATGACTTGGGACATTCCATTTTGAACACTAGGCCTTAGTAAAGACTGAACCTAGATTTAAGAGACAATATTTAATTTTTATTTATTTATGTATTTATTAATTTATTTAAATTTTTGTGGCAGAGTATACAACAGTAAAAGAAATTCAGTCAGTGTTAGTTTTGCTTAAGGTTTTGATCTTTTCTTTGTCTTGTCTCAAATAGTCCATAACAACAAGAATTAACTAAAATACTTAAGTTAACTCTAACTAATAGAAAACACAAATGCAAAGTTTTTCTGGCAGGTGGAAGATTATAGAATTCTACAGGGTGGGCCATTTATATGGATACACCTTAATAAAATGGGAATGGTTGGTGATATTAACTTCCTGTTTGTGGCACATTAATATATGTGAGGGGGGAAACTTTTCAAGATGGGTGGTGACCATGTTGGCCATTTTGAAGTCGGCCATTTTGGATCCAACTTTTGTTTTTTCAAGAGGGTCATGTGACACATCAAACTTATTGGGAATTTCACAAGAAAAACAATGGTGTGCTTGGTTTTAACGTAACTTTATTCTTTCATGAGTTATTTACAAGTTTCTGACCACTTATAAAATGTGTTCAATGTGCTGCCCATTGTATTTGTGTTAACAAACAAAACCACCGCTATTGGTCTGACACTAACCCACATTGGATAGATCCCTCCAAGACTGTTGGAACAAAAAATTGATGGTATGGTGTGGTATATGGGGTACAAAGATAGTGGGGCCATTCTTCATCAATGGAAACCTCAAGGCCACTGGATATGCGAAATTGCTACATGATGATGTGTTTCCCTCTTTATGCACTGAAGCTGGCACGTTCCCTGAGTTTTTCCAGCAAGATGGTGCACCACCACATTATGGGTGCCAGGTCCGAGCATTCCTAGATGAACAGTTTCCTGGAAAGTGGATTGGTCATCGTGGGCCAGTTGAATGGCCCCCAAGGTCTCCCGATCTGACCCCCTTAGACTTTTATCTTTGGGGTCTTCTGAAGTCAATTGTCTATGCTGTGAAGATACGAGATGTGCAGCACCTGAAACTACGGATACTGGAAGCCTGTGCTACCATTTCTCCTGCGGTGTTGCTATCAGGTTGTGAAGAGTGGGAGAAGAGGGTTGCATTGACAATCCAACACAATGGGCAGCACATTGAACACATTTTATAAGTGGTCAGAAACTTGTAAATAACTCATGAAAGAATAAAGTTACATTAAAACCAAGCACACCATTGTTTTTCTTGTGAAATTCCCAATAAGTTTGATGTGTCACATGACCCTCTTGAAAAAACAAAAGTTGGATCCAAAATGGCCGACTTCAAAATGGCCACCATGGTCACCACCCATCTTGAAAAGTTTCCCCCCTCACATATACTAATGTGCCACAAACAGGAAGTTAATATCACCAACCATTCCCATTTTATTAAGGTGTATCCATATAAATGGCCCACCCTGTATATTGTATAAAGAAAGAGAGAGAGACATGAGCTGAAGAAGGATGTGCCTTTGTGGTACTTAGTAAGAAGAAAAATGATCATGCACTCAATTCATTTAACAGGTTTTCCAAATCTACTAATGAAGACCCAGAGTTGAAACAGAATGTTACATCTCCCTCCCTCCCTCTCGCTCTCTCTCTCACTCTCTTAATTTGAATTATGTGTTCTGTCTCTGTGTGTGTGCATTACTTATACAGTAAGTATCACACTATTTCTGTACACTCTTGTTCCCCTTGGCATCATTCTCAGTGCCATGTTACAATGCATATATTTTAGCTTTATTTTTTACGTGTCAGAACATAACAAACAATAATCTAGCCTTCAGTGAGTCCTATATTTAGATCAAATTAACATAAGGTGACAAAGGCATTAGAGATTTTGTATTGTCACTTATTAGAAATAATTGCCAATACGCATAGGTCATGTATGAAAAAAAGCTACATGACACAACAGCTTGTGTGGCTTTATCAGCATCTAACATTTCATTTGAATCACTGTATTTTGTAGAGCCAGAGTGCCAGTAATACTGGGCACATTTCAGAAAATAGGACTGGGAACTAGTTCATTGCAGAACCTACTCACATACACATCCATACTGAGACAAACTTAGCGTCATCAGCTAATCTAACCTAAATACTGCGAATGCTGTCACTTATTTAGAATCTTTCCCATTAGTTAATAATTGTTCACTATAACTGTAGAATGAAAATAACCTAAAACTCACAAGAAGCAAAACATTATTCCAATGTCATTTCTGATGTTTTTTGATCTTGACATGGTGTTATAACAATGAATGTTCACATCAAACTGCCAGAAGTTCTGTTTTTGCACAGAGGTGGTAGTATATCCTCATGTAATGAACCAGGTATACTTGATTTACAGCCCTTTGCTCTAATTATGTTCTTAATTAACTTGGAAGCAGTAAGAGTGTACTTTCTTCCACAGAAAGAAATATGCTTTGGTGTTTCAAAACACAATGTGCAAAAGAACAAATCATTTTATGTATTAATGTGAGCTCTTGAGAATAAATATTGATTCTTCTATTTTCGGGTTTACTGTATTGCAATAATAATTTGTTTCTTGTTAAGTAATTACTTATGAATCACCCTGAGGTAGTGTACAGCTGATCAATGTTTCACTTTTAAAACAAGCACATTTTAAGCAATAAATTGACAAAATTGTGGTCATGCTTAGGAGCCTCTGTTTTTCAAACTAAATCAGCCAGAGACACATGTAAGCTGTTTAAACGATAGATGTGGCAACTCTATATATATGGAGATCATTAACAATATGTGAAAAAATAGACAAAGTATATCCATTTACTAAATTATATATCAAGCACATCTGTCTTGCTTAAAACTGTCCAAAATGTTTCCAGGGCAAAATCCAACCTGCAAACGCTGCAATCAAGTCCCAGCCTCACTGGGTCACATGTTTTGGGCCTGCACCAAATTAACATCATTCTGGACCAAAATTTTTAATTACCTTTCAGACAGCCTTGGTCTCACAATCTCTCCTAACCCATTAACAGCTGTGTTTGGTGTTCTTCTAGATGGACTTAAAGTGGAGAAGGACAAACAAACTGTGACTGCCTTTACTATACTATTGGCAAGCAGACTTATTTTGCTAAACTGGAAGAATCCTAACTCTCCTCTTTTAAGTCAGTGGGTCACTGATGTTTTATACTATTTGAAATTGGAAAAAATTAAATTCTCAGTTAGAGGATCTGTGCAGAACTTTTTCAAAACCTGGCAGGATCTAATCAATAATATTTTAGAATAAGCACTGAGGAAATAATTCTCTTCGCATTTCTTTTTTTTTCTTTATTTTATCTGCCTTATAAACTCATCAATTTATTTATTTTGACCAGCTTTAAGTTTTACTCCGTTGGCCATGCTCTCTTTCTCAGGTGTGGGGGTTGGGTTGATTTGTTTTCAATCCTATTTTTTGTAAAAATTGATCTATCTGTATGGAATGATTACAATAAAATCAATAAAATTAAAATAAAATAAAAAAATATACCCTTATTCTAGAATGACAATCTTGTGATGCAGGATTTTAAATGTTATTTTCAGAAAATAATTGGATTAAAATATACGCTTGACAATAAACTGCGATACAATGCTTTGTATTTTTATGTAATTAAACGTCATCATCTTTGCTTGTGATGAAATAAGTATGGGTTGTAAAATACATTGTAAACACTAAAATTTTGTTTATACCTGAAATTAATTATATTTACAACTTTTATAAGACGAAAAATATGTATTCTTATGCTATATCCTTGGATTATGAAAATAATTCTCTAATATTTCTCCTATAATGAAAATGTGGCAATTGTGAGCTAAATTATCCTTACTATATCTCATTTTTCAAAAAAAAAATAGTCACTTCAGGTAAAACTGGTGTCTTTTGACTTTTTGTCATATCTTAATTACAGATAACTTGAAAGAAAGTTTTACCAAGGACAAAGGAGGCTGTTTAGTCCGTCAAGCTCATCACTTTCTA
This sequence comes from Polypterus bichir lapradei, assembly GCA_026402145.1. Classification (NCBI taxonomy): domain Eukaryota; kingdom Metazoa; phylum Chordata; class Cladistia; order Polypteriformes; family Polypteridae; genus Polypterus; species Polypterus bichir. The sequence goes on from JANRMT010062819.1 coordinate 11,938,564, forward strand.
AAATGATGGTTCGTGAGGAAGAGAGCCAATTATACTCAGGTAATTAAAGCCAAGCAGAACGCCCTTAATGTCACCCTCATTATTGCCTTTGCAGGGACACCCTTCTAGAGCTCAGCATTTTATTTTAAAGCTCAACCATCTGTTAAATAACTAAGTTGTCCCAATATCTCATTCAGACACTTTTCAAAAGCACACAAAAGGCACTATTTTGAGGTTTATTCCAGATGTTCACAAACATGTGTTTGTGGTTCCTGCAAGCCAACTTATATACACTTTATAACTTGGGCAGGTATCAAGTATGCCATTCAATAATTAACTGAATTCTGCTGGATCCTTTTTTACATACGGTTCTTTAATCGTGGTTTTCAGTGCAAAACATGGGTTATGCACTTTTCTGCTGAGGTCAATATGTTGCTTTGTTTTTATCTTATCAAATCCGCCAATATTATGCAAATATCCTCATAGCGTTAACTAGTACATTATAAAGTTCCAGCACCAGTTTTTACAATATGTTTTATGCAGCAGGTATGTAAAACTAAATTATGTAGTTGTAATTTTCATCTAGGACTGTGTTATTAAAGTCATGACAGGCACTAAAAAAGCAATACAACAGGTGGTAGAAAACAAAAACTAGCAGATTCCAGCACTAGCTTGAAATAAGCAGCTAAACAGATGCTACACCTTCCTAAATCTCTTGTTACTGATTTAAAACTAATTTTTAATGAGACTATATGGCAGAATAAAAAATGAAAGTCTGGAAACTGAAAAAAGCTAATATCTAAATCCACAAACATTAAATTTTACGGGAATAAATTAAGCTAAAGGAGTGTTAAACGGCAGAAGCATGGGGAGGCCAGTTCTTTCAGCTTTCAGGTTTAGTTTTGTTGATGGCAGAATGTTCCCTTCAATGACACTCACATGCTCCCGCACACTGTGTTACATGGCGATGCTCCCATGATGTCACAATATCCCAGCCATCTTTGTTCCAAGAAAGGATTGAATGGAAAACAGCATGAAGCCACGTGATGAACTAGCTAACACATTTTAAAGTAACTTTTTTATTCACATTTTTAATTCCTTCTGAGCATTGTGTTGTTGTTGGTTGGAATGATCTAGTGTAAATATAGTTTGGAATTTGTGTTTTTATTTTAAGTTAGCCATTTTTATAATAATTAGGCTCAATACCTGTTTAGATTTACATTGCAATTTCCAAAGAATGCACACACTTAAAATTAGCTACTCTAATTGGTTGTTCAGCTTGTTAGCTTATTCTTTTCAGTAAAATGTTTTGCAAAAATAAATAAATAAATAAATAATAGCTCTTCTCGCAGTGTATTTGTTACCTTTTAGTTTATGATTAATTAATGATCTTTGAACGAATGTTTAATATTGTAAGTCATGTTCAGTGTGCTGAGTGAGCCACTGGAGACTTATTATAAAGCACAGCATAATGGGCAAATTAGTTAAGTGTGCTCTGATATTACTTAATTAAATCATTGTTTTAATAACACTTTAGTGCATGAATACTAACTGTCAATCTGGAACGTAGAATGCTGCATTAGCAGGAGTTCACAAGAACAATGGGCTACTTTACATTACAATAGAGCAGGTGGCGCACTTACAAATAGCCCCACAATGAAAAAATTAGTGTTACAAGTTAACCTATAATGTTACTGCATTAAGCATGCATTTTTCATGAAAAAAGCTTTTACTTAAATATAAGAGATACTACAAATGTCCACCTCCAATTTCAAGTGTAAAGTACCACATTATGAGCTCATTTGTACTAAGTAAATTGTGCCGTCGAAGTCTTAATTAATAAAGAGTTCAAAATAATTGTTAAGTGAATTTGGCCAAATGTAATTTTTGGGATGATAACTAAACATCTTAAAAAGTACACAGGATGTCTGTTGTACAAAATGGATGCTTCTTAAAGGTAACCTTTGCCCACAGATAGGACAAAAACTGTAGGATATTTACAGCTATTTACTTCAACGAGGTCTGCTGATTTCTGTCTTTCTTATTTAATTAAAAGAGAATAGTCCTGTCCAAAGAGAACAAAATAGTCATGGAGTGGCATGTAAAAGAAAACAAAAAAAAGAACTGGTAAAAAGCTAATGAGGGTTTAAGCCAAAAGATTCAAACAGAGCCAGAAGAGCATCAAAAAAGTTATTGCAGAGGTACTAATTGTAATCAAATTATAATTATAATTTAATGTCACATTACGCAACTTCTAAGGGTGTGTCATATTTGCCGATCCCAGTTGGTGATCTTGTCACTGGGCCATGTCAGTTTAAATGACTGAAAACCATTACCCATGTCTGCTTTACTGACCAAGTGGCAATCTTTCATCTCAGTTGAATGCGCGTGTTTTTAACAGCTGTAGCAAGTTAAGCAGCAGTCTATGCCCATTTTTTTTAATTTTTCCATTTTGAAATGATACATAAAACATTACACATCAGACAGAAAGCATGTATTCTGTTTCAGTGGTCCAAAGCCCCCATGCTGCCTGATGGAGCTGCTGCAGTATGATGAGAAGAATGCAAAGAGACCATTTATTTTTCATTTAAATACATTTGTAATGATGTTTAAAAGTAAAAATACATGTACTAACATTTTGAGCATTCTGACTAGACAACATTAGGTCTAGAGTATAAAAGCCAACATTATGCACTTTCTGGTTGTTACATATCAGCTTCACATGTAATGTTTTCTTGTTGTTTTTATTACATTAGAATTATTTTTTTATCATGAGTGTTTGTGATCACTGTTCATTTTGTTTATTACTTTGCAATTATTTACTGTCCTTCTAAATGTGTACCCATTCCTTTTGTCTTGTTCGTGGTACCCCGAGAAGAAGGGCCACCCTGATATCACCACTCCTGACATCTCCCTCTGCCTATTTAAGTTGAGGAAAAGAGTGTCTCAGGAGTGCATCGAAGTTTACTTGAATCAAATGTATTTTTTTTTTTTTGCGGGAATTTAGTGACCCTTGACCTTTTTTCTTTATTTATTGGGTTTCCTCTTTGGATTGAGTTTTGGGTTTCGTTCACTTAGGATTGCCCTTTAAGCATCTCCTTTTTGTCCATTCTGAGCATTCCATTATATATCTTGTCACAAGAATGAGACCAAGAAGTGATAAAAAAAGGTTTGGGGCAGCCACCCATATATTCTCCCTGGCTGTACAGTAAATGGATTTTGATATTATCGCACTGATGTGCACAAATCAGACTCCAATAAGGAATTGATTTTCTGGTTGTAAGATGGCAGGTTTAAAGGCCAAAACAGGATATGAGGTCATCAAAGGAGCCATGACCAGAAATATCTTCCTCCATAGGCTTGAACCTGGAGAAAAATGTCATCAAAAGGGCTGGAAATGGAAGGAACCTCCTTAAAGGGTTCTTGACCAGAAGTGATGTCATCAAAGTGCTCAGAACTGGAAGTGACATTTTCAAAAGGGCTGGAATCAGAAATTACGTCATCAGGGCCAGGCGGAATTTCCTGTGAACAGTCTGCAGGAAAGTGAGAAAATGAGTCAGTGCACTCCATCATCCCCTGGTCTGGCGTGGGATTACTCTCTTTCAGGCCCTTTAGCTGCCTCCTATGCGCACGTATGTGACCATCTCTATTTTGTTAAATAAATACCCTCATTTATAAAATTTCCTTTTATGGATAGCCTCATTAAGCCAAAGGTTTTCATAGTTTCCTTTCACTTAAGAAGCATCTTATATATTATATAACTTTAAAAGCCAATTTCCCTATTTCAAGCCTGATTAGGCCATAGCCTCAAGTAATACTTTTGGAATGGCCAGTGGAGATCTTGGCCAGCTCTGGAAGGTCTCACACCCTATTCGCTATGGTCCTAACTCCTAATCACAACACTGGCTTGTGGATAAAACAAAGAAAAGACTAGCATTCTTCCTTTATGTTAGAATATGATTTCTGGCAACAAATTCTTTTTATAGCTATGACATTTATCTTATATTTTGACTCTGGTTCTACGTAATTATTCTGGTTTTTGACTCTTAATTTTGGTTTTCCAAAAATCAAGAGTATTAGAGTATTGTCTTCCTGGTTTTGACCTTTGCTTGTTCATAAAACTGTTTTTATCTTGAAAGTTGCATTTTGTTTAGGGAGATCTGTGACTGTTTTCATAATCTTTACTTTCTTATTAAAATACCTATTTTAGAACAGGGTGAAACTTCCTCTGTATTTCCTGTTATCATACAGATAATAAACTACATATATAAAACTTTTTACCGGGTAAAGGATGTTCTTGCTCCGTGGCTCATTTCGTGACATTATACATACATTATGTTACATGTTTAAGCATCATTCAAGCCTGTGAAATATATTAAAATACTAAAAATGTAATCTAATAGTGTAGATAGCATTCTTTAAGTTCTTCAATTCCCTTGGCATACACAACATTTACCTAGATAATGTTGATGCCCCTCAAACTCAAAGGCATGTCAAACCATGCTGATTTCATTGCCAGCATAAAATGGCAAATGGGTATTGGGATCAAGTATACTACATCCTTTTCTATACAGTACCTCATCTTGTTTATGTAGCCCCAGAATCTACCAAGTGAGTCTTGATGCATTTTATGCTCAGAGAAATGAAAACTCAGGAAGTGAATGGTGGTCGTGTAAACCTTGAATCAGACTCCTTCCAGTAAGTGTTGAAATTTGTCCACGGCTAACAAAATGATCAAACGTTTGTCTGAAAGAATTATTCACTATGGCATCAAGAAGCATAGGGTATAGGTCATTCCTTTCTATCCTGCTTCTGGACAAGTATTGTGCCTTGCCTAACATTATTGCCATCAGCGTGCACCTTGAATGTTGATGTCATGTCCAGCTTTGCTTTAAGGCCTCTTCAAAGTTTCAATATCATCATTAGAATCTTTTACTCACCTCAATTTAATGACTTTTGCTATTCATGTTGCTAAGTGGAGTAATGATGTCTGGAAAGTGTGGTTTGAACTTGTGGTACCAATCAGCCATGTCTAGGCACCTCTGCAGATTTTCTCAGATCCTTTACGTGGTGGATAATCTACAATAAGCTTTATCTTTTGAAGAAACACTGGGTGTGTTTCCTTTGGCACTTTTGGATAGTTAGGTTAGCTGAGCCTGAAGCAACTTGAGAAATGCGGCTTCCAGATGCTTCTTATATTGCTTCATGCTAAAGCGGAAGACTGTTACATTATCAATATAAACAAAACAGACCTTACTCTTTACCTTCATAATGAATCTTTGCAAAAATGCTGAAAATTGGCTCTGGCCAATAATACTAATACTAGTTATTTACCTTCAGAGGGTTCAAAATGAACCCCTCTGGAGGGATTCAAGAATATATTGCATCCAGGCATGTCTTGACAGTTTTACCCAAACATTATATTCTCTGACAGCCAAATGTTTAATATTTTGTTCCTGTTTTATATTGGTATTCCAGCTTAGTCAGAGAGTATGAAACATATAGACAAAATTAATGATAGGATGTAAAAGGGCTTGAATCATCAAGGGGATCTAATTTTCAAGCTCTAGCTCATAGTCTAATTGGAGAACTCCTCAACAAAGTAACTCACATCTGTTTTCAAAGTCCTTTGTGGTTTTATTTCTGGGCTAAGCAAGGCAGAGTGACCTTGACTTACCTTAGGTTTTGCCTTCTCCATTGCAGAAATGATATAGTCAGTGAACAAGATCCCATGAAACTTTGGGAAATTCACCCAAAAAACTGAATCTAAAAACTCATACTGTTTGAACTTAATGGGTGATGAGATCTTCAGTAGAAAGCTTCTGCTGACATTACCATCTGAACTAGAAAGAATTAATCATTGAAATAGTTGTTCCCTGCATATAAGGAGACTACAGTCAATGTTTTTGTTCTATCTTTCTTCACTCTCTGAGGGGGTGGTGGTTTTCACGGTTTTATTCCAAAAACACAGGCAGCAGACTTTTCAGTTAACAAACAAACTTTTATTTCTTTCAAACTTCTGAGACACTTAATGTTCCATTTTTCTGTTTTTTTTTGTTTCTCTCAGAAGCACCCAGGATGCATCGTACATAAAAAAAAAAAAAAAAACAAGTTCCCATCCCACTTTTCAGACCAATCACAAAATGAACATTTGCACTCTGGGCTTCTGTTCTCAGACACCACAGTTTTCACCTTTGCAACTTGAGGTCAGTACTCTGAGCGTACTGCACATAAGGAGGTTAATGAGCATCCCTACATTCTTAACCACAACTTCTCCTATTAGAGTTCATTTAGAGGAGAAAAGAGGTCATCCTTGATGGAGAAGTTTCAGGGCCAGTGCTGAGTATAAAGGTGAGTCTGATTATGTCTAGACAAATATTTTTTAAAAGTTCAGCACAAATTCAAGCTTCTTCCTCACTAGGGGAAGTACCAAGAATTCTGTTTTCCGTTTTATACTGGTCACAGCTATCTGTCTAAAAATGAGCACTAAATTGACAACCATAACAAAGGGAAAGTTTTGAAAATTCAATAAGCTATGGCATATTAACCATTTTTGCATTTGCCTACTCCAAGTGTTATAACAATAGAACTTTCAAATTTAGCAAAATGAGATGTTAAAAAATTGCTTAAATATCAGGTTTTAGACATGCAGTATTTTATAATGGAATAAATGTAGCAATACCTACGAGTCCATCATGCTAGCTGAAATGACTGAGTTCTATTTGAAGACTAGTAGTAAATCCAAATGCATGTGCTTGCAGATCTTAATCTAGCTGTGTGTAGCATGTTCAATGATTTAAGATGAGATAAATTATTATCGGGGGCTACAGTGGCAGTCACATTGATGAAACAAAATCTCACTTTAATTAGAATTTTTTGGTTTTGTTAAAAATATTCAGTAGTGTTGAGATGTTTATTAAAAGATTGGATACTATATAGATTATGTTTGAAAATGACTCCTTTGCTAAACAGAAATAAATGTTTTGCTAAGAAGAAACCTTTTAGAAGAGTAATGCCCTTTTCCCTCAAATAATCTTTACTTGTTAAATTGAGTATATTCATCATCTGACATGTATTTATTTATTTATTTGCTGGTAATAAAATCAAATGACCCTCAGCAAATATGGTATTTGAATAATAGATAACACCTGAAATGATAAAAAGTGTACAACCCCATTCTCAAAACAATTGTAATGCTGTGTAAAATGTAAAAAAAAAAAAACAGAATGTGATGACTTGCAAGTTATTTAAACAAACATTTAATTAAAAATAGAACAGAAACAACATATCATATGTTGAAACTTAGAAATTATATTGTTTTATGAAAAATATATGCTCATTTTAAATTTGTCTGGAAACAGACAGATCTATTTTGCCATTGTTACTTTAATTGAGGCCACACATGTTTTGGTCATTTAAAATTTTTAAATTTCATTTTATACTTTGTTCTTTTGACTTTAAGACAACTATGGTTGATTTTTGGATTTGTTTCTCCAGATGGGCCTGGCAGTTGCAATGTGATGGCACAGGTATTCTTAATGTGTTCCACTAGACACAATAGGCAAACGAAAGTCTGTACTGACTGTCCTAAGGGGTATGGAGATGGATGGTGCCTCCAACACAGAGATCATGCAATAGCTGGTTAAATCCTGGACAATTACAACTAGAAAGATGTTATTGTGAAACTGTATGTTGAGAGGTTATGCCTGTCCTAATGTGTGGCATAACACTATGGGCCTGTCAGAAATTGTGGACACCACTATCATCCTGTAACACAAATAGAATTTAAGAATGGGTCAGGGGCTCTTTGGAAATGCTGTCCCTTACAAAATTAAATGTATAATGACACCCAATTCTGCTGTAGGGATTTCCATCTGTAATTGTAGAAATTGGCAGCTCAAAGGCGCCACAATCTGGAATGCTCTCCAAGTAATGTCTGTCCTTGTTCAGGCTGAGGACCAGCTCCACAGCTGGAGTAAGAGGTAGAGGCAGGGAACCACCACCTGTTTTCCACCCTTCAGGTTTCTTCCTGTTGGACACATAATGGACAATCACTCGGGATGATCACTCTCAACAAGTTCTGTAAACAAGCATTTAAAAGAAATATCAATACTTACATTTTTATATTTGACTTTAACTTGCTGCAGGGTGTGTTTAATTCCACTTGGGTTTCACCTGGAATATAAACATATGCATGCCGATATGACATGGTTCAATGCAGCCAAAATAACAAGTCAATGCATGAAGAACACTTAATTGATATTACAGTTATTTCATATTTCATCTACATTGCCAAAATAAATACAGTTCTTAAGTTCATGTACTGTTTTAAGTAAGATTACATATTCCACAATATACTCATTGACTACACAAGGTTTATATGGGTTTCAGTGATTCACTGTGTTACTCATTCACTCTGTGAGTAATTCTCCTCCACGTCAATTCGCTTTCATTGGCAGAAGCTGCTGTATTACACCCCTCTTGAAAGACTTGCTAGTGATCTTCATACTTTGCCACAAGCAATTCTTGTTCTACTGGTGTAACTGCTTCTGCACCATTTTTACAAATTGTTGTCCAGGGCAGATCAAAAATTCAATGCTCGACTTACGGGGGCTTTTAAAGTTTGCAGTGAATGTGCATTAATTCAAATCAACCTAAGCGGCATTGTGTGAGCTAATTGAAATGCAATATTCTGGCAAAGGCTAATCCTCTGGTTTTAGATTGCACTGTACCAACCTGGGGTCTGTTTTGATATCCAGGATTATCAAATGTCGCTTTCGAGCACATACCGTGGGTCACTGTGTAGTTTACAAGTTCTCCCCGTATGTGTTTTTTTCCCCTGGGTACTTGAATTTTCCTCCCTCTTCCTAAAGACATGTGTTTAGGTTAACAGGTGAATTTAAATGAATCCATTATGAGTAAGTGTGAGTGTGCTCTGTAATGTACTGGTACCATGTTAGAGTTTTTTCCTACCTTGTACCCATTGCTAGAATAAATTACCCAGACCACAAATCCTGCCTCAGCAGCAGGATGTATGGTTTGTTAGCTTTATTGGAGTATGTAGAAATTTTTATTGGACCACAGTCATAATTAATTTACTACTGCATTGTGCACAAACTCTGATTTGCAATGATAACACTGTCACTTCAGTACATAACTAAAACACAAATACATAAAATTCAATTTTATTCTGGTGAAAATTACGTAAATATATACTGTATATATATATATATATATTATAATTTGCTTTTGGTCTCCAAATGGACACTTTTCAAAGAGCCAGATCCTATAACGATTGAGAGTATTAGAAGCAGAGGCTATAAGCTTCTTGTTCTTATGACAGTTATTCAGATTGTGTCTTTTTGTAAGTCAGTTCAAAGTCAACTTAAAATGAGATTCACTTAATAGAAAACTGACACTCATCACTCTATCCATGATTCATTAACCAAGCCGTTTCTGTATCTCTTGAGAAAGATAAAAATCTATAGGTCTAAGATATGTGTTACAACTTTTAATGATTTTGTTCACATTTCCCAAAGTATTCCAGGAAACTAATTTATCACTAAAAATGCTAATTCTAATGATGAAGGAATGCTTCTGTTAATCTGTCTAAAATATACTATAATAGTTAGCACATTGAAGTCTTTATGGGAGCTTTGGTATTACCTACTATAGATCAATAATTATTTGAACTTATAAATCACTCCTAAAAATTCTGAGAAGAGTTAGGAATGTGCTATGTAATAAGATTTTTCATGGACACCAGTCTCATTGAAAGTGTACTGTATGTTGTTATAGTAGATTGAATGACTGCAAAAGCTAACTTAATATCTCAAAAGTAAACATTATTTCCTCTACCACCGATAGACAACAACAATACATCCGTGTTTAAAATAATGTTCTAACTTTTTCATTTTTAAGATATAAAGTAAATGGTACCTACACCCAAACCCACTACAATGGCAACACATTTTTTTTTTTGTTCCCATATCTTTATAATCTACTTCTATCAATAAAACCAAGATGTTTGTCTTCAAGTTACAGTATTCATTTAAATATGAGAACCTGTTTCTTCATTTTTTTACCTCTTTCAGGGTCACTTTGATTGACCACTGCACAAGGGAAAAAGGTGCAATGTGTTTATGTCTGAGTTCCCACAACATAAATGCATTGCTTTTAAATTGTTTCACTGGCAACCTTTTTGATTATTTGAAAAAAATTAGTCTTCGCCACTTGTTTGCTTAATTTCTCTGGTGGCTACATACTAATTTTTGCCACTAAAAGCAAAATTTAAAACAAAATCAAGGAACCATGGAAAAAAAAACCTTTTTATTAGACATATTGATGTATTTCTGTCTCTCCTCTTACTTTAGATAATAGGAAATTTGTAAATTACCAGTTTTCTGTTATTTCTCCATTGCTGCCATTCCCCTCATCTTGGATGTTTTTCTTTTCTCTTGAAGATTTTCAAAATTCTTCCTTGATTTGGCAACATCACAGATCATTTTCTTGCTCTTAATGGCAACATCACAGATCATTTTCTTGCTCTTAATGGCAACATCCACGTACGAGGTTTCTGCTCATCTAATATTAAACATTCTCTCTCCTTGGCTTTTAATTTTTTCTTTTACTCTAATACACTTGTTATGTGCCCTACTTGACAATTTCCTTATTTATCAAAGCATTGTGCCAGCTATGTTTTCTTTTTGGTCTCAGAATTTCAGATCATTTACTAATTTCTAGTTATATTCTTCGGGGCTGCTGCCTCACAGTACGGAGACCTGGGTTTGCTTCCCTGGTCCTCTCTGCGTGGAGTTTGCATGTTCTCCCCGTGTCTGCGTGGGTTTCATCCGGGTGCTCCGGTTTCCTCCCACTGTCCAAAGACATGCAGGTTAGGTGCATTGGCAATCCTAATTTGTGTTTGTGTGTGCTTGGTGTGTGGGTGTGTGTCCTGCGGTTGACTGGTGCCTTGCCCGCTATTTGTTCCTGCCTTGCGCCCTGTGTTGGCTGGGATTGGCTCTAGCAGACCCCTGTGACACTGTGTTAGGATATAGCGGGTTGGATAACGGATAGATGGATAGTTATATTCTTCTTCCAGTCCCATCTCTTATATGTTCATAATGTATCCCAAAAAAGAATTTCCTATGCTTCATTATTTTTCAACCTTATAATCTTTCATCTGGTTTCTCCTCCTTTCCTTCTTTTGCAGAGAATATCGTCCAGCTATATAACTAGCTCTATCTATATTACACATATATGTAATATATGTAATATATGGCTGACCAAGTGAATATTATATTGCCCTTTTTAGCAGTGATGAACTATGGTGTTACCTGTTATTTTTATTGGGCTTAATACATTTACCCTTTGGATCTTTATTTTTTTTTATTTGAGTTTTGAACTTTGCAGTGGCGGCTTGCGTATAGGCACTGTGGAACTGCAGCACCCCCTATTTCCACTTGATATTATCGATAACATTTAATATAATGAGTCCTTTTTTCTTTAATTCTTTCGTTATACTTGTACAATATATAATCCTTAAGCTTAATGTCAGTAGCCATGCCCCATCTTATGAAAAAGATACAAAAATCTGTATGGAACCGTGCGCTTCACAGTTCCAGCAGCGTGGTGTTTGGCTGTTGTGCGCATGTGCACATAGGAAGCTGCACGCGAGGCTGCGAGGGAGAGAGAGCACTGTTGCTCCCGCAGTGCCGACCCTGGCGTGCTGGTGGAAGGTAGTATTTTTTTTTTTACTCCACGTGTGCTGTCCTTAAAAACCGTGTACCATATTCTTGAATGTGATAAAGGTTAGAATTAGATTATTATCCTGCTTCCAGCTATTCTATTTGATTCTTTTTTTTTTCAGTTCTTTTATTTTACAAAAAACTTTAACCATGGCCTTGCATCCCCAAGAAATAAGTTCTGTGACTGTAAGTGAACTTCAACAGCTTAAGTTTTCACAGCTGTCTCTCCATGAGAAAGTTACAGTTAAGAAAAGAGGTCGTTCAACACCTGATATTCTAATATCTCAGCCAGGCATAAGCAACAACAATAAATATATTCGTAGCTTTAATTCTGAATGGTACCAACAGAAAAGTTGGCTTTGCGGCTGTGAAGTAAAAAATGCACTGTTTTGCTTCCCATGTTTGCAGTTTGGAGGTGATGTAACATGGACAAAAAAATGGTTTTAGAAATATAAACAAAATGAAAGAAAAAGCTGAGAAGCATGAGAAGTCAAAGAAGCACGTTGATTATGTAGTTTCACTGTCACTTTTAGGAACCATAAGTATTAAGGAGAAACTTATGAGGCATACAGACTTTCAATCAATGGGCATAATATAAAGGTTAAAAAGAACCGTGAAATTTTGTCTAAAATAATAGACTGCATTTTCTTTTGTGGAAACTTTGAAACTCCCTTACGTGGACATGATGAAAAAGACGATTCAGTAAATCCAGGGGTATTTAGAGGATTAGTAAATTTTGCATCTAAATTAGATCCAGATTTGAAGAGTCACTTAGAAACCAGTGCAGTCTTCAAAGGTTTCTAAGACCATTCAGAATGGGATACTTGACTGCCTGCTACAAGTATATCATGAGGAGATAAGGACGGAAATTAGAAAAGCTTCCTTTGTAGCTGTCATGGCTGATGACACAACAGATGTTTGGGAACACACTCAAATGGTCCTTGTTCTACGGTACGTATTGAATGGAAAAATATTTGAGCGTTTTTGGGGATTCTTTATTCCAGAAAATCAAACTACAGATGGCATATCAAAACGTATTTTAGAACAATTGGACATAATCCTTCAAGGAAATGGACAAAAACTGATAGCTCAGACATTTGATGGTGCAAATGTCATGAAAGGCAAAAAAGCAGGAGTTCAAGCAAAAATAAAAGCAGTTTATAGTAATGCACATTTCATTCACTGTTATGCACATCAACTTAATTTAATAATGAGAAATGCAGCAAGTATTACACGAAACGCAAGAATATTTTTCTCTAACATTCTGGCTATTGCAACATTCTTCTCAAGATCACCGCAACGAGTGTCCATTCTCAAGAAGAATATGGACGTCAGCATTCCACGCCCATCCTCTACAAGGTGGAACTTCAACATACAGACCATAAACAGAGTTCATGAAAATTTGCAACCTTTAAAAAACTGCCTTACTGAAATTCAGTCAACATCAAATGCAGATCAAACCATTGCAGGAGTAACAGGAATTTCAAAATACCTGAATGACGATAATTTCAATTTTTGGTTAGAGCTTTTTTATCAGATTATGGATCATGTTGAAATAATTTACAACCAAATGCAATCTCGAGAAATTAATGTGTTTAAAGTTAATGAATATATAACAAATTTCAAAACTGCTATTTTAGAATTAAGAAACTCAAAGTACTGTGAGAATCCTTCAAAGACACTCATGGCAGAAGCTAAGGAAGTGTGTGACTGTATATGTGTTGATATAATGGACAGATATTTTTCCACTAAACACTTAGTAGCTACTAAATTGTTCAACAAGAAATGCTTCACTAGTTTTAAGAATGAACATCCTACAGAAGAGATAGTACTGACCACTGAAGCATATCCCATGATTGACAAAGAAAAGCTTGAAACTGAACTAAAAGTATTCTATTGTAGGTCTGATATTCATGAATATTGCAAACTAATTGAGCTGCTGAAATTTATTTTGGAAAATAATCTAGATGATGTTCTTAGTGAAATTACGAAACTGATGAAAAATCCTCTTGACAGTTCCCATGACTACATCTGAGGCAGAACGCTGCTTTTCAACATTGAAAAAATAAGAACTTTTCTAAGAAGCACTATGAATTCGGAAAGAATAAATGCACTTGCAGTGCTTTCAATGGAGAAAAATTTCCTCAGTTTTCATCCAGAGATCAAGGAGAAAACTATTGATCTTTTCACGCAAATTAAAACAAGAGAATGGATTTCATTTTTAAATGAACAGATCAAGCTTGAACTGTAACAATTTAGGTTATAGTAAGTAAGAAATGTTTGATTTTGTTCTTTTAGGATTTATCAAGTTTCTGAATAAATCTTCTTTTTATACATGTTTGTTTCCTTTTACACAATTTTAAAACAAAGGCTAAAAATTTTCTGGAGCAGCACCCCTACTAATTTTAGCTACGAGCCGCCACTGGAACTTTGTAAAACTTAGTTTAACTCCTATCTTGTTTTGTTAGTTATTATTTTATTACATAGTTATATTTTGAATTTACCACAATGAATTCATTTTAATTAGTGGGCTCTGCCATTTTGAGTGTCTATTTTGAAGCTGCACCTATGACAGTGCTGTGAGGAAGTCTTTTGTTCAAGTTTGTAGATACTCTTAACAAAGACTATAAGTAAATGACTCATGAGGTACAACTGCTTGTCAGACTTCTGCTTACTTGAGAGTTTCATCTTTAGTTTACTTATTGCAGGGGTCCCCAACTCTGGTCCTGGAGGGTCGCAGTGGCTGCAGGTTTTCTTCCTAACTCTTTTCTTAATTAGTGACTTATTATTGCTGCTAATTAGCATCTTTTGATTTACTTTTAATTAAATTTTTCTTGAAGACTCACAACCCTGTGACCAGATGGGGGAATGTGTGCTGTCCAAGCCCAGACACCAGCACACACGTTCCAACAAAGCACACATTTTTATTCACGTGGGGAAGTGCTTTTCCCTCGCTCCCCACAACAGTACAGTAAAAACCACCAAGCACAATCAACACAGTACTTTTCTTCTTCTTCTTTTCTCTCTCTGTCTGTGTTCTTCATCTCCAGTCCTTCTCCACTCTTGCTGCCAGAGTAGTGGCAGCTGGCTCCTTTTATAGAGCACCCACAAGTGCAGCAGGTGTCTGGTGATCTTTTTCCAGCATCACTCCCAGGTGTGGCGGAAGTACTGCAACAAAGGGCTCAGCTGTTCCTACAGGACACCCTGTCAGGACCCACAGAACCCAATAGGACTGCTCCAAACTCCAATTTCCATGGAGCCCACCGGGGAGGTAATGCCCTGAATATGCTATCTCCCCCGGTCTTTCCATAATCTTCGTGTCCTGGCTGGGCAAGAGTCCTGGCCATCTGGGACAGGGCCCTCCATCAGCTGAGCCTTATGGGATGAAGTGTCCCATCCTGCAAGGGCCATCTTTCTCCAGTAAGGGGTGTCCACATATTCCGGTACACAGCTCTGTCCTGAAACAAACCAACAAGAAAGCGATGGGAAGACAGTGCACTGATGCAGTCTCCTGATGCCTACCCGCATCATATATGGGCAGCGCTCTCTATCCCAGTCCTTCCATAATCTTTGCATTCCTTAGGTCTCACGAATGTTGATCTACTCAGGACCCCAAAAAGATTTTAACAGTGCTCTTAGAAAAAGAAAATCAACAATTTCAGAAATGTATGCTATTGCACAACAAGAATCAGCTTCTGATTAAGCAACTGGCAGGAGTGAAATTGGTTGGAGTTTGAGGCCTTGACTTAACTGGTCTTCTGTTGGCTCACTCACTTCACATTTCATTCTGTTTGGGTGCCATTTAAGGAAAGAAATGAAGCAATTCAGAGGAACAGTGAAGAAATTATCAGTACTCAAATGTGGCACTTGGTGCCATGGCCCACCTGCCAAGTTGTTTTGCCTGCCTAACGTAAAGTAATCCCTGATGAAGGATCGCAGGAATCGTGGGGTAGAGGGTTCCTTTCATCAGATTGGCTGGCCCAGCATGGTTTCATCTGTGGAATGGCCAAATGGGGGAGGCAGCTTGATGGCTGATGTCTCCAGGACTCTAAACAAATCCAAATCATATTATGTGATATCATCTACTGTTAAATTCTTCTTCTTTTTGACACCCACCATGCCCAACCTACCTGGAAAGGGGTCTCTTTTTGAACTGCCTTTCCCAAGATTTTTTCCATTTTTTCCCTACAAGGGTGTTTTGGGAGTTTTTCCTTGTCTTCTTAAAGAGCCAAGGTTGGGGGGCTGTCAAGAGGCAGGGCCTGTTAAAGCCCATTGCAGCACTTCTTGTGTGATTTTGGGCTATACAAAAATAAATTGTATTGTATTGTATTGTATAGTCATATGCAGCTCATTGGCCTTATTTTGGATTTTAGTCTTATTCGGTTAGGTCAGCTTCAGTGTCTACTTGCAGCTTGAACAGATGATACTCTCCTTATTGCATATTAAATATTGTTGTGAATACCTTGAACATAATAAGTACTGTAGATGTAATTTTAAGAACATAAACAGTACCAATAGATGAAAAACACAAAAGGGACTGACACAGTTCTAGTCTAAAATGGGCAGGCATCTGTGTAACAACAATGTTAGTGCAAATATTCGTCAAAGTCAAAAACAACATTGTGATAAACTCCTACCACTAACTTGCTTTCTTTGCTTCTAACTAGTCAAATTCTTCAAGAAGTCTCTTTTGCTTTCTTTTTCAGAAAATGATCCAGAACCATGATTACAAGATGCTTATATAGATAGAGCATAATGGCACGGCATGCCATGTGATCTCCTCATGAAGTGGCCGGCAACGGGCATACCACCAATAAACCTGATGACTGTACTCGTCAAAAACTCTGCCAAACAGCTTTGTCTTAAAAAAAAGGCAACAATTCCAAAAATGGCCAAAAAAGGATTGATCAGAGATAAAGATGATTTTAAACCAGCCATAAAGATAAACATTATTATAACTAAAGCATTTCTTTTACATTTCATGCTGAAGTTCCATAGTAACATGCTTTCTCTTGTAATCCTGAAACTAGTGAACATATTCCGTTATCTTCTGTCCATTGCCCACATTTCTTTCTTTCCCTTATTAAACAATACAGACTCTTATTTTCCTCTTTTGCTGCAATTTAATCTATTATCCATTCTGCCAGTCTGAATATTTCAATGGTCTTAACAGAAAATATATTGTCTGACTACAAAAGGGTAAAATTATAAAATGTAAATGAATATATCACCCCTTTCCTGACCTATAGTAAATGCCCCATTTCTTTAAATCATCTACAAAACTCTCACTTAAAACTATTAAATTTAAAAATCCCAACAGACTTATTGCTACTGCTTGCTCCATTAAAGCTAATTTGACATCGTTAATCCCAATGTAACAAAGACATTGTTGTACAGTAAGAAAGTAGAACTACTTCAGTATATTTTGATGATAACATTTTCTGTGTACTTTTACTTACATTTACTTTTACTACATTTTTAAACATACAGTAAATGACTACCTTTACACTGATGTATTTTCATAGGTACATTCATTACTGCAAAATTAAGCCAGAATGCAAATAGGAAACTCATATTCACATAATGTTTTATTCAGTCAATTAATTAAAATAAAGGCTTCCTCACTTTAGGAAAATTCATGTATACAAAGAATGTGCATCATTGGTTCAAACATTAGATAGTTTGCACAGTCATTTCAAGTAAACCTTGCTGCAGCCTGCCGAATGAGGCAGGGCTGAATGTTTGGGGCACTGCTGGATGCTGGAGATGTGCAGTTAGTTATTTCCACGCCACACTACAGACAATGTCCTCATAGAAGGTCGCCAAACAGGGCAGGACTGATGCACACGCTGGATTGAGGTGGGCTTGTGCCTTTATGTGTCGTGGTGCCCTCACTCTGTTTTCTGTGGTTCTTGCGTGACTTCTCACATTATCTAGGGCATCACGATTGCAAAATGTTTGTGAACTACTGATAAAAGCCCAAGGAAACTGAAAAGCAGTTCCTTTGAATTTGGAAGCAGAAGTGAGACAGTCTAAGTAAAGCACTTTATTAAACATTAATTAACTATATAATTTTTTATTAGAGTTTGTTTTAATGACTATTAATATTAAACTAATCCTGTCAATTTGCATATAGTTTGGTGTTATTTGAAAAAGCAGGGGTCATCTTTGGGGCCAGGAAATGCTTAAATATATTTTCCATTTAAATTAATTGTAATTAGGTTATTAAATCTCACTTTATTATGTTAACATATTAGCTCCTGTTCTTAAAGCGAGGTCAGCCTGCACATCTCTCCTATTAACACCTACCCTGAACTGAATTAGAACATGACATTAACATGTTCGCTCACACTGAATGTCATTGCTTGAAGTTGCATGCAAGATTAACTGCCGTTTCTTCATCAACTAACAGTTGGGTGTACCTTTTAATAAACAGGATCCTGCCAAAGGCTGAGCACTCCCTTGAACCTTGTTTTGTGGTTAGTCTGTTGCTTAGCACTCCTGCATCCAGGCTCCAGAGTTGTTGGTTCAGAACTTGGGTGCTATTTGTGTTAAGCTTACACAATCTTCCCAAGTCTATGTAGGATTTTTCTCTGGTCATTCCAGTTTTTCTCTCCCATCTCAAATACGTGTGTATGTATCAGGTTGACTGTCGACCATGTGATTCATTAGCACACCATTCAGTGTTGGATCCTGCCTAGATAATGTAAAATAAGGACACAAACACAATCAACAGTTTGGGGGATCCTCCATATACTGTAGCACAAGCAAAGGAAATAACATCTTCACAGACAGAGTTTGAAATGGAACTGACAAAAAGAGAAATGGAGGTGGTATATATAGTAGGTTGCAGGAGGTGATTTCATGGGTAAAAGGCATTCTGGAACAGGAAGAGACAGCATGAAGAGGTGGGATCTTGAAGGTTTGGACCAAAAGTAATGTTATTGTGTGGATTCTTCAGTTGTTCAACAGGGAGAGAGGAAAACGAGGGCAACACCAGCCCCTGGTTTGGTGGGTACTTGCTTCTATTTGAGCCTGTAAACGGTCTCCCAAACACACATGTGTGTGACAATAGAGAAACATTTAGAATATCTGTATCCATCTTTTTTAATTACAAATAATAATATTCAGGAAAACCTTTTTCATGGTTTGTTTTATATTTCAATGTTATGTAAGTTCTAATTGCCATACATGTTTTTGAGACATCTCATGGAATACTGGATGCAAGGCAGGAGTCAATGTACTTGAAGACATGCATGTTGCAAGTCAATGAGTGAATTAAACAATTCTAATTATATGGCTTATGCAAGGGAACTCGATAAAAGGAGAAAACCTAAGTGACATAGAATGTACCTACAAATGCCACACATATAGGGGCAAGGTGAGGAGTTAAACATTTGTGTCTATATAGCTGTGCGGCTTTAGCTGCTCCAGGTTATAGCTTTTTAAACAGTTTATTTGTTAAACCCTCTAAGAATCTTAATAGGGTGGTTTAAATAGAACTAGTACACTGGCAACTTTGTTTCAGTTACTAGAGTTAAATATTTTAACTAAAGAGAAAAATTGAATAATCTTTAATAGTGTGTCATTTTTAAATCAGCAAAATGAATAACATGAAGGAAACATTCACTTCACTTATAACAATGCAACCATAGTTCAAAGGCTGAACATTATAAAGTGTAATAATTTTAACACTCTTATTCAAACAGAACGATTTACCTTAGAAATAGGCAGACATGTTTTCATAAAAAGATTATACATTGAAATATATTAAAGCTTGAGCACAGTCGAAATACATTCTTTTGAAGTTAGCTTTTCTTTATGAAGCTTATGTTCTCACACTACAGAATGATTCACTGGGCCATACAGCATCCTCTGGCTTATCCTATGCCATTAATTGTTGCTGTTACTGTGTTTTGTCCAGAATTGTACAGCATGTACTACTGGGTCTCATTGATAGGACTTAAGTCAACCACTGGAACAGTCAATCTGTTGAAATCAGTGGAGGGTACCATTATCTATGAAATCAAGCTTGAATTGTGTGAGTAGAATCATTGGAAGAATAAGTGGGCTTTTAACTGTTTTGTATTTGTATAACAATTACTGAAACGTATTTGGTGCAAATTCCAGCATATATTTTTTTGGTTTAATTTTTAAACTTTTGCAAATTTACTAAGTAGAATTGCTGTACTTGCCCTTTCCATTTTAATATGGATGCATTCACTATCTGGAACCTAAAAGTTTTGACTTACAGTAGACATAAGTTTATAGTCAGCAAAGTGAAAAAGGAAGGTATAAGACATTAAAAGATTTTGATGATTCAGTACTACAGTATAATAATTCACTCTCTTTGGTGTCTGTATTTTCAGAGGGGTAATATGTAATCTATTTTCAATGGCATATGTAAAGAAGCATAACAAATTAACCTGTTGTCTTCTTTCTAAGAATGTTTTCTCTTGATATTATATATTTAGTATAGGACCGTGAATTCTTCATATTAATAAGTAATTTTACCATCATGTCTTTATGCCACACAGCACAGAGATGAATAGCCCATCTATTGATACTTTGTATGTGTTATGGAGACCAAAAGAAGCTTTTGTTAAGGTTTTGTTACAAATGATTAAATGAGTAATAGATGCATTTTTGATGTACCTAAACTAAGGTGTTACCAAAATCTCAAATGGTATCAATGATACATTACATTGTATTGAAAGTATTTTTTTCTGTTTAAGATATATTTAACAAATAACATTTGCTCAACTATAATGTCATTTACACATGTATAACATATCATTATTAAACCATCATAGTCCAATTCAGGGTCTGTAGAATCCAAACATTCTTCACATGTTATCATTATTTTTTTTTTAATATGATGCTCCAAATTAAAGCCAATTATATTCTGTTACCTTTCAAAATATTATACTCAAGCTAGTTACAGGGGATTTGGGTATCATCTTGCTTTCCTAAAATAACAATTTAGCATTCAAATTGTTTCTTTTGAAATACAAATTGCCTTGTAAGAAATTGATATTAGCACCTGGTATCACAATATATAATGTATTATTAAAATCTCTCTCTTTTTCTGCCACTGGGATTCAGATGCCTTGGTGATTCTTCTCCATCTCTGCCTGTCCTTCACATCCATCTCCTCCTTCCTCAACCTTTGCTATTATGAACAATATGTAGGTAGTTAATGTCCATAGCGATTTTAAAAAATGTAATAAAAATACAGAGAATAGATAATGCCAAAAAAGCAGTGACACTTCCTGCCAATGGGAGAACTAATATCACCAAACCAAATTCATAAATGAGGAAAATCTTTAACACTAGTTTGTTTTTCTTGCCCATAACTGACACTAATAATTGATAATAATAATTGATTCTTTTATCTTCAGTACAGTCTTGTATGGATGCTCCTAGCTAGTGCCATCTTATATTGGTGGAGCTTGATGACAAGGCACATCACATGATCTCTTTGTCAAGTGACCAATAGCATGCAGAGTAACCATAAATAACATAGTGGTGGCCATGCACAAATAGATACAAAATGGGGTGCCTGCATCCAACAATGTTTTGAAAATGGCAAATTCTGTTAACAAAAAAATGATAAAAAAACAGAAACCAACAGAATGCTAAAAATTATAAGCATCTTCAAAAATATCCAATAAACATGCAAAAAAAAAATTCAAAATGATTTCAAAATTGTAAAAACAAAGATTTATTAGACCTCCTCCCTCATATCCTTCTCCACATCATAACCTATGCTATTATGATGTGAACTACCTACATATTGTTCATAATAGCAAAGGTTATGATTACATCATAATCTAATTTAGCAACTGTCTTGCCCTCTACATCCTCCCTCTGACAGAGCTTCTCCAGACTCACTCAGTAATTATCCTCCTGTTTATAACAAGTGCATGCACAAGCCATTGCAATCTAGCATCTTCAAAAATATCCAATAAACGTGCAAAAAAATTCAAAATGGTTTCAAAAGTATAAAAACAAATATGTATTGGACCTACTCCCCTCATATCTTTCTCCATAGTGTAACCCCAGTTAAGCAACTGTCATGTCCTCTCCATCCTCTCTCTGATAGGCCTTCTCCTCACTCTGTCTGTAATCATCCTCTTGTTTATAATAAGTACATGAACAACCCATTGCAATCTA
Source organism: Polypterus bichir lapradei (assembly GCA_026402145.1). Lineage (NCBI taxonomy): Eukaryota > Metazoa > Chordata > Cladistia > Polypteriformes > Polypteridae > Polypterus > Polypterus bichir. The sequence continues at coordinate 11,960,463 of JANRMT010062819.1, forward strand.
GCTTCTGTAATGGTCTCACTAATTATTACCACTCCTACCCTTCTCCTAACCTCTTCGTTCTTCGGCTTCTGCATTCTATTTTTGACTGTTTTGAGTTTTTGTACTTCTGTTTTTATTATTTTTGACCATAGCCGCACTGTACATGAACATTGACGTTATTACCTTAAAACAGATCTTCACAAACTGTTATAAATATATTGTTAAAGTATATTACTAATTTTTTATTAAAATCATCAGTGATAACAGATTTTAATGGAAGGACACCGTGTGCACATTTTTAAAAGCATTACATACCTGAAAAGGTTCTGATTTATGCAGTATTTATACAAAATAGGCTTATGTGTATAAAATGAGCATAACTAACAACTGTGCAAAAATGAATTCTGTAAAAAAGCAATTTCTGGAATTGTTTTAATATGTCACAATACCACTTTTTGATGGTTTATGAATTCATCCTAAATATGTGTGGAAGTAGCATTCAATAAAAGATGCCAGACAGCTTATTAATGCTGACATCAAACTGCACTTCATAATTTGAAAACAATTCCAAAATTGTGCCCAATACAAACTACACTCTCTAGAAGTGTGCTTGAAAAAGACAAAACACAGAATGATGCACCATATCAATTTCTTTCCATAGTTCTCTGCACCATCTTGTAGAGAAAAAAACTGAAATAAAGAGGTAGATAAAAAAACATCATCTTGCCATGCAGAAGGTTCAGGGCATTCTCATGTAAAAGTAATACTTTCTCAAATTTAATGTTACTAACTGACAGCATTAACTAAGATCACAGAAAACTGTATCTCTATTATAAAAAAAAATCTTGAGACAAGACGAGACAAGACTATTTCTAAGAGATTTTTTCAAGTCCCACCCTCCTCTCAACCATTTACGGTTCATGGCCTACGCCCACAGTCCACTCACTTCTCATTCATGTGAATGCTTTAGTCACATCCACCTTTCAACCATTTATGGTTAACAGCCCACGCCCACGGTCCTCTCACCCCTCATTCGTGTGAATGCTTTTGTCAGACACAGTTCCTGTGCTCTCAGCTCTTATAAATTTTTACGTTTTCCTCACTTTAAGTTCCCAATAAAAGAAGACTTATTATGTCCAAATCTAAATTAAAAATTTCATCCCGAAGGGTTATGAACAGAAATGAGTACACGGGCAATCCTAGCACAGAGAAACGATGAAGTCAAATTAATTTATGCGAAAATTGTCGAACGGTTACACAGCAAATTGGTTAAATGCGTATCAATAGACTATGCTGAAGCAGTTGGTAGAGACTGTGCGGAAAACATCAACTTACAATATCTTGTAGAATATCTACAACTGTTAACACCGTCCAGTCTTCCACCGGCCAAATTACTGTTGAAAGAAGGATGGTCTATGCAATAGGACAAGATTAGTTGTATTCAAAATTTGTCAAACAATTCTGACATGTAAAATTTTAACAGGCGACAAGAAAGGTAATATAAACTTTAGAAAACTTTAGACACCAAAGGAGATCTTGATATGCCAGTCGTATTAAAACGTTTACAGTTTACTGTTAGAATAGCTTTTGTTATGACAATTAACAAATCACACAGTTTATTTATTAGAGAGAAAGAAACTATATTAACTCACAGGCAGTTATACGTTGCGTTGTCTTGATGTAACTCGAAATTCAAAGCGATATTGATGAAAAGTTAATTCCAAATATTGTTTTTACTGAAGTTTTACAGTAAAAGTGTAAGTTTAAAGAAAATTTGCGTATTAATTTCAAAGCCAAACAGAACCAAAACTTATAACACAATGAATACCTCTAATGCAACATAAAATATAATTGTCTTTCAATTTATTATGTTTTGCTATGGTTAATTACTCTCTGTAATATAAAATAGTTAGGTCTGTTATGCATATGTAACAATTCCCATGAAAATAACAATCTGTTTAAATTGTACATCTGCTTCCCTATACGCAAGCGCAGCGACATGTAGTGGCTAGCGTGTAGCGCCCATACGGGGGTTGGCAAGTGAAAGGAGCATTCAAAAGATTATAAAGGATTTGGAAATGTTATTGAAATATTGAATATTAATTTGATAGTAATCAAATCAAGCACAAAATATTCATGGTTTTTTGAAATAAAATCCATGAAGAACAGTTTAACACAAGATATACTGGTAGAATTTATTCCATAGAATGATGATGTGAATAGTTCCTCTTGTCCACAGAAATCCGAAAGGGGAAAGCTCTTTTTCAAAGTGGACGACCAAATTTAAAAATTACACATTGATCAATTTTAAATATTTAGTGTCTTACTGAATGTAATGGTCTGGAATCTCTTCTCATTTCCTGGCTAGCAGCTATGGCTTAATTGCCTTTCTATCTGTCTAATCCTCTTATATTACTCTTTGACACCATGTGACCAGAATGGGCTGTTCTTTGTCGTTCTCTTTTTTGATCTTCTTGACTTCGATTAACTCCCTGATATGTCCAGTGTCCCTGTTTAGTTTTTTCTGTATGTTGCCTTTCAGTCCCCTCTTAAAAAAAAGAGAGCAGAGAAGGTACTGAGGCATCTAGAGTTTGGGAACAAATTTCAGGTTTCCATTCAAGTTAATGTAGTTCTATTAGGAGTAAATTTTAAAATGTTCACCTAATTAACTATAATATTGTTTAAAGTATAGGAAAGAAAAATAAAAGTATTTGAAAATAACAGTATAAAAGGATCACTTAAACTTCATATACTATATGAAGTCAGGAAGGCAAACCTGGTCTCGGGGGGGTCCTGGTTTTCATGGACTTAGTCTAGTAAATACTGGCCTGTAAACAAACCTAGGTTCCATGTTTAATAACATTCCATTTATATATTTTTTTCTTTTCATTTTCACTTCTGTGACATTTATGAGAACACAAATATATTTACTTTGAGGTCACGGAATTTAAAAGGTCTGTCTATTTCTGGTGAGACAAATAATTGTGTTCTGCTTTAGAACAGCTAGTACACCTGTGTGTGCTGATCAACATATGACTACTGTCACACACACACATGCATGGGAAACGGTTTATTGGCTCAAATAATGTTGTCTTTCCTCCAAACCAGGGGTTGGCACTGTTTTCTCAACGTCCCTCTTCAGACCAACTGAAGATCCCTCCCCGTTACGTTGCTTTCGGGCTACAAGTCCTGCCTCCAGATGACATCACTTTCACCTCCCAGAACCATCCTCCTGATGATCTCACTTCCAGTTCCGGTCCATGATTTCCCACCACTTCCTGTCTGCTACATATAAGTAGAACCGCCTTCCTAATGTTAGTCAGTTCATTTGTGGACTTGGTTCTGTAAAGACGTGTTTTCTTTTTCTGCGGAAATTTCAGTATATGGGGGTAGCCATCCCCAAACCTTTTTCTACCTCCGCTTATTTTTTGTTATACTACTTTTTAAAATGTTTTAAACAGAAATAAGACATCTGCCTCAAACTGAAGTGACTGAACAAAGCACTGAGGTCTAAAATTATAGAAGAATGAAAATAATCTCCTATGAGACTGCGTATAATGAATATCTGCAGCCACTGCAGTCTTCAAGGACTGAATTAATCCAACTTTGTTGTACAGGAATGAAACATGATATTAAAATGTATGCTCAATTTAAGTGATGACTATTTGGGGCACTTTAAGTGATGTTTTCTATCAAAAATATTTTGTATCAGTAATGAAAAGAAAAATCAAAGACTAAAGCTTTTGAAGGAAAGGTGTGACAGGAATGTATTTGTAAGTGCCTTAAACATTTTATGTGCAGAGAATTGTGAAGGCAGCAAGAGCAAATACAAGTTCTTGTCAAGTATCTAGAATTCTGCCAGAAAGAACAGCAAGCCAACCTCAGTGAGTGTTAAAAGACCTTTGTATGTCTCCATACTGGAAGCATGATTTACTTAGGCACACAATCCCCAAGGTTTTCTCTTCTCTGTTCTGATTTCACCAAGTGTTAGCAGATTTGGCTCAGAAGGAAAAAAGAAGTCAAAGAATGAAGTGAAGTAAATTAATCTATTTATTTTAGAATATCATAGTTTAGAGAAATACATGTAATGTATACACAACAATTTTGAAGATATTGAAAAGAATTTTAAAGAAAAAAGTAAAATACTGTAGAACAGATGACAAATTATCATTCCTTTATGCTGCTTGTTTGTATTTGAATCAGAATGCTGCAATTTATACAAAAAATAAAAGAATTGAGCTGTTTGGATTAAAAATCCTTTTTTTAAAACCTGGAGTTGTGTTGAGTCTTGTATGCCTGGGGTTTGGGGGCTCAGTAGCACCCTCATCACATGACCGCTTCAGTGAAAGGTCTGAGTTGATTCTGATAACAGCCAAGCTGCTTATATGTTCTCATGCCATGGATGACCTCAAGTGTGTCAGGATAAGCTTAAGTTTTAAAAAACTGGTACTGGAAGGGTTGCTGCAATCCAGAAGGCAACCCATAGATTATTGATAACTGATAATGGTCCAAGGCATCAATATGCTGCTACTCTTTGTTACTTGACTTATTCCTTGTGAAAAAATGAAAAGTTAATCTAAACAGTACCATATATTTCAGTATTAAATATGTATTAAATAAATTTTTAGTATGTAGTAAAAGTCTAATTTTCTAGCTATAGCTAAAAGTAAGCTTCAGTTCATTCAATGACATTTTATTGATCAATTGAGAGATGTACTGTAAATCAGGCAAATATTAGAACATTAGCAGTTGATATTTTCCAGCAAGATATTTGTGCATATAGTCAATTATGTAGAACTCTGAAAGTGAACACTCACATTCTGAAAATAATTTATGGTGCCAAAATTTTGCATCATCCTATTTGATTTGTTTAAACCTTGAGTTTTAAATTATCTTGTTAAGTACAATTTGGACAACCCTCAAATTAGTTAACTGTAAAAAGCTGGATGTAAAGTGCTTATGTATTTCATTTCTTTAGCAGAAAAACTCTTGACCCAGGTTCAAAGTCTAAATGCTGTGGTTGAGAAACACATAACAGATGACATGATGAATTTTCCAGGTTTAATTAGATGAAATCTAGTTGATAATAGTTTGCTCTCTTGTGTGAACTATCTTTTTAAAGTCAAGTCAAGTAGAGCTTTATTGTCATCCTAACAATATACTTACAGTACACAGTGGGACGAAATATCGTCCTCCAGAATCAAAAGGTGCAATACACAAGATATATATATATATATATATATATATATATATA
>JANRMT010062819.1:11965795-12000089 GCA_026402145.1 Polypterus bichir lapradei
AAAAAAAAAAGAAGAATATATGTACAGTGTTATGTAGTGTTATGTAATCCAAAGAGTGTATGGAGTAAAGAGTCCAGTGTGGAGGAGGGCAGCATGGTGTTCAGGAGCCGGACTGCTTGGGGAAAGAAACTATTGCACAATCTCGCAGACCTGCTCCTGATGCTGCAAAGTCGTCTTCCAGATGGAAGAGGAGTAAACAGTTGGTGGGAAGGGTGGTGGGGATCAGCCATGGTGCTAGTGGCTTTATGAAGGCAGCGTGAGGTGTAGATCTCCTGCAGACTGGGTAGAGAGCTGCCAATAATGCGCTCAGCAGTCCGCATAATCCTCTGAAGGGCTTTGTGGTCGAAGGCATGGCAGTTTCCATATCAGACTGTGATGCAGCTGGTCAGGACGCTCTCTGTGGTGCCTCTGTAAAAGGTGGTAAGTATGGGTTTGGGGAGGTGCACCTTCTTCAGTCGTCGCAGGAAGTAGAGATGCTGCTGGGCTCTTTTTGTAAGATAGCTGGTGTTTTTGGTCCAGGACAGGTCCTCTGTGATGTGAACACTGAGGAACTTGGTGCTCTTCACTCCCTCTACTGTGACGCCATCAATGCTGAGTGGGAGATGGACAGCCTTGGTCTTCCTGAAGTCAACAATGAACTCTTTTGTCTTTTCAACATTAAGAGACAGATTATTGTCTTTGCACCGAAGTGCCAGCCGTTCCACCTCTTCTCTGTACGCCGTATCATCGTCGTTCTCGATGAGTCCCACTACTGTAGTATCATCGGCGAACTTGATAATGTGGTTTGTGTCAGAGTTAGAGGTACAATCATGGGTCAACAGCGTGAAGAGTAGCGGGCTCAGCACACAACGCTGGGGGGCACATGTGCTCAGTGTGATGGTGTTAGATCTTATATTCCCAATCTGTACTGTTTGGGGTCTTTCAGTGAGAAAGTCCAAAATCCAGTTGCAGGTGGAGGTGTTAAGTCCGAGCAGATCCAGCTTACTGATCAGCTGCCTGGGGACGATAGTATTGAATGCTGAGCTGAAGTCAATGAACAGCATTCTTAGATGTGCATTGCGGTGATCCAAGTGTGACAGAGTCAGGTGGAGTGTCATTGAAATTGCATCGTCAGTTGATCGGTTTGATTGATATGCAAACTGTAAAGGGTCCAGTTTGGGGGGCAGCTGGTTCTTTATGTGACTCAAGAATAACCGCTCAAAGCACTTCATAATGATTGAAGTAAGTGCCACTGGGCGGTAGTCATTGAGTTCCGAGGCTGTGGCTGTCTTTGGGACGGGTCTGATGATGGTATTTTTAAAACATTCTGGCACAACAACTTGGCTCAGGGAGATGTTGAAGATGTCCACTAAGACATCAGTCAGCTGGTCAGCACAGACTCTGAGCACACGTCCAGGTATGTTATCTGGTCCAGCAGCTTTGTGTGGGTTGACCTTGATGAGAGTCCTTTTCACACTAGCTGCAGACAGGGACAGAACTTGATTGTCTGGCGAGGGGGTGGTCTTCCATGTTGGTTTGTTGTTCTGTGTCTCAAACCTGGCATAAAAGGTGTCAAGAGCGTCTGGAAGAGAGGTGTCGTTAACACACATTCGCGGCGGGGCCTTATAATCCGTGATGGTTTGGATGCCCTGCCGCATTCGCCGAGAATCTCTTGAGCAGGCGAAGTGATCACTAATTTTCTTTGAGTACTCCCGCTTTGCTATCTTGATGCCTCGGGACAGGTTGGTTCTGGCTGCTCTGAGTGCCACTATGTCGTTGGCTTTGTAGGCAGCATCCCTTGTTTTTAGCAGCTCGTGAACTTCTGCTGTGAACCATGGCTTCTGGTTAGCGTGTGTTGAGACAGATTTCCAATGCATTTGTCAATGTATCCCGTCACTGCTTCGGCATACTCTTTAATGTCAATGTGATGGTCAGTGGTCGCCATTTCTCTGAAGACACTCCATTCTGTGCACTCAAAACAGTCCTGCAGGGCTTCAGTAGTTACATCTGGCCATGTTCTGACCTGCTTTATTACCGGCTTTGTTCTCTTCAGCAATGGCATATATGCTGGAGTGAGCATTACTGTAATGTGATCAGACAGTCCAATGTGAGGGTGGGGAATTGCCCTGTATGCAGACCTGGTGTTAGTGTATACCAAGTCCAATTTATTGTCTCCTCTAGTCAGAAATTTAATATGCTGGTGGAGTTTAGGCAGAACAGTCTTTAGATTCGCTTTATTGAAGTCCCCAGCGATAATAAAAAATCCCTCAGGGTGGCGAGATTGCAGGTCACCGATGGCCTCATACAGCTCGCATAGCGCCTCCTTAGCATTAGCATCAGGAGGAATGTACACTGCCACAATAACAATAACACTTAACTGCCACAAATTCCACCAGCGATGAGCAGTGCTTCGTGATCATACCTGTGTTTCCACACCATTCTGTGTTGATGTATACACACAGGCCGCCGCCGCGTGTTTTTCCGGATCTGCTGGCATCTCTATCCGCATGGATAGCATGTAGCACTGGCAGCTGTATAGCCGCGTCAGAGATATTATCATTCAGCCAGGTTTCCGTGAAGATAAAAACACAGCAGTCTCTTACTTCGCGACGTTTTGCTCTTAGAAGTCGGATATGGTCAAGTTTGTTGTCCAATGAACGAACATTTGCCAGAATGACGGACAGAACAGCCAGTCTGTTTGGGTTAGCCTTTAGCTTAGCTCGGACACCTCCTCGTTTGCCATGCTTCCGGGTATGCTCACACCGCTTGCGGCGTCTCCTCGTTGAGATGGTACCTGTAGGCGATTCGGGGGTGGGTCCACGGAGCAGGCCTAGCTCGCGAAGCTCTTTTGTTAGAGCGTCTTCGGGTAAGTTGTTGGTGTTAAATCTTGTATTGATTTCAAGAAGAGTGGCACGATTGTATGAAAGTCTTTGTGTGTCTTTCACACACATAATTTATTGACTGTTTGGACAAAATAAATAGTTAAAAACAGCTAAAATGCACCTTTTTTAGATCCAGAGTAGCCGCTGCACCCTAGCGCGCCGCCATTGAGTTAAAATAAACACTAATTCAATAGATTTGGATAACCCTGATATTTTTGGAGTTTTGGACTCAGGAGTGTTTAGGTACTTGTCTGGATTAAGTCCTTAAGAGACAAGTATGGTAAAAGAAAAGGCTTTTTGTTTTCAAAAAATTATTACCATATGCATATAAGGACAATCACCATGAACAAGCTAATTAAATAAACAAAATAGCGGAAAGTTAAGACATAAAGTATGTTGTAAGACAAGTAGACTTGAGAATACTAGAGGTAGTTAAAAAATTTTTAAACATAAAACAGATAGTGGTGTATAGGAGCTGACAAGTGTGATCCCACTTGACAACCTAAACTTAGGCTATAGAGGTCATTACTTCCTTTTCATGGTGCATAAGAGACAATTGTCTTAGTCATCTCATCTAAAGAAATATCTGTTACTGATATCTTCTATTTGGAATATTAAATTCTAAGCGGTAATAAAATTAATAAGTACAGTAAGTACATTTTGTAACAAGTTTCCTCAAGTCCTGTTAAATTTTTTAAATTTTCCACCAGTAACCTTAACCTTCTGAGGCTTGAAATGATTCCAAAACTGATGGATTACGGCACCAAGTTTGTGGAATCAGACACAACGAACATGACTCTTGTGTATGTTTCACCTCTTGTTCATACACTTACTTCACTGTTAGATTATCCTCTGGGCAGAGGATGAAAAATAGAAGAGAAACCAATGAGTAACATGAAAAAAAAGGCAAAGAATTTTTTTTGGATGTGAGAAAGGCAAAAGAATAAGAAGGCTAAGGATAACAAATAGGGGTAAAACAAATGATTGAGAGTAAGTGAAGTCTATAAGCTGAGAGCTCTCCTAAACTGACACCCAATCAAAAAGGATGCCAGGTGATCAATGGTTGCTAGGCAGCAGAGTGATGACAGATGTAAAGGACAAGATACAGAAACAAATGTAAATGTTATTTTTAAGCTATCTTGCACATTGGAAAAACCGGGATATCTGGTCACAGTAGCCAAAGTATTGATTTATTCACAATTTTTGAAAAATACATTTATTTTTGAACCTGTTTATTGTATTTGTGCGGCAAGCCATCTAAAAAAAATGTGCTCATGCAAATATTCCTTATTCTCTGCATTACTTTTCTTTAACTACTTTTTTTTCCCTTAAACTATCATGGAGAGCCAAGGTCTTTGCCAGATGTGTCAGGCACAAAATAGGAAGAAATCCTAGATGAGACACGTTTATTATATGGTATAGTAATACATGCCCTGTCTTGCAGTGGGCCATTTTACAGTCCCCAGTTAGCATAAAGTGTACTGTACATCCATAGGAAAAGGTGTACCTGAAGGTAACACACACAGATTCACGGAGAGTATTCCAGCCTCAGTGACTATCTCAGAAATACTGTACATTGCAGATTTTAGAGATTGACTAACTAATGTGCCATCATATTGCCCCCACAGTAGAATATTTTGGACAATAGCGAGTGCCCTTGAGTCAACATTGAACAGAAATAATGCCACACAGAGTAATATATATATATATATATTGAGAAAGTTGATAGGCTGAAATAATGTTGTTTCTCAGCCAGACCAGGGGTTGGTGCTGTCATCTGCCCCCCCTCTCCTTTTGTCCCTCTGCAGACCAGTAGAAGAACCACTCAAACAGTGGCCTTACCATCAAGCCTTCCTCTGATGACATCACTTGTATCCTTACCTGATGACATGTTCCTCCTCAGAACCCACCTACCAAAAGCATCACGTCCTCTTCCGGCCACCCTGGACCATTCCCTCCCAGTCTCCGCCATATAATAGTCTCTGTTTCCCATCTGTATTCAGTTCTGGTTTAAACTCGGTTGTAACCAGGTGTTGTTTTTTTTTGCTAAATGTTTCAAAACATTGAACATTCCTGAGTTCAAACTAAATTCAACTCCCTAAACTCAAGAGAAATATGATCCGGAGTTCAAATATTAGTACACCAGCTGTTGTTGACATACAGGCATAACTCGATAGCTGTATCTGGAATGAATGAATGAAGGCAGGTCTCTGTAATTAGCAGAATGCAACTGTCCTTAATGATCTTATTCACTCCAACCGTTAGCTTCAATTTGTCCATCTTATTAGTGAGGGATCTTGCGTTGGAGAGAAAAATACTAGAAAGTGGCAGCTTGTAGCCTCGCCAGCACACCAGCTCTGTAGATCTGCTTATGCCTCCTGTCCCTGCACTGCTTCCGTCTCCTACCTCTGGGGATGTTAATCCATGGTGAGCCAGAAAGCTGCTGGGATGTCGTGGAAGCAGAGAAACTCAGCTGTAACTTTACTGCATAGTCCTATTTGTAGGAGATCGGCTGTAGACGTTATTCGTAAAGCAGAATGTCATTATGACGAACAGCAACAAAGACACAAGAGTACCAACAAATCCCTGAAAGGAAGAGCACCGAACCTCTGCATCTATGTGCGCCTCCATAAATTTCATTTTATTATACGGTATTTATGCATTTTATTTATTGTTTCCATGTTATAATTTATTATTTAGAGCACTTAGTTGTGTTATTGTTACCTTAAATTATGTGTATTGCTGTTTAAGTTTATCGAAATGGGTATTGTTTAGTGTCTTGGAGCGGATTAATTAATTTTCCATTAAATATATATATTCATATATATGTATTGTGACGGATGGCAGTCGGTGGCATTACCCAGCTGGAATGCCTCCAAAATGGAAGGACAGAGGGAGAGGACTTATGAAGGGCGCTATCTTCACCAAGTTGTTATTTAGCAGCCACCCTGGGTTGCAACGGTGCCTCAGATTCCTGCAGGGCTGTATGGGAATTACTATTTGCCGATACAGCCCTGTTGGGATCCATGGATGCCGCAAGGGGGAGCTGTGGGAACTGAGGGAGCTGCAGAGCCCTACTTTGGGCTTCAGCTGCATCTGGAAGCAATTCCAGACCTCCCTAATGAACCACCTGGAGTGATTTGAAAAGGAGCCAGCCACCTCCCAGAAGAGTCCAGAGTCGGAGGATAACACTTGTGAGGCTTGCATGTGAAAGAGAAAGGAGACTGCAAGGATCTGGAAGAAAGAGATGGAGTTTCACTGTGCTTATGACTGTTGGCATCAGTCCTTGGAGTCTGCTCTGGATTTGGGTGCCATTCTGTGAATAAAAGAGTTTTGTTGGACTGAGCTGGTATTGTTGCTTATTTGTGTCAGGCTGGGGAGGCAGGCGTGCTCCTGATCTTCATAGTATATATGTGTATGTATGTGTGTGTGTGTGTATAAGCTTTATTGTAACAAAATATTAAAATATTAATAACAGAAGGCTGCAGGGTACTGAATGTATTGGGTACAAAAAATAAACAGTAAATAGAAAATGTATGGCCACCCTATGTCTAACATCACAATAAACTATGGGTGGTCAGTATAGGTCTTTAAACTCTGGCAAAGAACTATTTCCAAGCACTTTCACTAATGTCTCTAGTATTTAATATACTACATTATAACATGTACCCTGCATAATTATGGCTGCCCAGTTACACTGCTATTGCCACTAGAAATAGTCATTACCAAAGTGCACTAAATCAATTACAAATGTAAAACACAAAATAATTGATTGCTTAAGTATTATGTCATGGTCATGTCATGTTATTTTGTAACCCGCTTAATGCAGAGCAAACACACGCTAAGGCCAATTTAGTGTAATATGACAGCGGCTTTAGAGACAAAGATCACAGAGGCTGGAGCAACGTGTATAACTGAACTCTTTGTTAGTTTTCAAATGCACTTGCAGATTGAACATCACATATGACACACATAAATAACTGATGTAGCCAACTGGTATTAGAAGTTGCAGAATTAGTTAAATGAAAATCACCTTTCTATAGTCAAAGGGTTTTAGTTGATTGTAGTATAAATGCACTTGCATTTGCAAGGTCCAACTTGTGCTGTGGTTAGCCAGTATTGTAGCCTAACTTACACAATTATGACAAAAGAACACTCCAAGCAACTCTGTGAAAAGGTAATTAGAAATATTTCATTTCAGGGGATGGACACAAAAAAATAACCAAGTCACTCAATATCTCTGGGAGTCCTGTCAAATTAATCATTAAGAAATAGTAAGAGAATGGCACAGCTGTAAATCTCTCTAGATCTGACCATGCACAAAACTGAGCCACCAAGAAACCTTTGATAACTCCCAAGGAGTTACTGGCTACTGGAGCAGACTGGAGAGACTGTGCATACAACAACTTGCCCATTGCATCACCAGCCACATATTTATGGTTGGGTGGCAAAGAGGAAGCTACTGCTAAAAAACATTCACTTGACATCTCAGCTAGAGTTTGCCAGAAGGCACAAAGGGGGACTCTAAAATCAGTTGGAAGAAACTTCTATAGTCTAATGAGACAAAAATGAACCTTTATGACAATTAGACTAAATAAAATGTTTCGTATAAGCCAAACACTGCACATTATCAACAACACGTCATTCTCACCTTGATACATGATGGTGGCAGCATCATACTGTGGGGATGCATCTCTGTAGCATGCACTGGAAGGCTTTGAGAGTAGAAGGCAAAATAAATGCAGCAAAAACACAGGGAAATCCTGGAGAAAGAAGCTTACTCAGTTTGTAAGAAGTCTATGTCCTGGAAGAAGATTTGTTTTCTAAAGACAGCGACCCTAGCTTAAAGGCAAAGCTACACAGGAAATGTCTTAAAAACAACGGTGTTAATGTCTTGGAGTGGCCGAGTCAAAGTCCAAATTTCAATCCGACTGAGAATTTATGGCAGGACTTGAAATGTCTCGGAATATCTGACACCTTATGTTCCAAATCGTAACCTTAGATCCTCAAATGAGTGTCTCCTTAGAATTCCAAGAGCAAAACTTAAAAGAAGTGGTGAGGCGGCCTTCTGCTGTTATGCACCTAAAATCTGGAATAGCCTGCCAATAGGAATTCGCCAGGCTAATACAGTGGAGCACTTTAAAAAACTGTTAAAAACTCATTACTTTAACATGGCCTTCTCATAACTTCATTTTAATTTAATCCTGATACTCTGTATATTCAGTTTATTATCATAACTATTTATGGTGGCTCTAAAATCCATACTAACCCCTACTCTCTCTTCTGTTTCTTTTCCCGGTTTTCTGTGGTGGCGACCTGTGCCACCACCACCTAATCAAAGCACCATGATGTTCCTACATTGATGGATTAAAAGCCAGAAGTCTACATGACCATCATCATTAAGTCCTTCCATTAGAACCCTAAATACAAAGAGGACTGTTTCATTTATGTTAGGTAGAATGCCCAGAGGGGACTGGAACCCCTGCAGATTTTATTTTTTCTCTCCAGCTGTCTGGAGTTTTTTTTTTTTGCTTTTCCTGTCCTCCCTGGCCATCGGACCTTACTCTTATTCTATGTTAATTAGTGTTGTCTTATTTTAATTCTTACTTTGTCTTTTATTTCTCTTTTCGTCATCATGTAATGCACTTTGAGCTACAATATTTAACTAGCATGTGCTTTATAATTAAGCTCTACAGGCTAAGGTACTAACTTAACATTTGTTACTTAAATGATATTTCAGAAGTAATCACAGTGGCTAAGCATGATTTCCTTAGTATGTGCCTTAAAATAAAATTTTCTGGGACTAACTAGGTAACTAGGTGTCCTACATATAATACATAGCCTAACTATTAAAAGAATACTCAAGAAATGATTGCAAACCTCAGAGGCTGCGTTCAAGCATGTGTCCATAAGGAAGGGTTATACTATTCCAGCAATAATAATAAGACAATAGGAAAATCCTACTGTCACTAAAATGTATTAATAGAAAGGTCAAATTATATAAAGTTACATTGACTAAATTATAAAAACACCAGAACAAATAAACTAGAAGCACATATATGTGTGTTCTGGAAGGTAGGTCTCCTGATTTACCCTAACATAATACTTAAGGTCAGAGATCAAAGCTCATTCATAAAGTGTAGCCTTTGTAAACTTCAAAAGACTTTTAAGCATACCTGTAGTGAAGTCGATTGAGTAGAGACAGTTAATATCTTTCTGAGTTCAGAAACACCTGCAATTCAAATAAGCCGTTTAAACAGTTTATACCCGTATCCTTAAGGATTGCTATATACAGTTTATGAATGCTAAGAGAACAGAATAATTGAACAGATTAATGCATTTTAATGGAAATGATGTATGGTATTTTATTTTAACTATATTAAAATGATCTGTATTTATGACTCTTCATTTATTAACTTAGTAATGTAACAAATTCCATTTCAGATCATTGCTGATAAACTAATTCCCACTGCAGAGAACACACTTTTCAACTGAAGGCATTGTATAATATTGCATTATGCACATTTTTGATGACAATTTCAATGCTTTAAATTATGATTATGCATTTTTATATTTTTGGATATAAAATAAAGAGAAAATCTGAAGCAAAATATGTACTGTGTGTCTTTCTGCTGGGGAGCAGTTTGTCAGGGCAAAGAAATGTTAACAAAAAATGTAAAACCTTGTGTACTGGTAAAACATTTTTTTACATTATGCCAACACTCTAACAGTAATAAATGCATCCTTTTCCAGAGTAAACAGTGCAAGATATTCATGATTATTCCTGCAAAATAAAATTCATTCCAGCACAATGAACTGCCAAAGGTAAAAAATCTTAAACAGTGGAAAATACTTTCCTCTGTGGTTTATCACTGTTTTCTTTAGTGAAAGTGGTGCTGATTAGGAGGCATGAGCCTTGCCATGTCCTGAAGCATGCATATTTGCCTCAAGCGTGCTGCAGGGAGTAGCTCCTCTATATACAATAATTTGAACAAAATTGTACTGACTGAGAAACCGGGTTGACCGCAGTTATAAGTTCCCTAAGGATGAAAATGATCTTGAGATATTGGCTGACCTCAAATGCACACAGTCGTTATCTTTACATTCTCTAAACAGTAATTTAATCAGTACTTGAGAAATTATCCAGAAATTATTATTAAGTATGGCATGATATTAGGTTATAACATTTAACAAAAATAGGTCAAGTAATGCACTAAAATATTTATGAATCATACACTCTGGAATGGTAATCATGGTGGAAATATCTAGGAATAAAGTATATTGTCACACACTTATTAAATGATTTTTTTATCGATATCATCTGTTTCTTTACTGAATAATATTATATTTAAAAGTCAAAAGCAGGGTTCAATCTTCACTTTTTAAATGTTCAAGTTAAGAAAGCAATTTCAACAGCTTAATTCTGTTCACAATAACTCTTGAAAAATGCAGAAATGAAATGCATGATTTCTGTTCATGAAAACAGTAACCACAGGCACTTGTAAATGAACAAGCCACATGTTTGTCACTCAGAGTGAAGGTCATTTGCCTGTAGATAGCATAAATATTTACTCCAAAGGGTTTTGTGCTTCGAAATGTCTCTCTTTAGATAAACCATTAAATAGAGGTTCCATCTGCTTTTCCAGATGTTAAAGATTACACAGCATGTGCTGAAGAAGGTTACTAGTATTAACAGTGAAGCCCGGTTTTGCATAAGACACACACTTGAAATTTATGTTAATTGCATTTTTATGTTAATGAATGAAAAAGCAGACTGTATTATAACTTTCTTCTCTGACTTTATATCTAATATATAAATTACAAACAGCAGATATTTTTCTTTTCCTGGTAATGCACTTAATAAATTACAATAAGTTCCAACCCTATTGTTATCCTGCTCATTAACATCTTTTTACTGAGCATGTTACACACTCTGCTGTATATGCAGCGATAATAAGCCTTGGCTATCTTTGTCCTTGCCAACTCCTT
The DNA here is from genome assembly GCA_026402145.1 of Polypterus bichir lapradei. NCBI lineage: Eukaryota > Metazoa > Chordata > Cladistia > Polypteriformes > Polypteridae > Polypterus > Polypterus bichir. The sequence continues at coordinate 11,976,646 of JANRMT010062819.1, forward strand.
GGGAGTATTGAGAGGGAGCAAGTTCTGAAAAGAGTTAATTCAGCATTTTTATTTCATTAATGTCAGGCAACTAAACAAATGCTACATGACAAGTAGTCTTAGGTTATTTCTAATACTGCACAGTATATCTCTTGCACATGGGTTCAGCAGGGAAAATACAAATAAAAACGAACACAATTTGGGAATCTAGAACAAACTATAGGTGAAGCAGAAACTTCAACAACATTTAAGATGTATCTGCACAAGATCTTGGGACGGCTTAGCTATTAACTAAACAAATGAGCTTGATTTACTGAATTGCCCCTTCTCGATTATATTTCTAATGCTGTTATTAGAAAATTAACTAAACCATTCTTGCTTGCATTCCATCACTATTGAACATGTCCAAAAGAGAAAGTAAAAGAAAATCACATACGTAGAGGCTGACACCTTTTTTAATGGAATGAATCTTTTATAAAAATCAACACTGGCAAACTGCTCAGGTAGTACCGTATATAGTCAGTATAAAACATTTTACACGATACAACAATTTCAGTTTCCACAATAGTGGGGCCCAAATAGCAAGGAAATGTTTGAATGATTTAGAATTACAATAACAATTGAAAAACATGACCAGCATATCAAGTAATGGTGAATTATAGTATGTACCTTTCACAGTGATGACACATGATCGTTTTATATGTTTATCATTTCTACATAGGAGGAGGAGGAGAAGGAGGTTAGGAGCATGCACTGATACAGTGCATTGCCACACCCACCACATGACAAACCACCTCAGGATCCTAGATTAGGACCCAAGTGCAGCAAGGGGACCTGTGACACCTCCGCACCACACTAGTTCAGATGGAATGGAACCAGTGTAAGGGTTGTTTATGGTGGCTGGAGTGCCAATTCTGCCACCAACCCCAAGGTTTTTCCCTTCAGGTTGGAGGGCCTACATGCAGGGCTAGATGCAGATTAACATCATACCCAGGATGGAGTAATTGCAGGTTAAGGGCCTTGCTCAAAGGCCCAATGAAGTAGAGTCACTTTTGGTGTTTATGGGATTTGAATCAGCAACCTTTTGATTTCTACATAGGAATGAGATAAAATTTACTTAATGAGCATAATGGATCTTTTGGAAGGTTTACTATTATTCATGTATAAAATGATACAATTAATCAGCTCATTAGCATCACAAGTATTGGATGCTGCTTTGTGTACATGCTTGCTAATTGAATAGACTGTATTAAGTAATAATTTGCAAATAAAATGAATGGATTTTTTGTTTAACAGAAACATGCTTTTCTTTAAAGTTTTTATGATGAGAGTCGACTTAGGGACTAGTCCATAATCAGACAAGGATCACCAGGCTAGAGTTCCTCCCTGTTGTTTCTTATGTCTATGCAACCCCATACTCATTATTGGCTTTACAAGGATCATTACATGATAACGGCACCCTTACCATAGTCAAGGGACAAGGCAAATATATTTTAGAAACATCAGAAGGCTGTAAAATCCTCAAAGCCCTCTTTAGCTTTGTAAACCCTAAAATGATAAATTTTTAATTAAGAATTATTATTATTAATTTGTTGTAATATCTAATCCAGATTTTTTTTAAAAAATCGTCACTGCTGCCACTTTAGTCACATGAATTGCTACTTTCTTTCAAATGTCCTTAGCCATTTTTGAAAGAACTGTTTCTTGGATTCTTTTCCAATATTTCAATTAATCTATTTTCTAATCAACTTTACTACTTTGACATTTTTCTTCTTCAGAAAATATCACTTTTTTTGTAAAAAAAATATACAAATTCTATTTATTACTCAAACTGTGTGAAGCATGCAACTAAAAATGTATGAATGTTCCATACATGATGATTTTGAAGCATATAATGTAATTCAAAGCAACTGATTACATGTATGGCGAAGTAGCACTGTTTGTATTGTTGCATTTTTACTTTCTTCTGGCAGCTCAAAATCTGAAAGTAAAGAACCTGAGTCATCAACAGATTATAAAACATCCTCTGGAGGATATTCTTTTAATAAGAGCAAATTATGTTGTAAATGACTAAATTTATCACATGGGCTTCGCTGCCATCAAGTTGATAAATAATATTTTTCTCGACCATTAGCCATTTTCCCTTCAATTTTGGTAATTGCCAACACCTGCCTTCTAATGTTTATGTCAACTTCTGTTGACATCCATATTGAAAGATTTAAAGTCAATGCTTTTTTGCTTATTTCCATCTGTAACAAGTGTTCCGCTGTCTGATGTCTTAGCACTCTCTTAATAATGAGCAGGTTCACTTATAGAATCTACAAAATAGCTACTTTCACTTATATATACTTCTGCATAATACAATATATTCATTGCTCATATTCAATTGCTAATACAGTTAGGCACTGAACATTGTACATAATACTGATAAATGTCCTCTGGGTAGATCATTTCATGCTTGTTAAATTCTTCCAGCTTCTTTTTACAATGGCATGCTCATAATATTTTTTTAATTATTTTTTAAATAAGCAGTTTTTAAGCCTGTTTTGGCTTGTTTATGTACAGCATAAAAAAAATAAATATAAAGATGAAAAAATATACTACTTCTGCACAATGATCAAAGAACACACTATATAAAATTTTAATTTATCCGTGCATTGTCCTGTGCTTTTCTTTTACATTGGAATTGAAACTAAAAGATGTATTTTTGTTTTGGATTTGACCAGCTAAATACAGAAAGCTAGGAAAAGGAAGAGTTTCTCACTTACTGAATCAAAATCAGAAGCCTTGACCTAGAGATAGAGGGATAGATTAAGTTATCTGTAATATCTAATTTCAGTGAAATTGATTTAGGATCCTACACCTGAGTGTGAACTAAAAGGAGAACAACTGTGAAGGACGTGTACAGTAAACAGACTTTTTTCCAGGATTTCTAGGGACAGATATACAGTATCTTTAGCTTGAAAAAGCATCCAAGTGAAAGAAAAATAATTTGTTTTGCATTGTCAATCTGCTATTTCAGATTCCTTAAGGATCAGAAAAGTATATGGCAACTTAAGACAACATGATAAAGTCAAATAAGAGAAGGCTAAAATACTATGCTTCATTTGTTTGACTATTCAATAAAGAGTAGAAAGGATTTAAGAGTTTAATTAAAGTACCATAATATTATACAATTTTAAAGCTTTTGGAAAGGGGGTCTCTATTATGTACCCCTTCCCCAGATCTATCCATCCATCCATTTTCAGAAAGATTCTTTCATTATATGCAAGGCCATTTCTTGCCTTTTGAGGCCTTAAGCAGTACACTTATTTTGGGGCTGAACTGCTGAAACATCATCCCCTGTGTGTGTATGTTAGGGTGAACACACCTGACATATTGTCTCAAAGCAGAAGTCTAAGTCTCTAATGCCAGGAAATTGCCCTGATTATAGGCTTGCAGGGAGACGGAACTTACTGTATGCAGCAAAGGCAGAAATTTGGTGCCAATTCACTGTCAGGCACATGTGCACTACATATACATTACACAATACACTATGTACACAACACAACAATGTGCCAAGTTACAGTCACTCAATTCCCAATCCAGTGCTGGTTATGCAGAACGTTGAAAAGAACATTCTGTTAAATACAAGTTGTATGCAGGCATGTGGGAGGGTAAATAAGGAGGGCACTCATATCATATTCACAATATACATCTAAAGAAAGATGACATTATATTATAACACAATGGTCCAGCACTACCGGCTTACAGTTCTACAGCCCTAAGATGAAATTCCAGCAGCATGACCTTGTTCTTAGTTAAAGAATTTAGATTATATTATATTATATTAGATTAGATTAGATTAGATTAGATTAGATTAGATTAGATTAGATTAGATTATGAAAGCAGGGGATGAGCTGGGTGGTTGAGTAGATGGTATGAAGTTTTGGAAGGTCAGCCACAAATATTTCAGAAGCTGTAGGGACAATCCATTGGAGGTGTTTGCAATCCTAGCAAGTGAAGTCACCTAACCATACTGTGATGCATCCAGTCAGGATACTTTCAGTAGTGCAGCAGTAAAAGTTAATTAATATTTTGGTACTTGTGCCAAAGCTCTTTAGTCTTGTCAGGAAAAAGAACCTTTGCTGAGCCTTTTTCGGTATGCAGATGCAGATGTTGACAGATCACAAAAAGCAGTTGTCGATGTGAACACCCAGGATCCCGAAGCTGCTATCTGTCTGCACAGGGGAGCCTTTCATGTGTAGTGGAGGATGGCTGCCTTTGTTCTTTTTGAAATCAACAGTGATCCCCTTTGTTTCATTGATATTCAGGGAGAGGCTGTTGTTATAGTACCCTTCAGTGATTTCTTCACCTCCGTCCTGTTGCTGAAGAGGCCAATCACTGTGGTATTGTCCACCAACTTGAAGATGCTGTTGCCCTCATAAGTAAATAGTAGGCTTAAGCAGCCGCCTTGTGGAACACTGATGTTGGTAAACAGTGTGGAGGAGTTACTTTTGCCAGTCCTCACTGGGACCTATTTCTCAGGGTGTTAAACACCCAGCCAGATACTGAGACCAAGGTCTCTGGGATTTAGTACCACACTAGAGGGCACAATGGTGTTAAAAGCAAAGTTATAGTCAATAAACAGCATTCTGATATAGTTTTTTTTTTCCAGATGTCCCAGAGCAATATGCAGGATCAGGGAAATGTCATGATCCAAAGATCTGTTACACTGGTATGCAAACTGTAGTGGCTCCTGGGCAGCAGGGATGCTCTGGTTAATGGGTTCAAATAAACATTTGAACCATGAATAAATGATTATTGTCTTTTTTATCTAATAACTTACCAATTGGCTTACTGTGATGTATGTGTGAACATATCTAAAGCAGTCAACTAGCTTTAACTGACTTGACCTTTGATTTTTTGTACCTCAGCTGATGAAAATAGTTTTTTCATTCATTTGTTTTCTGACATCAATGCAAGGCCGTAAAGCACAAGGTAGAAGCCCATGGTAAATTAAATGCCAGGCCAACATCGGGCACAATTGCGCCCGACCTAAAGTCAGCATTAAATGATCAATTCAAACTCCAAACACCTTAAAATGCAGGATGGTAACACCCATAGGACAGCTGTGTAGACACACTGAGAATGGGAAAAATCTACACTGTATCCTGAAATAAAATAGATGAAAACACAACAAAAGCAGTGCTGTTTATTGTACTGGCTAATGGGTTTCCTCTGTTGAGGCTTGTAAGTAACTTTCAGCGTTGATTGCAGTGTAACTTCTTTCATATTATGGTCCTGGCTGACTGCTTCCTCCTGAAGACAATGAGTTTTTGAGCCTGCAGGATCCAAAAAAGTGGATTGACAGGTGGTGCTTGGAGGACATCGCTTTTTTTTTTTAAAGTGTTAAGTTCTTCTTGGGTAAGAGAGAAAGTGAAGAATAGGTAAGCCACTTCCTTTCTTCAACCTTCATTTTAAGACAATGGGAGAAGCAGACAGCACTCACATGTGTGACAATTAACATTTGATCTAGCCAAGTTAAATGTGTTGATTGTTTTTACTTCATTGACTTTCACTAGAAAAAGAAGCACACATGACAGATGATATTTCTGCTTTGTAGCTTTCTTACTTATTACTGTAGTACTAGGGTGTTGTACCATGTTAGCCATTATGAATGTAGAGAAAAGCCAAGCAAAATGACACCTTTTATTGGCTAACTAAAAAGATTACAATATGCAAGCTTTCGAGGCAACTCAGGCCTCTTCTTCAGGCAAGATGTAATACAGAAACTGGAATTGCCTGAAGAAGGGGTCTGAGTTGCCTCGAAAGCTTGCATATTGTAATCTTTTTAGTTAGCCAATAAAAGGTGTCATTTTGCTTGGCTTTTCTTTACTTATTATTGTAAAAGTAAATTTTTGTGCAAAGAGAAAACTGCATTATAAAAAGATGGATGAATATTTTCACTGATTTCATTGTTGCTGTTGAAAAAAAAATAAATTTTTGTACACTTTTGATTGAAGTTTGATATGAATTTATTGTCAATAGTTCCATTAAAGGAGTTGGAAGAATTGTGATCAAATACATTGTAATTAATAAGCAATTATTATCCCAGAATGGTCTTAATTTAGGACAATATCAAAACATTCAACCTTGCTAGACAAATGCTTGATGCCATCATTGACATTTAGAATGCAGCGCCTGATACATGTGCATTTATTTTAATCTTTAAAGATATGTCCAGTGTACAGTTTTAAGCTGCAATACAGTTGCTTTTTTCAGCCTGATGAAAACTGTAGATAATGAAAGACTGAATTCCATTTTTTGTTTGACATATTGACTAAAGGTCCCTTTCTTATTGTTGTCTGTGATCGTCTAGAGGTGAACATTGTGAAATTAGTTGATAAATTTAGAAGTATGACTGATATTCTCCTCATTCCTGGCTGACAGATATACAAAAGGGCAGATATTGATGAAAGGTTAGGGAACTTAGGCAGGTTTCTTTTGACAAAGTTTTTAACTTGTATATAGAAGAAATGGTGTGTTGTGAGATTTTTTAAATATTTAAAATATAGTTGATCGTATTGTCAATACAGGCCTTAGAATGTCTGGAGACCTCATGACTTCCATGAATTAAATTCTGTGTAGCTTAAAGTGGCTAAAAGATACAATTATGCACTTTAGCACTTTAAGTGTTCCCATTCCATTTAAGAGGTATGATTCCACACAGCTTGCTGTGACCTAGGCATTATCACTTGAAGGTGCCTTAGTGTTGTCCTCCCTAAATATTCAAACCTCCAAAACACCACAAGACACTCCGTTTGATCCAGCAAGGACAGCTAATTTACAGCAGTACTATTTAGTACCAATATCCATTGATGTTTTTGTGCTTTATATTAAAAGACTCAGATAAGCATGCCAAAGACTTAAGTAAATACAAATGACCCTATTCCTATTCATCCTGGAAGTATAATCCAATAAATTGAAGATTTTAGGGTGCCAGGGTCTATTCTACCAGCAACAGCTCTGGGGATGGAGCAGTGGTCTATCACAAAGAATACACATTCAGACACCCAGTATCTTTAACACTTTGCAAATTCAGAACTGACAATGGAGCATACATGAGCATGGCAGTAAAGTCATGCTGACACAGTGCAAACTTACATGCTCTATACAGGCAGTGACTGGGGCAGAACTCTGGACCTATTAGACAGAAGTATGCCATACTGTGCCACCATGTATCTCTACTAGTATAAAGTTTTCATGGAAAAGTAAAAAAATAAGCAATATATTGATAAATTTGGATCTATGAGAAAGTGTTCAGTTACAACGATATGTAAATCACAATAGTTCACCATAGGTGGTTCTGAGAAGAGATGGGGCTCCTCTATTAAATATATAAAAGACTTAAGAGAATTCTTTTTTATTGTGCATGAAAGATCTGAAAAAGACTTTGCCTTCTGTTCAATTTTTAGTCTCATGATGCATTTATTATTGAAAATATAAAGTATTAAGCCTCATTTGGCTCTTCACTTTTACTTTACTCACATGGAAAGCCTGTATTTGCAATCCATGCCAATAACAAGTTTTTTGCATACAGCATGTAATTACTTATGCATTGTGTTTTGTGCTATTTTGTTTCTGCATTCATCTCGATACCTTAGCAAAAGTAATGAGCTGATAAGTTTGAAACTCTATGAAAAAAATATCCTTTTAATATACTATGTCCATTTTAGTACTGATGTTTTAATCTTAACATTAGGATATGTGGTGTTTACAATCAGCTAGTAAATATAATAGTAGACTTTTAAGAGTTTTGTCATTCAACACTTGAAATAATGAGTTTAGCTAGTATTTAAGATTAAAATAAAAGCAATTTAATCCTACTGATATTTATTATGTGGGTAAGTAACAAGCCTTTGAGTAAAGTTTAGTCAAAAAGATATGGAGGAATAACGTTTAATATAATAATGGAAGTAAAGGTACACAGTGTGTTGTATACCAGCCAAGACATGCAATCTTATTTAAATAGTTTTCATTTAACAATTAATTGGTATAAATTATCTTTGGAAAATTCATGCTGACACAGATATAACAGCATTACTTGTTTAACAAAAGAAGATAATGAATATTAAAATGAATGAATGCATTCATTGAGATGTAATCTCGGGCTGTGGGAAATTAGTTTTTTTATGTATCACTCTGCTGTGCATCCAGTGCATATGTAGGAATGATGCAGATCTTTGTGAGTATATTTCTTGTTGTAGACTGAGCTAATCGAATAAAAAAACACACACACACACACACAAAAAAACAATAAGAATAGAATCTACTGTCTTTCAAGTTCATTAAAATCCATTTTAAATAGGAGGTGAGAAATTCATCAATGATTATAAGGCTGTTTTCAGAATCTGCAGCTGTTATCCCAGATGTGTGTAGTGAGGCATTTTTAGGCAGAGAAAAGGGATGCTTACATTTAAGCAAGGGAAAACTATAAAAAATATCCTTCATGAAATTTATTTAAGCATATTAGACCAACCATTCACATTTCTTCCACTACTAGATTCAGTAATCTGATAATGGATCCTGTCAGTGCTTCCATGTATTACATCACACACTGGATCTTCTATATCTACACATTTGCAGTTGTGCTAATAAATGTCTGGAAATTTTTTGCTGCTTACCCTCTATAGCACCTATAAGTCAGTCAGAAACTTTATACTTAAGAATTTAGATTTCCTACTGATCCTGAATTGGTGACATACAAGGGTGCTTTTTAGGACACAAGAATGTCTTGTGTAAAATTAGACTTGGACATTTTAATATAACCTAACCTGGCCTAATGCTCAGTTTTTATATTTGCATTTCCATCAGTTTTCTATTTCTTTTTTCCTGTGATGGTTGGAGTCTACCCCAGCAATAATAGGTGCAAGGTGGAAAGCATGGTGACAAACACACATGCAGTCTCTCTAAATTACTAAGACCAAGTCAGTGTAGTGTCACCAATAGACCTAAAAGCAGATTTAAGCACTGTAAAATTAAATTGTAGTGCTCAGAGAAAATCCATACAAAACTGTTGACAACATTCCAGCTTGACAAAGAAGGTGGCCATGCTTTGAATCAAATTGGGATCCAGTTATGATGACGGCCCTATGTGAAGTTTCCTTCTGAATCTATGATGTGAAAAACAGTGCTTACTTTACTCAAGCTTGTAGCATGACAATTAAAAAATGGAAACAACACTGGAATTGTTGTGCCTTATACAATATACAGTTACTTTTCATTAAACTGATAAATAAAAATACAAAAAATTATCCTCTACTTTTGGCTTTCCTAATAAATATTTGGCTACAGTAGAATATTCATAAAAAGACTACTGACAAGCTATATATAGTCTTAAAATGGAAGATTTGAGTTTAACCTGTTACAAAGCATACTTGTTAAATGTGAAAAACAACTTTTTAAATTAATTAAAAATTTAAAGTTGTAAAAAAATACAAAAACACAAATATAATGAGTCATTACAGAATAATGATCTTGTACACAGAATCGCATTTCCAACTTTGTGAAGAGACTAACCTTTGAAATAAGACCTTTGCTATCTGTGAGATGATTAACAGCTTAGCAATGCTAATCATAGCACCCAAAGGTTACTTTGTAAGGTGACATTTTCTTCTTGAACATAAGAATGGTTAAAACAAGAAATGATTAATTGGACTATTAGGACTCATTCCCCGTTGTCAAAAAAAAAGGTTGATTAAAAGTAGATCATAAGTATCCAGCAAGAAAACATACATCCCATGTATTAAAGAAAGAAAGCTGTTCATCAGTTTACTGACATATAGCTTCAGTGTGTAATATTAGTAATTTTCCTGCTTGGATTTTTAAGACATAGCAATCTGTGGTATCAATTTTAATATTTTTCTTTATTAGTGTTCTCACCATATATAGAAACAACATGAATACGTTCCAGATTGTTATTTTTTGTAAACTATTTTAAAATCAACCAAATTCTGATATTTACATTCAATTAAATGGTTAAGAATGAAAATAGTTTCTATGATCCCCAAAGCATTGTCCAAAATTATTAAAAACTTTGCTGCTACGTGCTTGGAAAAAAAGAAAAAACAAACAAAAGTAAAACATGCTTAGGAGTAATATGAATGCAAAGCAAAAAAAACCAAATTGATTTAAATATTTTTAAGCAGTGTAAAAAGTAACCAAAAATAGGACATAAAAATCAGTGTGTAAACCATGTTTGTGGGGGAATTAAGGAGCACCCAAGCCCCACTGGAAGGTATGTTATGGACAAAATTTTACTTATTGATCATTTTTATATGTGGTATTGCTTCAAGAAGTAAAGGAAAGGACAATATGCAGTATACATCAATTTTCTGTGCACATTTTACATGTTTGCCAAGGGTCAGTCCAGTGCAGATCACACACAGCCTTAAAGTCACCATTCAGAGTGGAATGAGGAAGGCTTCATAGACAGAGGGACACCATGCAAAATTCATGCAGGCAATGTCCAATGACCTTATTTTAATTTTGGTCATCTAGAGGCACAAGGTTGCATTATGTGCTTTAATATCAACAAAAAATAGTGACTCGGAAATAAAAAACAACAAAACACAACAGATCTGCATATTTCTTCGCACAGAATTCTGGGATTGGGACATCAGCTGTGCACTCTGAACTGATGTGTAAAGCAGCAGCAAGACACTAGCAGACCAAAATGCATATTGGCATGCTTTTCTGTGGTTAATAATAACATTTATTCTTCCATTTTATTAAACTTTCATAATCCTATTTTCAATATGAATTTCTATATCTGTTTTTGTTGTACCTCTTTTACTCTTTTAAATCATGCTATAAAATTAGTTAAATGTGTTATTTAGTTAACACGTTAGATCAAAGTAGATACATTTGTCCCCCTGAAAAGTTGCCTACTTTCTAAACTTTCTTAGTTTAATTTTTACATTTTAGTTAACTTTATAAAAACTGTATTTAATAGTGTTCCTTTCTCTGCAGCAGTACGTGAGCGAACTGATGAGAACTTGTAATGTTATGGAGTGGTCTCTGTTCTAGTGAAGTCTTCCATTAGTACTCTATTGTTTTCATGTATACTAATAATGGGGGATTAGGTTAATAGGCTGGTATTAAACTAACACATCCATCAGTCCATCCAGGATAGAGGTTGGTTCCTTAATGAAAATAAATTCCTTCTATCATTAGCTAGATCGTACTGATCAGGGCTAAATTTTTTCAAATTCCAAAAGTATTGTAACTCGAAGAACATCATAAATTCAATCTTAAGATCAGTTGTTAATTTATGCTGATTTCCTGAATCTCCTTATAACTAAAGTAGCATGTTAAATCCTTCTTAATCGATGTACTTCCTGACTCACTCTCTACATTTATATTTACATTTATTTGCTTAGTAGATGCTTTCTCCAAAGCAACTTAAAAAAGAAGTCAAGACAATTGAGTTTATGTCAGTTTATGGGACTGTTTGGGAACAATTGTTAACAAGACAAGGTACAAAACTGATCCTCATAAGCGAAGTCTTAAAATTCCTAGGTTATAAAACCTAATAACTATGTTAGACATAATTTCACCAAACAAGAAAAGTCTTTAAATACTTCTTAAACATATTGAGGGAGTCAGAATTTTCGAATAGTGATGGGCAGCTCATTCCACCAATCTGAGTGTGGATTGAGATTTAACACCACAAAAAAGTGGCATCACTAGACGCCGTTCATCAGAGGACCTGAGTTGTCAAGAAGGACAATAGGACCTCAGAAGTGTCTCCATGTATGTAGGTGCACTGACTAAACCTAACATGTGCTGCAAGCCAGTGTAGTGATCTGAAAAGAAGGGTGACATGTGCCTGTCTCAGCTGGTTTCGTTAAACAATATACACATTGTTAGGTTAATTAAAATTATTTTTGCTGTTAATGTTTAAACATGTATAAGCTGATAATGGTTTTATGTTCTTTAAACGTTTTGAAGATGGAAACTTTTTCTGTGTTGCAATTGGTTATAGAGAGATGCATAAAGAAAGAAAAGAGAAGGAGAGGCTTGTTTGGGGAGAATAGCATAGCTAAAAAAAAAAAAGTGCTAAGAATAATATCTTTTGAGTTTTGCAGTGTCCCTAACCACCACCTCATAAACCCATTAGTTGCACATTATTTAAGTTAAATCATTGGGTTGTAGCTGATGCCCATGCCAATACTGCATTAAACATATAGGTGATTTGCAATTACCAAGACATTTTTATGGGTATTATGGCATGGTAGGCCTGTGTGTACCCATAATTTCTTCATCTGCAGGGCCATTCAGCATTGTATCAGAAGGCAAGAAACAACAAGTTTGCTGGTGAATGTTTACTGGGTGATAGCAGCCAAAGAAGAATACAATACAGGACATCAGGAAACCTCCAGAATGATGGAACACAAAGTATGGATATACAGTAGCTGCAGTACATAGAGTAAAATGGAAAATGCACTTCTACTGTGTTCATAAATAAATCAGGTTGCATCAGACATTCACCTCAGCATTGCTGCAGTGTGATAGCTGTATATGCAATGATGCATTACATTGTTGTAAGGGGGCATGAGAGTTTGAAATGTGAAGCAATAGGTGTTTCATTTTGTGCTGTTTACACACCTTACCTTTATTTTGTTTTGAGTATTAAATTATGATGTCATTTTACTTATCTCAACTTTATGTCACTTTATTTTATTACACTAAAGATCCAAAACAGCACCTTATACGGAAAAAATGTGAATCAATTATTTTTTTATTCAACTTGTGATGCTTTTTTGTAGACAGTCTTGAAGCAGGGTTAACAAAGTGGTACTTTATACTTCCTTTTGAAGTGGCTGATTAAGCAGAGTTTTGGTAAAACCATGAAAAAGTAGCTCATATGTTACATACATCCCTCATAAAGTTGCTGGATAACCTCTAAGATTAATTGGTCAATGATTTCAGTAAACTCACTGCAGAGCTGTCACAATTAGAACACTTACAACAGAAACTGTACAATTTTTAAGGCAGCAAACTGCTGTAAATTTTATAGTGGCAGTAATAAGACTTTATAAATACTAAAATGGATGAAAGAGTAGTATTATTCTAAAGTGTGGTCAAATAAAGATGAGGGTACAATAGGCTAAAAGTATTACATTAGAAAGCACATAAAATTATGAAAGAATGGCTGAAGAGATATCTAGAATCTTAAGGCACAGCTGCTCATACTAATTTAAAAATCATATGTCAAGGGAGTAACTGAAAAATGAACAAGTACTGTATATAACAGCATCTACACTCTGAAAACACTCTGCATAAATCACAAAAGAAAAACATCAGAGTAAAAAGCCATTCAAGTATACATACTGTATATTATATTTGAATATCAAAGGGTCTTCTTGGTGTTTCGAGGTTGATGATATACAGTCAAAGGCACACATTTTATTTAATAGAGGAAATCTGTGCATTTAAATTGAAAACAGGATCCTTGACCAATGAGAGAGAGAGACAGGCAGATCTTCAATCCATACGCACAGCATTGTGAAAATTACTTCTGTTAACACTGAATGCACAGTTTTCAGGAAGTAAGTGTTAATAATGTTAATATGTTTTACAAAAAAATTGCAGGCTTTGACCATATGAATTAGTAACAGAATGTGGATCCTGCAATATGAGTTATGTGAGAATTTTTTTTTTCCATGGACATTTTTCACATCTGCCACTGTCTTGAACTGGTCACCTAAGGGTTTTGTTGAGTTTGAATCTACAATATTTTATTTCTCCACTTTCTCCAGTTACTTACTGGGGTAAGTAACATATGAAAAATATCATATTTAAATGGCGAACTCCTTTAATAGTCCTCAGAGATGAAAATGAACAGCAAATATCAAATGACCTAAATAAATACATCATCCAGATATTTATAAAGAAGAAATAAATGAAAAGCCTCAAGCTGAAGTAAACACAAGCTCAGAAATTTAGAGAGAATAAACTGAAAAGTTAGATATGCTTCAGGCCCTCAGGTCATTGAAGAGTAATAGGTCTAAGGACATTATACTAGTAGTATTTAAAGAAATGAGAGATGTCATTTTTAAACATTTGCCAAGCATATTTCAGTAGTCACTCTGGACTGGAGAAATATCTGAGGAATGGAAAGCTGTCAATTTGGTAAAATTCCTCTTAGCAATTACAAATTAATAGACACTATTTTTGTCCTGTGTCCCATAAAAAATTTTGGAAACAATAATCTGAAATAATTTACCAGACTACATAATTGAAAATAATTTTCTAAATTAAAGTCAGCATCGTTTCATGAGACGTTCAGTTTACAAAACCAATCTGTTAGACCCTTTGAACTAGCAGCTGGCAACAGAGTTAGCTTCCAAAACTGCAATTCAAGCTAGTCAAGGATTGTCAGAAGTAAATAGTACACCCAAAAATGTGGAGGTTCACGTTGACACAACATTGCTACTGTCTTGGCAATGTAAAGAAGGGTTATAAATGCAAATAAAATATTAGACTATATTTTAAAAATGGTTGAGTATAAATCTAGAGATGTTAAGCTCAAAATCCTAAACGTGTTGGTTATACTGGTGTACTTTGTGTAGTTCTTCTCATTGTGAGACACATAAAATATTACAGCTCTAGAAGCTGTGATGAGAAATGAAACTAAGTGCATCGCTTGATTGAATAGCATGTCATACTATGAAAAACTTAACAGAAGTAAAACTCTGTAAGATGTAGCAAAAAAAAGCTATGTGGGGACTTAATTTAGGTCTAAAAATTCCGAGACTTTGATGTTTTTCCTGTTAAAGAGACAATAACATACTCAATGAAACTGAAGTTAAGGGGCGCAATTTAATACCAAAGTAGTTAAGCGTTTCTTTAAATGAAGAGTCTTATAGCTGAAGCAGAAACCTTCACATCCTTTTAAAATGACCCAAAATCTAAAGTCCTGGATGTTTGAAACATGATTTGGTAAAATAATAAAATGTCTAATGACCTATAAGTTAGATGGGATATATTGCTTTCCACATCAAAGAAGAAAGAAAAACATCTTCCTGAAACATAAATGGCTGCTGGCAGTATACCTTAATTTTCCATATAAAGGCAGCAGATACGAGTATGGCGGTGTGTACGGATGTAGCGGCCCACGGTTCTCTCTTTCGGATGCACTTTTTTTGTTTTGAACAGTATGTCCGTTTAGTATGTTTACATAGAATTGTGGATATTACAGCTACAATCACCAAGATTTACTGGATATTGTTTTTTTGGCTAAAACATCCCATTATGGATGATTTTCATCACACTGACAACATTCCTGCTGACCTAGCAAGACCTGTGGGATCACCATGGGTTGTTATTGGGTCCAGCAGATGGTAGAGAGAGAGAAAGCAGAAGACGGGGATATTGGACTAGCCTACGTGAGAGGCTCAGGAAACATCCACATAAGCCTCCTATACCGAGTATGTTTCTCACCAACTCAAGATCCATAATTCAGAAAATGGATGAAATGGAACTATTAATTTCTGAAAATCATTAAGTTCATGACTGCTGTGTAATGATAATAACTGAAATCTGGCTTCACCTGACGATAGCAGCTAGCATGCCACACAATCCACCTCAGGGATAGAAACAAAGACTCCGGTAAGAGTGGTGGGGGGTTGGGGGTTGTCTTTGAATATACATGCATAATGACTGGTCAAAAAACAATATAATCATAGACAGCCATTGTTCTCCTGACCTAGAGTTTATTTCAGTTAAATGCCAACAATTCTTTCTTCCAATGGAACTAGCAATAGTGATTATCACTGCTGTTTTATATACTACCCAATGATAAAGTTAGTACAGGGGGGTATTTTCCGTACGTCACTTAAATCATCTGAGATCAGATGCCTCATCTTGGATGAGTTAATGCCGGTGAAACTCATCCGGGATAAGTTGGTTTTTCAAACACAGCTGTGTAGTAGATTAGTCTAGCTGGATCCAGTCATCTGAGATGATTGCGCGTGTCCGTGCTGATTGAAAAGCCCATATATATTGAGTCTAGAAAACATGATCAGCAAGTCTTTGATAGGCTGCAACAAAATGATGAAAGAATGGGCGCATTTTTTAACACAAGTGGAGCAGGACCTTTTACTTGAAGGATATGAAGAATTTCAAGATTTAATATGCACAAGGAGTAACACTGCAAAAGCAGCCCAAACCAGAAAAGGCGGCTGTCAAAAAGTGGCCAACAAATTAAACACATAAATAGTGTGCATTGTACTTACTGAATGCATTTCCTATGTGTCAGATTAATTATTATTTAATATGTCATAATTCCAGATCAAACATGAGCACAAGGAGAACATGGGAATAGGTTAAAGTGAAGTACAAAAATTTACTTCAAACTGCTAAATATTGGTATATAACTATTTAAAGAATTGTTGACATAAAGAATCATATATAATATAAAAAACATTAATTTTAAAGCTAATAAGAAGAAGGCAGACAAGCAAAAAACAGTTGGAGGTCCTTGCAGTCCAAACCTAACCCCTGCAGAAGAGTTGGCTCTCCAGCAAAATGCCCTTCGCCCTGTTTCTGAGGGCATTCCAGGGGGAAGCTCCTCCTCAGAACCAGTGGTAGGATGCAGTGATCACTTCATTTCAGGTAAAGGATGGTCATTGCATATATTTGTCCTCAATGTGTGCCATAGGTATGTTCCATATAGCCCTCTTTTTTGTTGGGTCAGTTGCAGGGAATGTCATGTACCTAGAACCTGTGTCTGACCAACGAGATATTGACGAAGGTCAAATATTTGATGAAGACACTGTGTCTGATTATTCATCAGGAGGAGAGGTAAATTTTCCAAATAATGTTTGAACAAACTCCACTCTGATCAGTCCCGTGTGCTAATCGCGATATAACTGTTTTGCAGGAGCCTGTTGCCAGCACACATGTCCCTTTTGGAACAAAGTCCACATCAGAAAAAGAAGATGATGAGGTTGGTTGAGCCATTAGTTGTACTTTATACAAAATGAAAAAAAATGATATATTGTGTATACAATATAGAGGAAAAAAGGCATTTGTAATTGCGTATTTATTTGCAGAAAAATGTGAAGGCTCTATACAAGAGATATCTTCAACAGAAAATCGCATACAGAAAACTAAAAATGAGAAAAATACAGCAGGACATGCAACTTCATGAACTGAGGACAACCAAAATGAAGTTGCAGATACAAATACTAGAAAAACAATTGGTAACAAATTCTCTTATCTCTTTCCCATATATATATGTGTATGCGTGAGTGTATCCTTAATTATGTTCTCCTCCTTACAGGCTGAAGGGCTGTAATATACAATAAATATCTTTTGTGTGAAACCACTGTTGTCTTTTTCATTGAAAATATTGGGCCACAATTCTGTCTCTGGCAGCTTTGTCACTGGTTTGCTCAAGGTGCACTGGGTCAAGGTCATCATCAGGCTGCACCAAAACCTCAAGGACTCTCTCTTTTCTGATGGTCGCTATGTTGTGTAAGATAGAGCATTCAACAATTATGTCACATACTCTGTCAGGTGCAACCCTCAGCCTTTTTAAACATTGAACTCTCTCCTTCAGGTGGCCACTTGGTACACTTGTTTTTGGATCAGCTATAAATTGTTACATTGTAATTATATTAACTGTGGAATAACAATGACAACTGAGTAATTAACTATAACGTTACTTTGTATTACACATTAAGTATAGAATAATAACTCATAGTTACACTGTACTTATACAGGTAATTACATAGTAGTTACAGTGTAAATATTGACACTTAATGTAAAGTGTTACCCAATATTCCCCCTTGGCTAAAGCGGTATCTTTCGAAAAGAATTTCCTCCGGGAGCAATAAAGGATCTTGCCGATCGCGCAAAACCCTAACTATATGAAATTCTCTTCTTATAATTTGCACAACGATATTAATTGGTCGCTCATTTATGAACGGCGAAGCCATGACTGAATAAATTCCAGGCACGGACACTGATTAATTGTGTGAGCTAATCCTTGTTTACATAGAACAAACCTGCTCTGAGCAGGTTTGAAGATTTGGATGTGCTGCTATGACAACACATCCAGCAAGAGTTTCGAAAAACCGAAAGACCCAGGATCATGTCAAATCATCAACAATTACATCCGGCTAAATGAGTAATCCACGTACGAAAAATACCCCCCTGATTTTGATCTCCTGCTAAACGATATAAACAAATTCACAGTGAGACTTACCCAGATAGCTTTTACATCTTAACGGGATATTTTAATCAGGCAAATCTGAAGTCAGTACTTCCTAAATTCTTTGAACATGTGAAGTGTCTGATGAGGGGCGAAAATACACTTTATCGCGTCTACTCCAATATTAAATAGAGCCACACTCCTCCACCACTTAGGCCAATCAGACCAACGCTGTCTACTCCTTATTTCCACCTATACTGCTCTTAGGGGAAAAACAAAGCCACATCTAAAGTCTGTTAAAACCTGGCCTAAGGATGCACTATCTCAATTATAGTACTGTTTTGCAAACACTGATTGGGATATATTTGAAAATCAAACCTTAACTGAATACACAGGGTCGGTTCTGTCCTATATCAAGTACTGTGCTGATAATGTCACTGTAGAGAAGTGTATCCTTGTCTTCCCTAACCAGAAACCCTGGATGACAAGCAAGGTCATGTCCCTCCTCAAGAACTGTGACTCAGCTTCCAGGTCAGGTGACAGTGCACTGTATAGTGCTGCTAGGGCCGAGCTGAAGAGAGGAATAAAAGAAGCTAAGGTCATCTATAAAAGGTGGATAGAAGCCCACCTCTCAGAAAATGAGCCTTGGTGTGTCAGGGAATACAGGACATAACCAACTACAGAGGATGTGTTACAACACCTGCAGACCTGGGGGCCTCACTAGCAGCGGAGCTAAACTGCTTCTTTGCTTGCTTTGAGACAGAACATCAACACCCAGTCTCATTCTCTTGGCCCCCCTTACACTCTAGTGCCCAAACATTTACTTTACAGGAGCGTCAAGTGAGATGAGTGCTCAAGTCAGTGAACCCGAGGAAGGCTGCTGGTCCCAATAGGATACCTGGGAAGGTGCTAAAAGAGTGTGCTGACCAGCTTGCACACATTCTAACCAGCATCTTCAGTCACTTCATTAGACAAGCTTTTGTTCCACTCTGTCTGAAGTCAGCCACCATCATTCCTGTTCCCAAGAAATCAGCCACTGAGAGTCTCAATGACTATCGCCCAATAGCACTTACATCTCTTGTTATAAAGTGCTTCGAGAGTTTGGTTTCACACTACATCAAAACCTGTCTCCCTCCCACTTTTGATACACACCAGTTTACTTAAACAGCAAACCAGTCCACTGAGGACGCCATAGCCATAGATTTCTTTGCTGCACTGAGCCACTTGGAGTACAAGAGGAGCTATGTAAGGATACTTTTTAATGACTAAAGCTCAGCGTTTAATACTATTTTTACAGATATTCTAGGTAGTAAACTGCCTAACCTAGGTTTCCCCCAACTCTTCTGCTCCTGGATAAAGGACTTTCTCATCAATCGCCCTCAGAAGGTGAAACTCTGCCCCAATTATCCTCAAATCACTCACTCAGAACTGGCTCCCTACATGGCTGCAAGACCATTGCCCTCTACACTCATCCTTGCAGTCCAGCTCCCCAATAACATCATCATCAAATTTGTTTATGACACTACAGTGATTGGATTCATCTCGTAGGAAAACAAGTCTGCCTACAGAAAGAAGATCCTGATATTGTCAGCTTTTAGCTCATGAGATAAACTGACAATGAACACGATGAAAACAAAGGAATTCATCTTTGACTTCAGGAAAAACAGTACAGACTTCAAACCCCTCTACATCAATGGTGATTGTGTGGAGACGATTTTAGTCTTCAAATTCTTAGGTACCTTCTTCTCTGATGAACTAGCTTGGTCTGCAAATACTAAAGCAGTCATTAAAAAGGCACAGCAGTGACTTCACTTCCTGAGACTGAATAGGAAGAGTTACCTGGATCAAAAACTGCTGGTGAACTTTTACCACTCCTCCAGAGAGAGTGTGCTGACATACTGTATCACTGTATTATACAGAAGCTGTACTGCAGTAGTAGTGCTTCAGCATGTCATCAATACAGCTCAGAAGATTGCTGGCTGCTCTCTGCCATTCCTACAAGACTTGTATACTTCCGGCTGCCTTGACAGGGCAAAAAACATTTTGTTGGACCCCTCTCGTCCTGGTTTTCACCTGTTTGACCTGTTGCCCTCCTGGTAAGTGATACAGGTCAATCAAATCAGGGATAGTTTTATTTCCTAGAGTCATAACTACATTAAATCTCAGTATGCACTGTGTAATATTCATATAATTGGTAATTCAATTGTTGTACCTGCAAGATCAGTAATATTCTTGTTTTGTAATTCCACATGTGTTTGCCTAGCAATTAGCACCTATTAATTAGTATTTTTCATATTCTTTTTATTTAGCAGTTTTTTATATGCAATACTTTACTTTTCATTGCATCTGAAAGGAGTAGCTGCTCTGTAATTTCATTATACATGGAGTAATGACAATAAAGGCTTCTAATTCTAATTCAATATCCTAAAAACACCATACAGTACACTCAATAAATGAAGAGTTAGCTAGTCACTTTCTTTCTTAGATATAGCCCAACAGGTTTTTTTTTTCCCATGGTCTTTTGGAAAAATGTATGCTTCATCAGCAAACATATTAAATATTCTGAATAAATGTACTCACAAATGCATTGTTAATACTGGTTTTACCTTATTTATGCAAAATTTACTCTTTCTAAGATTAACCACAGTTGTTTAAATGCATTATCCCTTTGTTCACTCACTCTGATGATGGCTACTGTTGTAACAATGTGAGCAGGCATCTTCACTCAATGCCTGTGCCACTCACATGGCACCTCTCTAACTGGAACAACAATGAGTCAACACTGAGGTCCTCCTTGATTGTCAAACCCTTTTCTCTCCTTAACTTCATTCCATTAGCTTCTGTAGACTAAGTATTAATTTTTGTGTACAATAAAATGGTCTTATTATACATACAATCATTTATTGTCTAGATTCTGTTTGAAAATATCACATTTAAAGAGTAGTTTCTTATTTAGTATGTATAGAGGTTACAGTATTATATTTACAGGTACATAGAGACAGAAATAGATTTCTACCACTGTTGTTGTCTATAAAGTAAGCTTAGAAAGACTGAGCAATTGAGTGAACTTACTCTGTCTAACTGCAATAATTGGCACTTCTTTTGTCAGTGACAGCAAGCTCTCTAAAGCTTAATTCATGCTGCTTCAATTATGCACAATTCCCCATCATCAAAATGACTATCATATAAAATGGGTACTGCTGAGGTTAACTATAAATTGTGACGCTTTCTAATTTTGTTTCGAATGCAGGAATTGCTTCTGAACTATAGTTTGAAAAAGAAACATAAAAAAGACCAATTCTTAACTAAAGCATATGTACGTTAGCATTGAAATGGTTGGAATCACCCAAACATCTTTGTGTTTTTGATAAAATAGAGCCAAAACATTACCAATGTTGCTAACTGCTATTACTGTTTGAAACGGCCAATTTGTAATTTATTTTTCACATATGACTGCAAAGCCCAGTTTTCTGAAGTCTTTACTGCAGTGTCTTAATGGTTAACTCTCTTAGCTCATCCCTAATTATGCATGTTTAAATGCGAATTGGTTATTAGAGAAACCTTTTTAATAAGGTTAGCATCTGTGAAATTTGTTTTTCTGTTCAAATAAATTGTCTTTCCTTGGGTTACAAAAGGTTCTGGCATTCCTAAGGTTCAGTTTTGGGTTCTCATCTATTACCATCTTTCCTTTTGCGCGAGAAATAAATATAATACTCAGAAATATCTTAAAAGAGAACACTGAAACTGCAACTCCACAGATAGGCATGGAGCTGGAATTCTAATTCATGACTGAAGTTGTGAGGCAGCAATGCTAACCAGTTTCTTTTCAGCTTTGCTGTTCCTGTGTTATGTACCGAACCTGCTCTGTGGTCTTTCAGGTCCTAGTGGCCTATGGCATCAACATCCCTGTCTGTTCTTTCCAAAATCGTGTATTTGTCTCACAACTGGATTTTATTTGGTGTTTCTTTCAATTAATGTTTCTTCCTTTTCTGGTTCCTTTATTAATTATTTTTAGTAATGAATCATCTTTTATTAATGTATTTTATTATTTTGTATTGGATTTGTTAATAATGTAATTAAATGTCATTTTTTATTTTAAGGTCATTGGGTGAGACCATTTAATTACTGTATACCATAAGCCCCAGGTGCCGCAATTAGTTTTTTCAACATGCCCCAGTGGTCTGCATATATATGTATACCTCACTTAGCCCTTTGCACATGCATTGCATTCCTTCCTGTATTGATCTCCTCCCTTAGCATCTTTGCATGTTTCTTTACTGGTATTTTGACCTGTTCACTGGGGTTCATTTTTGTTTTTTGACTGTTGGTTTGCTAAAGGAAAGATAATGGAACTACATATTTGACATATTTGTTTAGGCATTTTGGATAGTTAATTTAGTTTGGTTAGCAGGTGTATTCCAATAGAGGTCTAGACATGTCTCAAGGGTATTTAAAGTAAGCAGGATGCGTCTGACTACAATTTGGAGTGTCACAGAAAAGGGTCTGAATACTTATAGAAATATGAGATTTCAGGTTTAGATTTTGAATACATTTACAAAACATTCTGAAAACATGCTTTTAGTTTGTCATTATGGATTAGTGAGTGTAGAATGATGGGAAAAATGGCAAATGTATCCATTTACAATTAAATCTGAAACATAACACTGTGTGCAGAAAGTGAAGGGGTTTAAATACTTTCTGAATCTACTATATTTTGATCATTCATCAATGGAATCCATCCTTGCTTGGCAAGGACAGCTAAGTTATCACATCCTGAGTTGAGCAGACATAGGAATGAGTGTGCCTGTATAAGCTGAGCAGGCCACAGGACTGAAGCAGTAGAAGTTTAGGAATTGTAATAAATTGTATACTGCTCCCTAATGGAAGTAAATAGAAGAAGTGTCTATGATTTAGTCCAGAAACCCAACACCCATGAAGTCTGACCACAGAAAAACTGCTGTGACTAATGCAATCAACCTAAATTGTGCTTAGGAATAGACTCTCATTGTCTTTGAACAGACTCAAGGTGACTTTATCAGTGCATCTGCCTATTTATTATTCTTTTGAGCCATATCTTTAATTTATAATCTGGGGTGATCTCTATTAAGGACTTAACTAACATTCCTCTTCAACAGGAGTTGCAAAATTTGGGTACTGACAATAACAAGTGGTTTGTGAAAGGTTAATTTTTGAGATTATCATGGTAAAGGTTGGATAGATAGATAGATAGATAGATAGATAGATAGATAGATAGATAGAT
>JANRMT010062819.1:12000099-12023932 GCA_026402145.1 Polypterus bichir lapradei
GATAGATAGATAGATAGATAGATAGATAGATAGATAGATAGATAGATAGATAGATAGATAGATAGATAGATAGATAGAACTTTATTTGTCCCCAGGAGTAAATTTGGCTTTTTATTGAAGCTTTTTACATAAAGAAAGAGAGAGATAAATAAATATGTATACACATAGACTACGGTCTGGACACACACCAGCATGACTAAAAAGGACAAACATTTAAAAATAAAAAAAACTTTTAATTTGGTTGTCACCGTCTCAGTGAGGCATTTGCTTGTGTATTGCCATTGGTATAAAAGAGCTCCAGTGGTGTTTCTTCACACACTTCTGCTGAATAATTTGTTGGCTGAAAGTACTCAGTGTTAGTGTGTCAGAGAGAGAATGTGTAGCATTGCTCATAATGGCACTCACTTTTGTTTTAATTCATTCCTATGCTACTACTCCCAGAGGGTTCAGAGTGCATCCCATAACTGAGCCTGTCCTTTTGTTTGTTAATTCGGTGGGCGTCTCTTGAAGTCCAGCAGACTATAGCCCACAAAATTGGTCTCTGGTGATTGTAATTCTCTACCACTCCAGAGGTCGGCGCTGTGTTTTAATGCCTTTTTTCTTTGTCCCTCTGCAGACTGGATGATTGAAAGCTGGAACACCTCTGACATTATTTCTGGTGTTTGTCCAACTGGACCCACCTCTTCCTGCCAGGAGGACTTAAGACTGGACTATCCACCATCTTGAAAGATTTCACTTTGCAACTCACATCTTCAAAGACATTTTCACAATTATTTATTGTTTTTTTTTTTTTTTTAATTTCCAGTTATATGGGGTCACCAAGGTGGTGCCCCAACTCTGAATCGTGGTCTGTCTGTTTTAGGCAGAAACTTAGTAATAAGGTTATAATGCAATTAAAAAGAGTCAATTATTTATTCATACACACAATACTTACAAGATATGAAGCAATAGTAATACAATAAATCAAAATATCAAATTTAATTGAAAATGTTTTATTAATCATCAGCATCAAAGCACATCACGTTATGTATACAGTATTGCATTATACTGTATAAACAGTGTGGACGCTAGACGTCACTGTTGCCCCTTTAAACCCAACAGACAAACACACGGGACACAGGTTAAAAGCACCAAGAAGATATTTAATTATTTTTCTTCTAGGAATCGTGCCTTCCAGCACCCCAGCCACAATAAACAGGCTATTCAGCAAACATATTTTTAAATAATAATTACAATTCTCTCCTCCACACCTACCAGCAAGCTCTGTCCTACACCTCTTGACTATGGATTGCTTGCTGGGTTCACAGCAGTCCTTTATATAGTCCTTGACCCGGAAGTGTTTCTGTCCTTCGGGTCAGATGGAGAACTTGCTTTTTCTTCAACCCAGAAGTACTTCAGGGCTTCCGTCCCCGTGACTTTGAAGTACTTCCGGGCTATACAGACAGTAAAAACTCCCAGATCCCCCTGCAGCGTCTCCTGGCAGGCACCCATGGTACCCAGCAGGGCTGTGATGCCAAACTCCAGATCCCATGGTGCCCTGCAGGAATCTGGGAAACTACTATGCTGCCTGGGAAGTATCTAGCATCATGAAAAGTGAGCAGCAATATGGTTTCATACCAAGAAAGAGCACCACAGATGCAATATTTGCTCTGAGGAGGTTGATGGAGAAGTTTAGAGAAGGCCAGAAGGAGTTGCATTGCGTCTTTGTGGACCTGGAGAAAGCATATGACAGGGTGCCTTGAGAGGAGCTGTGGTATTGTATGAGGAAATCGGGAGTGGCAGAGAAGTACGTAAGAGTTGTACAGAATATGTACGAGGGAAGTGTGACAGTGGCATGGTCTGCGGTAGGAGTAACGGATGCATTCAAGTTGGAGGTGGGATTATATCAGGGATCGGCTCTGAGCCCTTTCTTATTTGCAATGGTGATAGACAGGTTGACAGATGAGATTAGACAGGAGTCCCCATGGACTATGATGTTTGCTGATGACACTGTGATCTGTAGCGATAGTAGGGAGCAGGTTGAGGAGAACCTGGAAAGGTGGTGATGTGCTTTAGACAGGAGAGGAATAAAGGTCAGTAGGAGCAAGGCAGAATAAATGTGTGTAAATGAGAGGGGGGTCAGTAGAATGGTGAAGATACAAGGAGTAGAGTTGGCGAAGGTGGATGAGTTTAAATACTTGGGATCAACAGTACAGAGTAATGAGGATTGTGGAAGAGAGATGAAAAAGAGAGTGCAGGCAGGGTGGAATGGGTGGAGAAGTGTCAGGAGTAATTTGTGACAGACGGGTATCAGCAAGAGTGAAAGGGAAGGTCTACAGGATGGTAGTGAGACCAGCTATGTTATATGGGCTGGAGACGGTGGCACTGACCAGAAAGCAGGAGACAGAGCTGGAGGTGGCAGAGTTAAAGATGTTAAGATTTGCATTGGGTGTGACGAGGATGGATAGGACTAGAAATGAGTACATTAGAGGTCAGCTCAAGTTGGACGGTTGAGAGACAAATTCAGAGAGGCAAGATTGCGTTGGTTTGGACACGTGCAGAGGAGAGATGCTGGGTATATTGGGAGAAGGATGCTAAGGATAGAGCTGCCAGGGAAGAGGAAAAGAGGAAGGCCTAAGAAAAGGTTTATGGATGTGGTGAGAGAGGACATGCAGGTGATGGGTGTATCAGAACAAGAAGCAGAGGACAGAAAGATATGGAAGAAGATGATCCGCTGTGGCAACCCATAATGGAAGCAGCCGAAAGAAAAAGAATAATAAATAAAAAATAAATAATTGTAAAAAAAAATAACTGCAATAGTAATAAAAACTAAAAAAAAAAATGCACATTGTAATATTTAAAAAATAAACAAAAATGGCACATAATAGAATTTTAGAAAATAAAAAATAGCTTGTAAAGGTATTACTTTGGCTTTTAGAATCACTGCGTGCTTTGGCTACAACAAATGCAGCTGCTATATCCTGAAGGTCCAAGGACTCTTCAGACACTGTGTGTTATTGAAGTTAGAGCTTGGGCTGAAAGCCCTTCCTGGCAAGGAAGATTTAAACTGATTTAAAGATGGAAACCTCACTCACCTGATGCAACAATAATAGGAACAGTCTGGACTGCTGAGGGGCTACATTTTGACTTCTTAGACCCACTCACCCTGTGGCTGAATTGGTGCTGCTGATTTTGACTGCACACTGACTACAATAGGGTCTGAAGAAACTGAACAACAATAACAGCATTTATTTATATAGCTACATTTTCATACCAATAGTATAGCTCAAAGTGCTTTACAAGACATTAGAGGGAAATGTATATAAAAAAATAACAAGATTAGGCAATAATATTAAACAAGAAGTAGCCAATGAAAAAGGTAAGGTCAGATGGCCAGGAGGACAGAAAAAACAAAAAAAAAACTCTTCAAAAAAATCTTCAGGGGCTCCAAGGCCAAAAGACTGCCTATCCCCCACTGGGCAAGCCAAATCAGAAATTGAAAAATTGTCTATAGAAGCCGAGTCCATCCAATGTAAATACTCTTCATGATTTCTGAAATCAGAAATTACATTTTCACAATTACATATAATGTTACTAAAAAAGTAACGTTCTTCACAAACACTGATCTTCTTCTTATATTATACGCTACCATTGTACGTTCGTTTCTCTGTCCAGGATTTTAAATCACCTGTAGCTTACAAACCATTTGACCTATTGACTTGAAATTTGGTACACATATACTACGTGATGTCTGCTATCTGCTTTCGGGGTGATGATTCTTATTACTCTTTTTATTTTATTTTATTGTAGAATCAACTCTCGGTCATGTGGCGAATGCGCATGGGCGCCGTTCTCATCCCTACCACCTTCACCATCACTTCTATCTCCGTGCTACAAGAACCGTCTTTCCTACATTTATGACGTGTGTACCTGTTGCAATGCGCACACTTTTCTCTATGCTGTGGTTTCTATTACACTGAAAGGGCACTTGACACTGACTCAGTTTACTTTCCTAGGGAAGCGGCTGTCTTGAAACAGAAGCTTGTTGATGTTGCATCCTCCTTTTCTTTTTCCATCGCCTTTTCTAGTAAGATGCAACGACGAAGTTCCTCTGTAATATGAGCAATGAACACTCTTCTTTTCACAGTGACCGCCATGCATGCCTTGCACACTACATGTGCTTTAATCCAACTGCAATGAATAAGCTCACGCCTTCTGGTGCACAATGTCGACGCAGCACAGAGAAAAAAAAGAAAGAGACAAATATATGGGACATTGGGTATAAATTTATGTTACTTGTAAAAGTTAGCTTTTTTCAGTTTTATTCTCTCAATGACGATCACGCTCTAACACCACCCCCCCCCCCCGCCTCTCCTGATCTGACTCTAAGTAACAGCGCCAACGTAAATTCACACCCTATCTGACGCTGTTCGTTTTCAAACAATATTGCATTAGTGCGATGATGTCTTCTGATTGGTACTATTCATGTCATAAAATGATTTCTTCAAAATATCATATATACCTACATCTGTGTTTTGTTTTTTTTTTGACATCATACACCATAAGGTGCATACTAATTCTGCGTGAGCAGGAACACTCAATAAAACTGAATAAAAAAAAATAAAGTGACAGTGAGATACGAAGAAGGCAGATTCACCAGCAATTGTGTGCCAGCTTTTATCCCTCCAGATCAGAGAATGTCCAGTTCCATTGCCTCAAAACACTACTCACACCTACAGTTATTCCCAGTTTCAAATAGAAACTAACAACGTCAGATTCCTAGGGCGGTAGTATGTATCGTGATCGTGAGTGAGAGAATAAAAGTGAAAAAAAGGTAACTTTTACAAGTACAGTACTATAAATGTACACGGTCTGTTACAGACGCAAACTGAATGTATGTGTGTACTGTATAATATTAACAATAAGAGCAGCTCAGTACTGAAAACAGCAAATATAGGAGGCAGAGGAGATTGAACTGGTGGCCCCTTGATTACAAGTCAGCAAATCTTACTGCTACGCCACAGAAGCTGTTGTATCATCCTTGAACCTTTTGTGAAAGTGTTTATTTGACCTTTGGACTTCAGGCTTCACACATTCTATAGTTTATGCCTACATTTTGTAACATTTATTCCTAAAATATGAAAAAGTTTGTTTTAACAATGTGTTTACACAGATTACTGTACAAACAGAACACACATGAAATGCATGTGTTCCAAATAACGATCTATTATTTCTCTAAAACTCCAGCAGATCACTCCCAGATAATCAAACAAGGCATGAGCTGGGAGAACTTAGTGAACGTTCTGTGATGGTGGGGGATGGAATAGCAGACTGCTTGTTGCTTGTCTTAATAAAACAATATTGCCTTCTTGGGCGGCACGGTGGCACAGTGGGTAGTGTTAGGTTAGGTGCATTGGTGAGCCTAAATTGTCCCTAGTGTGTGCTTAGTGTGTGTGCGCGTGGGCTGCCGCCCTGCCTGGTGTTTGTTTCCTGCCTTGCGCCCTGTGTTGGCTGGTATTGGCTCCAGCAGACCCCTGTGAGCCTGTAGTTAGGATATAGTGGGTTGGATAATGAATGGATGGATAATGCCTTCTTATGACTGGTTTAAGTTTAAAATTTGATCTTTCAAGTTTGTACTCTCAATGTGAAGAAAAAAGGACCAAATGGTGCTCTACTGAGTTCACATAAGAATGCTCCCCATTATAAAACAGGATGGAAAATCAAATTCCTCTTTTTGATAGTTGGGGATTACCTGTGCAAAATGGAGCGGTGTTAAGAGCAACAGACAGGAGCATGACCTTGTTACTGTTAAAAGACATTCTGCACACAAATACCTACGTGGGAGTACAGGTGATTAGCAATTTATGTAGGATTATGGCAGCTTCAAATCTCTGTAAAAACAGTTTTAATAATTTCAAAGCAATGTATTACATAGTACAGAGAATAAATAATCAACCCAAGTCTAGGAAAGATTTTTGGAAAAGGAGTGTTTTTGTTTCTCCCATACATTGCCTTGGACTGGTGAAATGATTTATCAGAGACAGGTGATTTGTTTAAGTGTGGTGAAAGGAAGCCTCAGCTATTTCATATGTATTCTTTACAGAAGATGTGGCATTACAAGGAGAAATTTTATGAGTCATAGATAAATACCGTAACACATGACATCTTAATGGATAAGTTCAGTATTTTCCAAGTCAAAGTTATTTCTTTAGAATCATGGTGTATATGTCATGGTTGCTACATAAAATTATGGGCTAAAGTGAAGCATTTTTATAAACTTTAAAACTCTTTTCTGTTTTTCCAGCTTAAAATGGAGTCCAAAGGTTAATGGAAAACCCTTAAAACATACCAGATACATCCATTTTTCAAACCACAAAAGCTTATCCATGTCATTTTAAGTGGCAAAAAAGCACACAGCAAAACATTGTTGTGACATTCAATCATTTTAAAAAGAAACTGTGCACTTTGCTTCCCCGCTCATCTTCTTTTCTGTGCCAGAGGTGTGGACTCAACCCGGAAAGTCATCACCAAGCACTGCAGTTGACTTGAATATTGATGCTTCCACCATGCGGTGACATTCAATCTTGCCTCACTGTGGTTATTCAGCACAGGGGTCCCCAACTCCGGTCCTAGAGGGCCCCAGTGGCTGCAGGCTTTCATCCTAAACTTTTTCTTAATTAGTGACATGTTTTTGCTGCTAATGAACTTCTTTTAGTATAATTTTAATTGACTTGTTTTTTAAGATTTGTTCCCCTAGATTTCTTCATTACTTTCCTTAAATGGCACTCAAACAGAAATGAAATGTGAAGTGATCAACTAAGTTTGGGCCCCAAACTCCAACCAGTTTCTTAATTAGGTGCCGATTCTTGTTGTTAATTAAATCTGTTCTTTAATTCCATGGCTTGTTGCTTCTCTCATTGTGCAATATCATACATTTCCAAAATTGTTGCTTTTCTCTTTTCTAAGAGCAGTGATAAAAATGTGTTTGGGGACCTGAGCAGATCAACATTCCTGAGACCTTCACCTTTCTTTATTTTCAGATAGTATATGATTGACAATGTTAGGCATCTTTTGCTGGTCATGTTTTGGTTCATTTTATATCTCATTATTGTTAGGCTTCTAATTAAGGGAAAGGAAACAATTGAGGGCTCTGAGTCTTCAAGAGCAAGTCAAATAAAATAAATTCAAAAGAAGTTAATTAGGAGCAAAAACAAGTCACTAATTAAGAAAAGGTTTAGAATGAAAACCTGCAGCCACTGGTGCCCTCCAGGACCGGAGCTGGAGACCCCTGCTCTAGCGTCAGAGGCAATCATTATGCCACTTTTTACCTTAGCTCATTGTGGGCAGCAACCAATTAGGAACATAATCTCAGTCTGCATTTTTCCACCAAACAGGCACACTGTACTAGTAATCTGTCATGCAAGGTGTGGCTAATAGCATCTTCAGACAAGATGATAGCTTACAGGCTCATGAAGTGCTGTTTCTGCAGTCTGTGCCCTCATCTACAGTACTGCTACTGACGCTGCTCGTGGTGCTCCATTTATACCGGCTTCTGCAGGTAATGCAGAGTTGCCATTCCTACCTCACAGCACCAGGGTCTGCATGAGTTTTGCATGTTCTCCCCATGCAATTACGGATCGATTGTTATTTGTACAAAGTGCAATGAATCTCTTTTGTCTTTTTTTCATGTAGCTGGCACTCAGTGTAAATTTTGCTGTCTAGCCAATATAAAATAATAACGCAGAATATAATGGAAAAAAAGTAAGCGCCGCTAAGGAAGAAAATAATCATTTCATGTGAGCATCTGCATCTGTCTATTATTACAAGAAATGGCAGAACATAAATATTGAAAAAATAGAATTGAAGAGGCAAATGTAGAATAATAAGCAGAATGTAGCTTGGTGCCAGGGGCTTGTTGGGTCATCATAACTCCACTCACGACAGAGATGGTGAGCAGATAAGTGAACAGAAAATGTATTCATGATAAAATAATTATTTCTAGTGTTCTTTTGCTGTCACAATGATGCCTCATAAAGGGCAAAGTCATCATGTCTTAAACTGAAACCTTTGCTGCTTCAAAGTGGATCTATTTGGTAAGTTTTAAGGCTTTTTCATTCACCTGTGGACATGTGTATCCATTAGTCCCATTGTAAGCTGCATGATCAGAGAAGGTATTTTCAAAATTTACAAAAAACACTTTACTTCAGAACATAGTTTTATGTGACAAAATGAATACGAATTGTGATTATAAAGAAATAACTTTGATTGAAAAAAATGCAGAAGTTATCTTTTAACATAGTAATATGCCACCTCATAGTAACGTCAAAAAGCTTTTGTGGATCCAGTTCATAATTAACTGGCTCTCCTTTATGTGCTGTAAAAATAGGTACACCAGTTATTTACAATAAATTTTGTAGATGGAAGACCGTGAAAGTGGGGAACACAATGAGTCAATGAGCCAACATCCTGAGTTTGACACTTGTGTAAAGTCTGTCCATTAATTTTAAAAGTATGGGTGTTGGATTAGTTGGCGACCCTAAATTGTTCCAGTATGATTACTTTTGTGTGTGTTCACCAATATTAACATCAATGGACCTGCACTTTGTGTGCTGTTACTTTCTGCCTTGAACCCAAGTGCTGTCAGGATATCTTCAAGCTCCCAGCAATGCTACAACTGAATGGTATTGAATGGATAGATGCAAAAACCATTATATCACCGTCTCCTTGATCAAAACAAATATGCACAACTAGAATTACATGGACCATATGGTTTGGGCATCTTCAGAGACATGTATTTAAATTTAATACCCTCAAACATAAGTGCAGTGAAGCAGTATTGTAACAAACAGTTGACTACCATTTTTCCAATATGAAGCGAGTGATGACAAAATTTACATCGCAAACATCAAGTTTACATTACATCAAGTTATTGCTACTAAAGATGGTTCTACAATATACTAAATCGTGGGAGTATAACAGCAACTTTCTTCTGAGTTACCTTATTTTTCAAAATATATTTGAACCAAGTAAAGTCTTCTAAGTGTTGCTTGACATTAGATATATCTAATTTGAAGACTTTGGTAGGATTACTGTACATGATTTTTTATGTTGTTTTATGTAAAGCCATACATTTGAAAAAGGGCATACACATGACTATATATAATTTCCCTTCTTCTTTAAAATGCTTTTTCCTTAGAGTTTCATTTTAAAGTGGTTTAGTGATATGGAAAATTGATCATTTCACATTCGATTAAATTTTATTTGTGTAACGTTGTGAGTGATGGAAAGTTATTGGTGGCATTGAAACCCATGCTGTGTAGTAATTCTCTTGCCTGTCATTTTATCAAGCTGAGTGATCTTTTGCATACTGCACAACCATAATCCAATGAGAAATGTTCTTGTATATTGTAATGTTTCACAATTAATGGCAAGAAATAACCATTTGCGGGGGTGGTGCAAATGGATATGATTGCAAAAAACTTAGGAAAAATTAAATTTAAAAGTTAAAACATTAAATAATAGTTAAAAGAGTAATGAGAAGGAGCAATAAAAAAGCACTGTCATGGACACTTCCTGTTTTATCTTTACTTTTTTCTTCTCTGTGTACAAGAAATAATTACATCCAAAACTGACTAATTTGTATGTAATTTAATATATTGCACGTTTTAATACATTTCCTCAAAAATATTTAATTTTCTTTTTTCATGTATATTTGAGCTGATCAACTTTAGTTAAAATGTTTATCATCATTTTCCTTTCACTGCGTATATTTAATATGCATTCTTCCTTATAACAATTAATAATAATACTTAGTATTCTGAACCTATTTATTTATATTTTAAGTTTAAAAAGTAAGATTAGGGCTTTTTTAGATTTTTATTTACCCAACACATTATTAAAAGCAATTTAGAAATTACATGTGCATGTAAATAAATACTCAAGAAGGACCAAATATGTTCAGTACTCACAATGCTCCCAAATGAACAAACATTATTTTAAACTGCATTATAGAATAATTGTTATTTTTATTTTTTGTTTGAAACTGAAGCTAAGAGTTGATTGTTTTAACACTGGATATAATTCAGTTTTGAGCCTGGTGTCAAGGCTAGATTAAAAACCACACAGGCCCAATGGTGTCAGTGTTTGAAAGGCCCCCTTTGCCTCACCAACCACACCAGAAATATTTCAATAATCGATCGGTAGAGAAATTATGAAGTAAAAAAAATATCAAAAAACGTACTTTTTTGTTCATAAGTGAATAACAATAAATACAACAAACTAACTGATTAGTACAATGTCACATCAACTACAAACCAAGTTGTTTTCTGATAGTGCATTTAACAAACAGCAATTAAATATTTTTAAAAGGTCTATACCACTTTGTGGCAAAAGATAACATGTAACTGAACATTTTGGGGTTGCTTATTTGCACTGTGGTATAGCGGGTCCACAGCTCTCTCAGCAAAGGCCAGTTATTTTTAAATAAATAATCACCGCGCTCGCGGCTTAGCTAGGGGGCATGGTGGCTGTAGCGGATCTCAGGGCGATCTGCGGAGTGGGCGTTTTTCACCTAGTGTACAGGTGAGGGACTGCCCAAATCAGTGATTGTTCTTGGGGCTGCTGATGTGCTGCAGCTGCTATGGCCCCTCTCAATATATAGAAGCGCGAGTCGGCTAGAAAGAAGAAGAACAAGGAAAAGAAAGAAAGAAAGATGGAGGTGGCTATAGAAAGCAGGACATAGGAGAAAGAGGGAGAGACGGTGCGGGAGAGCGAGCGAGCGAGTGGCCAAACGCTCACAGGCAGCTGTAAGGAAGCCTGGGTTTTAGTGGTCGGTCCCGCTGAGTGAGCATGTAGCGAGAGTGACCAATAAAGAAGAAAGACTGTCCGCGAAAGGCCGGGACGGCAGCGGGAGTCAGGAGGCTTTGTGGAGAAGTCCTTGGTGTGAGCGTCCTGGTTACCAAGGATTCCAAGTCTCAGGCCTGGGATGAGTGCCAGACCGAAGCCAGGATCGGAAGGACTCCAGACCTGTGTGAGATGTGAGAAAGGACAGCTGCTGAGAGAGCGTCTCGCCTGCTGTAAAGCCCAACTGGGAGAAGCAAGTGAGATGCTAGTTTAAAAGAGGCATCGGGCTTGTAGTTGGTTTTTAGAAGACTGCTCCCAGCAAAGGTTTAACCTCGAGTTTTAAAGGATTGTATTTTTTTTTCTATTTTGATTTTAAACCTCCACAATTTCACTGTTTTTATGGATTATTTATTTAATGAAGACTTTGTAGAAGGTACTGCACTTTACTTAACATTGAACACTTATTTGTTTTATTGTTTTAAATAAAAGCACTTTTGCAAATTTGTACCATCTCCTTGCTATGTTTCCTCACTGTCTAGCTCATCTCGGTTATAACTATCGACAGTGTTGGGTTCTAGAGCTCCCGAATAGGAGATGGGAGCATGGAGCAGAACCCGCATCGTCACATGCACCAAAGTAAAAGATACACACACATGCACACATGTATACACACAGAGAAACCTTCATTATGTCTCTCAATGTTTGGTGCATTTTATAGTATCTCCTGCATTGTCTTCACCATTGATGTTCATGTCTATATTAATGGTATTGGACTGCATTTTGCTGCAAAATATGGAAAGTGGCCATATTACCCTTTTCCTTACAATCTGTAAAGTCTGTCTTATTCATCTCAACTACAGCAGAGGTGGGCAAATTCAGTCCTAGGGGGCCGCAGAGGCTGCAGGTTTTTGCTCCAACCCAGTTGCTTAATTAGAAAACAATCCGTGCCAATAATTTAATTTGATGGCTTGTTAGTGCTTTAACTCTGCCATATCAGGCCATTCTCATATCCTAGATGTTCTTCCCCTTTGTAAGGATATCACCTAAATGATTTGAAGGCTAAAATGGAGTAATACTCAATCTTTCACTTTTTTCTCTTCACTTTCCTTCCAAATATTTAATTAAAGCCAATAGTGCATGTCATTTGAATCTTATTGCTAATAAAAATGCCATTAAAAACCAAGAGAACAGCTGTTTAAGACTAAAACAAGCAATAAGGGTTCAGAATCGTAACGAGCGAGACAACTAAAGTGAAGCACAAGTGTTACTTAAGCAATAAGTGCTTCTTATTAAGCAATTGGGTTGGAGCAAAAACCTGCAGCCACTGCGGCCCTCCAGGACTGAATTTGCCCACCCCTGAACTACAGTATTTACAGCTTGTTCTGTCGTGGAAAAAACTTTCTTTCATCTTCAGAGAAGGCGGTCATGGAGTCCAGATGAGAATGCGGAACATTTCTTTCTTTATAAACAAATGTCTCAGTCCATGGAGTGAGATATCAATTAAACAATTCATCCCCCTTTTTTTGGTAATTACATGACCTTATCCAATATATCACGTCATCTAACTCATAATATGCAGAGCTTTATTACCGCCTCCATTCAGCTTAAGCCATCCGGTAATTTTTGTTGATTCTTCTATTATTCTGAACACCGTTCTTCGTTAAGAGGGGTGTTTAGCAGATTGTCCTATTGATCTTACCGCCGTTTCATAGGAGGGGTGTATTAGCTTTCCAATCACTTTATCCCTGCTTTCTGGAGGGTGTTCGTTACTCATTTATCTCATTCAAACCTTGAAATTTACATTGGTAGTTTCTCTAAGATAAGGCAGGTGCCTCATGTGCTTTCAGTTTTAAGTTACATTTAGTTAAAACTTAAATTAGATTCAGTCCTTTTCCTTGTGTTTAATAATTCATTCTGTTATATACTGTATATATATATTGTGAAATAAATAGCTTTGACACACAGAAAAAGGTTTGGGGCAGTCATCTGTATATAGGGTGGTCCAGATCCAATTATGCAATTTTCATTACGCTATACCTTATTAAGTTTATTACATAGAAAATCACCTGAAAAATTCCAGACCATCGAGAAGTGTGCGAACTGATGACATTAAGAATCGTCTTCGTGCTGAACTGGAATCGTCCCCACATAAATCAAAGTCAACCAGACGATCTGGATCTGCATAAGTAGATCTGGACCACCCTGTACTTGTGCCCTGGCTTCAAAAGGCAAAATAAGTAGCAAAGTTGTGAACGGTACTGAGTCCAGCATTGACTGACTGAAAACAGGAAGTTATCTGGTTTTTAAGGTATCTGAGAGAAAATGATGTCTTCAAGGTCAGAAACCAGAAGTGGTGTAGTCGGAACTGGAAATGACATTTTCATGGCCGGAAAACAGAAGTCACTTCTTCGTGTTTGGAATCAGGCAGAATTTCCCATGTTTGATCTGCAGGGATAACCGAGAAAGTATTAGTACACCCCACCCTTTTGAACCCCCTTGCAGGGCATGGAATTACCTTCATTTGCTCCTTTTAGCTCCCTTCTAAGCACACATGTGTGACAATATATAATGTATATATATAGTATACTTATAATAAATTGTAAAAGATTATTATGGAAACTTCAGGTAGAATTTTCAGCAAAAATCACTTTTTGATTCTCTCTCTTTTTAATGTTTCCTTGTGCTATACCACTGTCCTCTTGTTTTGATCATCCATTTGGTCTTTTTCTCTTTTGTGCCACAGTAACACATCAAATATATCATCTCAAAAAAGTGAGAAATTCGACATCTGCTCTGTCTGTGCCCCATGCACAGCATTCAAATAGGACACAGCCTTTTCTTTTAAAAGACTTTTGTTTAAATCTGATTGGATAGGTTTATATTCATGAGGAATGAAGTATGATATGAGTGTCTGCTGGACAGTGGACTGCTGTTCAGTGCCTGTACTGTAGGTAAAAATGTGGAATTTTCCAGCTGCTAGGCATTTCTTTCTCAAGTGTTGTATAGCTCCTTTGCAAGCAGGGCTCCAACGTGCGCTCTCAAGTCTCCCTTATGGTAGATCCGATGATGCCTACAGTAAGTGAGTTTTGAGTTTTCATTAGCATAACATATGTTAGACAGGTCCAGGAATCCAAGAATTGGTCCTGACTTGCGCCTGTCACCTATCAACATATGGAAGGCAATGATTTCATGGAAAAATATTCTATCACTTAGATCAGTTAATCCACCTTTTAGACACAGAGCACATTTATCTTTGCTTAGAATAAGTGGTATATAATTTGATTGATGTATTTTTTTTTTCACTTTTTTGCATTTCAGCATTAAAAAAATCTATTTATATTTTGGGAATTAACTGCTCTGCACACTAAATAAATGTCAAGAATTTCAACATTATAAAAATGCTGCTTTTATCTCAATAAGCAAATGCAGAAGATGGATGAGTATAGATAATCACATATAAAAAGAAAAGGGCAAAAACAAATCAAAAGTAACTGTCCACTAGTTCTAGCCATGACAGAACCACATCTTCCAAGTGAAATGACTTCCCCACTTGTAGAAATCTTAAATACCACACATCCTGTCTGGACCATGGTCATTTTTACAAGAATGATCCTTTGTGTCAGCTCTCTTCTTGCCTCTAAGCAAATATCAACCGTTCTCTGAAGTAACTTTAAATCCTATCTTGAATCGGTTCTCCTCTGAAGTGCAGCCTGCTTTGGTTATATGGATGCCAGACTAAAATTCTCCTTAGTAGCTTATTGTGTCCATGCATTCCATCTCGCTCCATTAGATCTGCTGCCTATCAAGAAAAATAAGAAAAGAAAAATCATGGAAGCAGAGACTAAATAACAAAGTTTTATTTACAACTTTATTTTCATGCAAATCAAATCTTATGCTTTGACATAGTAGTCAATATTTGATGTTTTATTTTTGTTTAAACACCACAAAGACCTGTCAAAACCAGTCTTTGAATAAGAATTGTGATCAATGTTCAGATCCATTTCAGTTTCTATGTTTTAATTCTCAGATGTTTGATATTTAAAATTAAAATACTCTTTTCTCAACATAGTCTCTGTGTGACTTAGGCTACCTGATTAATGTCATTGGATGGTACATTAAAATACATGCCACTGAAGCTTAAAGTTTTTAACAATCCCCTGTTACTGTGTATATCATTAAACTAATGGCACATGATTATATTTTAAACTTATAGATGAATTTGAAAAATAAATATTTTTACTACCCTGAAATGTGTGCATGTTCATAATGATGAATGACTTCACTATACAAGCACTATGTACAGTGCATATAAAAATTATTCACCCCTTAGAAATTTTCATATTTTATTGTTATACAATATTGTATCTTAGTGTGCTTAATTTGTATTTTTTGACTGATCAACAGAAAAAGACTCTTTAATAGCAAAGTGAAAACAGACCTCTGCAAAGTGGTCTAAATTAATTCGACACACCGAAATAACTGTTGGTGCAGCCAATTGGTTTAAGAAGTCACAACATTAGTTAAATGGAGATCACCTGTCTGTAGTCAAGGAGTTTCAATTGAATGTAATTTAAATACACAAGTTGAAGGTCCAGTTTGTGGTAAAACAGTATCATGGCCTAACCTATACAATGAAGACAAAGAAAACACCTTAAGCAACTCAGTTAAAGGGCATTTGAAAAGCATAAGTCTGGGAATGGATACAAGAAACTATCCAAGTCACTAAATATCCCATGGAGCCTAGTAAATCAGTCATTAGGAAATTGAAGGTGTATGGAACAATCTGAAACAGGGTGTCCACAAAACTGTGTGATAATGTAACAATACAATTACTGAGGAAGGCCACCAAGAAATCTATGGTAACCAAAGGAGTTACAAGCAGATGCTTACATTTTGGCAAGATTTTGCCAGAAGGTTCATAGAAGACTCTGAAGTAAGCAGATAATTGTTATTTGGTTTGAGGAGATCAAATTCAAGGATTTTGGCCATCAAACTAAACACCATGTTTGGTGTAAGCCAAACAGTGCACATTGTCAAAAACATACCATTGTCACTGGGAATCATGGTGGTGGGAGCATCTCATGCTGTGAGGATGCTTCACTGCAGTAGGCCCTGAAGGGCTTGTGAGGGAAGAGGGTAAAATGAATGTAGCAGGGAAATCCAGAAGGAAAACCACATGTATTCTACAAGAAGCACTCACCTTGGAAGACAGTTTGTTTTCCAGTAAGGTAACAACCATAAACATAAAGCCAAAGCTAAACAGTGATGGTTTCAAAGCAACAATGTTTACATCTTGAAGAGGCCAAATCTGAGCCCAGGTCTCAATCCAATTGAGAATGTATGGCTGGACTTGAAAAAAACCTCTTTAATCATGATCTCCATGTAACCTGGCAGAGCTTGAGCACTTTTGCAGATAATTATGGGGGAAATTGCTGTCTACTAAATACTGACTTGAAAGGGGTTAATACTTACATGTTCAGTTATTGTGTGTTTTATATTTGCAATTAGTCTAGACCACTTTGCAGAGATCTGTTTTCACTTTGCTGTTAAAGAGTCTTTTCCTGTTAATCAATGTCAAAAAAGACAAATTAAGTTCACTGTGATTCAGTGTTGTATAACAATAAAATATGAAAACCTCTAAGGGGGAGAATACTTTTTATAGATACTGCAGATATTGTGAAAATATTAACCCCATAACCAGAACAGACACCAGTGCAAACCAGGTTATGTTAGTTTAATAAAAAGTAGCAAGTAACAAGAGAGGGAAAAATGGAATGTCTAATAATATTAAAATAATAATAATACATTTTATTTATATAGCGCCTTTCCCATGCTCAAGGCACTTACAGAATATAAGAAAGAACGGCAGGGTATACAGTATATAGCATAGTACAAAGCAAATAAATAAATAAGGAAGATTAAGACAGTAAATTCAGAGAAAGCCTAAAAGACAACAGAATTAATGGTCTAGCACACACACATACAGGTTACATGAGCATCTTCACAGAGAGGTAAACTGAGAGAAGGGTAATACAGTCAGGTAGAGCTAAAAGCCTTCCTGAACAAATGAGTTTTGAGTTGTTTTTTAAAAGAATTCATGGAATCAGCAGATCTGATTAATTTCGGTAGGTCATTCCAAAGTCTGGGCGCTATGCTGCTGAAGGCCCTGTCACCCATTGAGTGTAGATTAGTGTGGGTCACAACAAGATTGCCAGAATCAGAGGACCTT
Source organism: Polypterus bichir lapradei (assembly GCA_026402145.1). NCBI lineage: Eukaryota > Metazoa > Chordata > Cladistia > Polypteriformes > Polypteridae > Polypterus > Polypterus bichir. The sequence goes on from JANRMT010062819.1 coordinate 12,017,150, forward strand.
AGTGAGCGGGCAGGCACATAGTGATGGAGAAGGTCACTGATGTAGTTTGGTGCAAGGTTATTTAAGGCTTTGTAGGTTATTAGCAGGATTTTATATTCGATTCTGTAAGACACGGGGAGCCAGTGAAGACGGAGCAGGATGGGTGTGATGTGCTCGCTGCTGCTGGTTCGAGTAAGGACTCTTGCAGCCGAGTTTTGAATAAGCTGGAGCTGTGATATAAGATTAGAAGGGGCACCTGCCAACAGCGAGTTACAATAATCGATGCGGGATGTGATAAAAGCATGGACAAGTTTCTCAGCATTAGAAAAGGAGAGGAAGGAGCGAACACGGGATATGTTACGGAGGTGAAAATAAGAAAGTTTTTTAATGTGATTTATGTGGGCCGAGTAAGAAAGGGAGGAATCAAAAAAGACACCAAGATCCTTTGCAGTAGAGGCAGGTCTGATGAGATCTCCGCCAAGATGGACTGGGAAGGAGCTCATTTTATTAAAGTTGCATTTTAGTCCCAATTTGCATAAGTTCAGTTTTGATGCAGTTTAATTTTAAAGAGTTCTGCTCCATCCAGGTTTTAATTTCAATAAGGCAGGTTGTGAGTTGAGAAAGCTCTGATGAAGTTCCACTTTTAACATTGAAGTAGAATTGAGTATTATCTGCATAAAAATGATAGCCCAGTCGATAGCTACGAATAATATGGCCAAGGGGAAGCATATAAATACGGAAGAGAAGAGGGCCGAGTACAGAGCCCTGAGGAACTCCTTGTGTGACTGGCACCAAGCTGGATCTGCTGTTGCCAAGACTAACAAACTCTTGCCTATCAGTCAGATAGGACTTGAACCACTGGAGGGCAGTGCCAGAGATACCCAGCATGTTCTCCATTCTAGACAGTAGAATGCCATATCTGACAGTGTCAAATGCTGCACTGAGGTCTAATAGAATTAATATGCTGGTTTGTCCAGAGTCTGCTGCCATAAGCAGATCATTGGTTACCCGTAGCAGAGCAGTTTCACAGCTGTGCTGCACCCTGAAACCAGACTGAAAGGGTTCCATCAAATTATTAGACGTTAAATAATTGGTGAGCTGGGAAGCTACAACACGCTTAAGAGCTTTTGACAGGAAAGGTAAGTGGGAAATAGGCCGGAAATTGTTAAGATTGTCAGCATCAAGACCAGACTTTTTTAACATTGGGGTTACAGAAGCGATTTTAAAAGTGAGCGACACAGAGCCAGTGTTAAGGGATGAATTTATTATTGTTGTAGCAGTCGGGATTATGGCATGAAGGCAGGATTTAAGTAGTGTGCTGGGGATGGGGTCCAGTACACAAGTAGCCGGTCTCATCTTACAAAGCAGGTCATTAACAAAAGCAGATGTGACTGGTGAGAACTTAGAGGAGGAGCTGGATGGAGTGGGAAAACAGGGAAAGATATAAACAGATGATGTATTTATGTTAGATGAATTATTTAGATCTTTAATTTTGTTACAGAAAAAGTGGAGGAAATCCTCACAGACTTCAGTAGAAGAGGTAGTTGGGCCAGATGCAGGTTCGAGTAGTTTATTAACTACAGAAAACAAAACCCTTGGGTTATTGTGGCCACTTTCTATTATTCTGCCATAGTGGGTGTTCTTAGCAGCAGTTAGTGCTTCTCTGTAAGCTCTTTCATGGTCAGAGAAAGCCTGGATGTGCACGGTGAGGCCAGTCTTACGTGACATTCTCTCAAGGCGTTGGCCAGCTGCTTTCATAGATCGCAATTCTGAGTTATACCAAGGAGCTGAACGTTTAAAGGAAACCTCCTTATGTTTTAAAGGAGCTGTTTTATCTAATGCTGAATGAAGGGCTGTATATAAAGTTACAAAACTGTATCCCTCCCTTCCTATAAATGCCTGATCACACTATCAAAAAATCCACATAAGATTCTCCTTCCTATTTGTCTTTGTACCACTTCCAAAATAATAGTAACCTCCTCTTTTCTTTTACCAGGCAAGTCCTTGCCAATGCTCCACTTCTGGCTTCAGCTTCACCTTACAGAGAAGTCTAATAAGGTCAGTCCTGGACATACTTTTGGTGCCACTCAAGCTTAAAGGAAAGCATTCTTGGGTCACTCCCATGATGATTCCCGGAGGTTTCTGTGAGACGTTTCAGTACAGCAGAAGATAAAGATTGTTGCCTTCTAACAGTCTGGGGCAATATACTGTAGCTCTTCTAAAATAATAGTTTTAATAATATTTTATTTTAAGAAATTTTGGGGTGTATTTATTGTATTAAATAGTATTTTATCCCTACTGCCCCGCAATAAGGAGATTTGGGTTTGTGTCCTGGATGCTCCATGTTGGCTTTGCATTATCTCTTTATGACTGCCTTGGTTTCCTCTGGATGCTCCAAGATGGCTTAGTGCCCTGTCCAGATGTTGATTCCTTGAGCAGTAATGTAAACCTGGTCTGGATAAGCAGGTTAAGAAAATGAATGGATGGATAAGAAATTTTAAAAGAAGTGAAAATGGTTGTGAATTTTTTTTACTGGAAGGCACAGTAAGTATCACTGCTTCCTCATGCGTCCAGCATCTGGGGCCTTATGCATAACACCGTGCGTAGAATTCACACTATAACATGGCGTAAAGACAAAAGCGCAAATATGCTTATGCACAAAAAAATCCAGATGCATAAATCTGTGCGAACACCAACTTCCACCTTCTTCCGCTACATAAATCCCGGTCATCGTGAAAAGTAACGAACTTGCATGTGCCTGCTGCACCTGTCTCCTCCCAGAATTATGCCTCTTTGAATATGCAAATCAATATAAATAGCCCTTAAGCTCAGCATTCTGTGAAAAGGCAATTTCAGCAAATACCAAGTGGAGGCAAGGAAAAACGTACTATTTGTTGGTTTAAACAGTGGCATAAACAACAAAAGAAAGTTGATCGAGTGACATAGAGTGTCGGAGAAACTCGAAAGCTCAAGTTCACAAAGTCGCATAGTGTCCGAAATAAAAAAGAAGTTGTCAGATATCAAAGTCACCATGAAAAGGTAAGTCATAGCCCACCATCTGAGTGTCATATGAAAGCTTATTAGGGTACAGAGAAAAGAAAAAAAATTGGCACACAGTGGGAAAAAAGCTTGAAATGTCAACTTTAATCTTTCAAAATTTCCACTTTAATCACATAGTTTATTTTGTCATTTAAGTAGAACATCATAAACTTCATCTTAAAATCATTTAATTTACTAGTTTCGCAAATCCCATCCTAACTAAAGTAGCACATTAAATGCTTTGTTTTGTATTTGATCTTCTATGTGCTCTATGTGTGTGAATCACTACGTGCTTCTTAAACCGGCTTTCTCTTCCACCGACAGGACACAGAATCCATTACATTTGTGATATTACAGCTCTCTGAATAATTAAAATACTGAGATGTATACTTGATATCATTTTCATGATGATAGGAGTTAAAGCATGTTATTAAACATAGGAATATGGTGGCGCAGTGATTGTTCATGCCTCACACAAGATGCTTGCTGCGCTGGGTGCGACCTTCGATGAAATGATTTATTGCAGCAGTTCTGTCTCTTTCAAACGAACTAACCTCCAATTCCTGTCCTTCCTTTTCTTTCTCCAAGTAACTAATCGCCACACAATCAGCTCTGTAATAGACGTTAAGCAATCCTTAAGCTTAGAACGCCGATTCTTCAAAACTTTTAAGGAACATTGAAATATCTTCATAGTACATGTTTAATTATTCCATCCATCTATCCTTCCCTTGTCACGCAAGCCCCAACAAGAATACAGCGCAAGGCAGGAACAATCCGTGAACAGAGCACTTGATCCTCGCTAGCGCTGCAGCACCGTGTCCTCACATGTTTAATTATTAAAAATATAGATTATTTAAATGAAGTTAAAGTTTTATTTGTATAATATAATAAACATATTTTGCTGCATTTCATCTTAAAAATGATATCGTCATCATATGTAAATACACGCTTTATAAAGTGGCTCAGGTTGTGCAATATTATAACTGTATCGCAAGTTTACAGTGAGGTAATTGTATTTATCAGTACAAAGCATTTTACAAGGAGCAATTAATGGACTGATTCAGTGCATTTATAGTTCTTGGGATGAAACTGTTTCTGAACCGCGAGGAAAGGCTCTGAAGCGTTTGCCGTATGAGAGCAGTTCAATAGACAGCATGGCTGAGGCAGCGTATGCTTGATGTTGTATACTGATAATTCTCTTTCCAGTCAGCTTCTGTAGAGCTGTGATTCCCCACTTAGATACAGATATTAGTATATTAATATTAGTTATAGATATTGTATAAATACTCTGAGTGGTGCAGTGAGAGTAATATGGAAAAAGATGATCCGCTGTGGCAACCCCTAATAGGAGAAGCTGAAAGAAGAAGAAAAAGGTGCAGTGAGAGTAATAACGCTAAAGCAGCTATGGTATTTAGAATAGCTTGACCATTCTGTGGACCATTATATTGTTACAGGTTAATTACAATCAGATGCATTAAACTAATAAACAGTATGTGGTTAATTTCAGTGTATATGATAAAGCTGCGTCAGCGATGTGGATCTAAAAAAGGGAAACCACACTGGAACAGTAGCACTGCTTTGATGCTGGGTGCAGCCAGTTTGCAAAAGCGAGTGGAGAACTTGCATACACCAGGGTTGGAGCTACTGTGAAAATTTGCGTGGCTTTACGCCAAGTTTAGGTTGCATACATCGTGATTTCAACGTGGAAACGTTCGTACGCAACATTTTTGTGCATACGGACCGTTCATACATGAGGCCCCTGGTGTTCAGATCCTGTGCCTAGTTACATGTTAAGACAGCATGTTCTTTAGGTGCTTATGTGGATTTTCCTTTGGGCACTCAGGCTTTCCTCCTATATCCTCAAGTATGTACAGATTGACTGAAAATTCTAAAACAGAGAGTGGATGTGTTTGTCTCAGATGGACTGGCACCCAGTCCAGGACTTTCTCCTGCCTTCTACTCAGTGCTGCCTGGATAGGAGATAACCTCTTGTGATCCACAATGGGTCTGAGAATGTTATGCAGTGCAATATAATTTGTTTAACTCTCAGAATGTCAAATACTTTGAAATGAAAGCTGCTCATTCCATTAGTGGTAGTTATGTGCACATCAGATTTGTGACTTTTTAGGTATTGTCTTATAACACTCACAAAAAGTCAAATTTATATGCAAAAATGTATTATCACAGCAGGTATAATACATTCAGAAAAACATCTGTTATGGATTTGACACCGAATAATAATATTTACAATGTGCATCAAAGCTACAAGAAAAAATTCTACATAACACCTACTGTATATAAACAACTGCATAGTGTTAAATCTGATGCTAAATCTTAATGTGATAATTAATTCTTTTTTATTTTCCATCTTAAATTACTGCATTTTGATTTTTAACCTGCCCATCTTCACTTTCTAAAATTCACAAATTTGCACTTTTTAACTTTCACACAGAGCAAATAAAAACATCCATTCTTTATAAGTGATATCAGTCTTTCATAATAGAATTGACCATCATGACACTTACTGTCTGTTTTCTAATTTTAAGTAAGAATTTCATGGCACTTTGTACATGTGACAATACTAATTCTACAACTATTGCCATGCTCCAGTCATATTTTTTTAGCTGTTGACCCCAAATAGCAAAATGTCAATGCACTATTTCTTTCTTGTCTGCTAGATGTAAAGGCAAGTGACTCAGCGTGTTTGCTGTCAAAATTTAACATCCTTTTTCTTTCACACCATGCTTACAGTTTAAGTGGAGTGTTTTACACAAATAATAGTACAAAAGAAAAGCATTAAAGATAAAACAAGAAACACAGGTTTTCCAGTATTTCTTCCAACAATGACTGGTACAAGCTTAATGTCCGAATGCATTGTGTTTACCTTCAGACAGAAAAAAAGAATAATAAGCACTTCAAAATATGTCAGAGTGCATTATGTGAGATTAAAATTAGTTATTTCATTCTAACAATCTTTCTTGTTAGGTGGGCCACAAATAAAAAAAAAAACAGAAATTGTTCATTATTTAATACGTGAATAATAACTGTACAACAATGTGACACGAGAAACAGTTATACTGCAAAAAGTTAAATTGTGCTACTACATTAATCCAGATTCTTTAAAAGACAACCCATAGAGAAATGAAATATGGTTGTTGCAACAAATATTTACTAAAGGAGACCTAAAACACGATTATTATGTAATATAAAAATACTTTATTTTTAAAAAGCATAAATATAATAAAATTATCAGACAATTTAATTCTTGTTTTTCAGATAAAAATGTAATATTGTTTCTGAAACAATGCAGGGTAAGTAATGTTAACAACAACCTAACAGAATGTATTTCTAACTCTTACACTTCATATTTAATTCTTTATGTCTTATATTTGTGCTTGTTAGTTCATTTTATTGTGTGCATTGGACAGAAACACACACACACACAGACACACACACAAACACATATATATATGTATTAGTGTTGGGCAGTGATTAAAATTTTTAATTGCGATTAATTGCATGATTGTCTGTGATTAATCACAGACAATCACAACAATCACATTGTTATGTGCAAAATTCAATAATGTACTCAAAAGTAGTGTATTGCGTGTATTTGCTTTGCAAACACTTTAAACAAATAAGGTGCTTTTTAACAGCAGTATTCCCTTTACATCAGGGGTGCCCACACTTTTTCGGCTTGTGAGCTACTTTTACAATGACCAGGTCAAAATGATCTACCTACATTAAAAATACTATATATATATA
>JANRMT010062819.1:12024332-12065938 GCA_026402145.1 Polypterus bichir lapradei
GGGCTATAATAAAAACACTTGTACCTCCCTACAGCGTCCCCTTGCGGCTCCCACTGTATCTAGCAGGGCTGTGAAGCCAAACCCCATTGTCCATGATGCCCTGCTGGAATTCGGGGAGCTTCCATGTTGCAGGGAGGACTCCATCTAGTGGCGTGGGGGTATTGGCCGGGATAAACTGCCGGTCATATAACACAATATATGTACATGTAAAGTAGGTTTTTTTAACATATTAAGTGGTAATTAAACTTCTCCTACTTGTACGAAATAAAATTGTTTAGGTTTAAACAGTAGAAAAGAAAATATTAAGCAATAGTGAATTTGTTTTATTTTCAAATGTCTTGCTTCTCTCAATCAGCAGAGCAAACTAAATGTTCAGGAATTGGCTTTGTTTTCAGGAGTTAACAAAGTCCATGCATAGCCATGTCCAGATAAAGTATGCAGATATATTCTGGCATATACCCCCAAACTACTCTGGCCCTGAATTTCTGTGATCCCCTACCACAGCCCCAGCTTCAAAAGGGCATTATTTAAACTACTGGATATTAAGCTTTTTTGGATCTGAAATCTTGTAAAATGCAACAAAAGGTGTCTACCGCCACTGAACAATTTCAAACAATAGCTCTATAAACTAATCTACAATGAACTGGTCGAATAACAACATACCACACAGAAAATCTTTCCTATGCATTCATCTTAAAGATATATATCTATAGTCTACTGCAGTAGGTCTTATGTTGGATATGAAAAGAACACAGGTAAACTGCAACTACATTTCTGTTTCTAGCAGACACAACTTTCCATGCAGAAACAGCTAGGCCTTCTCCTTTTTGCTGAACATACAAAGCAGCTATCAGAAATTATATCATTTAGACACATTATTCTCAAAGATTTACATTACCTAATCCTCTGTGGGAAGTTTTCTGCAATATAAAAAAGTGAAACTTGCCAAGAGAAAAAAGCATTACAAATAAAACCCTTCACCTTGAGAAACTGGCAATACACTTTATACAGGCAGAAATGAAGCAAGGCTTTGAAAGTTAATTTTTTATGTGCCAGCTCTGTGGAACTGCACAGTCACACTGCAAAGGCCTGCAAGTAAACATGAGAAAAACAAAAACTATATCCCACACAATACACACAAAAATATGTTTGATTAATGAACCTGTCACTTTAAAGGAATACTCCACCCAAATATTCTATTATTTAAATGTTACTTACACATTGTGCTTTATAGTGTTGACTGAGAAAAAAAATTAATTTCATGCTTTATTGCAGAAAGTTGATTGTCCTGAGTATGCAGAAAAACAGCCAAAGAAACAACAGAACATATCTAATTTTACTCGTGCCACATAATCAGATAATGGGCGGAGTGGAGGCTCTGCAAATGGAAGGTTGCTGCTTCGAATCCCATAAATACCAGAAGTGACTCTACTCTATTGGGCCCTTGAGCAAGGCCCTTAACCTTCAATTGCTTCATCCTGGGTATGACGTTAATCTGCTCCCAGCCCTGCAAACAGGTCCTCCAACGTACAGGTAAAACTTGGAGGCTGGTGGCAGGATTGGCACTCCACCCACTGTAAAAAACTTCACACTGTTATAGTATGATGCAGGGGGTCACCAATCCAGGTGGTTCATTGTGCGGCAGGTGCGGCAACGCGCTATCAGCGCATGATCCCAAACACATAACCCACATGCAAAATCATTCATTTGTTTGCTCAATCTAAACGTATTTTTACTAAAAGATTTTTAAATAAACCACTTCTGGAAAACACTCTTGTGACGAGGAAGGAGCGTGCACACACATGTGAATGAGCATCAGAAGCGAAGACCTGCCTCTCCCCCTCATTCATTGATCAAGAGCCCTGTCTTCAATTGAAAAGGACACAATTATGGGAATGCATTGTACTGTTATGTACGTTGTTATGTACTCTATGTTTTCTTAGGAGAACTGCAAATAAAATAATACAGTGTATATGTGACTTTAAATTTGATTTGATTAAAGGCCTTTGAAGAAACAGTCAAAGTGACTGAATGAGATGGTTCTATCCAAAGTCCATCAAAAGAAGAACATGAATGGATCTTGTTTGTATTAGGCTGAAAATAATGTAATTTTAAAAATAAGGATGAAAGACCTTCAGGATTTTTTCTTAACGCTTTTGAACCTTAGAACTCCTGGGCAGTTTGCCACTGATAAAAAGAAATCAATAAATTCATACTTTTCGTCTTCACTCTATGGAAAAACCTGAATTCTCTACATTTCTGTTATTATACTGTCATTACCTTTGCCAAATTACTGGGCAACATCTGTAGCATTGTAGAAACAAGTTTATGATCTTGAGAGACTTTTGCCAGAATCTTCGTTTAAATGTGTCTTTCAAGTACAAATTGAATGTTACACATTACTAAATACCACTCTCTTAAACATTCCATGGCGCCTTACAGATCCTAGTTTAATTGCAATCTAAGTTGCCTTCCATGTGTAATTCCAGCATTTATATACTGTATGTTTTCTATGGGGAGATCTAAACCTTTGCCATTGGCTTGATTGCTGTCTTTAAACTGACCCACTGTGAAGGATTGTGGGTGCATGCTTTAGTGTACTCTGTGATAATATGGCATCCTGTTCAGATCTGATTCCTACTTTATTTTGCAGTCATTGATGGTTAGCTTTGAAACTTGACTGTAATTATATATAAATCCTTGCTCATATACATTATGCAAAAATGTGATTATTTTCCTCATTAACTATTTAGTCAGACAATGTCCACTATGTAAACTTCAGGTAAGCCATACCAGTTGACAGCACATTATGACCTAACAGCAATGCCTGTGTAAAGCAATAATTAAAATATGCCAAATTAAAGAAAATATCTACCACAAACTTTGCACAACTGTTTTAATCTTATGATGAAACAGCTTTACATCAAACAGACTATAGACACCTAGCCACCCCAAATTTGAAAGGCAGTTTTATTAAAATAATACAACCCCATATCCATATCAGTAATTTAGATTTGTGAAGAAGCTACACTATGTGTTTATCACGGATTGTTGATTGAGCCCTTTTATAACATACATTTTATTTAAAGTATTTCTATATTTGAAGAATTAACAGAAGGATCTCTAGCACAATCCAACTGTTAAACGTCTGGACTGTTTTGTTTGCTTTGCTCCTTTAATATGGCATAAGTAACACATCCTACTGTGCATTTGTTTTTCATACACCCTTAGAAGAAAGATATTTCCATAAAAACATAAATAGATGAAAGGATATAAATATAGAACATTAGCAGAGTCAGGTTTTGTGACTTATTTAGTACCCAAGTATGGGTCAGGGATGAGGATTGAACCCATACTTTAATTCTTCAGTGCCTTGGCTTTCGAAAATTGTGAGACAAACTAATGCTGGAGATAATGTATATTTATGCAGATAGTGCTTGAGATTTATTGTTTGGTGATTAATCTGGAATTGTTTACTTTATTTTAAATTCTCACGCTTCTTTTCTGTTATATTAATGCTTACTCACACTCTTGCTAATATGAATTCTGAAGCACAAGTCACGATACAGCAACGCTGTAATTGTTGTATACTTTATATGGTATTATAGCTCATCAGAAGCACCATCTTGTCAACATTAGCTTCTAGGCAGATTCTACTTATGTGACAAATACTTTTTATGTGTTCTGCTCACCTGCCAATTGCCCATCTGATGGTGGTTTTCTTCTAGACACTCTGACACATATTAATGCAGTTTGGCTCCTCTGATATAAATAGGTAGTAATGGCACATGATATACAGTTGGATGACTTGCTGGACTGCTAAATGTTGCTAGCAGTGCATTGTAGTTAATGGCCATATCTTCCATGATATTTATATTCAATTTAATGGACATACAGGAAGGGAACAAGTATTTCCAGTAACTTTTTTGCTTGGTTTACTTTCCATCCAAGCCTTTAGGGTGTATTGGAAAAATATGACCTGCAAAGTACTTTACTGTGATACAAAACAGGTGAAATAAACACTGCATATACTGTATTGTCTAGAAAGGTGTGAATATTTTAATTGCCTTAATTCTTATAATTTGTATGAATTGAAGGTATAACTGATATGTACATTTCATTTTTGCAAGAAAAAAGATTTTCCAAAAATGCAGCCCATGAAAATATAAATATTGTAGAACTTGTGTTATATATACATTTAAATAAGATTGGCACTTAAAATATTAACCCTACGATGGATTGGCACCCTGTTCCTGCCTGTGCTCTGTGCTACCTGGGATAGGCCTTAGCACCCCCCATTCATTGCTAAGCAGGTTATAATTTGACTGACTATCTTAAAATATTAAAGTATTTATGGTTGTCAGGGATTTAAGAAATATCTATTGTAAAAAAAAGAAACATATTTAAATGTAATATTAAAACATGTCAAATGGCACCCTGTTATACCTGTTCCAAATTTTTCACTGTAACAGTGAAATCTATTATATGAAGATTTTTGTGTCCCTTAAGTAGATAAGCAAAGAGTACTATTTTGTAGTGGGAATAGCTTCTACCTCACAGCTCCCTGTAACTTGGTTTGAATCCCTGCCTGGTCACTGTGTGTTATTTTTCCTGGTGCATGTGTTTTCCTTCCACATTTAAAGAATTGTAGATTGACTATAAGCTCAAACTTGTTATGTATGAATGAATGTGGATGTGTGACCGAGTGGGCCCTGTGATGGACTGACATCTTGTCTATGATTGTGTTTTGTATTGCAGTTATAATAGGCTCCAGCTCTCCTTAGCCTTAAATATTTACAGCAAGTGGGTTCAGCAAATAAAAAGCAGATGATACTGTACAGAAATCTATTCCTGCTTACTTCTATAAAGTCACTTGTTTGAGAAATTGTAAAAGCCATGGTTGTCATTCAGATATAATGGACTTCATATCAAGGTTATGGGCAGTTACATGTAAATATGTTTTGTTTTTTATTCTTATAACTATCTTTTTTTAACTAGAAGGGCAACATATGGTACAGAGTATCCGTACTTCTGTGGTTTCTTTTAGGATGTTATTGGTTATCTTATAGAAATGGAGCCTGCAGCTTTAGTAGCATGATCTTGATCTTTAAAGTAGACCAGTGGCTAAGTTGTTGCTGTTACAATGCAACGAGACAATTACTTGGTGTTACTGCACTGTTCCACCTACTACTGAATTTCATTCGATTTGCACTAAGTGTAATGAGAATTCATTCATTAAGTAATATTGCTAAAATATCGCATTTTCTGTTAAATACAGGGAAAAATCGCAAATACTTTTATCTGTCTAATTTTGCCAAAAATAGCAAAAATAAAAAAAAAACATTTTATAATATCAGTATTTTATCTACTGTACAGTTATCGCATCTAAGATCAGTATATACAGTTATTGTATCTGCAAAACTATTTTGTTTTAAACTAAGCATCACTCATGGCTTAGCAGAGCCATAGTCAAGCTCCATTAGTAATTTCTTAGTTTGTGCCTGTTGTCACACATGTGCGACTAGCAGCGAGCTGAAGGGACCAAGTGGAGGTGACTACTCGCCAGGCCAGGGGGTGGCGGGGTGCTCTAAACCTTTGTCTGTTATTTCTGCAGATCAAATACGGGAAAACCTGGCTGACCTGACGTCACTTCCTGTTCCGACACCCAGACTGATGTCACTTCCTGTTCTGGCACCCAGACTGATGTCACTTCCTGTTCCGGCACCTAGACTGACGTCACTTACTGTTCCGGCACTCAGACTGACGTCACTTCCGGGTTACAAGATATAAAGTCCTCCATCTTGGCTAACTCAATCAGTTCAGTGTGGAACTCAAACAAGCAACATTGCTGTATCAAATATAATCCTTTTGCAGCTAGGAACAATATACGGGTGGCTGCCCCAAACCTTTTTAAGAGTGTTGAGACTCGTTCTTTTACAGTGGCGTAGTTGGCAGGTGGCCTCCTGGTGGAATAGGAAGCCGAACCAACAGTATGTCTCAACAAAATCATCGTGATGGACCACCAAAGACCTATATGGTAGGAGAGTACCGTTCTTGCGTTGCCGAGCTGGGGTCTGACGGTGTGTGTCGGGGGGATCTGGAGTATGTTCCGACCCAGTTCTCCTTAAAGAGAACCTGGGAGCGTAGGCAGAAGACCTACAGACAAGGGAAAGGTTCTGAAAGGAACACAGTGGAGACCTATTATGGGCTTTCAAGGATGGGGACCGACCCAAAAAAACAAAGAAAACTTTCTTTGAAAAAGGTGGGGGTGCCCTGGGTCAGCAGGTGAGGGAAATAATGAATTGGGAGTACAACCCAGAGGAATCTCTCCGAGGACAGGCCATGAAACTATGGGCAAAAGTCGGGCATTGGCTATGGCCATATAATAAAAATGCCCGAAATATTGTGGAAAAGGTGGCCTATGCAATTATAATAAATGGCCTACCCACTAAACTTGCCCAGCTGACCTGGAGACAATCATATAATAATATGATCACCCTCCTGGGGATCATTAACACCTTGAGGGAGGAAACCTACTTGGGAGAACCAGAACAGAATCCCTGTGAACCCAGAGGGAGTTGTGCCACTAAATTAGGGTCTTTTTCTTACATTGCGGAGCATGCTTTGGAAAACTCTGATGCATGGCGGAGGGCTTCACAAGGTGACACAAGGGTCTGCAGAGAGACACAGAACGAGGGGCAGAGTGCTCCTGCTAATCCTTTGGCTTTTTCTCATACGGGAGAAACGCTAGTCAATGGCTTTAAAGTACCATCATTATTTGACTCTGGCAGTAACATTACCATTGTTGCTCGCCATTTAGTTTTGCCGCGACAAAAGTTAAAAATAAAGACCCGTCTAATCTGTATTCATGGGGACGTCCGATCATACAAGTCCGCCTGCTGCTACATCTGCCAAAACGGCGTGGTAAAAAAAATAATAGTTGTGGTGCACGATAATCCTCCATTCCCCTTGATACTGGGTAGAGATTGGTCTGATAAAAACTGCGGCAAAGCAATCGCTATCCCTACAAAAACACTAGATCTTGTTATGGACGCTAATTCTGCGTCCTCAGCTACCTCCACGCCGTGTACACAGCTGGTAGGGGAGCAGAATGCGGCCTTACAGAATGACGTGGAAACAGCCGGACCGTCACAGAGCGACACGTCATCTTCAAGCGCTGCGCCGGCCCAGTCTGAAACCACGCCCCTTGAGGTCGAGTCTGATCCCCTCAGTTGTCTGCAATTTCAATTTAGACAGACACCGGCTTCATTTAAAAGGGAGCAATGAAATGATGACTCCCTTAAATTTGCAAAAAATGAAGTTTTCTTAGTAGATGGCCAGCGCACAACACATCCTATGCCACAAGGTCCCCACTTTGTATTAAATAATGACCTTTTATATCGGGTGGCAGATCATGAAGGAGAGGTAAGGTCACTGCTCTTAGTTCCACGGACTTACCGGCGACAAGTCTGTGAATTAGCTCATACCCACCTCCTGGGAGCTCATCTGGGCCCCGAGAAAACTTTAGAGCGAATTAAGCTCCGATTTTTTTGGCCTGGGATTAATGAGGAGGTCCGCCGTTTTTGCATATCCTGTCCAGACTGTCAATTACAGCAGATTCCCCGAAGGGACCATGCTCCTCTAATCCCTTTACCCCTAATTGATGTCCCATTTGAACGTATCGGAGTTGACCTGGTGGGACCCCTAGAGCCTTCAGCTAGAGGACATAAATATATAATGGTCCTGGTGGATTATGCCACCCGATATCCTGAAGCTGTTCCATTATGCTCAGCCACTTCCAAAATTATCGCACGGGAGTTGGTAGGAGTATTTGCGCAAGTCGGAATCCCTAAAGAAATCCTGACAGATCAAGGGACTCCATTTACCTCGGAGACGTTCAGGGAGACAGCTAAGTTACTGAAAATAAAACATTTAAAGACCTCTGTATATCATCCTCAAACAGATGGTCTAGTCGAGAGGTTTAATCAAACTCTCAAACATATGCTACGCAAAGTAGTCAATGAGTACGGAAGGAACTGGGATCAGCTCCTCCCCCTCGTCCTTTTTGCATATCGGGAAGTCCCACAAGCCTCCACTGGGTTCTCACCCTTTGAATTATTGTATGGACGACAACCCCGGGGTTTATTGGATATATTAAAAGAAGGATGGGAAGAGGAGGTCCTTCCCTCTGTAAATAATTTTGAATATATCGCACAATTACGTGATAGATTTGCAAAAATTAGACATATCCTACATTCTCACATGGAGAAGGCACAAGCAGCCCAGACTCATTGTTACAACCGTGGCACATCACTTCGGGAGTTCCATCCGGGCGATAGTGTCATGGTATTGGTTCCTACCTCACACTCCAAATTACTGGCTCATTGGCAAGGCCCATATGAAGTTAAGGAGAGGAAAGGTCTGGTCGATTATTTAATTATCCAACCTAATCGTCGACCTTAAGAGCGGATTTATCATGTCAATTTGCTGAAACCTTGGAAGGAAAGGGATCCCGATCCCTCCTCCGGACAGCCCTGCTCACTCTTCGCTCATAAATTACACCTTAACTTCGGTGTTGATTTGACTCGCCAACAACAACAGGAGCTTGAAGCAGTTATCCTGTCTGTCCCAGAGGTAGTGAGCGAAATTCCTGGACGAACCTCTCTGATTGCGCATGACATAGTGACGAAAGCAGGGGTTATAGTCAGAGAACACCCATATCGAATTCCCGAAGCAAAAAAGGCAGAAGTGGAGTTGGAGATCAAATGAATACTGGATCTAGGTGTGATAGAGGAAAGTTTTAGTCCCTGGTCCAGTCCAACCGTGTTGGTCAAAAAGTCAGATGGAAGTTGGAGGTTTTGCAATGACTTCTGTCGGCTTAACCAAGTCTTCCAATTCGACGCCTATCCGATACCATGAGTGGATGACCTCCTTGAGCGGCTAGGACATGCCAAATTTTTGACTACTCTTGATATGACAAAGGGGTACTGGCAGGTTCCCTTAACGGACTCCGCAAAGGAAAAGACTGCGTTTAGCACTCCTAGCGGACATTGCCAGTATCGTGTACTTCCATTCGGATTACATGGGGCGCCTGCTACCTTCCAACGTCTGGTGGACAAAGTGCTCTGACCCCATAATTCGTACAGTGCTGCCTACTTGGATGACGTTGTCATCTATTCCAGCACATGGAAGGAACATCTACTGCAGGTTGATGCTGTATTACGGACACTAATGATTGCCGGACTTCATATTAATCCAAAGAAATGCTCTTTTGGATTGGTCGAAGCCAAATATTTAGGTTACCTAGTGGGCCGGGGTATGGTCAAACCACAATGCTCCAAAATAGATGTCATAATGAATTGGCCCCGTCCGATAACCAAGCGGCAGGTACAAGCATTTCTTGGCTTAGCCGGTTACTATCGCCGGTTTGTACCCCAGTTTTCCGAGAGAGCAATGCCCTTGACAAACCTGACAAAGAAGGGGAAACCTAACCACGTGGTTTGGGATGATAATACTGACGCTGCATTTAGTGACCTTAAGCAGGCCCTTACGTCTGCTCCTATTTTGAAGGCACCTGATTTTACTTTGCCTTTCATTCTCCAGACGGATGCTTTGGACACAGGTCTTGGTGCCGTGCTGAGCCAAAGTGTCGATGGAGTGGAACACCCCGTGATGTACCTAAGTAGTGGAGCGGGAGGCTTTGGCAATTAAATGGGCGATTACACAGCTGAGGTACTTCTTCCTGGGTTGGGAATTCACCCTGGTGACTGACCATGTACCATTACAGTGGATGGCGTTACACCGGGACTCGAATCCACGAGTCACGATGTGGTTTTTGGACCTACAGCCTTATAAGTTTTCGGTCGTTTATCGTCGAGGTCTGCTGCAGGCCAATGCTGATGGCCTTTCCCGGTGCCACGACCTCACGAGCAGGTACGCCTGACCCGATGGGTCTGGGCTGAGGGGGGCCATGTCACACATGTGCGACTAGGAGCGAGCTGAAGGGACCAAGTGGAGGTGATTACCCGCCAGGCCAGGGGGTGGCAGTTTGCTCTAAACCTTTGTCTGTTATTTCTGCAGATCAAATACGGGAAAACCTGCCTGACCTGACATCACTTCCTGTTCTGGCACCCAGACTGACGTCACTTCCTGTTCCGGCACCTAGACTGACGTCACTTCCTGTTCCAGCACCCAGACTGACGTCACTTCCAGGTTACAAGATATAAAGTCCTCCATCTTGGCTAACTCAATCAGTTCAGTGTGGAACTCAAACAAGCAACATTGCTGTATCAAATATAATCCTTTTTCAGCTAGGAACAATATACGGGTGGCTGCCTCAAACCTTTTTAAGAGTGTTGAGACTCGTTCTTTTACACTGTATACCAAATGACATTTTTCCTGCTTTTTGCATTATATTTTTGTCTTATCCTTTTATAGGATTTGTTTCCGTAATGTGACCTTCTTGCCTTACTAAATATTCTTTGTGCTGTAGACTTTCTTTTATTTTTATGTGCTGAGATTCCCTTCTCTTCTTTGCTACTCTTCAACCTCGGAATGGCACACATGGACTGCAGAGTTCAAGAAAGAGTGACATCTGTGCTCCTCTTCCTCACGGAGTGTTTTATTCTTCTGACAGAATGATCGAACCAGGCCATTAGCTAAGCTCTCCTTCTTACTCCCCCTTCTAATCTGTCACATAGTAAATATTTATTTTTCTTTCTTTCTTTCTTTATTTCTTTCTTTCTTCCAGAGTACCAATGAATGTATTTTCACCCCAAATATATTAGCATTGAATGCACACACGAATTACATAAACACACTTACTGTAGAACAGAAACATGTCACTGCAGTTGTCATAAAACAATATTACCAGCAAAAACCATGTATAACTCCACAATCCAATGCTGTTTTGACCAAGTTTGGCTTTTATTTTTATTTTTTTGGAGTGTTTTTGTCTTCTTAACAATAGTAGATAGTGTAATTTACTCTTCATAAGTGGAGCCTTCTGTAACCATGAGGTTTGAGAGAGTTCTTATCATGTTTTTACTTTTTTTGCCGACTGGTTTGGTTTGCCTGAACGCCACCAATGTTAATATGGCATTAACATGGACTGTTTCCTGGTTTACTCATGCAATCAGTTACTTGAGCTGAAGCTTGACACAGAAGAGCACAAAAAATATTTTTAGATACAGTTAAGTCCATAAATATTTGGACAGAGACATTTTTTTCTAATTTTGGTTCTGTACATTACCACAATGAATTTTACATGAAACAAATCAGATACAGTTGAAGTGCAGACTTTCAGCTTTAATTCAGTGGATTGAACAAAACGATTGCATTAAAATGTGAGGCAACTAAAGCATTTTTTTTAACACAATCCCTTCATTTCAGGGTCTCAAAAGTAATTGGACAATTGACTCAAAGGCTATTTCATGGGCAGGTGTGGGCAAGTCTGTCGTTATGTCACTATCAATTAAGCAGATAAAAGGCCTGCAGTTGATTTTAGGTGTGGTGCTTCCATGTGCAAGATTTTGCTGTGAACAGACAACATGAGGTCAAAGAAGCTCTCCATGCAGGTGAAAGAAGCCATCCTTAAGCTGCGAAAACATAAAAAAACATAAAAAAATCAGAGAAATTACTACAATATTACGAGTGGCAATATCTACAGTTTGGTACATCCTGAGAAAGAAAGCAAGCACTGGTGAACTCAGCAATGCAAAAAGACCTGGACATCCACGGAAGACAACAGTGGTGGATGATCGCAGTATTATTTCCATGGTGAAGAGAAACCCCTTCACAACAGCCAACCAAGTGAACAACACTCTCCAGGGGGTAGGCATATCGATATCCAAGTCTACCATAAAGAGAAGACTGCATGAAAGTAAATACAGAGGGTGCACTGCAAGGTGCAAGCCACTCATAAGCCTCAAGAATAGAAAGGCTAGATTGGACTTTGCTAAAGAACATCTAAAAAACCCAGCACAGTTCTGGAAAAACATTCTTTGGACAGATGAAACCAAGATCAACCTCTACCAGAATGATGGTAAGAAAAAAGTATGTGGAAGGCGTGGAACAAGTCATTATCCAAAGCATACCACATCATCTGTAAAACACAGTGGAGGCAGTGTGATGGCTTGGGCATGCATAGCTGCCAGTGGCACTGGGACACTAGTGTTTTATTGATGATGTTACACAGGACAGAAGCAACCGAATAAATTCTGAGGTGTTCAGAGACATACTGTCTGCTCAAATCCAGCTAAATGCAGTCAAATTGATTGGGCGGTGTTTCATGATACAGATGGACAATGACCCAAAACATACAGCCAAAGCAACCCAGGAGTTTATTAAAGCAAAGAAGTGGAAAATTCTTGAATGGCCAAGTCAGTCACTTGTTGAAGACTAAACTTGGGACAGAAAGACCCACAAACAAACAGCAACTGAAAGCCGCTGCAGTAAAGGCCTGGCAGAGCATTAAAAAGGAGAAAACCCAGCATCTGCTGATGTCCCTGAGTTCAAGACATCAGGCTGTCATTGCCAGCAAAGGGTTTTTAACCACGTATTAGAAATGAACATTTTATTTCCAGTTATTTAATTTTTCCTATTACTTTTGAGCCCCTGAAATAAAGGGATTGTGTTAAAAAAATACTTTAGTTCCCTCGCATTTTTATGAAATCTTTTTGTTCAACCCACTGAATTAAAGCTGAAAGTCTGCACTTCAACTGCATCTGAGGTGTTTCATTTAAAATTCAT
This sequence comes from Polypterus bichir lapradei, assembly GCA_026402145.1. NCBI lineage: Eukaryota > Metazoa > Chordata > Cladistia > Polypteriformes > Polypteridae > Polypterus > Polypterus bichir. Next base: position 12,037,083 of record JANRMT010062819.1, read on the forward strand.
TATGGTAATGTACAGAACCAAAATTAGAAAAAAGTTGTCTCTGTCCAAATATTTATGGACCTAACTGTATACCTCAGGAGTTAAGGAGAAAGATAAAATAGGGATGCCGCAGAGGAGTGAAACATCAGGGGAAATAAGCAGGTGGAAATGTGCAACAGGTAAATAAGAATGAGACGAGAAGAAGAATCAAGCCATATATCCCCTCCATTATTATGGGCAATGTTAGATCACTGGATAATAAGATGGATGAGCTTGTGGCGCTACACTACACCCACTACATGCCCAAGGAGTTCTCACATGCAATCGCCATTGTTCTTTACATCCCTCCATTGGCTCACACAATGACAGCATGTGACGTCATCCACTCAGTCACTGTGGGAATCCAAACAAAGCACCTGGATGCTTTCATCTTCATTTCCAGAAATTTTATTCACATTTCCCTGAACAGCATGCTTAGTACCTTCATTCAGGTTGTGAATTGTCCCACCAATGAGAATAAAACACTGGATTTAATGTATGCTAATGTTGTACAGCCATTCCTCCTCTGGTTAGATTGGACCACAACTTGTTATACCTCCTTCCCCTTTATGTGGCACTTGTGAAGAGGCAGTCAGTCACTGTCAGGACCTTGAGGGTGTGGTCAAAGGAAGCCAGTGTAGCTCTTCAGGACTGTTTTGAGACAACAGATTGGAACGAGATTTGGAGGATATTGATGGTCTCACGGACTGTGTCACAGAATCCATTAAATTCTGTATGGACAGAATGTGCCTGTGCCTTTAAAATCTGTGCACTGCTTCCACCAAAGACATTAAATCCCTTCTAAATGAAAAGAACAGAACTTTTACATAAAGTGACAGAGAAGCAGTGAAAAGGGTACAGAAACAGTTTTGCTATGTGTGCCTTTATCTACATAATAATAAATAATAATACATTTTATTTATGTGTAGGCGCCTTTCTAAACACTCAAGGACACTGAACAATAGACAAAACACAGATTTTAAACAAAAGTAAAATAGAAAAGATAAAATCAGACAGAGCAATTGTAATCAAAGAGAAAAAGCAGTCCAGTTTATGTGCAGTTGTAACATAAATAATTTTCGTTGGGATTAATAAAGTTTTCTGATTCTGATTAATTAATGTAATTAGTATCAGAGTGTTTAGAAACATTTGACATTTATGGTGAAAGACATAGCATCAAAGCATATGGTAATAGTATGTGCCATGTCTTACTGTAAGGCTGGTGTGGACGAAAGTCGAGACAACAGCAGGCAGACACCAATAAAAAGTAAAAAAGCAATTTTTTTATTCTTGGTGGCAGAGAGACTATACAGCCCCTGTCAGTTAGATCAGATAGCCCGTCCAAGGATGGGAGTTAGCTCAGTTTTATAGTAGTTTGTTTACTAAACAAAAAGAGGAAGTATGGCAGTTCAATTTGAAGTCAAGAAGAGTCTGCAAGTAGCTTAAGATGACACATCAGATCAGTATTGGAGAAGTACACGGTCGTCTTTAGATAAGAAGAACTGTTGGCATATCCATAGTCCCAGGCTTCCTACCCTGCTTAGGCTATGCAATTCAGCTAGGGCTAATTTTGTAAGACAGTTACAGAGACAGCATTTTGCAAAACATGTACTTCCCTATTCTTCTTCACCATCAGGGTTACAACACTTCAATGGCTATGTGGCAGTTACAATTTAAAAATCTTATTATAGCTTACATTTCACACATAATGATCATCACACATAACAATTGATTATACAATATCAAAAGCTACCTTAAAAGTTAGTTTAGTACATTTGTCTTACAGATATACACTCTTGGAGCTTAGTGCCTGTGTTGGATTACATTTGTTCAGTTAGTTTAATGCATCCTTATTTATTAATACATAAGTGACATGTTTCTTATAGTTCTATTAGCACCATACTTTATTATTTGGAAAGACTGAAGCACCTTAATTCTAAATATTTCTTCCTCACTGGACAACCAAACTTTGACTTTGCTTATTCCAAATATAATTGTAAAACAAGGGCTAGACATGTCATCTGTTGGTATAATATTTAGTTTTTATTAAATGTGCTTAATTTACTAGATTAGAGTTAAATTCCAACTTTGTTACCCATCTAAATAAACTATGTAACTAATGCTGCAGGTGCAAAATTTTGTCCCAGTGACTCCATATTTGACAAAGCAAATTACAGCAAGACATTTTTTATTTAATGAATCCAAGAATTAGTTATTACATTTTTGTTTATTGTAACAATGAGTCATATCCAAAAGTAAAAGTGATAGCAGAATGTGATTACATGTGTTTGTAGAGTACATTAAATTAATGTTCTTTTTGACAACACTTTTGGAGCACAAATAGGCTTGTGGAGGCTGGACAGCTTTCATACACAGCAGATTGCAATTCAAGTTATTTGAAAGTGCCACTGATTGATTGGTGTCCATGGAGGAGGGCCTGTGACTAATTTTTGTTTAATTTCCTTAAATATAATAGTTTTGAAAGTATACCTTATAGACTAGTATCCAGTAATTAGCAATTCAAAAATATCTATTAAGACAAAATGGCAATTACTAGCATAAAATCAGCATCGATATTACCCAATGAAAGGAGAAAAGGAAATTAAATGAGTTCCCTATTTAGCTATCAATATTAGTTATGACACAGTAATTCATTAAATTAATAAGAAAGAACTGATTTATTGCATAAGTGGAATATGAATGGTACATGATGGCCAAGAAGATCAGGGGCTTGCCACGATTGTTTTTGTATACCAGGGACTGAAAGATCTGTGCTTGTTGCCAGCTTTTGATGTTTGTACCCTCATTCTTGTATGTATTTAACTTGCTTTTAAATGAGTCACCGTGCATAAAGGTGTCTGCTAAATAAATAATAATAATAACAATTGTAGTAAAGTGGAATACCAGAGAATAACCCATGTAGACATGGGGAGAGTTGGACATCAAATCCAGATAAATGAAAAAATGAGGAACAAACACAGTGCATAATTTTCTGCTTTCTTATTTTGTTTTGACATGAAATGTTCTGTTGAATCAAACTTTTGTGACAAATGATATACAATTGTTTACATGAAAAGGTGTTTGGAGAGACAAATCAGTGTTTGCTACACTAAAAAGGTAAAGTCAGCTTCTGGAAGTAATATTTTTTAAACAATGACTGACCAGCCCATATAAAATGACACAACTACAGAGTCTCTTATGTCTTGATTAATGAAATGCTAGCATTGACAGTATAAAATTTGCAAGACAAGCAAGGATTCAAGTCTTAATGGCTGCTCTAAGCCTGTAGGTTAAACTGCAGAAAGCACCAATGGGAAAATTATTGATCACACTTGACTGATGTCTAGTTCTAACACATAGCCAACTTCACCAGTATTTTGTCTATGCCAACAGTGCAGCCTGTGTGCTAAAAAAGCCAGTTTAGGTGTGTTAGACTATTTGATTTGACTTTTTAATAATTAGCACACACAAGCCCATATGTACCTGTGGGTCTATGATTCGTTTAACAATGCACATACTTTCAATGATGTGCAATGACATATTGCCAGAGGTAATTACAGAATGCTAAAGAAATTTGCCTGACAAAATGGGAAAAAGTATTTCTTATGCATTAGCTTCAGGTAATACTTACTTTTCTGACACATATAGAAATCATCTTATGCTTCAGTTAACATTAGAGCCTTTAAGTCTTTTGAAAAGTCTCTATACATATGGGAATAGAACAAAGACTTTCAAGGTAACATTTATAACAGAATGATCTTTTTTGCTGACATTTACATTGTGCGTGGCTTGTTACTTTAGATACTTAAATGCATGAATTGTTATCAGCAAATACATTCTCAGCAGCGCAGACATCCGTGAAGCTTCCTTTCTTCATCACTAGCTTTGAATTCTTTTCATTGACATTTGTTTTCTTAGGTGTGGTTTTATGCCTTTGTTCATGACTTCTTTTCATTTTTGTTTAATATGTTCAAAAGAATTTTGTCCTTTTAAAAAAAAACATTCAACTGTTTACTATTTACTTTCTGAAGAAAGTCATGCTTTTATAATTACAGTTCTTCAGAAAAAACATTGAATGCAATATTTATGGCCTGCATTCCTGCTTTTTTTCTATTTTCAATTTTGCAAGTCCAAATATTTTGAGATTCTTTTCACTCTTTCTCCCCATTTATTTTTTAAAAGTTTAGATGTGTTTCTCACATTGTGTGTAATGTCTTCATTACTTTAAAATAACAGTGATTTCCCTATTACTTAAAAAAGAGATGTTACAGAGTTGGACAAATGCCCATGTGATTTTCTCACCTCAAATTGTTGCCGGCCATTAACGTCATCATATATCTTTTAATAGTCATTATGAGCAATCTAATCTACTTTTATACACTGAGATAGCCTGGGTGGCGAAGGTAGACAATAATTTATAAGCAGTTCTAGCTTTTGCACATTTTACTCTTTGGTCCATTAAATTCTGTGACCTCATTTAGCAATACGTGTAGCCGGTTATATACTGAAAACAGTCTGCTTCTAGTCTAGTTCTAAGCTCTGTTAATAAACTAAGATCTGATGCCACCCTTTTTTCTTCAGCACTTCTTCATGGCTCACTTATAGAAGTCATTTTGCTTGCATATTTTTATGCACAGTTGTTTGAAAATTACTTATTAAGTTTCACGCTTATGTAAATGATATTCATATTTGCTTAACCCTAAAAAAAGACCATTCTGGGATCCTTTTTGTACTTTCTCACTGCTTACATTGGAAGAGTTCCACATTTTTGCATTTGAAAGTAAATGAAAGTGTGGGATATCAAAATAATTTCAAATTGCTTTCCTGCTTTTTCTGAGAATTGGATTTGATCTTAAGCTGCGGCTTGATGCACATAGAAATACAGTATAAATATAAAACATTTTGTACATCTGCTAAAGAAGATCATCCAGATTTGATATTATTTACAATTTTATGGCACTGAAAATGTTTACAATTTCAGTTTTTCACTTTTGAACTAGTGACTTCCCAAGTCATCTCCGTCTTAACCTTAAGCAGCATCTCTCAGATCATTTGTCTGTACAGCCCAGTGCTATAAATTTATCAGACCTGTTTTTTGTTGTCTGTAAAAGTTTGCATGGTCTCTTTGAGTTATTTTACCTGGCGTAAGCCTAAAGTTGTGTGTGTTAGATTAATTAGCAATTCAAAAATGGCAGTATATTAGTCTGAATGATTGGAACCTGTGATGGAATGGTGCGCTGTTCAGCTGATGTGGCTTATTCCCATGGCCGACCATTTCTACAAACACTTGAAACACAACTTAAATGGTTCCTTTATGTGGCATAAAGAAGTATAAACAATATTAAACTCTTAAAAGGAGTGATTGTTATTCAGCTTGTCAAGACAGGCTCTTTTAACAGTGAAATAAAAATAGCTTCTGCCCTTGATGCAGTGAGAATTCTCATTTTCAGTGGAAGCAGTATGCCTTCTGGCAGTTGTTTGTAGGGATGCAAAATCAACAGTGCTTTATTGAGGGATAAGTAGCAATTATCGCTCACATTGGCAAGCCATTGTTGAACTTTCAAACCTCTAAAACCAATTTGTACAATCCCAACTACAAGTCTTATATGCAAATAGAGTTGGACTGTGCACTACTTCCTTCTATTGTAAAAATAATTTGACATTCTGAATAAAAGTAGTCTACCTTTCAACCCATATAGAAAAATCAAGAACACGTATTTATAGTTTTTTCTAGCCCAATGCGAGAAAATACTTTATTATTCCAAGCACCTTGAACATTTGTGACACTAATTTTATTCTGATTTAAACTCAGATGAAAGAAAAATGTTCCTTTATCATTTCTTTACCAAGATAACCCTTGCTTTCAATATCATATATCCCATTGTTTAAAGTGTTTTGTAATTGTTATGTGACACACATCTTTTATGCATATTTTAATTAGTTTAAAAAATTACATTACAGTAAAAATTTTACATACAATAAGTAATATAAATATTTCATTTTAAATTCTACTTCATTCCCATCCCCGACCCATTTCAAAGTTGGTTAGGTGTTATGTAATGAAGGTAATGAAGCATCTAAAACAGGGGTGTCCATCTCCAATCCTGAAATGCTGCAGTGGCTGAGGGTTTTCTTTCTAATAAGTTTTTGCTCCTAATTAACTTCTATAACTTTAATTTTAATTGACTTGCTATTTAAGACTCCTTAATTGTTTCTGTTTTCCTTAATTAGCAGACAAACAATAGTGAGATACAAAAAGAGCCACCACATGACCAGCTCACTTGTGTCTATCATATGATATCTGAAAATAAAGAAAAGTGAAAGTCTCAGTAATGTTGATCTGTTTGGGTCACCAAAACCTTTCGAAGGTGCACTTGAAAAAAAGAAAATCAACAGTTTTGGAAATGTCTGTAGTGGCAGAATGACAGCACCAACAAGTCATGAAATTAAAAAGTGGGTTTAATTAACAACAATAATTGGCTTCTAATTAAGAAACTGGTTGGAGTTTGAGGTCCTAATTTAGCTGGTCATCTGTTGGCTCACTTCATAGCTCATGTTTCTATGGCTGACATTTAAGGAACAAAGAAGCAGTTCAGAGGACTGAGTCTTAAAAAACAAGACACTTAAAAAGCAGTCAATTAACAACAGAAATTGGTCACTGATAATGAAAATGGCAGAAAGGAAAACTTGTAGCCACTGTGGCCGTCTGGGATCGGAGTTGGACACACACCTGATCTAAAAGTAGGAACGGTGACATGAAGCTTTATGAAGCAATGAACTATTCTGGCAAAGTGGGTCAAGAAAGGTTATACTTTTTAATATTTTATATAAATAGTATGCCATCTGTTGGCAGCAGGTGGAACTGGCAAAAATACTACAAGCTAATGCAGTGATTTGCCACCTCTCACCAGGCATTAAAACACTAGCATAATAATTAAGTGAAAATCTTTGCAAGTCTGTTCTTTACTGAGCATCATATTTTTTTTTAAATAATATTATTGTAAACACACTTTGGGAATAATGCATAAAATGCACAAGAATATCCGTTATTTTTTTCCAATATGGTCTGAGCGTGGGACAATTTCAAAACATGTGAAAAAGCTAGGCCAGTACCTGATAATATTAGAAACAGTTTAGGTAAATTTGAGTGTTTTACAAGTGTCAGTTGATTTACACCATCCTTTACTCAAATTGATGAGCAGTATATATCTTGTTAAATGGCTGAGTTCCATTCTTTAGTAGAAATTCTTATTGAATAGGTCTTCTTTTAAAACAGATTATCTGGTGGTGAACATTTTGAAAAGAGCATGTGAATACTGGCCATCTCTTCATTTTTATAAGATTGTATAATTCATACAAGCAATATTGGATATTGAAAGAACACTGGAAAAATTAGACAGGTATTATTTTTTAAATAATATTTCTGCTTTACATGTAGCAGAAGACATGGGTTATAAGAAAGTTACATTTTAAATGTAAATGTTCAAAATGCAAACATATTATCAAGGAAGTAGTCTGCAAAGGTCCCAGTGCCAAGCTTTGTGTTACTTTATTAATTAAGAATGGTTTGAATTAATTATTTTTTTCTTGTATAATTTATGGTAGGAACAGGTAAAGCTGGTACAATTTCATTTCTTTTTACTTCCTTCCAAAGTTTCAGGATGTGCATATTTAGTACATTTGGAAGTTAGGTATGGCCACAGTACCCCATTCTGCTTTAGACCTTTGCAGAATCCATTTATTTTTATATCAGTAGCCTCTTTGGAATTAAAATGAACATAGTTAAACATTTGTGACATTTTTTAAAGAATCATCTACTAATACATATACTACTAATATTTTGGAAATGATACAGAATTGTGATTCCTATTCAGACCAGAAAAAATGATGATTTTGTATTTAATATCATACCATGATTTTTTAAAATTAAAATGTATGATGAACCCAGTGTTATATTTATATTTTATTTATTCATTCTATAAAGAAGTTCAGACAGATAAACGTAAAACACAGTTCCTTTCTTGCTGTAAATGCAGCTTCTTGGGGAAGAGTAAATTATTGCTAAAACATATATAATTGGGGATTTCAATGCAAAATCTCATTTCATTTCTTTATAATCAATGCCTTCTGCACCAAAAAGAAAATGCTGTTAAATGTAGGTTTTAGCGTTGGGTGGTTTTTAATACTATTAATGAAGATAGCTAAACTATCTTGCATTGCAAAATCATAAACTAATTTAGGTATACATTTCTCATTTCTAGATAACTGAAGTTACAGAAATTTGTAACTTTATAACACAGTTCCAGTATTTACAAAGCATCTACGTGGACAGTCAGAGAAAGTGCATCTTTTCCAATAGTATTCAAACTCTTTAAAAGTTTTATAAAATTGCTGGATTAATTTAGAGTAAAATACAAACAACCAATTTTTTTAAAACTTGACTTGCTTATATGGAATGTTATTTGATTTTAATAAATTCAATAAAATGTTTTAAAAAATTGAAATACTGTACGTTTACATGAAGAAAAACAGAAAACTATTGTCAATTCATGTGAAATGTGGCTTAGCTCAGATGGTGCGGCTGTTTTAATTGAATTTACTCCTCCGGATTACAGTTTTACTTATGTGGATCACCAGGGAAAGAAGGGTGGTGGCTTGGCAAACATCTACTCGTGCCAATTAAAGTGTAAAGATCTCAGTTTTGGTAAATTAAAGTCCTTTGAGTATCTCACCTTTATTATTCATGGAGATTCTCACTTTCTAGTATTATCTGTGTATAGACCTCCTAAATTTAACGCATCTTTCTTTGAGGAATTCTCAGACTTAATGTCAATTTTAATTACGAACTATGACACGTTCTTAATAGTCGGTGACTTTAACTTTCATATCGATAATCAGTGTGACCAAAAAGTAAAACAATTCATGAACCTCCTGGACTCTTTTGATTTGAGACAGCTCATTAATCAGTTTACACATAAAGCAGGTCATACGTTAGAATTAGTAATTACCAAAGGACTAAAAGTTGATGTAAAGCAGGTCATTGATATTGGTCTATCAGGCCATTTTCTTTCACTATTTAATATAGAAATAATGATAGAAAACATTCATGAGAAGCATATTGTTAAAAAACGCTTCTTTGATTCATCAGCAGCCTTAAAACTTACAAATATTCTAAGCAATCAGTCCATTTATAGTGCTAACTACAATAGCGAGGATAATGTAAATAGTAAGGTGGAAAAATTTAATACTAAGGTAAGAGCTGCTTTTGACATAGTTGCACCTGAAAAGACAGTTAAAAAATCTTCTAGCATTGTTATACCATGGGAGACCCAAAGAGTGTCTGATTTAAAGAGAACATGCCAAAGAGCTGAGCATAAATGGAGGAAAACTAAACTAACAATCCACTATGAAATATTGAAGGTTAAAATAACAGAATACAATAACACAGTCCGTCTTGAGAGGCGCTGCTATTTCTCTAAGATTATAAATAACAATGTTAGTAATCCCAGAATCTTATTCTCTATGATTGATCGTCTGCTAAACCCAGGTAACACAAAAGAATTCCTCCAAAATACCTCCAGTGAAACCTGTGAGGGTATTGCTGTATTCTTCAATCAAAAAATTAATGATATTAGAAATAATATAGTACAGTATATCTCCCAAACACTGCGGATCCTCCCAAGCCCCAGTACTCCGTTATAAACAAATTAAATTCTTTCACCAGGATAGATTTACCTGATTTACATAAAATAAGTTCTCAGCTGAGACCCTCCACCTGCGTCCTTGACCCAATACCAACAAGTTTTTTCAAAGAAGTATCAGGCATGCTAATTGATAATATTCTTGACATTGTAAACTCATCATTAGATACGGGGGTCTTCCCTGACTGTCTTAAGACTGCTGTAGTTAAACCCCGACTCAAGAAAAATAATATTGACCCCTCTGCTTTTGAAAATTTTAGACCCATTTCTAACCTGCCTTTCTTAAGTAAAATCCTAGAGAAGGCAGTCATTATGCAGTTAAATGACCACCTCAATAAACATGCTATTCTTGATAAATTTCAGTCAGGTTTTAGAACAAATCACAGCACAGAAACTACACTCATTAAAGTAGTAAATGACTTGCGGGTAAATGCAGACAGAGGCTGTTTATCTGTTCTTATCCTCTTAGATCTGAGTGCCGCATTTGACACCATTGATGACAACATTCTTAGAAATCGCCTTAGTCGATGGGTGGGCCTCTCTGGCAGTGTCTTAAATTGGTTTAAATCCTACCTGGTTAGTTGTGGTAATTACAACTCAAAGACACATGATATTCTATATGGTGTTCCACAAGGGTCTATCCTGGGTCCACTGCTCTTCTCAATCTACATGCTTCCGTTAGGTCAGATTATCTCGAGGGACAACGCGAGTTACTACAGCTATGCTGATGACACATAGCTGTATTTATCAATAGCACCTGATGACCCAGACGCTATAAATTCACTAATACAATGTCTTACTTGTGTTTCTAATTGGATGTAGTAATTTTCTCAAGCTAAATAAAGAGAAAACAGAAATTTTAGTGATTGGCAATAATGGAGACAATGAGATTATTAAACTTGATGCATTAGGATTAAAAGTCAAGACGGAGGTAAAGAACTTAGGGGTAACTGTTGACTGTAACATAAATTTTAAGTCGCATATTAATCAAACTATTAGGACAGCATTTTTTCACTTAAGAAACATTGCAAAAGTTAGACCTCTTACATCAATGGAAAGATGCTGAGAAATTAGTTCACGCTTTTGTTTTCAGTCGTCTAAATTACTGTAATGCACTCCTCTCAGGACTACCCAAAAAAGACATAAATCATTTGCAGCTAGCGCAGAATGCACCTGCTAGAATCCTAACTAGGGAAAGAAAATCCAAGCACATTTCTCCAGTTTTGATGTCACTACACTGGTTACCTGTGTCATTCAGAATTGACTTTAAAATACTGCTTATGGTGTACAAAGCCTTAAATAATCTCGCTCCATCTTATATATCGGAATGTCTGACACCTTATATTCCAAATCGTAACCTTAGATCCTCAAATGAGTGTCTGCTTAGAATTCCAAGAGCAAAACTTAAAAGAAGTGTTGAGGCAGCCTTCTGCTGTTATGCACCTAAAATCTGGAATAGCCTGCCAATAGGAATTCGCCAGGCTGATATGGTGCAGCACTTTAAAAAACTGCTAAAAACACATTACTTTAACATGGCTTTCTGATAATTTCACCTTCATCTAATCCTGATATTCTGTGTATTCAATTCATTATAATAACTATTCATGAAGGCTGTAAAATCCGTACTGACTCCTACTCTCTCTTTTGTTTCTTTTCCCAGTTTTCTGTGGTGGCGATCTGCACCATCCCCACCTAATCAAAGCACCGTGATGTCCTACATTGATGGATTAAAAGCCAGAAGTCTACATGACCATCATCATCAAGTCCTTCCAAGAGAACCCTAAATACAAAGAGGACCGTTTCATTTATGTGAGGTAGAATGCCCAGAGGGGACTTTCTCTCCAGCCGTCTGGAGTTTTTTTTTTTGTTTTTTCTGTCCTCCCTGGCCATCAGACCTTATTCTTATTCTATGTTAATTAGTGTTGTCTTTTCTAATTCTTACTTTGTCTCTTATTTCTCTTTTCTTCATCATGTAAAGAACTTTGAACTACATTATTTGTATGAAAATGTGCTATATAAATAAATGTTGTTGTTGTTGTTGTTGTTGTTGTCAGTCAGTCATTATCCAATCTGCTATTGCTATATCCTAACACAGGGTCACGGGTGTCTGCTGGAGCCAATCCCAGCCAGCACAGGGCGCAAGGCAGGAACAAACCCTGGGTAGGGCGCCAGCCCACCGCAGAGAAAACTGTTGTATTTTTTAAAATACAAGACATAATGAAGAAATAAATTAAAACATACATATAAAAACCAAGTTGTGTGTGTTAGGAAATTATCAATTCTAAACTGGCCATATGTCAGTCTAATTGAGTGGACCCTGTGGTGAAGTGGTGTGCTTTCTAGGCTGTCTCCATTCCAGTCAACAAGGCTTATTCCCATGTCTTAAGATTTTTACAAGGACTTGAAACACAATTTAAATGGTGCATTTATGTGGTATTCAGCTTGTCAAGACTGGCACTTTTCATAGTGAAATATAAATAGCAAGAGAAATATTGTAAAAATCAAATCTGTATATCAAGTTCATCCTCCACAATGTCACATCCTGGATAACAGACAAGTATATGAGTGATATCGGTTAGCACAAAAAATCCAAGGGGACTGTGGAACAATGTCTTACACATTAAGTTGAGCCCATGAAAAAGAGGTAAAGAAGAAATCAGTTATCTACCTAAATATTTTGTAACTTTTTTTCAGGATGAGAACTCTCTCTGCATAAAATAAGAGACAGACTGTAAGCAAATAATAACATATAGTCATACGACAAACTACAGTTAAAGATGCTAAGATTTGCATTGGGTGTGACAAGGATGGATAGGATTAGAAACGAGTACATTAGAAGGTCAGCTCAAGTTGGACGATTGGGAGACAAAGTCAGAGAGGCGAAATTGAGTTAGTTTGGACATGTGCAAAGGAGAGAGGATGAGTATATTAGGAAAAGGATGTTAAGGATAGAGCTGCCAGGGAGGAGAAAAAGAGGAAGGCCTAAGAGAAGGTTTATGGATGTGGTGAGAGAGGACATGCAGGTGATGGGTGTGACAGAGCATGATGCAGAAGACAGAAAGATATGGAAGAAGATGATCCTCTGTGGCGACCCCTAACGGGAGCAGCCAGAAGAAGAAGAAGAAGTCAAATGACAAACCACAAACAAATTACAAAACTGAAATAGATTATGGTGTTACCTTCTACCTTGAATTAAACATTAAGTTTTACAAACAATATCAGGCTGCTGGTCTGCTTCAAACAAACAAAAACAGTGGTAACCACCAAGAGAAAATGATGAAAGCATCTTACAGTCACAGGGTTACATTATTAAAAGTTTTTTTCTTACAAACATACATTTTCAAGGAGAAAAATGCAACAATGTCTTTTAAAATGTAATATATGCTTCTTATATAATTATTCATGCAAATAAATTCTGCTATCTTATTGCATCTTATTGAAACATGCAGCCTCCTGTCTTTTTAAGAATCATAAGCCAAACAAGTTTTTTCTGAAATAAAGAACATTAAAAGGAAGCCAGATAGATTCATGGATAGAAAGATAGATATATTTTTTGCCATAGAGACAAAATGTTAACATTTACTTGAATAAAACGTTTCAAGAAGCCTTTACCTTCACTTAGAAATTGCATCTATACAGAATTAAGAAAGATTGCATGTTAAAATTAGAAAGTAAGTGAGCACGACTATGACACTTATTTAAACATAATTCAAGTGTTGCTCAGTAATTCAGTTTTAGTAATGTTAGTAGTTGGAAGCTAAAATTTAGGTTGTTCTTTATAATAACCTGCAATAACTGTAGTATTAGGAGCTGGAACAGAGGTAGTAGGCTCTAGGAAAAACGAAAAAAAAAAAAGGTTATTTTACTTCCTTGGATGATAACATGCTGTTATACTAGGACTATAGTAAGACATAGTTGTAATCATTTTGGACGCTCAAAAATATATATATTTTCATTTTCATTTTTGCACATTTTTATACTTGTGTACTACAGTATGATAAATTTCACATACTTTCAGTTATGTCTTTATAGAACTAGATTAGTCATTTTTGCTTAATTTAAAATTTCCTTAATGGACCATTGGAAATGGTCTCTGTTAGGCCTTCTTTGTAAGGCTTATGCATTTGGAATTGCATTTTTCCATTGGCAAAAAAATTAAAGAAGTCATTATTCTTGTTCAATTCACTACAAATAATGATTGTTAATTGTCATTTGCTCATTCAGGAACTAAACCAATTAAATGCAACCGTTGTATATGTATTTAGACCAATTCAAATTGCAGAACAGCAAAAAAAGAGAGAAAGAAAGAGTAGACAAGAATGCAACAAATAAAGACTGTTCAGCTAGAATCTTGCATCTCCAACCTTCTCTATTTTTTCAGCATGGGAATAACCCTTACCTGTTTATGTATAAATGTAAAAAAATATAGTGCAAGAGTGATGGCATCATCACTGGTCCTCTTTTGCCCAGTGTGTAAGCTCTGGAAAAACACCCTTAAGATCAAAGTTAAGAATTAGACATTGAAATACTTTCACAGCTATTGATGTCAAACTTAACAATCGTTGTTGTTAAGATAACAGATCTTTGCTGATGTAGAAATAGGAATATTAATGAAGAATTTAAATCACTGTGGGATGCTTTGTTGACATCAATCAAGATTTTGTCACAAAATTAAACATACAACACAATATACAGAGAAATGCTTAGTTGCTCAACTCCAGCAGCCTAAAAATGCAAAATATGATTGAAAAAACGAGAAGACAGGAGTGAAACTTATTTATTTATTTTATTTATTTATAAAGCACTTTAAAAACAATGACAAGGCTGACCAAAGTGCTGTACAATAAAAACATAGCATATCAGACACACAAAACCAAAGGGTAAATGAAACAGAAACATATAAACAAATAAGCACATAAGAACTGAAGAGATTCTTAAAAAAAAAAAATATACAGTTAACCAACATCCCATACTCAGTTAATAGCCAGAGAGTAAAAATGTGTTTTTAAAAATGATTTAAATGCAGCTAGCGAAGGAGCCTACCTAACGTGCAACGGTAAATTGTTCCAGAGTTTCGGGGCTGCAACTGAAAAGGCTCGTTCACCTCAGAGTTTGCATCGTGCCTTGGGAACAGATAAAAGCATGTGGTCTGCTGACCTGAGAGAACGAGACGGTACATAAGGGTGCAGCAGTTCTCACAGATAAAGAGGGGCACAACCATTAAAGGATTTAAAAACAAATACAAGGATCTTAAAATGAATTCGAAAGCGAATTGGAAGCCAGAGAAGGGAAGCCAAAATCGGGGTAACATGTTCATGCTTTCTTGTGCCAGTTAAAAATCGAGCAGCAGCGTTTTGCACCAGCTGTAGGCGAGCAATGGAGGCCTGGCTAATTCCAAAAAGAAGGGCATTGCAGTAATCTAGACGAGATGTTATAAAAGCATGTATCACTGTTTCAAGGTTCTTGCGCTTAGACAAGAAAGGCTTGATTTTTGACAGCTGCCTCAGCTGGAAACAAGCAAGATTTTACCACTGCGTTCACATGGCTATCAAGTTTCAAAGTTGGATCCATTTTCACACCTAAATTTGTGATTGTGGTTTTCTCAAATTGAGCCACAGTGGAAAGGTCGATGCAGGGGGTCCCGCTGGTGCTATTGGATCTAAATAGCATGACTTCTGTTTTGTTCTCATTAAAATTAAGAAAATTAAATGCCATCCAACTCCTTATGTCAATAAGGCAGTCAAGCAGGGGCTGGACAGAACATAGGCCTTGGCGCTTCAGAGGGAAATAAACCTGACAATCATCTGAATAAAGATGAAAGGAAATACCATGTTTCCGAAAAATAGCGCCTAATGGCAGAAGGTATAAGGAGAACAGAAGAGGTCCCAGGATGGAGCCCTGTGGTACCCCCCAGGGGAGGGCAAGAGGTGGAAGTAAAATCATCAATACTGACACAAAAACTTCTATCTGAGAGATAGGACCTAAACCATTGGAGAGTTGAACCTGTGATGCCCACCCACTGCTCCAGCCTGGAGATGAGGATCTCATGGTCTATCGTGTCAAAAGCTACTGTTAAATCAAAAAGCATAAGTAGTACACAGTCACCAGAGTCCATTGTTAAAAGAATATCATTAAAAACCCTTAACAGAGAGGTCTCAGTGCTGTAACTTAGGCAGTATGGTTGATAAATCCAATGTTAGATTGTAAAAAGCCAGGATGCTGGGTTCAATCCTCACTACTGACTCAGTAAGCAATTTATTAAACATGCCAGTACTCCAACTTTAAAAAAACTGAAGCAATAGTGCCATAAGGGGAATGTGAAGTATTTTGCAGTCATGCTTGGTAAAAGAGAAACTATATAAAAATATTTTGACATAAAATTTGAAATTACACTAAGCAATAGGATTTCCAGACTGGAGAATGCTACACAGCATGGCACCACACAAATTATTCCCTATTCACTGCACCATGAACATGTCAGTAGTGGCCTCAGCTTCTTCAGATGCAGAACAACTCACTGCTGGAGCATGATCAAGCTAACATGAATCAGACAAGAATGGACTTTTACTGGTATTTCTGGTAATGCTGATGTATGCAGGGGCATGCTAGAGTTTTCACTGTTTTTTGTGAGTGTAAAAACACAAAGAGGTTTAGACTAGTGAGTGGAGGAAAGTAACAGCTATTTGTTGCGGGCAGTGGGATGACTGACAGGCAAAAGATTATGCAAATTAGAGAAGTGAGACTAAGGAGTGCTGCAGGAGGTTTTCAGAGATATGAAGAAAAGATAAGTTACCTGTCAGTCATTTAATGAGGCATTAAAACATTCCTACTTTTTTGGCGACTGGTTGGCATTTTTTAAACATATTAACATAATAAATATATTGCACTATATTTTTAATATGTAGTCGGAGAACATATACAACTATCAACTTACTTACACACGCAACATTTGTCTCAGATAGCAAAAGGACTCCATATAGACATATTTATAATGCATTCAATTTTATATTTCTCACTTGTGGTTGTAAAAAAATAAGACAAGCAGTTTCCTGTAGGTGTTTAACCTTCAAAATACCTTTCCAGACAGCTACTAGAGAATCAATACTTTTGCTAAGTTGTTATACAAAACCAATTTCAAATATGAAGCCATTTCAGTATTTCTGCCAGCACAGATTAATATTTAATTAACTCTAAGCTATTCTATTTAATAATGTGCCATGAATTAGTGAGATGTTCTATAATAAAAGCTATACTGGTATTTTAGATTAATGGTCACAATTAAAAGTATTGGTTTAAGGAACATTGATAACTTTAATAGTTTAAAAAGTAAAAAAAGTCCAAAGGTTTGCTTGCAGTACTAAATCTGTCATACCTAGCAAAGATGTGATCTGCTGAAAGTATTTTTCGACTTGGAAAAACATGTCTACACCTACAGAGCTCAACAGGGTCTCTTTCTGCTTCAGTTCCTAAGCCTTAACCTACAGAGTGCAGTTTCAACATATTTGCAATATTCATTCATCTAGCTGTACCATTTAAACTGGCCTATTTAATGAAACAATCTGCTTTAAAATTGCAGTATTGCATTTACATTTTTCAATGTGTGTATCCTTGAAGCAAAAAAGGGTAATTAATAATAAAACAGATCAATTAAGTGAGAATCCAAATTCAAAATGATGTTTTTAACTGTCTACTTTAGCCTTTTTTCTACAATGCAATAGTAAAATGAAATGAGCTTTGTTTTTGGAAATAATAGCAGTCTATCAACGCACATACAGAAAAATGGAGAATGTAGTTAGCTGCACTTTGAAAAATACATAAAAAATAAGCATGCATTATTTTTTGACATTGGAAGCATCAATTCAATGTGCTGTACCAGTTTGAAGCTAAATACGATTCCATATCTATTTTAATACTTTCTACGCAGTCAGGAAAAGGGACTTTTTCACAGAATACATCGTCAACTTTGGGGTCCAATGCGTTAGCATAAGACAATGATTAAATCAAGAATGGTCAGACATGAAAAGAAAGCAAACAGATTCCATGGAGGTTTTTAAGCAAATTACTTTCATTCCATGTGTAATGAGACTCAGGTCTTTTAATGTATGGAGCAAGCTGTGAGAAATGTTCTATCAGTCCATAGTAACCAGCATGTTGGTCAGTCTCCTGGAGAAACAACTTAAGCTCATAAGAAGCACAATGCCTGAACAAACTTATCAGGGAAGTCTGCCCCAACACAGGGTGAACCCTGGACACACTGGAACCTGTTGTGGAAAAGAGGATGGTGGAAAAGTTGCATACCATCATGAAAAATGCCCTCCATCCCCTCCAGAAAACTCATTCCACCATGGTGTATTAAAAAGCACCTCTGGGGGCTAACTACTGTCTGGCTATTCAATTCTTCCTCCTGATGTACTTGTTAAGTTCCTTTTGAAATATATGCACAATATACATTAATTTATTTTTATTTATTTATCGATTAATTAATTGGCTATATTATTTGTCCTGTGAGTCAGTATCCTGTTTTTTTATGTTTCTGCCTCTTTACGCATTTGAATTTCCCCATTGGATAATAAAGTTTATCTAATCTAATCTAATGAAGGTAAATCAGAAGGTGTTACTCAGTATGTAAAAGAAGAGGTAAAGCTGTTTAATAACTAAGGTGCAATACAAAAGTGCGGGCAAATAAGAGACACGTTGGCTTTAGTGATAATTTTGTGTTAAGTAAAATTAGACAAAAGGTTTTAATGTGCTTCTCGAAATTTGAAAAAACTTTCTACAGTGTAAAGTGGAAAACTACTAAAGGAAACAGACATGGACTGGAGAGACAGAATACTCCTTATTAAATTATTCAAATGATAAATCAATTGTCAGAAGAGAAGAAAGAAAAATGGTACTCTTGATTATGATATGTAACAACAGAGCTTTTTTTTGCACTATTACTTGAGTATATTGTACTGCAGATAGCAAATGAGGTTCTCAAAGATGTGCAATTTGTAGATGATTAGCCCAGCACAACATAGTGAACTATAAAAAAGTGTACAAAGAAAGGTGAATATTTTATGTCAACGCATATGGCAATACAACCATTGTTAACACAGGAAATGCCTAGTGTATAGGTTGTAGCAAAGGGAAAGAATTAAAATAAGCCAAACTTCACAGAAAACCAAAGAAACTTTGAAGAAGAGAACATCTGAGGATTGAAGCCAAATTCAAATTAGCAGATAATATTCTAAAACCAATATATTGCTGACATGAGGCAAATCCTATCTCGGCAGTGTTTGGTACAAGGCTGAAACCAGCTCTGGACAGGGAGCCAGTACATTTCAAGGGCCACTTACACACATGGGACAAATTAAGACTTGTCAGTACTGATGGACAAAACAATCTGCACAAAATCAAATTCGCACTGAATCTGAATCTGAAACTGAATCTTAGTTTCACTTCACAAAAAACAAATTGTGCTTTGTGGTCGACCAGCAACATTTTCACCATTAGAAGATATGTTTTCATCTAATCTGCAACCTTGCTTTGGATGTGCAAAAGAATGGCAAAATATATTCTGACTCACAGCATGGGAAGGGGAATGCAGCTAGAGAGCACTTACTAACAATCATTTACCTCCAAGCACTTTAGAGGAGTTTCTCCACTGCTAAAATGCATTGGCCTTAGTGTTTAGCTGATAGTGAATCTCAAGAACGATCCTGGATCGGATTGGCTTATGGAACTGGGGAATCTACATGTGAATGGTTTTACCACTTGTAAAGGGCAATATTACTGTTTACCTCAAACAAACTACAACGAAAATACAGTTAAAAATCCTACTTAATTTTAGTGAGATTTCACATTTGATAATTGCAACCAGTGCTTCAAATTGGCTGAAACACACATTTTTTGGGATTTCTCACAGTCCCGCCCCAAACAATCTTCAATCAAATATTAATATATCCTGGCACTCAAAGCTTTACAGAGACCCCCTCTTCTAAGTTTTACTGTCACTATATCATGACAATCAATATTTCACTGTACTGGTATCTTTTCATGGGGAACACCCTCTCTCACTCTTCAATCCAATGCTGACATATCAGGGTGCTTAAAGCTTCACAGGGCACCCTGATCGAATATCACTGTATCACCATAATAAGAGTATCACCAGTAATTTTGTTTGACTTCAAGCATTGATTGAAACATTAAATGCAAAATGAATTTTAGGGGATATTTTGCTAGATTAACCTTTGCTGTTTTGCTCATTATGACTTACCAGCTCTGTTAAGAAAAAAAACATATGGAGTTATGGAAGAAAAACCAAAGAGAAAAAAAACAAAATCATACTTTAGCAGAAAGCCTACGCACATTCATGTCATTGCCTAATTAGCATTTAATCAGGCAGTTGAAGACTCGTGCATGGGTGCAGAGTTCAGATTTATTTAATTATATGTTAATAGTATGAAATTGACAATGTGGCAGGAATATACAATTAGTTATGTTTGAAATTTGGGGTGAATCTAAAGACAATACAACTCTATAAAAGAGCAGATGTTAAAAATAGAAGGCAGACCCAGAAATATGTAGAACAACATGCTAGACCAAATAAAAATGTTAAGAGGCAAATTTGAAGATTATACAGTGGATGAAGTAATGAAAGAAGAATGAAACCAAGTGTGCCAAGAAAAGTGCACAGTGACAAATGTGAGTAGGACAAAATGTACAATGTGTCAGCACTCATTTTTCTTGTACAATTTTATTTGTATGCCTATAGAAGGAGTTATTTCAAAACACTAACATCTGAAAGAAAAGCAAATAAATCCTCCACGCCAACACATCACAGCCAATGGGCAGCCAGGACAAAGATTCCCTAGAGTATTGTAAGCCATTCCTTACTTTGCAACATTGTCCTATAAACAGTTCTAGTTTAGGTTTTAAAGGCTGCCCCTTGCCAACGCACCAATGCAAATGGCAAAGTGGTAGATAGAAAAGCCAAAACAGTCTAGACTGCGGAGAACAGAAGTATAGAAGTGACTGGGAAAACTTTATTGTGATAGTTTGAAATGTGTATATGGGTCTGTCACCCCACCTGAAATGTGCAGATATTAATCTGAGATGGCAAGATCTAGTGTGAGTGCTACAGTTATTTTAATTTTTTTTCTTTTGCTTTGTTACTTTGTGTATTTCTATTAAATAAATTTCATATTATGGGCTATATATTTTATAGGCTAAGATGGCACAAAGAGGTTCCCTCCTTCTTAATATACACACAAAATATATCTTTATATATTAGCAAACTGCAAGTTGCTAAAACTGTGTCTAATAAAACATAACTTTGAATAGCATGGCATGGGTATGGAAAGTCCATATTTGTGGCATCTGAGTTATATAGCATAACTAAACTGTCTAATATAATTTTTCGAATAATCAAGCATTTGATTTAAATTTCAGAACATTCTACAATATCTGACTTGCTAGAACAAAGCTGTGAGCTCTGTAGGGTCTTAAAGTAGAGTTTCCAAATCAAATAACCTGCACGGTTGGAAATGCATGCCTGATAGTCTTACTTGAAGTGCTTGTTCCTGTTGTCAGAAATTGTAAAGCACAGTAAACGTTATATAACCTGTGGGAAATTAGCAATCCACCACCCACATGCTATATACTAATATTAAATTAGCCGCTTTCAGTCAAGCTTTTTTATTGTACACTTTGCTTTTGTAGTATTACTTTTAGTGTATTAAATCAGCCAAGTTTTATTTCTTTTCAAAAATACTTGAAAAAGGAATGAAGGTTAGTTTTTGTCTATTTTTTTTTTTTCATTATTTTTTATTAATTAAGCAAGCTGTCTATTGATCATGGGTTCCATTGCACGAAATGAATGAAAAAAATAATAAAAGTAAAATTGGAACCTACAAGAACTGGATTTTAGCATTACTGATGCTTAATCAAACTCAAAAGTATGTACAATATGCTCATTTTGTAGGATTGAAATCTTTTTTGCCTTATTGCTTTATTGAAATAAAAATGCTGTAAGAGCATAAGGAATAAAGAAACACCACAAGTATAAAATGCAATGATAATGTTTATTACTGAAAAGATTTAAGACTGCAGACAAAATCATCTGTATTGAGGAAATCATGAAGGGAATTAGTACAATGGATTGAGATTGTTATTTTAAAATGAGTTCATCAAGAAAAAGGGGACACAAATGGAAACTTCTTAAGGATAAATTTCGCACAAACATTAAGACGTTTTTCTTTACACAGAAAACCATAGACATTGGAATAAGCTACCAAGTAGTGTCGTAGACAGTAAAACTTTAGGGACTTTCAAAAGTAGACAATGTTTTTTAGGAGAATTAAGTGGATAGAAGTGGGAGGTAGGCTTTGTCAGGCTGAATGGCCTGTTCTCATCTAGATTGTTCTAATGAACTTGTGATTATTGTGCAATACAATCAGAATTAAACAATAATAATTTACATAATAAATGAACTAACTGACAACCAGATCATCATCCTGACCTGTCTTTTCCTCTTTTGTGTCACAAAAGCATCTGTTAAAAATGCTAACCTCTGGGTTGATGTTTATTCTTTTCTTATTGTCTAATTCTTACAGGACATTCATTTGAAAATATTCCCGAACTCCTTACTTATTTTCCAAAACACTAAATCTTGACTTCTCTGCAAAGCTAATTCTTTTTCAGAAAGATTCTGTTCAATTTAAAGCAGCTATTCTGCTTGTATAAAAATAGTGCTTGTGACATCACATGAGTACATAAATGATTACAATATGATATACCAGGGGTTGGCAACCTTTCAGCAGTGTTGTGCCGAATCTATGTTACAATGTTATTCCACTGTAGCGGGGCTACATAGTAATAGTGTTGTTCAATGTTTGTACTGTGCATTATTGTTTCCATCATCCCATGTGCTGTTTGTGCGCGTCAGTAAATGTCGTCCTCGTAAATACAAGAGGGACGGATGATAGAAAGAGACCGCAGCCCCAAATTGGAAAACACCTGTTAACTATCGATCAATTTCATCCGGCAGTACTATATAAACAATCGGGAGAGAACAGGGGAGAGAGAGGAGAGAGACGAGCATCACATTTCACCATGATTCATCAACTTACCTGCTGTTTACCACATTGCGCCACTGCAACCAGTTTGTTTTCATTCTGCCGGACTGACTTCAATTCCCTCATCACCAGAGATCCCGGGGTCGGATTACATCATCCACCACAAGCCAAGGATTCACGGTGAGGTTGCTCCGTTTATTCCGGGAAATACAAACGCATCTCTTATCAGTTGACCAGTCTTCCGCATTCAGGACAGTTGTACACTCAGACACAAGTTCAATATCATTGCCATTTTCTGTGTTCATTTATTATTATCTGTGTTTTGTGCTCCTTATATGTTACTGGGCAAAGGAGGGTTTGTTATTGAGTATATACAGTGTTGTCACATTATTGCTTTGGTGGTGGTTTATACATATATATTTTTTTTCTACATTGGGAATGTGCAGTAGTGTTTTGTTTTTCATTTAATATATTCACTTATTTGACATACCTGTTTGTGTGCTTGTTTAAACCGTCAATTGTGGGAAAATTTTCATTTGTTAGAGGTACGGCTTGATATTTAGATTAGCCTCAGTAATTTATCCAGGCCACAGGTCTTGGAGGTGTAGCTGCCGGCTGGGTAAGGGGTCGGCCGTTACACCATGTGCCAACATAATTCTACCAATTTTGTTATACATCGTATCAAAATTGGTACGATTATAATGGGCTTTAAAAGTACAGTAATCCCTCCTCGATCGCGGGGGTTGCGAAAATCCGCGAAG
This sequence comes from Polypterus bichir lapradei, assembly GCA_026402145.1. NCBI lineage: Eukaryota > Metazoa > Chordata > Cladistia > Polypteriformes > Polypteridae > Polypterus > Polypterus bichir. The sequence continues at coordinate 12,060,621 of JANRMT010062819.1, forward strand.
TAGAAACTATATGTTTGTATGGTTATTTTTATATATTTTAAGCCCTTATAAACTCTCCCGCACTGTTTAAAAATATTCCCCGCAGAGTTATACAGCATAATCCCTTTGTATTCTCTTAGATATTAGGTAAGATTCATTGAAATTATGTATATAAACACACTGTTTATATACAGTAAAACCTAAATATTATTTTAAAGATATTGAGTGTCTCCGATATCACATATGTTACAGCCATTACGATAGACAGGTCACCAGCAATAAATACGTACAATGCAAGAAAAATAGTATACAGTAAATGTGTGTACAGTGACACTAAACGTACGTACATGTACTAAGCACTGTAAGAAGAAAATGAATTATGGTTACTCACCAACAATGACAAGATGACTTGTCCGATAACAATGAGTTTAATTTTACTGCACAACAAAGGAGAGCGTTACAGCCCTTGTAAAGGAGCCACTTCAGGCGATTGTGTAGCACTGCCGTTGTTCTTCTTCTGGCAGTCCTCAATCCAAATCCCTAAAGCAGATTCCATCCAGACTACTGCCTTATTACATCCACTTACAACTCGTTTTGCACTCTGGTTAAAAGGACACTGCAGTCGTAGATCTTATATTCCTTTCCTACTTTTTAAATAAAAAGAATCGTAGCCTTCAACAAATCCAAAACGTTTACCTTTTCGGCAATCATTAACATCTTCTTCTTGCGCTTGGGCACGGCCCCTGAAGCAGTAGCAGATTGTTTTGGAGCCATAATGAAGGGCTTGACTATGCACAAAGATAAACACTAAAGAGCACAACTCTTTACACAGCGAAACACGTTGATACTGAATGAGCGAGATGAGACTTCCTGGTTAACACTGCATTCAGCACGCAGGAGCTCAACTGCGTGCTCTGATTGGTTAGCTTCTCAGTCAGGAGAACTTAACTGCGTGCTCTGATTGGTTAGCTTCTCAGCCATCCGCCAATAGCGTCCCTTGTATGAAATCAACTGGGCAAACCAACTGAGGAAGCATATACAGGAAGTAAAAAGACACATTGTCCGCAGAACCTGCAAAGCAGCGAAAAATCCGCGTTATATATTTAGTTATGCTTTCATATAAAATCCGCGATAGAGTGAAGCCGCGAAAGTCGAAGCGCAATATAGCGAGGGATTACTGTATATACTTTTGAAGCCCATTATACCCGGATTTTTTATTATTGCTCATTCAACATTTTAAAATACATAGGATCATATGTGAAAAGAATGTTTTGTCAAATTTTTTTATAACTATATTAGGTGGCTTTATTTTTGGTTCCAATTATTTGACTAAAATAAGTAGTTTGTTTCTTAAAGCCAGAAACAGCCCTTTTTATAGCTTCACTTTTTTCATAAAGAGTTTTTAAACGTGGACTGATGTTTAGTTTGATAATGTCTTTGCATACTTGATGTACGACACACAATACTTTCACAGCATAATGCACACACAGCACAATCCATATTTATTCGTCCAAGAGTCTTGAAAAGAGCGAACATCAAGTTTTTGTCTTTTATGAGTCATTTTATGGCAGTATATTACTTAACAATAACAAGAGGTTTGTTTTTAATGTTCCATGGCCTGCACTGAGCACATGGTTTCCATTCACATGTGAGCTGCATACGCAAAATGGACGTTAGGGTGGAAATGCGTGTGCTGTAATTCAAATATAATCTTTTATTATATTTCAATTCAATCAGAGTGCCATTGAAAATTGTCGACCCCTGTGATATACTAATGTCTTATCCACAATGTGCCAGATGATATCACCACACAGAGAGTTTGGGAGCATGCACTGATTTTGTAGCACATTGCCACACCCACCCCACAACAAACCACCCAGTTTGGGACCCGAGCGCAGTTTTGTAGTGTGTGACACCTCAACACCATACTGGAAACCACCAAGCCCCAAGTTTTCCATGCAAGTTGGAGGACTTGCTTGCAGGGCTGGATGCAGATTAGCATCATACCCAGGAGAGAGCAACTGCAGGTTAAGGGCCTTGCTCAATTACTTCTAGCATTTATGGGACTCGAACTGGCAACCTTCCAATTGCCAACGCAGATCCCTAGCCTCAGAGTCACACAACAATTGCCAAATTGTGAATATAGCAAAAATAAGGGATAAAAATCTACATTGAACAGAACAGGGTCAAAACAGCATAACAGTGCAACTAGGCACATCAGTGTCCAAACAGTATTCTTACACTACCTGGTGGTTAAAATGGAAACACAAACTGAGGATGGTTCCTTACTAATGAGTAATTTCTTTTCCTGTTAAAGATTCAAACTTCTGAAGTTAATATATACAGTATGTTCCTTGCAGTTTTCTTCTTACACCCAATTGGACTATTCTAGGTCCCCTTCTCTCTGTTAGGTTTTTGGTACAATGTACTGTATATAGGGCTCAAGTTACCGTTCATTTTGTATCGATTGACGCAACACTAAGACCAACCAGAGTAAAGGTACAGAGACAAAAATTTTTTATACTTAGTTTATTGATGGTTAGGATTGTCAGTTTTACCCAATACAAATGGTTAAACCTTCATAGATTTTGAAAATGCCATAGTTGCTGACATTGATGAAATCAGATTAGAGACACCATATAATTCACAGTGTGTTTTGTTCTTGTCTTAGCAGAACACTGAAAGTGGACCAAGGAGGACATAACCAGTGAGGACACCAGAGCTGCTCGGTAGAGGAGACAACTACATGAGGTCAGTGCTAGGTGGCATATCCTTACCCTTCCTGGTCACATGTCACTAGGATCCATAATGAAAGGAGGAGCTGTGATATAGCAGGTCCACAGCTCAAAAAGAATGGGCAGTTTTAAAATAAATAATCGGTATACTCGCAGCTTAAAGAGGGGGTGTGGTAGTGTGGCCAGAGTAGTTCTCGGATGTGATGTGGCGCGGGCGTTTCCTCACTTAAATGCACAGGTGAGGAATTGTCCATATCCGTAATTGATACCAATAGCTGCTAATCACCGCACCTGTGCCATGTCCCCATTATATACAGTGGTGTGAAAAACTATTTGCCCCCTTCCTGATTTCTTATTCTTTTGCATGTTTGTCACACAAAATGTTTCTGATCATCAAACACATTTAACCATTAGTCAAATATAACACAAGTAAACACAAAATGCAGTTTTTAAATGATGATTTTTATTATTTAGGGAGAAAAAAAATCCAAACCTACATGGCCCTGTGTGAAAAAGTAATTGCCCCCTGAACCTAATAACTGGTTGGGCCACCCTTAGCAGCAATAACTGCAATCAAGCGTTTGCGATAACTTGCAATGAGTCTTTTACAGCGCTCTGGAGGAATTTTGGCCCACTCATCTTTGCAGAATTGTTGTAATTCAGCTTTATTTGAGGGTTTTCTAGCATGAACCGCCTTTTTAAGGTCATGCCATAGCATCTCAATTGGATTCAGGTCAGGACTTTGACTAGGCCACTCCAAAGTTTCATTTTGTTTTTCTTCAGCCATTCAGAGGTGGATTTGCTGGTGTGTTTTGGGTCATTGTCCTGTTGCAGCACCCAAGATCACTTCAGCTTGAGTTGACGAACAGATGGCCGGACATTCTCCTTCAGGATTTTTTGGTAGACAGTAGAATTCATGGTTCCATCTATCACAGCAAGCCTTCCAGGTCCTGAAGCAGCAAAACAACCCCAGACCATCACACTACCACCACCATATTTTACTGTTGGTATGATGTTCTTTTTGTGAAATGCTGTGTTCCTTTTACGCCAGATGTAACGGGACATTTGCCTTCCAAAAAGTTCAACTTTTGTCTCATCAGTCCACAAGGTATTTTCCCAAAAGTCTTGGCAATCATTGAGATGTTTCTTAGCAAAATTGAGACGAGCCCTAATGTTCTTTTTGCTTAACAGTGGTTTGCATCTTGGAAATCTGCCATGCAGGCCGTTTTTGCCCAGTCTCTTTCTTATGGTGGAGTCGTGAACACTGACCTTAATTGAGGCAAGTGAGGCCTGCAGTTCTTTAGACGTTGTCCTGGGGTCTTTTGTGACCTCTCGGATGAGTCGTCTCTGCGCTCTTGGGGTAATTTTGGTCGGCCGGCCACTCCTGGGAAGGTTCACCACTGTTCCATGTTTTTGCCATTTGTGGATAATGGCTCTCACTGTGGTTCGCTGGAGTGCCAAAGCTTTAGAAATGGCTTTATAACCTTTACCAGACTGATAGATCTCAATTACTTCTGTTCTCATTTGTTCATGAATTTCTTTGGATCTTGGCATGATGTCTAGCTTTTGAGGTGCTTTTGCTCTACTTCTCTGTGTCAGGCAGCTCCTATTTAAGTGATTTCTTGATTGAAACAGGTGTGGCAGTAATCAGGCCTGGGGGTGGCTACGGAAATTGAACTCAGGTGTGATACACCACAGTTAGGTTATTTTTTAACAAGGGGGCAATTACTTTTTCACACAGGGCCATGTAGGTTTGGATTTTTTTTCTCCCTAAATAATAAAAACCATCATTTAAAAACTGCATTTTGTGTTTACTTGTGTTATATTTGACTAATGGTTACATGTGTTTGATGATCAGAAACATTTTGTGTGACAAACATGCAAAAGAATAAGAAATCAGGAAGGGGGCAAATAGTTTTTCACACCACTGTATATTAGGAGCGCGAGTGGAGGAAGAAAAATATAGGAAAAGAGAACGTAGGTTAAGAGTGGGAAAAGAAAGCAGGAGGCAAAGAAGCCAGTGCTGGAGTGAGCGAGAGCATGAGCGAGGACAGGCTCGCTGGAGGTTGAGTGCAGCTGGTAGGAGAACTCCTGAGGAGGAGTGTTAGGTCAATACTTGGGGGGAGGGGTGCCGAATGAAGCGGTCACTCCAGCTGAGCAGTTCAGAGAAGCTTGAAGTGGTGGGCACAGTGGACGACCCACTGTGGAAGGAAGCGGCAATCAGGGAGGCTTGGGAGTGTTGAGCCTCAGCGTGAGCACCCTGGCTGCTGGGGAACCCAAGTGTCGGTCCAGCTGAAGCTCTACATAGCCAAGGAACGGAAAGCTACTGGACCAGGGTAGAAGGCAGCTGTATCTGCAGATAGGGCAAATCCCGTGTTGCAAGGGCCATATGGGAGAAGCAGGGGAGCCGCCAGGTAGAAAGAAGAAAGTACCAGGTTTTGTTTTAAAGTACTGCTTCCAGGCATTATTGTTGTTTTAACCTCATTTTAATGGATTTATTTATTTGATTATTTTAACCTCCACATTTCACCCTGGTTTTAAGGATTATTTATTTTATATAGATAGATAGATAGATAGATAGATAGATAGATAGATAGATAGATA
>JANRMT010062819.1:12065948-12149354 GCA_026402145.1 Polypterus bichir lapradei
ATAGATAGATAGATAGATAGATAGATAGATAGATAGATAGATAGATAGATAGATAGATAGATAGATACTTTATTAATCCCAAGGGGAAATTCACATTTATTATTTATTAACTTTTGCAGCACTGCACTCTCTTTTGAACACTATTTGGATTTGTTTTGTTTGTTTTTAATAAAAGCACTTCCCCTTGCTTCGTTTGGTATCCTTATTGTCCAGCTCATCCGGTTACAATACCAACTGTGTCAAGTTCAAGAGGCTCCCAAAAGGAAGATGGGAGCATGGAGCAAGACCCGCATCGTCACAGGAGCTCGCTGAAGACAAAGTAGTTCACATACAGACACATATAGTGAAGAAACCGCTACAGAGAAGACTCGCTTACTTTAAAATGGACAGCAGCACAGATAACCTAGAAAGTCCCTTGTATTAAGAGAAATCGGACCAGAGCAGCCATTTAAGATGGCTGCTCTTTGCAAACCCTAAGGAAAATAACTTCAAGAGGACTTGATTAGCAGACCGAGACTCTGCAAACCTTAGCTGAACTGTTGTTCTTCCTTTTGACCGTCTCAACCTTTTTAGCAAACCTGTAGATGAGGAAATTAATTGTAGTTTTTGTTCTCTCATTGTGTGAGTGCTGTAATTGGTCAGAACAAACAGCTGTGGCAACTATGTGACAACCACACCCATAAATTAACTAGGCCAATATTCAAATTAATAATTTGCTATTACAATGCATGTACCATCACACATGGTTCAAAATGCAGCCAAATGTATCTTTAAGCAATGTCATTTAAATAACTTATGCATGATTGTGTTGCTATGCTAATGAAATTGTAGTGGCAGTTATTAGTTATATTTCATGTTCATCTGTGTGCTTAGTGATTATGGGATGAAATAACAATGCGGATGATATGAGATATAAGGGTAGCAGATGGCATTAGCTATCCCTTGCAAATATGAGGCTTAACTGAAAATGGACCACAGCATTGCAACGCATTTCAGTATAACCTGAGGAAGTGTTTTTCATTTGACAGTATATTTTTAGAAGTGCCAGAGAAGAGATAGTGGCCAGCAAAGGATCATCACTGCATTACGTTAGTGGCCTCAGAACTTTTGCCTTATATTAAAGTAAAGGGTACACAATGTAAGAATTTCATATCTGTCTTACTTTTTAATGTATTGGTACTATACTGTATTAATTATTGAAAGATGGGCTAAATAAATGCCAATTGACTTTATCTGTATTCAAAAATGAAAGAAACAATGCAATTAAAATGAGTATTAAACGAACTATTGTAAACTGTTTATGAAATTTTGAATTAGTTTAAACTGTAAGTACCACTTATTTTGTCAAGAGGAATACCATGTTTCACATGAAAGAAAATTCAACCATGGAGTCATGTATAATTCATCACATAGCCTTAATTTAATCAGGCTTATAGCATGCACCCAATTCAATCTATAAATGTATGCATAAATATAAACAAGAGTTTAATAAGCTTTTGTGTGTGTGTGTGTTTTTAACTCAGCTCCAGTTCATTATTATTAGGACAGTGAAAGAAATCTAAACCATCCTTAGTTTGTTTTATTATTTTTGCAAGTTTATTGTTCAGGGAAAAGTAGGAGAAATGACTGTTTGCCAATACCTGTCTGCAATGCTACTTTATGTAGTACACATTAAAAATAGGAAAGATATATTTGCATTTATTTTTAATGTCTTAATAACATTACTTAGTATCATTACTAGCTCAAGAACAATAGTTCTCTCTCATGAGATAATACATAAGAGTTAAGTCACTTGAGGGATGTCCTCCTTATAAACCAACTGAAGGCATAGCCCTGTCAGTATGTGCTCCACTTCCCAAAGTAAACTTGCTATTTTGTGTGGCTCATGGGGACTTAAAGTGTTCAGCTTGGATATGTGATTAATCATTGGTTAGTCTTTCTCTCTCTTAGGATTTATTTCTGGTTTAAAACTACATTTTGCCATGTACAGATATCAAATCATTGTACATGTTGTATTGGTGCTACAGACATTCATTACAGTGTTTCATTTAATGTTGCCATTTAGTGGAAGCTTCTTTCATATATACATACTTCACATTTGAGGAAAGGTTCTTTGTATCATGTACAGAGCAAGCATTTCATTTAAAATACTGGTATATGTCTAAGTTTATACATTGTTATGTAGTAGATTGGAGGATATTAAACTAAAATTATTTATATTCTGGATATATATATATATATATATATAGCATAATAATTTATATTCTGGACATAAAGATTATGGGCATTCTGAGCAAATATGCCTTGTAAAAATAAGATTGAAGCTATTTGTATTAAAATACAGTTTATTCAGGTTTTTATTATAGTGTAATGTTTCTACATTACAACAGCTATCTGGGATTGAATAGCAAGCATCGAGGAAAACATGAGCTGATAAATAGACAGAATGTTGCTTGTACCAAGTGGCTTTTTACAGGGGCTTAATAAATAAATAAATACTTAAATACCCTAACAAACAAATACACACAACTAATAAAAAGAGAGAGTTGCAAGCATGACATTTTTGTGCCATAGATGTCATTTATTGGTGAAAACCAGGGCTATGGGAAAGTATGCATCGGTCAAAACCAGAACTGGGCATCTTAAACAAGAGCAAGAGATATCATCTTATCAGGAATAAACACGTGGGTGGTCAAAAAAAAAAAAAAAAAACAGATACACAAAAGAAAAATACTGAATTCTAAATCCATTACTCAAAACTCACCAAGTGAACAAAGCCGAAATGACAAGAAAAAGTCAAAGTTGAAATAACAAAGTTAATATGATCCAAATTAGAACTGGAAGCTTTGAGAGAACTGTACTGTGAGAGAGAAAGGTAAAGGCAAGTTGACCAACTTAATACTATTCTCATCCCAAACCACACACCAATGGAGCATCATGGTACAAAATGGCCTCCGATTCAAAACCACTCATAAGCAGCCATACTTCAGACCAATAGAATAAGTTTACCTGTCCCTCTCTGGGCCATTCGCCAATGAAAGCACTCAGGTATAACTTATCTCTCAGTTGCTTTGTTTAGACTAAAGTCTATTTAAGTTAAAACAACTATGCAAATTTCTGCGACCTCCTTTGGTTTTAATTTTTAAATCTAGTTTAAGGATTCAACTTTAATATGTAACAGTTTTACAGCTGATTTTCTTTCATTCAAACAGGAACAGAATGTTTTTTTTTCCTTTTCCAATTGTATATATTTCGCTCCTGTTTTTATTTATTATTGCTAGCTTGATAAACTGACACATCTTACATTTAATTTAGAAAACAACTTTAAATTCCGCTCAGCAGAAATAAAATAAAATCTGAGTAATTGAATAACTTAAATAATATTGTTTTTTTAACATAAAGTTGAAATATGAAGGTATGCTGAGGAAAAAGGCAAGCTCTTTAAATTACACACATCTTGTATTTCATTACTCTTGCTATACAGCTGGAAACAAAAATGCTTATTAAATTCAGCATTAAAAATGTGACTTGAGCAGAAAACAAGCTGTCTATGAGAGCAATTTTTTAACTTTTGTACCTTTTCTTTTCTGATTATAAATTTAAAATAGAAGTCACAAATAAAAAGACTCAAGGAATTTATATTTCCCATTGGCTGCCCACAGGCTACCAAATACACATGCAATCACAAACATCAAATAAAGTGAGTTCATAAAATGATGAGTTAAAGCAGCTACAAATTATAAAATAAATTAAAAATCCACATGATTTTTTAATTTCAAATCTATGTAGATAAGTTTATCTTCCATTCGTTTTACACATAAACATATTCATAAGCGCAGTAAATGTAAAACCTAGTATCTGAACAAAAGTGATGCGATAAATACACTTCTTCATGGAACTCGTTCCATTTAATTCTTCATAGTCAGAGAATGTTCAATTCAATGAACATACTTTTGCTCAAAGTATCTTGGGTTGCAGTCATTTAATCCATTGAAAAGAACTGAAGAAAAATGCTTTCTAGTGATGTTTTTTAATCACTTGTCTTTTTCCATCTAAGAAAAATAATTGCAAACAATTATAATGCTCCCAATGATTTAGTAAAAAAAAAAAAAAACAATCATACATATATACATGATGATATGTCCAGGCAGTACTTGTTGCACTGGGTACCAGTCTATCACAAGGCACAATTATGAACACAATTATTCAAACTTACACAAAGCCAGTGTAGAATTGCCAGTTCATGTTACCTGCATATTGCTGGTGATGTTAAGGAAAATCAAGAACATCAAAAGCAAAATTCACCCAGACATGGGGTGAACATGTAAACTCCACACCAAAGGTGTCTCTGTATTCAGGGTGACAGGGGCAGTGCCCCACCACATCCCAGCAGAGGGTGCTACTGAGCAAAAACTAGGTAAGCAGTAAAAATAAATGTACTGTATAACTAAAACATTTATGGCAAACTCAACCTTGTCATAATCAGACATTTCCAATTTTTCATAATGTGCTCAATGCACCTTCTGATTTAGAAAAATATTCCTTTTTGAAGTATGTGAAATTTTCTTGGTGTCTGGCCCTGCTAGTTTGTTTTCCATGTTGCTTGGGCAGGCTTTTGGACCATACTGTGTTCTAGGCATAACCTTTTCTTATGTCTGTGCATGTGCAGCCTTGTGGCTTTAAAGCTATAGCTCTGTGTTTTGAGACAAAGTTTACTGGTTGTGTGAATGTGTACATCTTACTATTTTGAAATAGTTATCATCATTATAATAAATCATGTTGGTTACTTATGTACAAGAGGATTTAGTACTTTGTTCATTGAATAAAATATTAGAAATTTATTAATATTCATTTGCATTTCTACTTTTGGGCGGCACGGTGGCGCAGTGGTAGCGCTGCTGCCTCACAGTTAGGAGACCCGGGTTCACTTCCCAGGTCCTCCCTGCGTGGAGTTTGCATGTTCTCCCCGTGTCTGCGTGGGTTTCCTCCGGGTACTCCGGTTTCCTTCCAAAGGCATGCAGGTTAGGTGGACTGGTGATTCTAAATTGTGGATGTGTGTGTCCTGTGGTGGGTTGGCGCCCTGCCTGGGATTGGTTCCTGCCTTGTGCCCTGGGATTGGCTCCAGCAGACCCCTGTGTTTGGATTCAATGGGTTGGAAAATGGATGGATGGATTTCTACTTTTGGTGTTCATAATTTGAGTTTGATATTTAGATATGTTTTAATGCAGTCCATCAGTGGTTGTACTTTATGATGATATGATGATGAATCTTAATTTTATTTGACTTTGCTATGGTAATGTTAGGCTGACATTTTATCATCACTAGTCCTGGCAGCCTAATACATCATGAAATGCAGTGTCTTTCCCTCATTTCCTCATATGAGATTGACAGGGGGCCTGTCCTAATTTCTGTAGCTACTTCTGTATGGCTCAAAATATCTTTTTTGTGTAGAATTCAATTCCTGCACGCTCACACCACTGGCTTCGCCTCACATTGCTTACTTGGTCTTGGGGGCAATATCATCTGCACTCTCTTTCCTAACTCTGTTAGCCAATCCAAGTCAGGATTATTCCCAAGACTCACCAACAGACACATACCCAGGTCAATGGATTACATTCTACTCTCAAAGTGCTTCAGCCTCTCCCACTCACTCTCTCTTTCTTTGTCATACACTTTCACACACACACACAACCTCCTGCATAATTTCTCAGAATGGCTCCACCTCTTCTGACATTGTCATTCTCTAAGGTCAATATGGCCCCACCAAAACAATTATGACAAAAAATGCCACAGCTACACACAGACAATGAATGGGTGTATAATTCTAACCCAGAATCTTGGATCTGTAAAGGACCAGTTCTAATCTGTGTGCCACAATGCTGCCCTATATTTATACAGAACACTGTAAATACTAATTAAAAAGAAAAATTAAATATTCATTATTGGTCTGAAATTTCAACCATCATTGCTGAGATAACATTAAACAAATGAAAATTATAGAAAAACAAAACAGTAAGACAACATTCCTTCTGCATCTTATTACCACCTCAAGCAGCCACCATTGGTTGACACCTCCTGTGCATAATGCCAATTAGCTGTTGAATGTCCAGTTTTGAGACGTTACCCAGTTCCTCCATGAGGGCCTGATGAAGTTGCCAGCCAGTGACAGGCAGATGATCTTCTCACTGCAATCTAACAATTCCCAAAGGTGCTCCGTGGAGTTTTCAGGAGAGATTCTAATGAAATTTATTTATAAAGCACATTTAAAAACAGCTGCACCAAAGTGCTGTACAAATTCAAAAAGAAATAAAACTGCAACACAAAACCCAAAATAAGATTAAATTAACAAAGATAATACAAAATAGATCTCCAAAACCCAAAGTATAAAAATAAAATGGGTCCTAAGCCAAACCATAGTAAAACCATTATTCTGTGTCTCCAAAAGCCAGAGAAAAAAGATAAATCTTTAAATGGGATTTAAATGGCATTACCATGAAAGAAGTTCTGACAATTAAGGATAACTCATTCTAGAGTTTTGGAGCAGCTGCTGAAAAAGCTCAATCTCTTTTCCTTATGAGGCAAGAATGTGGCAGAGATAAAAAATACAAATAAGATGACCTAAGTGTCCTGGAGGATGAGTGTTGGATGAGGAGATCTGAGAGATACAGATCAGCCATATTATTTAGTGCTTTAAAAACAAACAGAAACACTCTAAACATTATCCTGAACCTAACAGGCAGTCAAAGAAGAGAGGCCAAGATAGGAGTAATACAGTTTTCCCTCTTTCATGAACCTGTTAAATACCTGGAAGCTGCATTTTGAACTAGCTGAGAAGAGATAGGAAAGTTTGACTGACTCCAAGGTAAAGAGATTTACAGTAATCCAGACAAAAGCATGGATAACAGTCTCCAGGTCTTTGGCAGATAAGAAAGATTTGATTTTAGCTATGTTTCTGAGTTAATATAAACTACTTTTGACCATAGCATTTACCTGCTGGTCAAAGCAGTGAGAACAATATAAAATCAATTCCTTGTTTTAGATGTGTTTTAATATGGGAGAACAAAGGGACAAGGTTATTGGCAAGTCTAGTAAACGGAGAAGGATGGCCAAGGAGCAACACCTCTGTCTTATTCTCATTTAACTCAAGGACCTAGTTGGTCATCCAGCATTTGACTCCCTTAAGGCAGTCAAGCAGATTGGTTACTAAACCCTTACTGGTTGGCTTCAATGGTAAATACAACTATGTGTCATCAGCATAGCAATGAAATTCAACCAATTGAACCATATACTGTATATGGCAAAGCATGTCGGAGACAGAATGGCCCTTTGGAGAACTCCACAAGAAATAGTAGCAGGTGATGAGGAGAAAATGTCAGGCTCAGGCAACCTCTTTGAACAAACATTTATTTCTCATGACAATTCTAACCACAGCTGCTGTATGTAGGCTGGTACTCTTCTGCTGTAGGGCCAGACTGTGGAATGCTATGTAGTGGGAGTTGGCACCATGCTACACTCTGGGCCTTTGTAGTTCATAAACTGACCATATTGATAGTAAGAGGGTGGAAGACACAGATATCAAAATATACAAGGTTAAAAAAACAAGTGTTGTTTATTCATAGACAGTCCCACAAAAATATAAAAAAGGTGCAAAAAGAAATTCCAAAATCCAAATCAATAGAGTGTCACTAATTCAAATTCAGTTAACTATGATACTCACACAAGGAAAATAAAAAACAGCAAAAATGGCAGACAATAAATATATACAACAAAAATTAAACAGTCCACTTCCCTACCTCTTAATAACAGAATCAGATAAGTGGGTAAAATACAGCTGTACAAGAAAAATGCATAAATGCCTATATACAAAAAAATCTTCTTCAAATTGTTTCTTGTAAACAAGAAGAGTAAATCAAAACAATATTTACAATAAAAAAAAACAATGTCAAAGTCCTCTCTTCTCAGTTCTAGGGGTTTGCCTCCCCCCAGTCCCCCCTTCCCCCACATCCCTTTCACAATGCGGTTGCTCGGAAAGATGCCAGACGTTCAACCTGGTCAAAAAAGACAGCCTCCAGTGTCCATCCACTGGTTTTATATGTCAATGGAGATTGTGGCATCCAATCCCTGTCAATGTCTCATTGTTCCTCCACTCAAAGAGCATGCAGTGTCGCTGCTCTCTTGCTTACTAAGTGCAGAATCAGCCAGTGCTCGTCCCCTAAAGTGACTGTGCTGCCTCACGCTCTCTCCCTCTCATGGATCCACTGTCTCTGGCAAGTGCTTCAAATTTTTAACACTCTTTTCCCGGGACTTTGCTGAACCTATATGGCCTCTTATCTAAGTTAACAACTCACCACATTCCTTTGCCATTTCACCTGTTTCACAGCTGACTTTTCTTACAAAGGAGCTTAGTCAGTCTCTTTCTCTTAGCTCTCTGAGAATCAGACATGTGCACTGCAGGCAAGAGCTCCCATGTCGTTGTAAAGCCTCCTCTGCTCCAGAGATACAATGCATCTACTTGTCACAGTAAGTGAGGCACTTTTATAAAAATTATTTAAACATTAATCAGGCTATAAACAGCTTTAACTGTGACAGATTTGTTATTCTTATTACATGGTTAACATCACCACACAGATGTCAAAGAAATGTGAGCAGAGAGCTTCTTACAGTTTGGCATACTGTAGTGCCTACAGCATGGAATTGGTCCCTCACTGTCCTTTCATTGATATAGGCATTGTATCGTCCTTTAATTTTAGTAACAGCAGAGATGGCAGATCTGAAACAAAATCACAATTGGACCAGCCTGATATGTTGGACCTGGGGTCTCATGTATAAACAGTGTGTATGCACAAAAACGTTGCATACACTCATTTTCCACACTCACATCGAGACGTATAAAAACGAAACTTGGCATAAAGTTATATACATTTTCATGGCAGCCGCAGTACATGAATATCCATGTTTTTGCTTGGTTTTGTAAATGGGTGGCACCCTGTGTCAAATCACTGCTATGTTTTTCATATTCATATCCATGACATAGGCTTTATCAAATACACTGAAATTAACTGTATATCATTTACAAATTTAAGGAACTTGATTGTAATAAATCTGTAACAATATAATGGTGCATGGAATGATCAAACTATTCCAACTACTATGGCTGCTTTGGCATTGTTAGAAGACATTGCAAATGAAAGAATTAGAAGACAGTGAGTATTTACAGATGATGATGACTGCCTTCTAAGTCGATATAGATTTCCAAGCGCTATCCTCTTGGATCTGTGTGCTGTTAGAATTCTAGGTTGTATATTTGATATAATTTTTATGATGAAATGCATTCAAGTATCTATATTGCATTATACACATAATTTGTTAACTTCATTTAAAAAATGCATACTCTTAATAATTAAAACTGTGGGGGCATGGTGATGTGGAAGAGGTGTGATTGCCTCACAATATGGGGGATACATCTTGGGTGTTCACTGCCTGGAGTTTGAATGTTTTCCTGCTGGATTTCCTTGGCGTGCTTTGGTTTCCTTCCAAAGGTATACAGGAAGAGGGAATTCGGTGTTGCTAAATTGACGCTGCTAGTGGATGTGTGTGCTCATATTCACCCTGTGATGAGCTGACGCCCTGTCCTGGGATTGTTCCTGCCTTGCTCTCAATACTTGCTGGGACTGGTGCAGCAGCACTACAGTACCATGCCCCAATACAGTTAATACATGTTTTAATGCATTTCATCATGAAAATTATATCAAGTACACATCTTAGTATTCTAAAATGTTCAGAGAATGAATGAATGTACGCGTATTCTGTGTGGCGATCACTGCCTGTTGCTCCTGTCGACACTTTAGTTACGATGGGGTTTGAGAAACTCTAGTAAATTAAACATTGATTTTAAGATGAAGTTTACACCATTTTATTTTAATGGCAAAATAAACTATGAGATTAAATTCAACATTTCTATTTTAATCTTGACAAAGAAATTTTTTTCCTTCACTGTGTCCCTATTTTTTTTTCTTCTCTGTGGCCCTAATACGCTTCCTTGTGACACTTGCCTTTCACATCAACTTTGAAATCTGACAACTTCTTTTTTATTTCGGGCACTGTCCGACTTTCTGAACTCGCTATGCTGTGCCACTTCATCAATTTCCTTTTATTACTTATACCGCTGCTTAAGCCACCATGCCTCCACTTCACTGAGCAGGACCTCCATTTCGTTAAAATTCTTTTTTTGTTCACATGCTTTTGCCATTGTCTTTTAATAAAACACTGAACAGAATGGGTATTTATATTGATTTGCATATTCAAATAGGCAATATTCTGGGAGGAGTTGGGGTGGGGCTGTAACACGTGTATGTGCTGTCACACACGTGCGCTTGGGAAGCAGTCAACAAGTCCTAAGGTGAGCGATGTAACAATTGATGGGGGGTTTTTTCGTGGTAATAATGCCTCTCTCTCTGACCTTATAGAACCAAAGAAGACAATTAAAACAACTAATCACAACATAAACAACAATCCTGAGAATGGGACAGCTATTACTCCATTATTCACAACACTTCCGGCTCCTGGGGATGACGTCACTTCCGGTCCCTACGAGATGGTGTCACTTCCGGCCCCTATGAGATGATGTCACTTCCGGCCCCCTCTGATGACGTCACTTCCTGTTTCATCACTTCCTGCAGCCATCTTATGTCCCATATAAAAGCCACCATTACACAGCAGTGTTTGTCGAATGTTTGGATGTTTTTTCATCTATTTTTGAACAACTTTTGCTTTCAAACAATATATGGGGCCAATCCCCAACACTTTTTGAGTTGTTACTCGTCTTATTTATTACAGTGCGTTAAAATTCATGTTGATTGGGTTTTATTAGGAGAAATTGTGTAGAATTTTGCCTACACACAGTTTTATGCATCTGAATTTTTTTGTGTGTACACACATTTCTAGTTTCATCCGTACACCATGTTTTAGTAGGAATTGTGCGCAAGGCATTATTACATGAGGCCCCTGGTCTGATGTGGTCACTTAAGGATGACTAGGTCGTGGAAGGTCATCTGCCCTGCAAGTCTGCTGAAGCTGTGCCAGGAGTCAGGACACAGGGGAATGACTTAATCCATGGTGGTTGGCAATGCTCATGCATGACTTGCCTGTCTGCAACAAACAAATGGCCCTCTCCTTGATTCTGATAACATTCGATCCATTATGAAATAAGCCTACAAAAAAACTAATTAAGTGTGTCCTTTGTTGTGTTGTGACTTAAGCTTTGAATTAAGTAAGGGCTTTTTAAAGGTGAATCAATCAGGCATTGTATTACCTGTATATCATTGGATAAAAGTACACCTATTCTGTTGTTTAGCAAGTTACAATACTTACTACAAACGTTGTATTGCTAGTTAAAGACCTAAAACAGACATTTTGTACACAAGTGCAGTACACCTATAGATTCTCATACCAGAAAATATCTCTAATGTCACTTTCCATGCACAGGAGTACCGGTTTATTAATATATAGGAGTGGAATCACATGATCAACAGGAGAAAGATAAGAGAAACAGAGTAGATCAGGGTCACTGACAGTTCATAAAAATTCACAAGCTTTTATTTTTCAGCAAATATGAACAGCGCAATCAGCCACTGTAATCAGAATATGCTACAGTAAAGTTATGAGTCTTCACCCTGTATTTAAATCATGAGGCTAATGAGGCATCCCTTTCAAAAGAAGGAAGATCATTTCACTGCTTTGCGTCCCTGTAGCTAAAAGATTACCCTGTCACCCTAGCTTTATTCATCTTTGGAGTCTGAAAAAGACCAGAATGTTGCAATTATAATGTACAGTGCAGTTTGTATGCATTGATAAGTTATGTTGATTAAATATATCCCAGAACATGTTTAACTTATATGTTAGGAGGAGGGTTTTGAATTAGTCCTAAAGTTAACAGGAAGATGCTGTAAGTACTAAGAACAGGAGTAATATGGAAGAACAGGTGATACATGAATTTACTTCCTAGTTCTGATAGATGCAAATAAATGATCATCCTGTGAGTAACAAATTACAGTAATGAATTCTATCAAAAATACATATGCGATAATTTCTCTGAATCCTGTACATTTAAAAAAATAATTGTCAAATCTTTTACTAAGAAAAGCGGTATTTTGGGTAATAAAGTTATGTGCATGATAAAAAGGGGCTGGTGTTATTGCGTGATTTTAATGCTAAGTAAAATTAGTATCTAATAATAAATAAATGAGTCATAATTATGTACATCTTTAGGCACTGAAGAGGAGAGTTGCAATAATATAAGTCCATTCTTTTCTTTTTAGAAACAAGTAGCAATAATTTGTCAGGTTTGTTTTTTACCTAAAATCAGAGCATTCCAATCTAAAAGTATTTACTTCCCACACTATAACATATAATAAAATATTTGGTGTCACTTTCTTCCTTTCCTCTCATGATAACAGCCTGTGATTCATTTATCTTTTTCAGATGAGCAGTGGATTGAATTTTTAAGGGTCAGCAGAGATGAAATATGCTTTGTGATCCACAAGTTTTCAGTTCATTGCTACCTGCAGTGTGGTTTTCTTTTATCCTGAGGCTTAATACTTCCTTAGCTATATGTTGTGATTCAGAAAGAAAGGACTTCTGAATATTAGATAAAACTTGCTTATACTTTGCTCTTTACATCTTCATAAAAACAATATACTCTACTTGTTACTGAAAAAAAACGCAAAAATATTTAAGGTATGATGACATTACAGTCTTAAAGTAGATTTTACACATTTGATACAGCCATTTTTTTTTAAATCAGCAAGTATATCAGTGGAAAAAAGACAATCATATTTCCCAATGGAACTCTGTTATTATTAATTTTGCCTGAATTCTTTAATATACTTTATATAGATAGATACATACTAGGCAAAAATCATCAGGATTCACATAATGTGTATAAATCAGTCAGTCAGTCATTGTCCAACAAACTATATCCTAACACAGGGTCACGGAAGTCTGCCGGAGCCAATCCCAGCCAGCACAGGGCGCAAGGCAGGAACAAACCCTGGGCAGGGTGCCAGCCCACCGCAGAGCTTGTATAAATCATTTGATAAAAATATAATCTGGCTCTAAACTCAGAAACCGCTGATACCATCTTGCCTGTACAATGAAAAATGAAGTGCATTAACAATCTGTTTAACTCTGTTAAAAATAAAATGATGATGATATACTTTATTAAACGAAATTGACCTTTGGGGGTCAGGGTGCAGGGTCAGCCATTGTTCAGCCCCAGTGAAGCAATTTTCAGGTTAAGGAACAAAAAAAAAAAAAAACTTTGCTCAAGGGTTCAGCGGAGTGAGAACCCTTCTAGCAGTAATGAGCTCTGGACTGGCAGCCTTCCAGATACCAACCTGAACCTACACCACAGAATAGCATTTTAATAAAGCCGCATTTTTGTACTGTTATGTTTAAATCCCATTATAAAGCCATTGACACTAAAGCTGAAAATCTTTTATTTTACTATCGTATAACTCTGAGTTTCTAGTGGGAGTTCCTAGTGCTACTGTTCATTGTTGCAGTTTGTTTTGAGTGCATTCTGGGTCACTGTGGTGGTTTTTCGTTTTTATTTAAATTTTTTGGTCCATTTGGTCCATTATTGCTTTTGGTCTCATGTGTTGTAAACTCTGCCAGCAATACTACAACCTTCTTGTCAGCTTGAATGAAATGAATTTGTCCAGTAGAGCTTGGTTGTGAATCATTCCTTTCAAAAGAAATGCTCATTTAGGAAATTTTTGTTTTAAAGAACAAAAACATAAAGTGTGTTGCAGATTTCGGTAGGGTGTCTTTGGGTTTGACCTTAATACTTTTTCTAATTTTGTGTCAGGGTCTGTCACATTGCTTTAACAGATATTTTGGTTTCATATTTTGAAATGGGACAAGTTTGTTTAGCAGACAGTTTGTCTTGTGATTGTTATTCAATTATTAATTAGTAATGTATCCACCATTTATATTTTTAATCAATATTGTGCTACATTGATTTACATTGGCTTCTTTAATGGTTAATAAAATTAATGTCAACAGCATGCAAGAAATATTTGATTGGCTTTCTATAGTGAATGTTACCTTTTGCATTATTCATGGGTCAGGGAGATCTGTGGTCTGTCACCTCAAGGCCACCTCTTGCACTTTCCAACACCATGTTTATCACAATAAAACTTGCCATCAGTCTCATCTTGATTTGATTTACATTGGTTTCTGTTTAAGCACAATACATCAAATTAATATTCTGCAAAGGTCCATATTCAAATAACATGTACCATGCTAATTTGACTGATTACTACAGAATGTGAATGTGAATGAGTACTTGACTCTGGCCTATGATAAACTGGCTTCTTGTTCAACATTGTCTTTAACTCATTGACCCTGGAACAGCCTGGATAAACCCGGTTAAGAAACAGAGCATATAAAATAATGATTGATAATGTTTTTGTTTTAGACATCAGTCTGCTTTTTAAAGTATGTGTTGACTTTATTATTTTCTGTGAATGTATGTGCACTCACAGGTCATTAACTAAGAAAATCTCAAAAGGTAGCACACCTATTGTTATTGCTTCCTTCTAAGAATGTTGCTTCCATTTTGTCTTAATGCACGGTTTTATTATTTTTCTCCTTTTGGAGTACTTTTAAATTTGAAAATACTGTTCTCCTAAAATATAATGACTATAAGATCATAAGATCTTCCATAATAACCTACTAGGAACACTTTTTATAGTGATAGGCATGCCCACAACTGATTTTCCATGTTTTTTCACTATCATTATTTCAGAAGGATATTTTAAAATTTTTACAAATACACAATAAAGAAAAATTAATAAAGTTCAAATGAGAATGCACAATCTTGAGACAGACAGTGTGAATCACAAATTAAACTGTCCTCAAGGTGTCGTTAACTGATAATTTAACCTCCTGTTTTGCACTGTTTGAAATGATAAACTAAAAATTTAAACACAAGGATTCAAACAGAATTTGGTTCACATCAAGCAGTACAATAGTAAATGAAACTGAATATCTACTTTTAAGCTTTTTTGAGAGTGTGTTTAAAAGCACACCTGTCTTTCACCAATATGAATAAAAATATGCTAATTAAGAAGTTGGCAAATAAGTGATCATTATTTGCTTCAGGAAATAATTAAGGATTAATTTAATGCAAAAAGGAAACAATTGTTAAACAGTTTATTAAAATACCTATTTTCTCAAATAAAAATATAGGTTTTGTAATCTTAGAAATTTTATTTCTGGGTAGAATGTAGAAAAAAGGAAGCCATTCTTTCACGTACATGTTGCAGACTCAAGGATTGCCAGAGGATTACAGTGAGCACTAAATAACTGGGAGATGATTAAGAAATGAGAAACTGTGGTCAAAAGACAAGTGAGAATAAGTAACAAGGAGTCTGTTCCCTAATGAGAGATTACATAATCTCAGAACAAAGTTAGGCTTGCTAAAATGCTGATCTGCATTAACACACATTCACATCAGTATTTACAAGCCCTTATGAGTCGCACGCTGAACAGCTGATCATCCACAGGCAACAAATCTGATGAACAGAGGGAACAAATTTCATGGTAGCAGCCAAGAGGTGCTGGTGGTAGTGCATGAATATTATCAGCATATGCTCCAAAAAGAAAAGAACAGCAGTAGTAGCTGCTGCCAAGGAAACGAAAATTGAGTAATGTCAATGACAGAGTAAATGTGTAAAACAGTTAACCAGTGAAATTCCATTCATTCCAGTGTCTTGTAACTCTTTATGTAAAGAAGTGCATACTTACCTCAGTCATAAATGCACTTCTTGTTAATTTCCATTTGAGTCCTCAAGTACGTTATTCATTATTTGATTGAAAGAATTCTACGTTGTACAAAATCAGTTTTTCATTACCTCTGATTAGGTTCCCTTACAAGATGAAGATGAGACGGTGTACAGAGAAGACACATACCTGCAGATTTGGTGGTCCAAGGATACCAGTGTCCGCAAATCGAAAGAGCTTGTCATTGACTTCAGAAGCAGAAGGCAGGCCACATTGTACACATGTACAATGGAAAGGGATGCTGTTGAAAAAGTAAGCAGCTTAAATTTCTTGCTGCGATCATAACTGACAAAACTGTAGTGGGCACAACACATTTCGACTCTCATTAAAATGACACACCAGCACCTCTACTTCTTCAGGTGTGTGTGGGCAGCTGACATTTCTCCATCTGTTCTCACAAACTTCCACAGGTGCATCACATCCTGGTACCGCCTTTTCTTGGTTCAAGTATTTTATGCACTGCAAAGGGATGGAGCAGAATATTACTAGCACCCAGATGCCTTCTATGTGTAACATGCAGTATACACCACTCACCACTTTGGAAAGGCAATTATTATTAAAGCCCTTATCCATTCTACACACCTGCAAACAGGAAACTTGGACCAGTAAATACAAGGGTAACGTCTACCCACAAGTTGTGCAATTGCTGAAGACTTAATCATAATGCTTAGTTAATCAGTGTGTGTGTGTATATACAAGAGTATATCAAAAAGAAAAGGCAATGTAAACTTTGTATGTATTGTACAAAATGTACCCCTAATTATATTAGTTTACTTGAAGCGTTACATGCCCTCAAGTAAACATTGTATTCTATTTGTGTAATATTAATAATATAAAAAAAGTCTGCAACATGTCATGTATAGAGTTGTTCTAGACGTTACTGTGAAAGATGTCAAAAATTATCCTTCCTGCACTTAACCCTGTATTGCCCTGTAACCATGTATTGTTACATAACAAAAGAGACCAAAGCTGAAATAACTTTCATGAACACATTTAAAAAGAAGACTTGGAACAGTAGCCAGTCTCTGAATGGCAATTTACCCTATTCAAACTTGAAATCCCAAATATTTGGCCTCAATATTTGTAATTATGTGTTTGCTGTCTCCTTTTAACTTAAGAATGGATAAGAGGACACATTACTATTTGATTTATATACTTTCACTTAATTCATAAAAACATCAGCCAAATGAAATACAATACATTGCAGAAGTAATATTGCTGCCTTGTTCCACTAAAGAACCCCAAATCAAAACTGTAGCAATAAACATATCGGTATCAAGTTTATTATCAGTTATTATTGCTCAGAAAAGCTGCTGTTGTTTAAATTCGATTGCCCTACCCATGACCCTATGGTAGCATTCTATGGTGGTTATTTATTTCTGTCTTGGGAAGACACCTTGTGTGTGTGAGAATGTGTATTTGTGTGTATGTGCATGCAGATATCACTTCAAAGTTAGGGTCACTTTTATGATCGCACACATATAGTATCTTCACTATTGTGAAAAAAGCTGCTAGTAAACAAAAAAAAAACAACAACAAGAAATGTCCATGATTTGCATGAATGTCATCTGAAAGCCACGTGTTACACTGAATGCTTCATACTTTAGAAGGTTACTCAGATTGGGTGCGCACTCCTCTGGGCATGCCTGAGTGTCTGATTGGGACTGATTATGTTTTTTTCTGGGCAGATTTTGGCGAAGGAGATGTGTTTCTGTGTCATTTGTTCCAAAAGTGGCACAACTTTCTTCTTTTTAAACTGTACAGTTAGGATGAGCACTTCTGACAGGACATTTATGACCATTGACATTTTCTTTGGATGCTCTGTTCCTTGATTATTGTGGCCACAAATCATTAATCCTTCAAATTAAAATCACTGTTTTCCTGGTTAGTTTCAGAACATTGGTTACCCCAGTAACTGAGCTGGATTTCGTCAATTTTTTTCTTTTTGGAACAGACAAAACCTGGGCCAATTCCAGAAAGCAAGACTAACAAGTTACTTGCATTTGTCCTCACAGATTACTTAATTCTGGTTTAATCTGTTGCAGAAATGCAGGTTTAACTAAATCCAAGTTTTCTGGAATGGAAGTAGCCTGATCTCTGTGAATCCTGACTTACCTTATCAAGATTTCACACTAATCCTGCTTTTTGGATATCATCCCAGGATTAAAGGTCAACACTAAATGAAAATTTAAGAATCTGAAGATCAAGAATAGTTTGACCTTCAAAACACTGTTGCATAAGTAAGGAAAAATAAGACATTAGTAAAAAACAACTTTTAAACTTCAAGGCAAGGCATAAAAATAATTCTAGAAATGGGTTTCTCACAAGACATAATCCCAGAAAAGAAAAGATCAATTGTATAACTAATATAAATATTGTAATGTTGCCCAAATATTGCGTTAGTGTCCAATTGGGGACATTTTACACTGAAAATCCAGAGTACATCTGCTATGGCTAGGTGTCAGACTCTGCCAATTCTTTATTCTCTACTTACAGTAGGTGCCTTTTTCTTTCTCAACAACTTGTAAGCTTTGTCTTCACTCCACGTCTGACTGAGTGCCTGAGGAGTGGAGATTCCTTTTAAAGCCAGCCCAGAAAGTACTCCCAGAATGCCAAATTTCTAACACAAAAGTAGTACTTGGTCAGAGGGAGTTCCAAGAGAACTGGGGAGCCGTTTCTCAGTAGCTGCTTCCAGTGCTGGGTGTTCAGACTACATAGCCCATACAGCCCTGTGGGTCATACTGTCCATACTGTCATCCATACTGTCCTTTTCAACATTATACAGTGGAACCTCGGTTTATGAAGATCTTGGTACATGTACAAATTGGTATACGACCAAAAAGTTCGCCAAACTTTTGCCTCGGTTCACGACCACACACTCGGTATACGAACAAGCCAGTTTCCCTTTCGGTTTGTACATGTTCAGTCTCTCCCTGTGCATTTCCTGTGCAGCTAACAAGAGAGAGAGAGCGTGACACACACAGGTGCACGAGAGAGAGGCACACACACACACACAGGTGCGCGAGAGAGAGAGGCACACACACAGGCGTGCCAGAGAGAAGCGCACACACACACACACTGGCGCGCGAGAGAGGCAAACACACACACAGGCGTGCGAGAGAGAGGCAAACACACACAGGCGCGCTAGAGAGAGGCACACACACACAGGCGCACGGTAGAAAGAGGCACACACACAGGAGCGCGCTAGAGAGAGACACACACAGGCGCTCCAGGCTCGCGAAAGAGAGACACACGCACACATGAAAGAGAAAGCGAGCGAGCGAGAGAGGGAGAGCTGGACGCATAAGGTAGAAAAGGCTTGTTTTTGTTTTCAGTTCTTTTTACAGCGATCGATTCATAGCGTGCATTGTGGCAATGTTTCTTTTCTTGGTGGTTTATTAAATTATGGATTTTTTAAATGTTCATTTTTTTCCCTGTGCTTAAAACTCATTAAAAAAAAGTGCTTTTAGCGAGTGGTTCCTAGCACTATAGTGCGAACTATTGCAGTGTTAATTTTCTCTGTTGTTCAAGGTTTTCTCAGTGTTATTCAATGTTTTTACATTGAGTTTACTATTACGCTGTGCACTCTATGGTATAATTAACTATTTTTGTGCTCATAAACTAAAAACAATATATATTTACATACAGTTCGTACGGTCTGGAACGGATTAATTGTATTTACATACAATCCTACGGTGGAAATTGCTTCAGTTCATGACCAAATCGGTTTACGGCCAGAGTTTTGGAACGAATTATGGTCGTGAACCAAGGTTCCACTGTATAGTTAATTAATAAGGTTTGATGCATATAAATCAGTAACAGTGTTCCATCTTCCACCTAGTTGCCAATTTCAGTACTTACAGTTGATGTCTAAGTAAATAACCACATATTACGGATCACAGAGAATTAAAAAAAAAAAACAATAACTTTTTCTGGATGAATTGATAACTAAGTTTTGTACAAGATATTACTGTCACATAATATTACTGCACATTTCTAAGTCAACTCTTGAAATGTACAATATTTATAAGTAATATGTGTAGGTAAGATAAAACTACTTTTAAAACTAAATCCAAATTAGGTTTAGATTAGAAAAAGAGCTATGAAATTTTAAATTTACAGTACATCAAAAATAATAGCATAGTTTTTCTTACGTACTAGTATACAAAAAGATATATTTTATGTATACATATGAAGAATAAAACCTTTTACATAAGTAAATAATACTTTTTATCTCTTTCTATAGAACATATTCTCAATACATTAGGGAAGTAATAATGTGTCAATGAAATGCATCAAGCACTTCACTAACTCTGTTGCAGAGGAAACAAAAGGTTCAGTAAAATGTTTCCCCAAGTAAATGTATAAGCTATGGAAGACATTTAATATGTACAGTGTTAATGGAAAGCCCAAGCAGAATGTGAGTGACCTCTTTATACAGTATAGGGTCGTCCAGATCTAATTATGCAATTTTCATTACGCTATAACTTATTAAGTTTATTACATAGAAAATCACCCGAAAAATCCCGGACCATCGAGAAGTGTGCGAACTGATGACATGAAGAATCGTCTTCGCGCCGAACTGGAATCCCCGCATAAATCAAAGTCATCCAGACGATCTGGATCTGCATAATTAGATCTGGACCACCCTGTATATAAACTGTGAGCACAGTTCACATATTAATCAGGACAATCCCATGAGCTACAGTACAGTATCCTGACTTATCTTCTTATATACTAATACGCTACCGTGGCTGTCCGTTTGTCTGTCCAGGGTTTTAAATCACCTGTAGCTCACAAACCGTTTGACCTTTTGACCTGAAATTTGGTACACATACACTACATGGTGTCTACTATCTACTTTTGGGGTGATGATTGACCTCCAAGGTCAAAAATTAAATAACCTGTAGCCTGAAAATTGGTACACATATACTTCACTGAAACTCTGCACTACAGCTTTATATTAAAAGCGAAGGGTTTTGGAATTATTACTCTTTTTATTTTATTTATTGTAGAACCAACTCTCCGTAGCGGGCAGCAGGGCAGCCATGGGGCACAGGTGTACGGTTGCCTTTCTCATCCATGCCACCTTCTCCATTACTTGCCCTACCTCTTCATATCTTAAATAATTCTTAAGGTAGATTGAAGACTCAAGTGCCAGCTAAAGTGAAAAATTAAGGAAAACGTACTAAGCAATTGCAACACAAAAACTGAGTTAATCAGTTTTAACATGAAAAGATGCCGACAAAAGAAGAAAAGAAGCAGGCCACTAGAGTGGAGAAAAGAAGAGCTGCTCAGGAAGCAGCAAGCGCATCAACCTCTGACCAAATGAATGCTAAACGTACAGAGAAAGAAAGTCAAGTGTATTCACTGCACGTTATTGTTCAGTCCGCCTTTACTGGTTGTTTAAAATAATTACTTGCATTGTATTTTAGATATGACTAATTTATCATGAAGTAACTCATGCAAACATGTTTCATCCTTTTGAAAAGAGAATCCTGCAAATTATACACTGATACATTTCACTTAGTCTTCAATCATATCAGTTCTATTTATTTATTCCCAAATGTTTGAAAAAATCTGATGTTCCATTATTGCAAGATCAATGCATGTCTCTTTAAGCTTGCTTTAGTCATGCATATACAGTATCTGTCAAAAGATTATATCAAGTGAGAGAAGTCCTTGGACACAGAAGGACCAACCCTGAACCTTAAGCATTTTTTTTAAATTATGTTTTTATAAATTCTGGCTCTGCTGTTAATTGCATTGTCAGTTAGATTGTTGACTGGTTTTGATGTGAAATTTTAGTTTGTGTGTTTAGTGGTTGGCATCCTATGAGATAATCTTCATCATTGATATATTTTTTTTTTTTATAAGTCTGACATGCATAATACATTATCTACAGTGCATGAATACTGTGATTTGATGTGTTAGGATTACTTATATTATTGTGAGACTGTTGTATGTGCTATCAGTGTTAATATCAATGAATACTGAGTTACATTTTAATCCTGTAATAAAACGGGAATTTGAAAATATGAAAAAATGTAACTAAACATGTACATTTTTAGAAGCCACCCCCTACCCTCAAGACACAAGTACCAAAATTTCTTGTAGCCCAATACCACACATGAGTTCATGTATTTTTAGACCGGTTAAATATTAACCTGCCCTTCAGAGGAGTGCAATGAAATGTTTGATTACTAAATCAAATAATTTTGTATCTCTGGCATCACTAGCTGTCTACCAGGCATTCTTTTAAACTGCATGATAATTAGTTTTCCTTTTGCAGATTATTTTGTTTTCTTTTTAAAATACATCTTTAAATAAAATACTGTACTAGAAATTTAACATTATTGAATAAAATCAGATCTATAAAGAACATTATCATGCAATTTGACCAATAGAACCACTTTTTCTGCTGCTTATTTTTTCATAATTTTGCTGCTCTTTCCAAATTTTAACATTAGGTTGGCTAAAATGTTACAATTGATAAACTGTAATGCAAACTTACCTCACCACTGAGTTATAAAACTGGTCTTAAACAGCCTGATTTTTTAGTGCTGCTTATTGAGATTCTTATAATGAAATTTGTGGCTCCTAAAGTGCGTACTGAATAATTTTAATTGTTATTAAACTGATATTGGGCTCTGGATAAAATAATTGCATTGGCAAAAGGATGATTCTATAATCTGAATTTCTATCTACAGTGGCTATTCGGGAATTATGCCAGAAATTCAATTACCCCTTCTGCAATTAAGCCAGACACTTAAAGTTAGCAGCATGTTCCTTATATTGAGTTAGATTATAGTCATATGTGAATTATATTGGCATTTACTCTCTCTAAAGCAGCTTTAAAACTGTCATAATACTACTTTCCATTATATATCACTAGAAAACTGACAAAATGTAGAAAATGAATCTGATGTACAATGTCATTTTTTTCAAAATAAATAACAATAAAAAAGTGCATTAAGTGTACATTTAAATGGCTCTGTAGGGCTTCTTTCTAGTTCTCTGCCATTACTGTATGAGTCAGCACTGCTAACGTGGGTGAATGATATAGGCCATCATTTTTAAATTGACAAAATTTTAATTATGCATACTGAATAAATTGAATAAACTGAAAAGAGCCCCAATAAAGTAAGTAAAGTATATTTAAGCAGATAGCATTGCCATTGAATAAATAACAATTCACAACCTTTGGATTTTTTCCATATTACATGAAAAATATAAAAATACATGAGTTTTTCATTGTTAAATACTGTATCACAGTGACTTCTGTATATTTAAATAATAATGAATTTTATTTATATAGCATCCCCCTCATTCTCAAAGTCATTTGACTGTTCCATAAGCCAATTTAGTCACTAAACACATTTTAAGAAAAAAGACATGTTTTAGAAACTACTGAAATATTTTTTTAAATTTGTTAACTAAAATTAAGCAGTGCAGAACTGTGATTGTTTTATTTTGGAGTGCTCTTTGTTAATACATACCATATTTTCCCTATTTGTCAGATTCCATTTAATGTGCCACTGACAGAGACTCCACCCCAGCACCCAGGCAAAGGCTTTCATAGGAAGGCTGAGAAGTGGAAACATCTGTAATTTGAATAAACAACCTTCCCTTTCTGCCCCTCTCAAAACATTGTTCAACATTTAGCCCACAAGTGCAATAGACAAGTTAATCAAAACACTGCACGATATTGAGTGCGTTTAGCATGTCTTATTGGACGTCATGGATTCCTTCAGCCTTATCATTTCCGAGTATTTTCATCAGCATACTGACTTCAGTCATAGAAACGGGTTTAACCCTGTCCAAAGCTTCTGTCCTCAACGGATTAATCAAGAAGCCTAAGGAGCTCCTTAATGTCCTCCTTTAACCTATTAATAAGTCCTCCTTTGACCTCTTGATTTCCACTTGACATGTCCAAATTTTACTAATAGGCTAACTGGGTCAGTAGCCCCCAAAATTAAAGAAAATTTGCTGGGTTTGCCTCGTTCACCAAATTTTTTCTTGATAATTCAGCATGTGGCATCTTAGGGGAAGTCTTTTTTCCCAGCACCCCATGATGCTAGATTGACATGCTCTGTGTAGTCCTGGAATAAATCACCATGGCAACAGCCTACTTAATCACTCTAAAATAACAAACAAATATGGTGCTGCAGCAAGATGGTAAATATTTGTCACATTTTCATTTCACGATAGAATGAAAAAACACTGTTAATGCATACTTATTGATAATCTAACCAGGAATAGCTAGCTGTAATTACTAGTTTGTGGTCATCATATTTTGTTTGAGGTTATTCTTCAGCCTGTAACTTTTGTTGTTTGCACTACTACCTCACTGCTCAGGTCACATTTTTGACCTCAGTTAGGAGATGCTTCCATACAAAACTTGTATACATCTTCTCAAATGTAGACGTTGCTTTCATACTTTACCTGACATTGCCTGTTACAAACACAAGAGGTGAGTGTTCTTTCTTCAGGCTCAGGCTAGTGAAGAATAAATCCAGATCCACACTGGGATAAGAAAGACTGCATCATTTCATGTTAATAGAGAGTGATCTGGTTTGGAAGCTGGATTTTAGTGATCTAAGCAGGGACTTTGCTGCTAAGAAATCCAGAAAGGTACAGTTTTGAAAAGCAAGCACTTTGTCTAGCTTATATAGTATTTGATATTCCTTCTTTTGTAGGCATTTGCAGTAGTGTTCTGTAGTTCACATTTTTAAGCTTTTCTTTGTGGTGGTTACTTAGTTACTTATCACCTGTGCAACAATAGCTAATTAAAGATAATCTAATTGATACACCATAATTTGTCTCTAATTATTTCAGAGAGTAAGCCCATATTTTTTCTGTTCTTCACAATTTTTGCTACTAATTTTAAATCTTAAACTATGTTGTAGGTATTTTTCTGTATGACTCTTAGAACCTAGGACTCTGTATAAGACTCATTGTATTTTGTATAGGTAGGGTTCCAAAAGTGCTTCTAGTCCAGTGGCTTCCATGCTTCTTAATCCGGCACTGCCATTTGAGATCAATATTTTGGAATCCCTTTTGAGAAAAGAATAGGTGATGTCCATGCTACCCTTCTTGAGTTTGCCAGAAGCTTATGAAGCTTGCCATCTGAAAGCCATTCCCCACTATATATGGGTCTTCTTTTCATCCACTATTGCAGATGTGTCCTTTTGAGCTTGCCAGTGCCTTTCTGTCAAATTTACAGGCTTTCCTGATAATACTGTAAATGAAAGACATTTCGTCCCTTTTGCAGCTTACCTCAGTGCTGATATTCCAATCCATTAGTATTCTATGGTTGGTGTCAGGTTAGGCAACAACAACCTTGTAGCCAAAGTAACTGACAGCTGCCTTCCCTACTGAATAAGGACCATTGAATCACTGTGCTGTCCCAAGTGCAGAAAAAGATGCTCTTTCAGAGGTATGAGTTGAATTCACCTAAAATTCACTAGTTGCTTCTAGCACACCTTCACTATGCCTTTATGTGTTATAAGGTTTTCAGCAGGCATTCCTCACTCTGAACCCACTCACAATCAAGTGGTTATCAGTTGATAGTTGAGCACCTCTTTTCCATTGGCAAGAATATATATCCACAGATTAGATAGCATGACAATGAAGTTCATAATTTCCCATTGGACCAATAATCTACAGTATGCTTTCATGGTACACTTATTAGCAACCTTGTGTTTGTTATGGACAATCTTTACCGAAGCCCAATAATAAATTCTTTCTTTCAGATCAGGAAGGCCATTCCACCCAATCATGGCCTCAGCTATATCCATTGTTCTTCATGCAAGTACAGAAGTCTACAAGTATGCTTTTAAACACCAAATCCAAAAGGTGATATAACTTTTTGCATTTTTTTATTTTTCTGTTGTTTCTGAGTAGATTTTCTTCATTTTTGTCTTCATTGTTGTAGTCTGAATAGTGAGGAATTGATTTCTGTTATGTTTGAGTTTCTGAATTATTTCACTTTTCCATGGGCACTGCTGTTTTGGGCATTTTGTTTTGCACCCGTGCTAGTTGATTGCTTGCTTTGGACAACTGGAAGTCGCTGTCATCTGTCAGGTTAAAATAATGTGTAGTTATACTCTATGTTCTTTTTGGGTGGAGGCCCAAAAGAAGGCTCCACCTTGACATCAGCACTCCTGCATCATCTCCCTGGCTTTAAAAGTAAGCTGAGAAGGCCTATGGGTGGGAATCATTCATCTATAACAGAGTGTATATGTATTGTGTTTCTTGTTGTTGGTTTGCTCTGGACTGATTTCTGATTACTTCTAGGTTTGTATTTCTAGTTTGTTTTTCTGAGGCCTTTTCTTATTTTTCTTTAGAAAGGATTCTTGGTTTAAACAGTTGCAGCACATAATGTCACCATTATGGTATAAAGAATAGCAATGCACGCATTCTGGTTGACTAAGATTATGAATACGATCCAAAGTTTCTGATGTGTTTATAAGTGATTTCAATGGTATTACAAAAACTTTAGCATAGTTTATTCAGCTGTTCTTTTGGTTGGCATATTGGGCTTAGTTCATTTTGTAAAACAGTGACTTTGGTGTCAAGCTCTGCTACTATTTTGACTCTGATTGTGGGTAACGTTAATTTCTGGACCCTATTAAAATCTTTTTTCTGCCTTTTCCGTCATGTCTAAAAGAAAAGAAGATCTGTGACAAGGCCACATACTCAAAGTAGTTATTACACACGTACCTGCAAACAGGCTGAAATTGTATCTCAGCAAATTCTGTCATCCACCAGAGCAAACTATATAGTGCCCAACTAGAGACTTGTGAGTATTCTCACATACACCTGGTGCATCTCTAATATTTTAACTCCAGAGTAACCACAATTGAATTCCAGCATTTTCAAACACCTTCCTCACATGAGAAGTTACAATGCTTCTTCCAAATCCCAGTTTTCTGTGCCAGACATTACTATGCCAATACTAATTCTCTTTCTCTCTCATTCTTTCCTTGGGCATGAGGTGGAAGCAGAAGCAGACAATGGCCGATGGTCGGATGAACCGCATCGTCGAAGAACTCCAGGCTCTCGACATCCAGATCCAGAAACTCCTGTCCAGATGGAGGAACCTGAGGGATTTGAAGGCTCGTCAGCTGGAAAAATCCTAACCCGACATCTGAAATTGTCACAACAAATCGCGGTTCAGTAACATCGACTCCACACTGTGCCGCTAACTTTCAAGGCCGAGTGAGCTTTACCCCCGCTCCTGTCGTCGGAGCGATGAAGATCTCTGCCTGTTTCAGCTATGCAGGCGGGGTATTAAGGCTAGAACACCTCCATTGGCACAGGCAAACATCTCCACCCAGAACCGGTTCGCACCCCCAGTTTGCCTTCAACCCCGGGTGATGGATTTATGATTGGAGATTCAATCGTATGAAACCTAAACATCTCATGCCCTAATCTGAAATCTTTTGTCTTTTGTTTTCCCATTGCTTGTGTCCAAGATGTTATGAGACGAGCACCGACAGTCTTCGAGAGACACAAGAACAGGGCAGTGAGAGCCATTGTAATACACACCAGGGTAAATGGCGTGAGATACCGACAGTCGGAGATTCTCAAGGTGGACTTTGCAGCACTAATTAAAGCTGCGAAGGAGAGAAAAGAATCTTCATCTCGGGTCCCCTACCTCTCATTAGAAGATTGAACGAGTATTACAGTCGTCTGCTGGGACTAAACATCTGGCTGAAAGGCTTCTGCCAGAGTCAAAAAATCGGGTTCGTAGACAACTGGGACCTGTTCTGGGAAAGCCCAAATTTCTTCAATTGGTCTGCATCCAAATAGATTTGGTGCCCGGGTCCTCTCCGAAAACATCGCTAGGGTAATTCGTCTCTCTTGACTCTCTGTTTTTACTCCTAACCCTTTCCGTAATGCTTTGCTAGGACTTGATAATTCAGTAACAAAATCTTCCTCAAAAGTGCACTGCATTAATACTCTAATAACTAACCTTAATGCATGTAAAACATCTAGGCAGTGCGGCATAAATACAAATAATTTAATTAGAATTACACCTCTAGATGAACAATGTATTAAAACTATAACAACAGAATATAGATTAAACAAAAAATATGCACAGAGCAGCGCTAATAAAAATAACTTTATTTCTATCTCAAATACCCATAATGCACATACAATTCAGCTCTGCTCTTCCGAAACATTAAATATGGCTTTATTAAATGTTAGGGCATTATCCAACAAGACATTTTCCATCAACAATCTTATTAGTTATAGGAAAATTGATTTTATTGCACTAAGTGAAACGTGGCTTAGCTCTGATGGTACAGCTGTTTTAATCGAATCTGCGCCTCCGAATTACAGCTTTGCTCATGCGGATCACCAAGGCAAGAAAGGCAGCGGTTTAGCAAACATTTACTCGAGCTTAAAGTGTAAAAGTGTCAGTTTTGGTAAATTCAAGCCCTTTGAGTATCTTGCTGTTGTTATTCATGGAGTTTCTCAGTTTCTAGTATTATCTGTTGTCACAAACTCCACTCTGAGTCATAACAAGGTTTAGGGCAGCCACCTGTATATTTGGTATCCTGGCTGCAAAGTTGCAAAAGTATAAACAACACTGATGTGCACAAAACTGAATCCAAAACAGAACTGAGGGAATAGGGAAAAGGTGGAGGCTTTTAAAGGGGAAGACAGGAAGTGAGATCAAAGGGGTCCAAATCATAAGGGTCTTCAACTATAGGCTCGGACTCGGAAGTGATGTCAAGAGGGCTAGGTGGGGTCTCCCGTGAATGGTCTACAGACAAGGGAGAAAAAGATTCAGTGCACTCTGCCACATCCCGGTCTGATTCAGAATTGCCCTTACTCAAGCCCTTTAGCTGCCTCCCATGCGAACATGTGTGACAAGGCCCACCCACTCAACCCAAACCCGTCGGGTCGGGTGATTCTAACCGAGAGGTCGTGAACCTGAGAAAGAGCATTGTCATTGGCGTGAAGAAAGCCCCGACAATGAACGAGCGAAAACTTGTAGGGCTGGAGGTCAAGAAAACACCGGGTGACCTGTGGATTCGACTCCCTGAGCAGGGCCATCCACTGTAAAGGTGCATGGTCCATGACAAGGGTGAATTCCCGGCCCAACAGATAATACCTCAGCTGAGTAATCGCCCATTTCATCGCCAAAGCCTCCCTCTCCACCGCCACATACCTGGTCTCCCGATTCAACAGTTTCCGGCTCAGGAACATGATGGGTTGTTCCACACCGTCGACGCTTTGGCTCAGCACGGCCCCCAAGCCTGTGTCCAAAGCGTCTGTCTGGAGGATGAAAGGTAGAGAAAATTTAGATGCTTTCAAAATAGTTTATTTATATTACTCTATTACTCCTAGTTCCAGCATGTGCTTGATCTCAGGCTCCACAATAACTCTTGTTGCCTTAGAAAGGTGATACAGGCTTTCTCGGACTACAACCCCAGGCTCTGTCACAATGTCATGCTTAATCAGAGAGGTCCTTCCAGGTGTGGAACGAGCCCCGGACACAGACAGGCGGACAACGTTTTGTCACCCAGCACACACATATTTATTTAAAGTATTTACAAGTTTTTAGTTCATGCACAACCCAGTGCCTCTGCACCGATCCCCAAAAGTCCAGGCCTCTCTCTCTTCAGTGCCTTTCTTCAGGCCGCCTCCACTCCTCTCTCGTAAGACTCCCGTCCACTTCCACCCAACTCCAGTCCTCGAATGTAGGGAGGCGGCCCCTTTTATACAAGCCCAGATGGGCTCCAGGTGCTTCCCGACACTCCTCTGTGGACACTCCCCTGTGTGGCGGACGTGCCGGCTGCGCACCTGGAAGCCCTCTGGGTGTCCTCAGTCTTCTTCCCCCCAGGGCTCTCCAGGCACTGGGGCGCCCCCTGGAGGTGACCACAGGCCCCTACAGGGTTGAGCTTCCCTCCTCCCGGTCATCCTGGGCGTCACGGCTGGGTACCACCACTAGCCGTGTGCCACACAGGGTTTTTACTCACTACCTCCAGGACGGACAGGATAACTGTTTCCAGCTCCCGTCGCTGTCTGAGACTTAAATCTTCACCAAAGTTAAGGTTACTCACATGAGCAAAGAGTGAGTGGGGCTGAACGGAGGAGGGATTGGGATCCCTATCCTTCCATGGTTTCAGCAGATTTACATGATAAACCCGCTCCCTCGGCCGATGATTGGGTTGACATACCAAATAGTCGACGAGTCCTTTCCGCTCCTTAACTTTGTATGGACCTTGCAAATGGGCTAGTAACTTAGAGTGCGATGTAGGTACAAGGACCATGACCCAATCTCCCAGGCAGAACTCTCGGAGAGACGTACCTCGGTCATAATAACGGACTTGTGCTGCGTTAGCCTCTTCCATGTGACTTTTAAGGAGGGGCCAAATTTTTTTACCAAATCTATCCTGTAATTGCATGATATACTCCAAAATGTTTGTAGAGGGAAGAGACTCTTCTTCCCTTCCTTCTTTTAAAATGTCTAATATGCCCCAGAGTTGTCGCCCATAAAATAATTCAAAAGGGGAGAACCCTGTAGAGGCTTGGGGAACTTCTCGATAGGCAAAAAAGATGAGGGGGAGGAGCTGATCCCAGTTCATTCCATCCTTGCTGACCACCTTACAAAGCATTTGCTTGAGAGTCTTATTAAATCTCTCTACCAGACCGTCGGTTTGAGGATGATACACCGCGGTATTTAGATGCTTTATTTTAAGTAACTTGGCAGTCTCCTTGAATGTCTCTGAGGTAAAAAGTTTCCTTAGGTCCATCAGGACTTCCTTAGGGATGTCAACACATGCAAAGACCCCTACCAATTCCTGTGCGATGGCTTTAGAAGTAGCTGAGCGCAAAGGAACAGCTTTGGGGTATTTGGCAGCATAATCCACAAGAACTAAAATGTACTTGTGTCCTCGGGGTGAGGGCTCTAGGGGTCAGGTCAAAGGGGTCCAGCTCATAAGGGTCTTCAACTATAGGCTTGAGGCCAGACGTGACATCATAGGGGCTGCAGCCGACAAGGTCTTCTTCCATAGGCTCGCACCCGGAAGTGACGTAAAGAGGGCCAGGTCGGATCTCCTGTGAATGGTCTACAGGCAAGGGAGAAAAAGAGTCAGTGCACTCTGCCATATCCCGGTCTGATTCGGAATTGCCCTTGCTCAAACCCTTTAGCTGCCTCCCATGCACATGTGTGTGACACCGTGTATAGATCTCCTAAATACAATGCGTCTTTCTTTGAGGTATTCTCAGACTTGGTGTCAATTGTAATTACGCACTATGACACGTTCCTAATAGTTGGTGACTTTAACTTTCATATTGATAATCAGTGTGACCCAAAAGTTAAAGAATTCATGAACCTCCTGGACTCTTTTGATTTAAGCCAGCACATTAGTCAGCCTACACACAAAGCAGGGCATACGTTAGACTTAGTAATTACTAAAGGACTAAAAGTTGATGTAAAGCAGATCATTGATATTGGATCAGACCATTTTCTCTTATTAATTCATATAGAAATAATGATAAAAAATATTCACAAGAAACATATTGTTAAAAAATGTTTCTTTGACTCATCAGCAGCTTCAAAATTTTCAAACATTCTAAGCAACCAGTCCGTTTGTAGTGCTTGCTACAATAGTGAGGATAATATTAATAGTAAGGTGGAAAATTTGAATACTAAAGTGAGAGCTGCTGCTGACATAGTCGCACCTGAAAAGATAGTTAAAAAATCTTCTAACACTATTATACCATGGAAGACTTATAGAGTGTCTGGTCTAAAGAGAACATGCCGGAGAGCTGAGCGTAAATGGAGAAAAACTAAACTGATTATCCACTATGAGATATTGAAGGTTAAAATAACAGAATACAATGACATAGTCCATCTTGAGAGGCGGTGTTATTTCTCTAGAATTATAAATAACAATGCTAATCCCAGAGTCTTATTCTCTACAAATGATCGACTGATAAATCCAGGTCACTCAATGAAATGCCTCCAAAATACTTTCAGGGAAACGTATGAGGCTTTTATTGTATTTTTTTAATAAAAAAATTAATGATATCAGAAATAATATAGTACATCTCCCCAATACTGATCCTCTTAAACCCTGGTACTCCATTATAAACAAATTAAATTCTTTCACAAGGATAGATTTACCTGATTTATATAAAATTATTTCTCAACTGAGACCTTCCACCTGTGTCCTTGACCCAATACCAACAATTTTTTTCGAAGAAGTATCAGGCGTGTTAATTGATAGTATTCTTAACATAGTAGACTCGTCATTAAATACGGGGGTCTTCCCAGACTGTCTTAAGACTGCTACAGTTAAGCCACTGCTGAAGAAAAATTATCTGGACTCCTCTGCTTTTGAAAATTTTAGACCTATTTCTAGCCTGCCTTTCTTAAGTAAAATCCTAGAGAAGGCAGTTATAATGCAGCTAAACGACCACCTCAATAAACATGCTATTCTTGAAAAGTTTCAGTTGGGTTTCAGAACAAATCACAGCACAGAAACTGCACTCGTTAAAGTAGTAAATGACTTGTGGGTAAATGCAGACAGAGGCCGTTTATTTGTTCTCTTCCTCCTAGACCTGAGTGCCGCATTTGATGCCATTGATCACAATATTCTTAGAAATCGCCTTAGTCAATGGGTGGGCCTCTCTGGCAGTGTCTTAAATTGGTTTGAATCCTACCTGGCAGGTAGAAAATTATTTGTTAGCTGTGGTAATTATACTTCAAAGACACATGATATTCTATATGGTGTTCCACAAGGCTCTATCCTGGGTCTGCTGCTCTTTTCGATTTACATGCTTCTGTTTGGTCAGATTATCTCGGGGCATAACATGAGCTACCACAGCTATGCTGATGACACATAACTGTATTTATCAATAGCACCTGATGACCCCGACTCTCTTGATTCACTGATACAGTGTCTTACTTGTGTTTCTAAATGGATGAGTAGTAATTTTCTCAAACTAAATAAGGAGAAAACAGAAATTTTAGTGATTGGAAAAAATGGATATAATTAGATTATTAGAAATAAACTTCATGCATTAGGATTAAAAGTCAAGATGGAGGTAAATAATTTATGGGTAACTACTGACTCTGGCCTGAATTTTAAATCACATGTTAATCAGACTACTAGGACAGTATTTTTTCACTTAAGAAAGATAGCAAAAGTTAGACCTCTTATAACATTGCAAGATGATGAGAAATTAGTTTACGCTTTTGTTTTCAGTCGACTAGATTACTGTAACGCACTCCTCTCAGGACTACCCAAAAAAGTCATCGATCGATTGCAACTAGTGCAGAATGCAGCTGCTAGAATCTTAACTAGGAAAAGAAAATCTGAGCACATTTCTCCAGTTTTGATGTCACTTCATTGGTTACATGTGTCATTTAGAATTGACTTTAAAATAGTGCTTATGGTTTACAAAGCCTTAAATAATCTCGCTCCATCTTATATTTTGGGAATGTCTTACACCTTACACTCCAAATCATAACCTTAGATCTTCAAATGAGTGTCTGCTTAGAATTCCAAGAGCTAAACTTAAAAGAAGTGGCGAGGCGGCCTTCTGCTGTTATGCACCTAAAATCTGGAATTGCATGCCAATAGGAATTTGCCAAGCTAATACAGTGGAGCACTTTAAAACACTGCTGAAAACACATTACTGTAACATGGCTTTCTCATAGCTTCATTTTAGTTTAATCCTGATGCTCTGTATATTCAATTTCTTATCATTATTATTCATGGTGGCTTCAAAACCCATAGTAACCCCTACTTTCTCTTCTGTTCTTTTTCTGGTTTTCTGTGGTGGCGATCTGCACCACCAATCCCCTAATCAAAGCACTGTGATGTCCCTACATTGATGGATTAAAGGCCAGAAGTCCATATGACCGTCATCATCAAGTTTTTC
Organism: Polypterus bichir lapradei; assembly: GCA_026402145.1. NCBI lineage: Eukaryota > Metazoa > Chordata > Cladistia > Polypteriformes > Polypteridae > Polypterus > Polypterus bichir. The sequence continues at coordinate 12,099,708 of JANRMT010062819.1, forward strand.
CAGGTGAACCCTGAATACAATAAGGACTGATTGTGAGGTTATTTATGTTAAGTAGAATGCCTAGAGAGGGCTGGGCGGTCTCGTGGCCTCAGAACCCCTGCGGATTTTGTTTTATTCTCCAGCCATCTGGAGTTTTTTTTTTTTGTTTTTTCTGTCCTCCCTGGCCATCGAACCTTACTTTTATTCTTTTTTAATTAGTATTCCCTTATTTTAATTCTTATTTATTTTGTCTTTTTTTTCTTTCTTCATCATGTAAAGCACTTTGAGCTACATCATTTGTATGAAAATGTACTATATAAATAAATGTTGCTGCTGTTGTTGCCAAGATCTGTTCCATCTTGCTACTGAATAACAGTGATTAAATTTGACTCCGACCTTTGATGTTGTGGCTGGTGAGCCAACACAGCAATTGTATATAGTGTCTGCACGCTGACTTTAATTAGACAATGTGAATCTCCTAGCCCTCAGGCACTAGCCAGTGACACCACCTCCCAAATCTGACTGAAATAGTGGGTCCCTGTTACCTTGTTCTTAAATTAGTTTGCTAAATTTACTTAATACACCTAAATCATGTAAATTATGGATTGCACTTTTTTGGGGACCTCCCTATTAGATTACTAACCAATGAGTAACTATATCAGAAGCAAGTGAAGTCAGAAAACGTAACTCTTAAGGATCATTAAGAGATACAGACGACCCTGTGCCATGTCAAAGTCACGGTACTAAAATTTGCTAATTTAGTTGCAAAATACTCAGATATCTAAGTATTTTCTCATCATCACTAAAGCCTATGTTGAAGGGCACTGCTTATGCATATTTGAAATGCAAATGAAAAGCACCAAATATGCAATGGCAAAGGCCTAAGATAAGCATATTATATAACATTATATATGAAAATTAAAATATTCTCCCACTATCATCTTTTCAATTCACACATTGAGGAAGGTTAAAGATTGCTTAATAGTTAGGAAATTATAACCTAGATGAAACATGAAGTTTAAGGTAAAGTCTGTTATTTTCTAAAATAATAATCTATACTTTAGAAAGGACTGATAAATATTAATAAGTACAACTGGATAATTTCAAGAAAGGTCATGGAAACGACAGAATAAAAGATGAAAACTAAATGTAAATCTAATACATTCCTTATAAATGTTATGAAGGTAAAATTCCAAAAAGCTGAGAAGTTTGGTAAGCAACAAATAAATAAATGTACCAAAGAAAACTCACAATCTCATAGCAGATGTATTGCTTTAGGTCAGTAAAGCTTTAGCTCCTTTTGAACATGGAAATATTACATAATATCAATGAAAACACAAAACGTAACAATAAAGTCTAATTTTAAACAGGTAGTTTGATTCCACTGCTCTTGTGACTCTCCTTGTTTCCCTTAGAAGTTAATTATCTTTATTTATTTAATTCACACTATAGCCATTTTCAGTTTTTTATTCTTTGTGTTATCCATTCACTTTTTGAAATAGCTTTCCCAACTATCATGGAGAGATCAGTTCCTATTTTCGTGGCATCTGATTCAAAGCAAGAACTAACTCTGAATAGAATGCCAGTCTGTCTCAGGGCACACCAACACACTCATGTACATTGAATTACACATGGAAACTTTATAATTGCCAAACAACATTAGACTTGTCTTTGGATTTCAGAGACCCAAAAAGCAAAAAATGTTTAAATATAAGACCTTTTTTTATGCTTTTGTTAAATAAGAGTGAAGTGTCTGCGTCAACGAGCTGCTAATTTATTGGTGCATTGCAAACTCTTCAGGACTTTAGATACTGCTGAAATTACAATCTGCTTTTTGTACATATAAATAGTAAACAACATGAAACTAAATTAATTTATTTATTATTGATAACACAGAGCTTTATTCAAACCTGCAGTTGTGTACTATAACTCAATGAACATGATGAACACTAAAAAGTAAATGGTAAAAATAAAAAGCAGCAAAGCAACTGGTGTGGATGGTGTTTCACCCACATCCTTAAAATTTCAAATTATTCCTTTGTTCTTAGATTTTTTAAACCACTTACTACCTTTGTTGGTCATATAACAAACATGTTTAAAAAAAGAATTAAATAAAGAAAAAGCACATTCAAGTGCTGCTGTCAAAAGAAAAGAAAGTTAATGTGTTTTAACAACTACCAGGCAGTGGTACTCACGTCTTTGGCTGTAAAGTGCTTTAGAAATGTAATTAATAGCTTACATCAATTACACCTTAATTAGGGAGAGACCTATGTCTGCATGCTGATCATTGACTACAATGCTGCCTTTAACACAATTGTTCCTTCTAATGCTCGGCACAGACTAGAAGATTTTTTAAAATTGAACCGGTGTTGAAAATGTGTGACACTGTACACCAAAAACGTAACAAATGATAAATTATATCCATGTTGAAAGTGTGAGACAACACATACCAAAACATGGAAAACAACAGTCAAGTGCAAGTTTCTATAATAGTTTTTGTCTTATTCTATAGTGAAATATAGAAAATTTCATTTTTTCATTTTGCCCTATATTGGGGCACTTTTTGTGGTAGTCAGAATGACTGCTTTATGTTACAGCCAGGAATATTGTGAGATAGGGTCACAAACATTGTGAAAACAGATTGAGTCATCCAAAAAAAACCCACAAAAGCAGGCCAGAACTTTAACTGGCCTACCGAGAATAGACAAACCTTAAGGCTGCAAGCCCCCACACTGCTACCTAGAGGCTGTGTCGTGCACAGGCTTAACAATGACACACTTGCTTTAAATTATCTAAACACAAAATATAACTCAAAAATATCATACTAGGGAGAGAACTGTTAAAGTATCCTCATAAATGAAGAATATATTGAACAAAAAGGAAAATCAGGAAAATGCTCAAAAAACATTTCCCTAAAAGGCAACCATATGAACAAGGCCCAAAACATGATTCCAAATTAGAATGCAAACCCACAAACCAGCAAAACAAGACATAACAATACTCTGTTTAAATTCCAGTACAAGCTCAATGACTACTACTGGATCCCTGTTTCTGTCCAGCTTGTAAAGACAGAGGGAGGACCCAGCAGCAGCAGTGATGTTAGAGTGGACACACTTTATGGGGTTTTGGCCACAAAGTACTCAGTTAGGCCTCACATTAAAAACACAGCATGTAATTAATAAGTAAAACCAGCACAAAAGATACAAAACATAAATAGTTGATCATTAACAAAAACATCAATAAAACCATAAACAAGTACAAGTCAGAGAAAAAAAATGGTTGAATATGGTTCAGTATTGGGTTTATTATCTTGCAATGTATACCTAGTATACATTTTTGAGACAGAAAGTAGACATGCTGATGAGGATCTGAGGGAGCCAGTTGAGGGGACCTGTGCAGTTGAAAGATTAGAAGTGAAATGTGATGAGTGGACTTAGATCTTGCAACTATTCTGGGTGCAGAATTCTGTATGAGCTGCAGCTGTTGAAGGAATTTATAAGGGTTACAAAAGAGAATGGTATTGCAGTAGTCTATGCAGGGTTTAACCAGAGCATTGACCAAATGTTTAGTTATATGCTGCTGAGCCCAGTGCAAAATTCTGAAATATTTTGAAGACGGAAAAAGACAGCCCAGGAATGGTTATTTATATGTGAAGAAAAGAAAGGATACTTTTCCAGAACAACACTTCCCTGGAAATGGGTATAATGGTATTATCAATTAACACTATAATCCCTGAAGCCTACGAAAAAACTCATAATCCCAGGCAACCTTAAATTCCTACGCACCTCTCCATTGTAAATGTGTCGATAAGCACAAGCAGCAAGCAGACTGCGATCCCAGCCCACCCACCGCCGCAAAAAAAAAATCAAAAAGGAAAAAAATTCTCCCAGCTCTAGTCTTGTTTATCTGGGTGTGAGGTGCCTGGAGTTGTATAGGGTAAATAGTATATCATTATTTGGAACACATGCATTTCATGTCTGTTCCAAGTCTACAACAATCTATGTAAATGTTAGGATGTCAGGAAATGTGAGAATTGGAAGAAATGTTAATATACCTAAAACACAAACTTTTTACATGCAATAGTACTAATGACAAAATTTTGACATAAAATGTATAATGTGTGAAAACTGAAGTCCAAATATCAAATAAACACTTTCACTAAAGGTACACATATAACAAAACAAGTGCGCTTTTATTCAAGAGTGTAACCAAAGTAAAAGAAATCGGGTTAGCGTAGAATGCTGACATGACCGTTTGGGTGGTGCAGCGGTAAGCACGGCTGACTCATAATCAAGAGGTCACTGGTTCGATTCTGCCTGCTTCTCAGAATTAATGTTTTGAGTAGTGAGCTGCTCTTATTGTTACTATTATACAATAAAAACATACATTTGATTTGAGTCTGCAACAGTTGGTGTAAATTTATGGTACTTGTAAAGGTTAGCATTTTTTTTTATTCAGTTTTACTCTCTCTCAGTTACGTTCACACAAACACCCGATCAGACAATGCTGTTTTCAAATGAAGGCGTGCTATAGCTGAGGTGAACTCAAATGAGGATGAGGGTTATACATCTGAGAAAGAGAACAGAAGCCCTCCCTGCAAGAAACGTCCACTCACACATAAGAACAACGCAGCTGCACCAACCGTAAAGGTGAAAGATGGCACCGTATAGATGCAGCAACAGGTTGGCCTGCCACAGTGAAGGGATGGGATAGCAGGCTGCTTGCTGCTTGCGCTGATCAACACATTAGTCAAACAAAAGACTCTAATGTAGAGGTAAGAAGGAATTTAAGGTGGCCCAGGATTATGAGTTTTTTCGTAGGCTTCAGGGATTCTAGTGTTAAAACAGAAAAACTGTTAATATTTGCACTTTTTGATATAAAACCAATAAGAAGATCTTCCATTTTAATATTGTTTAAATGAAGAAAATTATAGGTAATTGTTGTCTTTATGTCATGTAGACAAGCAGTGAGAATATTGCTTAGCAAAATGAAAATAGGTTTGGTAAATAGATAAAGCTGGGTGTCATCAACATAGCAGTGAAATTGAATGTTATGATGATGAAAAATGCTGCCAATAGGTAGAAGTTAGATAGTAATTAGGGGTGGGTCCATAATGCTGTAACTAATGCTGTTTTTAGTGAGATGGGAACTATACCAATAGTAAGAGGGCAATTGATGTTATTTCTTATCATAGGCATTAAACATGGCAAGCAAGCATTAATATGGGCTGGTGGGTATGAAATCCAGTTGACAGGTGGAGGAACTGGACTTACTTATAAGCTCAGAGATAAGATTCTCAGTTGGTAGACTCTGAAAGGGAGGTAGTTGGTGAAGAAACCAGGATTAACAATTGGTCACTCTCCAGACTGACAGAAGAAGCTAGTTGCTGATGAATATTTGCAAATTTGCAGTTGAAGAATTCCAAAAAAGCAGTGCAGCATTTATTGTGATGCATTTAGGTTTCTGGTGATTTAATTAGTCTATTCACTTTAGAAAAAGGTGCTCTATTATTTCTTCCACATGTGCTAATGATGTTTGAATAATGTGCAGTTTTAGCAGTAGAAAGGACATTTTTGTAATGCAGTATGTGGTCAGAGTACATCTTGTTACACACAATGACCCCAGCCCTTTCGGTAAAGGCCGGACATTGACTTGAGCTGACCAAGTTCAGATGTACAACAGGAAAACAGTATGAACAAAATGAGGCAGTCTGTTTTTACATGAGTTAAAATGTAAAGAGCTAAAGATGAACACGCATTATAATGATCCACTAATTCTACAGTTGATGCATTGGAAAGTGAACTTGTATAGGACATAATTAATCTAGTAAAATTCTCTGGATGAACCTTTTTAATACTATGAGATGACGCAACAAGCTGACACTTTGATTTCTTGAGTAGCAAGTAGGGGTCAAATAGCACAATTGTATGATCTGAAATGGTATAATACCAGAGAAACAGACTAGGTGTAGAATATGGCCCTTGTTATGAAATGACAACACATCAGTCAGAAGGTTTTAGACAATGGTGATTTGTAGACCTGTAAGAGTGAATAGTCATTCTGTTAGGATGTGGCATCAGAATCTGCCTTGATTTTGATTTCTGAGAAACTTTCCTTTGTCTCCTAAAAACTTCATCCCACTACTGACTAGGAGATAACTATGATCTCAGATATATAGACAGTGACTCTTAATCAGAGTAGATAGATAGATACTTTATTAATCCACAAGGGGAAATTCACATAATCCAGCAGCAGCATACTGATACAAAAAACAATATTAAATTAAAGAGTAATAAAAATGCAGGTAAAAACAGACAATAACTTTGAATAATGTTAACATTTACCTCCCTGGGTGGAATTGAAGAGTCACATAGTGTTGGGGAGGAACGATCTGATAAGCAATGCTTGGTAGAGATAAAACTGTGGTCAGATTCAGATGGGTAATGAAAGACAATGTTATCATCAAACAGCAAGTAGCCACACTGAAGCTCTAAACCTTATTAGCACCTTGATATCTTATCAGCATCATTAGAGGCAAATGCCCAACGATGGGCAAGTTACAGTGAAATCATTTATTCAGTTTTCTGTGTTTGAAAACATGAGATTGACTGTTAAAGAAGGAAAGCCTGTGATGATCATATCCAGAGAAACAATACTACTACATCTTCCTCTACAGTTAAGTCATTGTTACAACATGTTATTACAGATAGGAATATCATCTAACAACTCCCTTATTTGACTTTGAAAAGAATTAAACTGATCTTAGCAAATCACCACTCATTACAAGCATTTTAATGACAATCTCTTGAGACATACTCAAATTATATCTTCAGTTCATAATGTACTTATCAGATGTTGGCTAGATTGAACACTGTATAAAAACCTGGATATTTGTAATGTATTTTTCTATCTAACCAGTCTGACTTTACCTAAAAATGGTAACAAGGCCACTGGTCTGCATAAGTCTATATATCACCCTGCTAAATCAATATCTGTAATAATTTGTGTTTCATTACTCATTTTTGTCACTCACATTTTAGTTTCCTAGGTTTCAGCTTTGGAAGACATGAGTAAAAGTGTATTTTACTATGTCTTTAATTGCTGTTTGTCCCATTTTAAAGTTGCTTTATTTTATTTCATTTTGTTGAATTTCATTAGCAGAATACCTTTGTACAGCTTTTTAAGAGGACATGGAAAGGATGATCAGAATCCTATACACACCAAGAGGAACACCTTAGACCGGCACTTTCTCAGAATTTGATAATTCAAATGTATTGCAATGACCAAGCTGGAGATTCAGAGAGCCACATGACAGAGCACAAATTTTGAAGAGACCACCATATATGCAAATCAAGTGGTTCAGCATGCTTGGGGAGGTGGAGAATGAAAGAAGGGGTAAGAATTAGGAGCACATGGATTGCAGGTGGAGTGAGAGGTGCACAAGATTGGAGACATATAAACAGTAGAATCAGGACGAAGTTAAAATTTCAGTGTCAGCATGATGGTCCAGGTTTGCTGCAGCTGCCATCCTCCTTGCACCCAAGACCATTAATAGTCAAAAGTGAAGATGGGAAGGGCGATGAGGACACATAACACAGTAAGTAGTAGGTCCAAAAGTGCTTTGTGCTTTTACTATTCTATTACAACAAGAATTTATAATGCAATACAATACTGTACAATTTATTTTTGTATAGCCCAAAATCACACAAGAAGTGCCGCAATGGGCTTTAACAGGCCCTGCCTCTTGACACCCCCCAGCCTTGACTCTCTAAGAAGACAAGGAAAAACTCCCAAAAAAAACCCTTGTATGGAAAAAATGGAAGAAACCTTGGAAAGGCAGTTCAAAAAGAGACCCCTTTCCAGGTAGGTTGGGCGTGCAGTGGGTGTCAAAAAGAAGGTGATGAATACAATACAATACACAGATCAGAACAAATCCTCAATACAGTATAAAAATAAAAATTTTACAAGTGCGGACCAGAATTTAATAGTAGATGATATCACATAATATGATTTGGATTTATTTAGAGTCCTGGGGCCTCATGTATAAATGGTGCATGCGCACAGAAATGTCGCATAAGCCTGTTTCCACATTCAAATCGCGATGTATAAAACCTAAACTTGGCGTAAAACCACGCACATTTCCACTGTAGCTCATACCCTGGCGTACGCAAGTTCTCTGCTCGGTTTTGCAGATTGGCGGCACCCAGCGTCAAAGCAGTACTACTGTTCCAGTGTGGTTACCCTTTCTTTTTTAGATTCACATTCCTGACGTGGCTTTATAAATACACTGAAATTAACCGCATGTTGTTTATTAGTTTAATGCATCTGATTGTAATTAACCTGTAACAATACAATGGTCCATGGAATGGCCAAAGTATTCCAAATACCATAGCTGCTTTAGCGTTGTCACTCTCACTGCACCTTCTTTTTCTTCTTTCAGCTGCTCCCGTTAGGAGTTGCCACAACGGATCATCTTTTTCCATATTACTCTCATTGCACCATTCAGAGCAGCTGATCGAAAAGAGAATTATTGGTATACAGCATCAAGCACATGCTGCCTCAGCCATGCTGCCTATTAGAACTGCTCCCACACGGCAAATGCTTCAAAATCTTTCCTGTACGGACCATGTGCGACAGAAACAGTTTCATCCCAAGAACTATAAACACACTTAATCAGTCCATCAAGTGCTCCTTGTAGAACTGTTTGTACAATCACCTCACTGTAAACTTGCACTACAGTTATAATATTGCACAACCTGAGCCACTTTATAAAGCACATATTTACATATGATGATGATATCATTTTTAAGATGAAATGCAGCAAAATATGTTTATTATATTATACAGATAAAACTTTAACTTCATTTAAATAATTTATATTGTTAACAATTAAACATTTGAGGACACGGTGTTGCTGCGCTAGGAAGGCGCTCCGTTCACGGACTGTTGCTGCCTTGCGCTGTATGCTTGCTGGGACTGGCGTGACACTGGAAGGATGGAATAATTAAACATTTACTACGAAGATATTTCAATGTTCCTTAAAAGTTTTGAAGAATCGGTATTCTAAGCTTACAGATGGCTTAACGTCTATTACACAGCTGATTGTGTGGCAATTGGGTATTTGGAGAAAGAAAAGTAAGGACAGGAATTGGGAGTTAGTATGTTTGAAAGAGACAGTACTGCTGCAACAAATTATTTCATCGAAGGTCACGCACAATCACTGCGCCACCATGTTCCCATGTTTAATAACATGCTTTAACTCCTATCATCGTGAAAATTATATCAAGTATACTTCTCAGTATTTTAATTATTCAGAGAGCTGTAATATTACGAATGTAATGGATTGTGTGTCCTGTCGGAGGAAGAGAAAGCCTGGAAGCATGTAGAAATTCACACATATAGAGCACATAGAAGATCAAATACAAAACAAAGCATTTAACATGCTACTTTAGTTACGATGGGATTTGAGAAACTAGTAAATTAAATGATTTTAAGATGAAGTTTATGATGTTTTACTTTAATGGCAAAATAACCTATGTGATTAAAGTGGAAATTTCGAGATTAAAGTTGACATTTCATGCTTTTTTCCCACTGTTTGCCTATTTTTTTTTCTCTGTACCCTAATAAGCTTTCATATGAAACTCAGACGGTGGGCTGCGACTCACCTTTTCAAGACGACTTTGATATCTGACAACTTCTTTTTTATTTCGGGCACTGTGCAACTTTGTGAACTTGAGCTTTTGAGTTTCTCTGACACTCTATGTCACTAGATCAACTTCCTTTTGTTGTTTGTACCACTGTTTAAACCAACAAATAGTACGTTTTTCCTTGTCTCCACTCGGTATTCACTGAGTTTCTTCTATTTCTCTCTGTGCTTTTGCCATTGCCTTACAGAACGCTGAGCTTAAGGGCTATTTATTTTGATTTGCATATTCAAAGAGGCATAATTCTCGAAGGAGACGGGGGGAACAGCAGGCGCGTGCACGTGAGTTACTTTTCGCGCTGACCTAGATTTATATAACGGAAGAAAGTGGAAGTTGGCATTCACACAGATTTAGGCATCTGGATTTTTTTGTGCATAAGCACATTTCCGCTCTTGTCTGCATGCTATGTTACAGTGTGAATTCTACGCACAGCGTTATGCATGAATCCCCTGGAGACCTCAGCCAAGAAGCTGCCTCCCCTATTTGGCCATTCAACAGCTGAAACATTGCTTGGCCAGCAAATCCGATAAAAGGACCCCTCTACCCCACGATTCCTGCGATCCTCCATCAGGGCTAACTTTACCTTAGGCCGGCAAAACAACTTGGCAGGTGAGCCGTGGCACCGAGTGTCACATTTGAGTACCGAGAAGTGTAAAAAAGTGCAGTGCAGTTCACTTCATTAATAAACAATTTATCAAATAAAACAGTGATGACAGTGGAGGTTAAAAGCAACAATAAATAACCAATTTCAAAAACGGGTTTAAAACCAGGGTAAAAAACAGTCAGGACTCTGTTATGATCCTTGTTGCCTTTTTCTAAAAATTATGTTCCTGCTGCTCTTCTCTTCAGTTTTTCTCAGCCTGCAGAGACACCTACTAACAAGTGCAGTCAGCTGTCACATGGGCTTGCACCCCAGCCACTTGAACTGGTCACCACTGGGGTGCCTAAGCCCAACTCATGTCCCTCACCTCCATCCCTTAGTGCCTGCAGGGACCCAACGATCCCTGATTCAACCCCCCTACCTTCATCCATCACGCTCTGTCTAGTGGGAGCCCACTCATAGGACTTTGTTGCTGAGAGATCAGGGAGTAGAAGCAACCTTTTCCCTTGAGTGCCAACTGCTTGCTTCTTTCTGGGCCACTTCCCGACCACATGCCTCCATACTCTTGCACCCTTTTTATTCCCTATCCTAACTCTCCATTTACTTTTCATTCTTTTTTCCTGTTGTTTTCATTTCTCTCCTCCCTACTCTCATGTACAGGCTCTCCTTTATACCTCCGTGGACATGGCATCCTAATTACAACACACAGAGAGTCAAATTGGAACCAATTACACTCACATGCAAATGCAATTAGCCCCAATGTCCCCATTTCACATTCTAGGGCAGCACAAACATGTATACAAATGGAATCTCAGCCATATTGTTTTAATTTAATAAACTGTGTCACCACAGTCATCCTGCATTTCTTAGATTGCAACATCGGTACTGCAGGAATGGAGCAGAATGATGTGTGGAATCAAGAGATAGCTCCAGTGCATCAGCAGAGAAAGAGAGAGAGTGACGTATGGAGCTGAGAGAGAGCTACACTGCTTGATCAGAAAGAAGGTGAGGTGCTTCAGGACCAGAATACTGAAGCAGAAGATCATATAAAAAAAATGGAGTCAGTCCAATTTGAAGCGTGAACCAGAAGGGTTGTCCCTCCCGGTCCTACCAATGATGGGGTGCTAGCCAATGATAGCAGGTTTGGTGATTCAGTGGCTGCAGTATATAGTGCCACAAGGTGTTTGCATTGGCCAAAACAATAGTGTGTAGAATTAGCTTGAGAGGAAGTCCCACATTCAACCTTCTGCTCATTGAATAACAACTTAATCCTCTGTTGGTTTTGAGGATCCAGCTCATGTGCCTACATGTTTACTCCCTGCCTACTTGTCATTTTTACAATATTATATCAGCAATATTCACATAGAGGAGAGGGAGGTTAGGAGCATACACTGATACAGTGCATTGATGCACCCACCACACGACAGACCACCTCTGGATCCCAAATTAGGACCCGAGCGCTGTCATGCAAATGGGTGACACCTCAGCACCACACTAGTTGTAATGGAATGGAACAGTGTGAGATATTTGCAGGGGTTGGCAATCCTGCCACCAACCCCTGAGTTCTCCATGCAAGTTGGAGGACCTTGCTTGCAGGTCTGGATGCAGGCTAATGTCATAATGAGGATGGAGCAATTGCAAGTTAAAGGCTTTGCTCAAGGGCCCAACGGAGTGGAATCACTTCTGGCATTTACAGGATTCGAACCAGCAAAGATCCCTAGCCTCAGAGCTACCACTCTCATAACATACTTTTAAAACACTCTATTACCCTACTGCCCTAAAACCCTTTCTTGTATTAACAATGCAAGAATACATGTGAAAATCATTTTCTGCTTATTTTTTGATCTGAGAAAAGTTTCATATACAGTACTTATTAAAAAAATCTTCCTACAAACTAATCACAGCTGAAGTTAACTCCTGGTGAGAGATAAAGTTGGAGGCAGCTGTTTCCAGTGAATTGAATGATAAAATTACAAGACTGAATGTAATATAGTTAACCTAGGATGTTAAAGTTGATTGCTTTAATTTTCACAAATTAAATATTTAATTTAAAAGTGCCCATTCTCTTCTCTGAAATGAATCAAATGCGTTTTGAAATTCTGAATTTTTTGGATTACAGAACAGTACAAAGGAAGATTTTTTCATGGGTGTGCTTATAGGTATACCCCTGAGATTTCCTTCACAGATGCAGGTAAGAAAACGTCCACATCCCTGCAGAATCAGGTTTGGAAATTTTATATTTCTCCTCATTTGGGGCCCGGTATGCCAAAGCCTGCCTGTAGAGTTTGGGGGCTGGCTGCCTAGTAGCAAGGGAACATCTGGGAAGATTGGCGATTGCCTTGGTCTGCTTTGTGGGACTTTTAGAAAGCCTCACACCCTTTTTGCTATTTTGTGTATACCTCACACATTATCCACATTATCATCCTTTTATGGAAATTCTTGCAACTAACTGTTGTTCTCCTGCTTACATGTATAGAAGGCTTAGAAATGAGGCATTGTTTTGCCAAAGAAAATATTTAACTACAGTAGAAATGTGCAATCAGGAGTGAATGTGGTTTATTTTTCATAATATTTCTATCAGTTGATTGGCACCCTGTCCAGAACTGATTCAGTATGTAGTGAACAGAAGATAGTCCAAAAATGTTCCAAAATCCAAGTGTTCAAAAAGCCCAAAAATCCATTTTTTTTAAATGAACCTGATTATGAAAGAACCACAAACATCAAAATAAAAACAACAAACATAAACACTATTTCATATAGCAGTAAAATCTGTCAATGGGGTAAACAAAATTTACTTAAAAAGATTTCTTAAAATACACTAAAATAACCTTAAAAACTAATTTCTTGATAAGACAATAATTCTTACAATGAGAAGATTTAATGGCTTGATATAAACTTTTCACTTACTTAGATTTTATTTTATGCACTGAAAATAAAATGTAAAGGGAATAATGGCACAGGAACATAAAATTAAGTAAGATTTTTAATTAACAATATAAGAAATACAGTGATAAATTAAGTATTTACAAAATGTTCAAAGAAATTAAAGCCCAATCTCTGGAAGCAAAGCTGAATGGCATCAAAAAGAATACAAAAAATTAGAACATGTCAGTGATGAAATTGCAAATATAAATAAATATTATAAATGTTATAAATAAATTCCAGTATGGAAAAAAGGAAATGTTGCAATGAAAAATTTACAGAGAACATTCCATTTCTATACTGGTGACAGAATTGTCATAGTCAAGGGTGAGCGCTAAATATATTAAAGAGATGGCAAAAAGCATTGGACATGGTTAAAAATTGATGAGAAAATGACTGCCACTTATAGTGGAAGACCAAATAGTAGACGTAAAAATAAGTAAAAATAGGATAAGCAGGCTATAGTGGTTCTGTCACAGATATTTTGAAAGAATACTATAGTGAACTACATACCTGATATAACAATGTTACAACAAACCAATACGGACTTAAATGTCTTGTTTGTGTAGTGTACATACTGTATCTCTCTTACCTGCCAAGGATGATGGTTGTTTCACAAGCATCAACATTTAGGAGTGGAACAAAAAAAACATTTTTGTGGTAAATTTATTACCTGTTCAGGGATGAGCACAACAATATGTCTGCAAAGCCATTTAATGGACAAATCGTAGTATCATATTGATTACTAGCTGTACCCCGTGCCATCGCCCACTTAGTAATGAAACAGGACAAACTTTAAAAATCAACAGACGTTGGCACTATAAGCGTTCCCCGCGTGGGGAGAAAAGCACATGGCCGTGATATCTCTGACAATCAGCAGCTACCCTCTAAAACACATGAAGCTCTGATCTCTCTCTCAAAAACGTCAAATGTTACTCCTTAACAATCTGTAGATGATAAAGGCAAGGTGCACTCCAACATGTGGCGAGATGTAGGCTAACTCAAACAGAGGCTGGCGAGTGAATAAGAAAGGCCCCTCCCACCTGTTATTGGCCCACAGCCACTCTGTTGGATTTGCATAAATACATCGGTACCGCAAGCAAACTATGGTACTTAGTGTGATGAGAGAAGTTGCAAAATCAACCGGAAAGTTCAAATAAACTATAGAAAACAACCAGATCTAAATTTGGTAAGTAATTGTTTCGTGAAAAGCAGACAGACATAAAGCGGACAGACATACAGACAGAACGCGCTTGGACCACGGAATTTTTGAAACCGTTTCTTAGCGAGCACCTATGGGTCCCAAGTCCTCAGGGTTCGGGAGATTTTGTGATAATTGAGTCAGTGGTATTTGGCTTTCATATACAGTATATAGAAGATTACTTCTTTCTATATACCCATGCAACAATAATGTCAAGATATACTGCCCACTTGATAATGTCATCACCATGCTATGCTGCGAGCATCGAAACAAGCAGATTTAGGTATTGAATGAAAGGATGTATTGAATAAATAAATAAATAAATAAATAAGTAAATAAATAAATAAATAAATAAGAAAAAAATGTTAATAGGCAAGCTGAAATGCTTGTGAACCCAAGCAAAGTGCCACATCATGTAATCTCCAAACATATATTTTGAAATTCTAAAAAAAACTGTGTTAATTGAGTGTATGGCTCACCTAAACAGAGTTGTCTGCAGGATCTCTGTAGGAACCTGAATGTTATTCCCCTGGACTTGAAGTGTTGTCATAGTGAAATGCTCGATCTCAGGAAGCTCAATCACAAGAACTCTATTTTATTTGAAAAAGCTTGAAGATTGGGATCTGGAGTCTAGACTTTTAAACTCAAACAGCAGTAGTAAGCATGGGAATTGGTGTACAGTTTTCCAAGACTGCTGAATATTAAGTTATTCCTGAGTTTTTTCTGTATTTTCAAACTCCCTTCTAATCCTCCTGAGCACTGAACATATCATGATCAGAAGTCCATTATACATTGTACATTTGGTTATCCATTTCATGATATTGAGTAAAATGATATTTATAGGGTGAAATGTATACACACTCAAATTGCAGCATTTTTTTAAAGAAAGAAAAAGTGAATGAATTTGATCATAGCATAAATGCAGTCACAGAAAGCTTAGAGAATGATTGCAGAAAAGGAGCTAAAATTCAGTCTACTCATCACACAAAAGAGGCGACAGTCTTATCTGTCCAGCAGGTACAGCTATTAGAGAACATTGGTCCAGCCAATCTGGCTGATTTTTCAGTCCAGAAGGTCTATCTACACAGACAGCAGCCTGCTGGCCCATGTGGAAGGCAACTGTTTTTGGCTGTACTACTGTCCATATAGTGAAGGTAGCTATGCTTTTTCTATCCATGGGCTGACGACCAATAAGTGCTGCTGTGTTTTGCTGCCAGCATGTTGAACCACAAAGATGGCTGCAGCTGAAGACTCTTTGTTTGTTCTTTGTTTCTTTTCTTAAAGGAGTATTAGATTTACACACACATAAAAATATTAACCTAAATAGATTCAGCAGATTGATTCTGGAGCAGCACTGATTAAGAAATCTGTCTGTTCCCAGATGTATTTTTAAAGCAGCTAGGTACTTAACCCTCTGTCACTAAAAACAAAACTAAAAGAAAAAAAAAACATTATTCTTAGTTTATGCCAGTTGTATGTTATTGATCATTTCATACTGATTTTTAAATTACTTGATGGCCCATTAAAGATTCCATTTAGAGAATGTATATTTTGTCATTGGTACTATTACTAATGACATTTCTATGAAAATGCCAGAGTTCTATGAGCCCAGCTATCCTTCCTAGTTGTTGTTTTTGTGATGTTTGCATCTTCTCCCCATGTCTCCATTGATCTTCTCCAGGTACATCAGTTTTTTCCCGAATTCCTGATTTAGTCTGAGTCATGGTTAATTTACAATATGTGTTTTATCATGTAAAAGTGTTCACAGAAGTTACTTTAACCTCTAACATTCTTAATATTTATAAAATGCCTAAATCTAAATTTACCCCAATGTTCACCTCTTAGCTATATAACATTCATTCATCACTCATTCACATCATAGAGAGCAAGGACAAAGGTTGCCTACCTCAGCTTCAGTATCTCTGCGATGGCTGAGGCTGGCAACCTTATGTCAAAACCTTAGGACAGGCCAAACGTTGCCTCATTCACAAGCTACACTCCTGTCAGTAGGCCTAAATTGCTAACCCTGAAGCAACTACACTTCAAATTACCTTACCGAAGACCAAGAGCCATTTACTGCAAACAACTGCATTCTTGCCAGGACTTCCCAGATAGCTACCTTTGAAAGGGCTGAACAAGTCAAATAAATTAGTAATATGGCCAAGGCTGGCTGCCTCAACTTCAATAACTTAGCAGGGGCCAGAGACTGGGACCTCATTGTTACCCCTGAAAGGGCTGCAAAGTCCCTCCAATAGAGGCAAAGAGGGTTGTCTGCCAGGTTATTGTTACCCTTGGATTTCTAGGTTGCTAACTTTGTAAGAGTGAAACAAACTCAAACAAGCACACTGGAGCAGATGATTTCAAAAAACATGGCTATTTTCAGTGAGGCATTATTCAAACTTTACATTAAATATTACTTATTTATTTTCAGGGAAACCATGCATTAAATAGCAGAAGTTAAAAGTAGAAAAAACATACAACCTGAACATTTCAAATTAATGTCTATGCATCAAGCCTTGTTTCAGTATAACTGAGAAAGAGAAGTCCATGTACAGTAAATTAATGAGCCTGTTCTTCTTAATCCAATTAAGGCATCCTTAAAAAGTATGCACCATCACAGAAAAGCCTTCCTCTTATTCATTGCAGAAAAGTTTCATTTTGTAGGTGGTACTGCACTTGTGTCCTATGACAGCATGTTGTTCGGTGTGGCTTCAGAGCTGTCTATACCCTCTCTCTCACACCAGAGTTGTGTTCTCATATTAAAAATGTTTTCATCCCTCCATTTTTTAAAGCCATATGTCATCTGCCTCTCTCAAAAGCTGTATAGAGTCCATCTCTCTCAAAGGCTGTATAGTGTCGTCATCAGACCGATAGACATGGTTTATTTAATACCAAACTTTAATGGTTCTTTTTAGTAAGTGTGAACAAGAAATAAGAGACAGAAACCAGCGTTAAGAGTTGGGGAACCGTCCCCGTATAGTGTACAGTACTCAGGCAAGAAGTTAGCGCTGCAGTACCGGTCGTGATAATAAAAAAAGTCACACTAGAGGCAAAGAACAGTTGTCCAGGGGAAGGAATGTAGGAACCGCAAATGTAACAGCTGTAGGGGCAATGAGACTGAAGGACTGGGATTCGGATAATGGTGACGTCATCAGAGGGAGCCAGGAGTGAGGACATCAGGAGGGAGTCGGACTTGATGTCATCGTGGATGGACGGTGGGTTGATGCGAAAGTGTACGTTTGCTGTTGTCTTTGGCATGTCGGGTTATGGTTGGTCGGGTCTTGGGTCTTCTTGTTTCCTGGGAAGGAAAAGAGAAAGGCATTAATGCGCTGTCCCGTAAATCCGTCTTGTGTTTTTCCACCCTCCGTCGAGCCCATAGGCTGCTTCGTACTCGCTTGTGTGTGACATAAGTTAAGGTATATCACTAACTAATTAAGTTCCCTCGGTCTTTTTCCTGAAAGTTATTTTAAGCTAGTTATTTGATACAAGTTAAACAGCCAAGTCCCCAAAAGCCCCTATTTCACATTTATTTACAAGTATATACACTCTGGTAACTTTATCTGACCTTAATCATAAACTTTCTAATTGATAATACTACTTCTTCCAAACATTTGCCTTAAATTTGCATATCCTTTTCAGAATTCTTGTGCCATTTACATTGCAGAATTCAGCACTATGTTTAAACACATTGGTTATTCCCATCAATATGCTTAGCTAATGTTTCAAAAGAAGAACAAATCTAACAGACCCTTCATCTAAAGTAATTTCAAACTTGGCCCAAAATATCTTCTAAAATATGTACTTTATAAGCCCATCATTTTTGTCTCATATAGGAAATCAACCTCTGTGGCTGTTCCCCCTTTCCCCAGCTGCCCTTGATTGTATGATGTTATTGCCTTCCTGTCAGCTCTCTGGCATGTGCCTGTTGTAGCTTTTCTCCAGACCCCTTTTTTAACTAAATTCATACAATTAAAAGTTGTAAAATTCTTGTTTAAATTCATACAATTAAAAGTAATGCTAGTTTTCCCTTATGAGCTCTATAATACAGCTATAATCTTGGTCACATACTTTATTCACTTAAAAGTCACGTCTTATGTAATTAATCCAAAAAAAAGACAAGTTAAATATTGAGTTTTTCATCTTTTTCCACTTCTTCTTTTGGCTGCTTCCATTACGGGTTGCCACAAAAGACCATCTTTTTCCATTTCCTCCTGACCTCCACATCTTGCTCTGTTACACCCACCACCAGCATGTCTTCTCTCAACACATTCATAAACCTCCTCTTAGGCCTTCCTCTTTTCCACTTACCTGGCAGCACAATCCTTAGCATCCTTTTCCCAACATATCCAGCATCTCTCTTCTGAACATGTCCACACCAACACAATCTCACCTATCTGAATTTACTGTATCTCCCAACAGTCCAACCTGAGCTGACTCTCTAATGTACTCATTTCTAATCTTGTCCATCCTTGTCACACCCAAAGCAAACCTTAACATCATTTACACAACTGGTCTCAGTGCTGTCTTGTACACCTTCCCTTTCACTCTTGCTGGTACCCATCTGTCGCAAATCACTCCTGACACTCTTCTCCACCCACTTCACTCTGCCTGCACTCTCTTTCACACTCCCCGTTACTCTGTACTGTTGATCCCAGATTTTTAAACTCATCCAACTTTGTCAGCTCTCCTCATTGCATCCTCACCATTCCTCTGACCTCCTTTTCATTTCCATACCTTTATTTTTCTCCGCTCTAGTGCATATCTCCACCTCTGCAGGGTCTCCTCAACCTAGTCCCAACTCTAACTATAGATCACAGTGCCATAAGCAAACATCATAGTCCATGTGGATTCTTGTCTAATGTCATCTGTCAATCTGTCCATCATCATTGCAAATAAGAACGGGCTCAGAGCTGATCCCTGATGTAATCCCACCTCCACCTTGAATGCATTCGTCACTCCGACAGCAGACCTCTGTCCCTCGTATATATCCTCGTACAACTCTTCCTCATACAATACCACAACTCCTCTCTATCCACCCTGTCATATGCTTTCTCCAGGTCCATAAAGACACAATGTAACTCCTTCTGGACTTCTCTATACTTCTCCATCAATACCTTCAGAGCAAACATCACATCTGTGGTGCTCTTTCCTGGCATGGAAAAATACTTCTGCTCACTAATCATCACCTCCCTTCTTAACCTAACTTGCACTACTCTTTCCCATAACTTTATGCTGTGGCTTATCAGTTTTATCACACTGTAGTTACTACAGTCCTGCACATCCCCTTTATTCTTAAAAATAGGTACCAGTACACTTCATCTCCAATCCTCAGGCATCCTCTCATTTTCCAAGATAGCATGAAACAATCGGGTTAAAAACTCCTCTGCCATCTCTCCTAAACACCTCCATGCTTCCACAGGTATGTCATCTGGACCAAAGGCCTTCCCATTCTTCATAGTTGTCCTTACTTCCTCCTTGCTAATCCATTGCACCTCCTGATTTACTATCTCCACATCACCCAACTTTCTCCCTTTCTCTCTCTCATTTTTTTCATTCATCAGTCTATCAAAGTACTCTTCCATCTGCTCAACACACTCTCCTCACATATGAGTACATTTCCATCTTTATACTTTATCACCCTAATCTGCTGCACGTCTTTCCCAGCTCGGTCCCTCTGTCTAGCCAATCTACAGGTCCTTTTCTCCCTCCTTAGTGTCCAACCTCTCATACAACTCATCATATGCCTTTTCTTTAGCCTTCACCACCTCTCTCTTAACCTTACACCTTATCTCCTTGTACTCCTGTCGACTTTCTGTATCTCTCTTACTATCCCATTTCTTCTTCACCAACCTCTTCCTCTGTGTACTCTACTGTACTTCCCCATTCCACCACCAGGTTTCCTTTTCCTCCTTCCTCTGTCCAGATGTCACACCAAGCACCCTTCTTGCTGTCACCCTTACTACTTCTGCGTTACAGGGTGAGCCAAAATGAAGTACCACATTTCTCATGGTCATTGTGCGAGGTAGAGGCAGCCGAGAGGGTTGGGGTGGGGGTCCTTTGATAAGCAATCCCTTCTAGTTTTCAGTAGACAACATGCCTTGATCTGTTCACCGTGCATTTGCTGTTGAAGCGTCCTTCAAAAATATCATCACTATGCAACGAGCCTTCGGATGCATTTCTCCTAATGGTGACGTCTTAAATCAGAAAACAATTCTTCAGTGGGTGGCTAAATTTAGACAGACGGGTACAACATTGAACAGAAAATCTCCAAGCTATCCTCAGACTGTACAAACGCTTGAAAACATTCAAGCTGTAAGGGCATCAATTTTGCAGTCTAGACGTTCAGCATGCAAACATGCTTCTGCCTTAGGCATTTCCAACACGTCTTTAAGGAGGATTTTGGATGAGGACCTTAATTTTCATCCATACAAAATGATGGTAGTGCAGGAACTCACTGAGAGAGGCTGGGAGAGCGGTAGAGAGTTGTGTGTGAATATTCTGCAAAGTGTTCTTCGAGATGCCATTGTCATATGCAGCGACAAGGCACATTTCCATTTCAGTGGTTGTGTAAATAAGCAAAACCTTCACTATAGGACTGAAACCAACATTTGTGAACTTCATCAGAGATCCCTGCACAATGAGCATGTTACAGTTTGGTGCGCCGTTACAGAATTTGGCATTTTAGGCCCTTACTTTTTTGAGGAGGGGGAAGCAACAGTCACTGTCACTTCAGAACATTACATTGAAATGCTTGAGAACTTTTTGCAGGTCCAACTGGATGAAGTGGATGTGGTGGATGCCTGGTTTCAGCAGGATGGAGCAACAGCTCATACTGTGTGGAGATTCATGCAAGTTTTGCAGTAGATGTTTCCGGGGAAGCTGATCTCCCCTGCGCGGTGATGTTGGTGGCCTCCATGTTCGCCTGATCCCACTCTGCATGAATTCTTGTTATAGGGCTATGTTAAGTCGGAAATATACACACATCGACCTCAAAACCTTGAAGCCCTAACCACTACCATCTGACCTTCTGTATTTCTCTCCTTAACACCATACCTACCCATCACCTCCTCATCTCCTCTGTTCCTTTCACAAACATGTCCATTGGAATACGCTCCAGTCACCACTCTTTCACCCTTGGGTACACTCTCCACCAGTTCATCCAACTCTCTCCAGAAATCTTCTTTCTCATCCATCGCACACCCAATTTCCAGCTTCATAATCATCATTCTGTCTGACACTATTTTCACTTATAAAACACTCTTGACATCGAGATAACACCAACCCCATTTCTCCTCCCATCCACACCAAGGTAGAACAATTTGAATGCACCTCCAATCCACCTTACTTTCCTTCCATTTAGTCTTTTGCATGCACAATATATCAATCTCCCTTCTCTCCATCACATCAGCTAACTCTGTCCCCTTACCAGTCATGCTGCCAACATTTAAAGCTCCTATCCTCACTTCCATTCTCTTTACCTTCCTCCTCTCCTCCTGCCTCTGGATATGCCTTCCAACTCTTCTTCTCCTTCTTCAGTCAACAGCAGTCCAATTTCCGCCAGCACCCTGGTGGCTAACAGTACTGGTGGCGGCCATTGTTAACTTGGGCTTCAAACAATCCGATATGGAAATCCGTATTATTGTCCGCATATTGACTTGGCAAAATTTTACACCGGATGCACTTCCAGAGGTAACCGTCCCCATTTATCCATGCTTGTGACTAGCACGAAGAAACACACTGGTTCGCACATCCCCTGCGACTCAGTTAAATTTTAAATCTTAATTAATAAACTGAAAAAACTTAGATTTCATCATCATTACACCTTGCCCACACAAAGTGCTATTGGTAAAGGCGCTGTCTCCTAATGACCATACAATGGAAGCAGCAATAATCTGAGTGGATTATTCCTATTTGCAGTATGCTAATTGTGTTAAAATAGTTGTGTACCTAAGAGCCACATATGCTATTTTGACCAAAAGTTTAAATGACCAGTGTTTGTTAATTATGAAAGCATCTGGATGACATTTCAGAAAAGTTTTAAATGTACCTACTGTAAGGAATAATTAGCTATAAGGGATATACACCTCATAAAGCATCATTAATCATTATCTGCTTCATCTTTCAGTATTGTTAGCTGTGCATATTGAATGTGTATTCACTATGCATTAATGTTTAGCTGTCTAATATTTATTTCACAACAACTTGTTAACAATATTCACGTTGACCCACCTTAAGACCGGTGCAGAAAACAAATGACTCCAAGGTATTATTTTTTTTCAGGATGGGTGGAAGGTATGTTTTAAGATGCAGAGCATACTCCTATTTGAATATTTGAAAATGTTTCTCACCATACGGAGAATCTGCAGTTCAGTTCACTCCAGCAAACTCATGTAAAGGCCCAAACATTTGCTGCTAGAATATCTTTTACCCTTCAGCATGATAGCAATATATGCAGGAAACTAGCAGACAATCATTGCTCTGACTTTGCCTAGAGCTATAAGTAGCTAATCAACCTCCTCCATCTCTGCACAGGACTCCAGATTGGAATTAACCGGCCAAGGAATGTAATGAATGTTTGTGCACATTAATTCCAGTCAGGAAGTAGAGACTATTTAGACCATCTACTGATTCTTGCAAGACAAGTGATGCATGTGCACTCACATTTACAGCTTACAGGACCTGTAGATAGTATTGTTAAAAATACACGCCAAATGCTGAAGTACATTTTCTACAGACAGGTGACATGATTTCTGGACTTGTCACTTGTCAAATCAGAAAGTACATTTTCAAGGCTCACATTAAGGTCATGATATATGAGTTAGAATGGAGCATATGTGTTTACGTATTACCTGTAAACAAAGAGTTTGCATTTAATAAATTCTGTCTTCAGTAAGAAACACATTTCACTGCCTGGCAGAACACAGGGATGCTCAATAAAGAGATTCTTTCACTACAGGGTTCAATGCTTAGGTGATACCAATGCAGTTATTCTATGGATTAAGACATACTTGAAAATGCTTATTAAGTGGTGTCTTTAATTTGGTATAATGGGGTCTTGTTCCAGCTCACGCACACATAAACACTACTAAATATTTTACAATTTACATTCTTCTTTCACAAAGAATGCTTATTGTAACATCTTTCAATGGACTGAGTTAAATGTCTGAATCCTACATTGTCTTAAATACTTACAAGTTTAGTGAATATTTATGAATACCCTAATTAACTGAATCTTTCAAAACAAACACGATTAGCTTAAGCTTTTATTGAATTTGCTATTTTAATAACAAAGTGAAACAAAATGTTAGTTACACAGAGACAGCAACAATAATGAGCTTAGCATTGTTTTCTGTTTATTACACAAATTACTTACAGTATCTTTCTACTTCCTTTAGGTTCCATTAAATACCCAACACCACATGACCACAATTTAGTTTTATTAGCATTTTAGGAAAATAAGAAAACACAAACAATAAATTGTAGTACATTTAGTAACTCATACACTTACACATATTTAGATACCTGTCCTTTTGATGCAATATGTTAATCCAAATGAAAGCCAATATGATGAAAAATTAAATAGAATTTAAACTCAAAAATGAAACTAATCACAACAAAAGAAAAAAGAATAAAACTTTCATGTACCTGTAATTTATATATGGGTTACATTTGGGACCATTCATTCCAAATACTTTGTTGCAGTGATAGTCTTTTTTATGTTAAAGTAGAAAAGTGATGTGTATTAAAAATGAAAAGCAAGCCGTCTATTTTCTCAGTCTTATGTCAAAAAGGAAATGTCATATTAGATTGAATTTAAGAAATGTATCGTTTCAAAATTAGTTTTAGAAAAAATAAATTTCAACACTTAACAGGAGTAGGTGATTCAATGTTATTGTTTCATATTGTCTGTGTTTGCTGTGTTTTGTGTTATTTAGAAATATTCATGCAGTGGAGGCACATAACTCAAATATTCTCAATTTGTACAAAAAATATGAAAAGTACAGATATGCTGTACTTCATTAAATGTCTTAGATGGCAAATGTGTAGATAAGAATTTTTTTCACGCATATGTGCTACATAATCAGCTTCCAGGCTCAACTAAGGTCTAAGTCTGCTTAGAATTCCAAGAGCTAAACTTAAAAGAAGTGGTGAGGTGGCTTTCTGCTGTTATGCACCTAAAATCTGGAATAGCTTGCCAATAGGAATTCGCCAGGCTAATACTGTGGAGCACTTTAAAAAACTGCTGAAAACACATTACTTTAACATGGCTTTCTCATAGCTTCATCTTAATTTAATCCTGATGCTCTGTATATTCAATTAAGTATCATTATTATTCATGGTATTCATATTCAAAATCCATACTAACCCCTACTTTCTCTTCTGTTCTTTTTCCAGTTTTCTGTGGTGTCGATCTGCGCCACCACCACCTGATCAAAGCACTGTGATGTCCCTACATTAATGGATTAAAGGCCAGAAGTCCACATGACTGTCATCATCAAGTTCTTCCATGAGAACCCTGAATACAATGAGGGCTGATTGAGGTCATTTACGTTAGGTAGAATGCCTAGAGGGGGCTGGGTGGTCTCGTGGCCTGGAACCCCTGCAGATTTTATTTTTTTCTCCAGCCATCTGGAGTTTTTTTTTTTTGTTTGTTTTTTTCTGTCCTCCCTGGCCATCGGACCTTACTTTTACTCTATGTTAATTAGTGCTCCCTTATTTTAATTCTTATTTATTTTGTCTTTTTTCTCTTTCTTCATCATGTAAAGCACTTTGAGCTGTATTATTTGTATGAAAATGTGCTATACAAATAAATGTTGTTGTTGTTGTTCTTTTACTCTCACAGCCTTGAGAAACTGCCCTTTGAGGGCAACCAAGCTAATTAAGCCCCACCCTTCCAGTCCACTCAGTATAAAAGAGAGGTGCACCCAAAAGGTGGTGTCTCATTTTGAACCTGACTTTGAGAGAGAGAGAGAGAGACAGAAAGAAATTTTGTGTGTGTGTGTGTGTGTGTGTGCAGGAGAGAGAGAGAGTAAGTGAGTGAGTGACTGATTGAGTGTGAGTGTGAGGTGTGTGAGTTTGAGTGTGAGTCTTGTGGAAAAATACAAGACAGCTTGGTCAATCTGGTGTACGTGGCAGGGGTCATGCAGACCATGCATGCCCAAAGTATACGTGATAAGTGCTACTTCTTGTTTTCGAGGTTTCTACACAAAAAAACCACAAGTGTGGACTCATCAAAAACTAAGGAATCAACAGATGTACTCAACCCTTGGGTTTGGTAATGCTGATTCAGGCTAATATTTTGAAATACTTATGTAACTAAAGTCATAAGACAAAAAACCCTATAACAATTCTGGAACACTGACCCCTCGGGGCAGACAAAGGACAGGTGTCCTAGGACTGTGCTTCTCTGTCATTTAACCTTTGCCTGGTGTGTATGAATAAAAGATTTTTACTACCTTTAATTATATCTCTCTGTCTTCAATCACAAGAAACGACAACATAGAAAAAGCGTCCACAGTCTCAGTTTCAGTTTCCATGCTAAACTGACCAATTTGAAAGTGTGGGGTAACTGCCCCCCCCCCCCCAATACAGTGCCATCAAGCATATGGCTTGTTTAAAGTTTTGTTTTTTGGAATTAAACAGGGTTTTGCTGAGTTGGCACCCCAATTATTCAAATTCACCCTGCCTCATCATTTGCCCCGCTATACTATTCCATGTATTATTTTTATTCTCTTTCTCACGACATTCGAGTAATGGATATAAATTAATCTGACTTGTATTTTGTACAAAGCTCAATAGAAAAGCCAGATGTTAACGGTTTAGTTGAGACTAATAGAATAGCAGCACAGTCGTCATTTAGTTTAGCTAGTGAGAGGAAATAAATTGATTGTATTAATACTGTTATTACTTTACTTTGTTGTACATCCAGTAGAACCAGACTGTTGTAGTTGTTTTTATTTTCTTCTGTCTTTCCTCAATAAATTGCTTCTTTTTTTAGTGCTCACTATCTAACAGCTTTTCTTTCCTTGGGCACTGCACTGCACAAACCTCACATAAACATCTTTTCTTAAATTCTGTCATTCACTTGGCCAGAAACATGACAGTCGCTCACACAGAAAAGCATCTCTATAATACACAATGTTACATACGTTATATGTTGTGATAATTCAGCAGATGTGTGCTGAATCCTTGTTAGGCAGAAACATATTTGATTAAACAACCAATCATCAGAGCCCCATCAGTGCTTTCCATGGTCTGATTTTCTTTAACACTTGGCCTTAACAGACACATGAGTAAAGCAGAGGAAAAATAAAGTCGATCTGTTATGATGAAAATCAAAGTAAGGAATAGAAAAGGGAAGCATTATTAGTGATGTATGAGTGTAGAGTTGCCTTCACATAATGTAATGAAAAACTAGACATCTGTGCACTATGTACTGAATGCTGGTGTGAAAGCAAGTATAGAAAAGCTTTCGATAATTGATTCTAAGATGCCAATGAATGTAAAATGCAGTCTGATTCAAAAATGAAAAAGTGCCTTAAACTCAACATAATATGATACAGAAGCAAGTTATACTGTATATAGCCATTATGAAAGCATTTTACAACATGACTATATCCATTTATTTATTCCATCCAAATATTATGAAACACAAAAGTCTCTCCCATGCATCTATTCCTTCACGACTCAGCCATGGAAAACAAAGATTCAGCAAATGGATCAAAAGGATACCACATAATGAAAGTAGGATCTTGTATAACATTGTGTAAACCAGTTGTCTTGAAATCTCTTCTGTCCTTAGAATTTATAGCAGCTTCTATTTTATTATGGTTGTAGCTAAGCATATTTCCAAAAATCAGATTGATGTTGCCATGTACTGGTCAGTCATGTTTGCATGTGTTCACAAAGCTTTATGATGAAGGATCACAACATATTCTGCTACCACAAGCAAGCAGTTTATAAGAATCGCTTGCAGCATTTCAGTTTCAGCTTAGAGTTGTCAAGTATAAAATACGATATATATTGGCTGAAGGATACATTGTGAAAAACAAAGACTGTCTTATGTTTCCTGAGGATACTAGTAGATGATTTCCTAATTTATATATCTCTCCTTGCCATTGTGTGCCATTATAGAGGGAAATATGAGCTGTACTAGGTCAGTGAAGCTAGGGTAGAAAAATGAGTTTGGGCAAAGGCTCATGGTCAGAGATACCAGAATGCTGGTATGCAGTTTTATCAGGCCACTTCAACTAGTTGATAGGTTTAAAGATTGATTTCACGTAGGTCTGGCACTGTGACAAGGCTTATTTACTTTTTTTTCTTTTTTATTTGTTCAATGTGTCTTTATCAATTTATTTTCACTTTTGTATACAGTAAATATAATAATTTTATTTAGAGGAACCCAAATGTAATATTCTGTGTCATGGATATTTTCAGTTTTACAACAGAATACAGAGTACAGATGGGCAGCCAATAACTCTCTCTATATTTGCGAAAACCTTCAGATCTTCAGTGTTATTTACCACTGCTCTGCAACATCTGCATGATCATTTGTTTGAATTGTGCCTCTTAATCTTCCAAACACTTTGCCTAACACTCTAACACTATCTGTGTGGATCCTTTGAGAATAATGTTCAATTCACACTTGAAAACACTCACTTTTATACCTTGTGTTTAAGGGCCGCTCTCTGTATTTTAATTATTTCCTACATACTGTACTCACACTGACTTTCTTCAATTCTCTACCAGTTTTAATGGCATTTGCTCCTTCAGCTCATTTTCATTCAACATATTTAAATGTTTTCATGTGTTTAGTACTTCCTGGTTATGTTTTATTTTTACTATCTTGTAATCTACCTATTTTTCTTTACATGACGAGCAAAATGATTCACATGAAATTAAATTTACCTTGAAGCTTGATGTTTTGTGTTGAAAAAAAATGGCTAAATAAATTGTGTTGCTTCCAGTGACATTTGTGCCATTCATACAAAGAGTTTAGCTTTCCAAACTATTAGCATCTGTTCTAATTCACTGCTGTTCTGTGCCCACTCAAGGACCAACTTTACGCTCGTAAATTCTTCACCAACCAGTTAATCCCTTATAATGTATGTGGAAGGGACATTCTAATGTGGGTAAAGTTTCTAATATTTCACCAGATGACCTGTTCACAACCTTCTGTGTACAATCTGAATATTATTGTGTTAATGAGGATTTAATTTGCAAAATCAAACTTCTTTCCACCATCCAAAGATATTTAAATTAACTGACATTTGTAAATTGCAAAGGTGCAAATGTTTGTATTGACTTTGCTGTGACCTGTTACAGAGTATTGTGTTTCAAGTTCCTGGTTTATGCTTTGAGGCCATTACTAGCTAACTGCCTGCTTCCCACAATCCCTAGTGCAAGAAAACAGCTTCATGTGTTGTTACAGCTAAGTTAAATTATTTTCATAATTTTATAGTTGTGAGCAGCACAGTAGTGCAAAGGTTAGCACAGTTTCTTCATAGATCCATAGTCTGTAAACTTAGCACATGCACTGTCTTCTTAGAGTTGGCATATTCCTTCACGTCAAAGATAGGAGGGTTAGTATTGCTGGCTATTTTATATTAGCTCAATATTACTAAATAAGTAAGTGTGCCCTGTAATAGAATATTACATGGCATGTTCCTGATGGTGCTGGGCTGTGAACATGAGTTGGAAATCGAACAGATGAATACAAAAGATTAATACAACATATGCAAATAATCTATAAATTACTATACTAAGAAATACATTTTAAGCAAATCAAACATATTGCACATTTATGAGGATATCAGTTTAGGATATGTATCTTAAGGCTTCCTAAGACCACTGCAAACTTTAAACATTAAATAATTTTAGAAATAGAAGCATCAAAATAATTAGCCAATAAGCATTCAAATATTTCGCTATTCATTTTTGCTACATTTAACTAACATCCATTGTATTTGTTTACAAAAAAAAAAAATCACCGTAAGCTACATAAAAAAGAAAAATCACCTTTTATGCATTTTATTTAATTAATTAATCTTGCCATAATTTAAGAAAAACAATTATTGTTAATCAACAGGCAAAAATAACATTAAAGCTTTTACTACCAATGACTGCTGCACAAAGAGAAAGGAAACTGTTTAAGGCACAAGACGATAAACAAGCAAAAAGTGCCATCTTCTGGAGACTTAATGCTATTTCAAGACTAGTATTGCACCATAATGTTGAAGACTATTCTGGTGAGGTTCCTGAGGAACTGGATTATGCTAAATAAGAATAAATACAACCTGAATACCTTGTAGCTTTTTATAATTGGTGTGTCTACAGATGTTAGGCTAATAGATCTATTTCACATTTTGCTGAAATTATTTAACCAGAATTTCAATGTGTTTTTAGATAGATAGATAGATAGATAGATAGATACTTTATTAATCGCAAGGGGAAATTCATATACTCCAGCATCAGCATACTGATAAAAAACAATATTAAATTAAAGAGTGATAAAAATGCAGACAAAAGGTAAAACAGATTTACTTTTAACAATTCTGTCAAACTTTTTTTTATTAAACATAAGCAATTCTAGTTGACATAACATACAATATGGAATAGGGAAGATTTTGGCTTTAAACATAATGCTTAAACCATTTAGGTTAAAATTAATATAACACAATGCTGTTGTTATCCATTTAATCTCAAGGAACAACTTAGCTGAACTACATGCTGTATGTATCAGATGCATACATATAATAATAATATTAATAATATGTAAATAACAACCTATAAATAATTTGTACTTTATGGAGTCCAGTATTATTTTAAGAAATTACTAGATAATATATTTGAGCCAAGAATAAAAACAAATGTTTTTGTAAATGCCTCCTATTTAATTTTCAGGGTGTGCTGTCAAAACCATAAACGATAGGATCTGCGTTTAAGTTGCAGCTACAATCCACTGCAGAGGTGATTTGCTATTTAAGAAATGACAGAATACATTTTGCTGATTTCACTGATGATTTGTATTTGTTTCTTATTAATTTTCAAGATGAAATGCAAAAATATATTGAATGTCATGAAGACATTATTTCTCCATTTAGACACAATGATTAATCAATCTTTACAAAAAGATAAAAAAAAAATGTCAGAGGAAGCTCATCTGGCTAGAGATTGATAGGGCTGAGGACACCTCGAAAACTGACAGAGAACACAAGACTGGCAATGATACAACATCTCTACATACTAATGTAGAATGATAGTGGGTGTTAGGAAATACAAAATAAAGGTGTGCAGTCAAAAACCTTAAACAATATTTGTGGCATGCAGGGAGGAAGTGTCAGTACATTATTCCTTTTTCCTTTGGACATTTGAGGGCAGACATTCTCATGTTATGGTAATGTCATATTATGTTATCGTAAAAACAACATGACCCTGTAACCATAAGACTCTGGGTGGTTTCCATACTACCTAACTTGGGAAGCTGGATTCATATCACTTATTGAAGCCAGAAAGGATTGGTAAGGACCTAATAATATTGTTTCCAGCTGCTAGGAACCTGCACATTGAGATGAGTGAGACTACGACGTTCTTTTGAAGTATGCAATTAGTTGACGCTCCTGGAGACACGACTCTCTTCAGGCTACTGATATACCATCCCCCTCCAGAAGGAGTTCTAGCCCAATGTCACTGTAAGCAAAAGAGGGCAATGTGACCTATGAAATTGATTAATAAATTAATTATTTATCATTGTTCATTTTGTTAGATGCTTTTACTCAAGGTGACTTACAAAGCATAATTCAAACATTAAGTGGAGCCAGGCAATGTAAAACTTATTTCACAATATAAATTATAAGGTATATCTTTGAAAACACGTAATCAAGTAGCCTGCATGCACCTTCTCTTTGAATACTTTTCATAACAGAAAGTGCAGAAACTCTTTCCTGTAGACGAGGTATAGTAGCTTTTTTTAGGACTGTGTTGCAGTCATGTAATGCCTAAGAGATAAAAAAAAAAATATATATATAGAGTGTTTAAAAATTAGATAAGGTCCTTGATGAAAAGACTTGTGCCACATTTCGACTTACATCAGTAACTAGAACTAGAATCAGATTAATGGCCTTGTTTCAGTTGATTTTCAATTACAAATTCTAGTTGTATTTAATAATTTTTTGTCTGGAAATTAATTAATTTTTATTATTATTTTGCTATTATTGTTCTGCAACATCATTTTGTTTATTTTATGGACTCTGCCATTCTTTGGATTCTATTTCTAGAAGACATTTACAGGTTTGTTGAGAAGCAGGCATTTGTGTGTCATGACATCTGATGACATGTTGAATACTAGCATGATGCTCCTTTCACTATGATTTGGATAACGTTCAGAAAAGATAAACAGACCTTTTCTTTGTGTGTTTCTCTTTGACATTCAGATTTTAAAATTTTAGCTTTCTTCTTTTCACTACGAGTTTTTTTTACAATTCTGTTTTTGGTGTTCAATCTCTTTATGTCTTCATGGTAACAGCCCTTTTTCTGATCTTGACCTTGTCTCATTTCCCAGTCCAGTGAATTCAGTCCTTTGTCTCTGTGCAAGTTTTAGACAGAAAACTCAACTATGTGCTTCCCAAAGAAGCTGACCAAGGACTGGAAACTATTCAGAGACTTTTATAAAGAAGGGAAAGCTAATGTATAAAAAGAAAAAGAAAATGCTTTGAACTTGTAATTTCAGTATAAAATGCAATTTAGTTAAACTTGACAAAGA
Source organism: Polypterus bichir lapradei (assembly GCA_026402145.1). Classification (NCBI taxonomy): domain Eukaryota; kingdom Metazoa; phylum Chordata; class Cladistia; order Polypteriformes; family Polypteridae; genus Polypterus; species Polypterus bichir. The sequence continues at coordinate 12,131,876 of JANRMT010062819.1, forward strand.
TTTTCATTCACATACTGGAAATGTTCTACTATACATAAAGCTAATATTCACATGAATATTACTTACAAGAAAATCATTTTTCAAGATTTCAGTTCACAATACTGAGAGGCTGGATGAGTATTTACTCAACTCAGGAATTCTATTTTATCCTTGGTTAACTTATAATGAGACAGTCAAGCTTTTAGACCATAAAAGGATTAATGAATCATCTGGAAGGCCTCATTTACACGTCTGTTTTCCTCCATTTCATCCATGTTCAAATCCCATATACACCAGAAATAACTCTACTCCGTTGGGCCATTGAGCAAGGCCCTTATCCTGCAATTGCTTTGTCCCGGGTATGATGTTAATCTGCATCCAATCCTGCAAGGAGATCCTCCAATTTACAAGAAAAACTTGGCAAAGGTGGCACTCCATCCACCATTAAATACCTCACACTGTTCTGGTGCTGAGGTGTAATAATGATAATTGTGCATTAAATATAAGTTACCTGTAGAATCTAACAGGAGATGCATGAGTTTTGATATCCAAGTATTTGAGGAAGAGTTGTGTTTTCTTACTTTTGGTTAAGCTGAATCACTAAAGGTGCTGGAATTCAGCAAGTATGCATCTTATCGCCTTTGCTGTTCATTATTTTCATGAGGAGGATATAAAGAAGCAGCAGAGGATTGAGGATTTTCCATTTTGGGGGACTAAGGACTGCATCATGTTGTTTGTAGATGTTGTTTTTTTATCTTGGTTACTTCAGACTGTTACTGAAATGAGATTCAGATTATCCAAAACTGTATTCAAGGTCCTATCCTTACTTTCTCTTAAGGTATAGGGTGAGTTGGTTCACCAAGTTGAGAAGTTTAAGGACTTGTTCATGAGTGAGGTAAGAGATGATTATACTGTAAGATTAATTAATGCATCTCTGCAGTGGCAGCAGTTTTGCAGCCACTGTATCAGACTGTGATTATGAAGCAGTAGTTAAAGTCCTTGGATGGAGCTTTCACATCCCTCATACCTGGCCACAAGCTTTGAGTATTGACAGAAAGAATGAGATTGCAAGTGCAAGTGGTAAAACTATAGTTCTGCCAGGGTTGCTGGGCTAATTCTTCAAGATATAGTGAGAAGCTTAGCATTTTGAGAGCACTTTGGAGTATATTTACTGCTTGCCTTGATTGAAAAAGTGCCAGTTAATGTGGTCTGGGCATGGAGTTAGAATTCCACCAAGGCACTTGCCATGGGAGAAAACCTTCGCCATTCTGGAGGGATTTTATACCTCAGAAGGCCTGGACGTATCTGGGAATTCCTCAGAAGGTGTTGAAAGAGGTTGCTAGGGACAGGGTGGCTTGATCACCTCTAGTGTGTTGCTGCCTTAGCCATCATACTACCAACCTGTTGATCCACAGTTTTGTTGAAGTTCTCTTTACCAATATATATCCTGAAAGTATTAATAACTTCTTATTTGTTTTTTCTATGTTGCAGGTTTCAACCCTGTCAATAGCAAGTATTAGGGTGGTAGCTAGCATTCAGTTATTATTTCCCATAGTAGTTCTTGCTGTACACAATTATCCCTCCCTTAAATGTGACTCACTTTGTGTAATAAAAAAACAAAATGTCTGAGACATCTTAACTTCCTAATATTACAGTTTTGGAGTGTTTTCAGGAAAATGCTGTCATTTTTACATTATACTACAATACACAGTACATAAAGACATTAGAAAACAGCAGCAAACAGGGTTATGAAAAACAGCATAGTCATAAAAAAATAAAGCAAAATAAGCAATTTATATTTTCTAATTACAGAAGTCTTACTACCTTGAGGGAAATTCTGGAAAATAACTCCTGACTGATTGACACAGATGAGAAAGTTGTATTATTTCATCTGACTTTTCCTCTAATATGAAATAGATTTCTGAATGCACCGAAGCATAATCTAATTTACTAGAATGTTAAATTTAGAAATTCCTTGTGATTTCTTTGAAACAGTTACTTATGTGTAAAATTGACATTTGAGTGCTGTCTGTGACAAAAATGCTAAATAGAATGGCCTTTACCATTTATTGAATTTATGAAAGCCATTAGATTAGTGTGTATAACATTTATGTTAATGTTTTATAGTCATTACTTACAATCATTCTACAGTCTGTTCTTTTTTTTTTTTTCAAAAATAGGTTCAAAATATTTTGTAACATCATAATAAAGGACTTACTGGCCTACTGGATTGACAGATGATGTATTATTTGAAGGCGTGTATCCATTTAAATTAACTTATATTGAGTGGCATGAAACCCCAGGCTGACATTAAATGTGTATATAGTCAAATAATGCAGTCAATTTTACTATTATTATTATTTTCTTAACACAGAAGTGTTTAAAATCAGAGTAGAACAGAAGACCATGTTGACATAGTGCTTAAGTTGTGGTCCACACAAAAAAAAATCTTACAATATGTAAGTTGGCAGAGTTAAGAGTTTAAAAAGAAAGACAAAAGGGTAAGAAAGATGCTGCAGAAGTGTAATGTTCTGAAGTCATACAAACATTCATTCCATGCATGATATAACTATACACAGCACATTTAACACTGTTGGGCAGGAAAACAGCAGGGTTGATGTTCTTGATGTCCTCATACTGTAGAGTCTTCTGCCCAATGTCATGACAATTAAATCTTTAATTTTATCCATTTTCACTATGAATTGCACATAACATCAATCCATTGGTAGCTGTCATGCCCTATCTGCACATTCTGTGTGATGATGTGGGAGGCAGAACTGGCCACAAGGTAGGAAACAGTCCTGAACAGGATGCCAGTCTCTCGTAGAATGCACTCATGGATATACCCACAGTCACACAGGCCCAGTTAAGAATCATTTTACCTGACTATCAGTAAAAAAGTAAAAATAAAATAAAAGTATCCAAAGGAAGAGGATGTTCAAACCTGGAAATGACGATTCAAAAGTAGGATGCCAGATCCGTGACATGCTAACACTTCCCTTTGCACCACTCTGTAAAGTGTCTGGTTTTGTGTACATAAATTTCATTTTAAATGTGCATGTGCTAAAGCTGGTAAATTTGCAACACCTTGCTCAGATTATATAGAAATGCAGAAGAACCCCATTAACCTGATGGGTCTGCACTCTGTCCAGATTAGTGATAGTCTGAATTAACCAGAAGGTATCTTTAACATAGAAGTTTATTTAAAGTTTTCAATTGTTTTCTTATTTTCCTATTCTAATGAGAAACAGTTTGTCTTGCCATCCCTAATTCAAGAAATATCTTTTTTAAACTTTGCCCCTTATCACACTGAAAAAGCACAATCAGCTTTTTTTTTGCACTGGCACTGTCACACTCTTTCTTGTTATTGCCATCTTCTGCTAACCTAAACCACAAAAAAATGAAGAAATAATTAAAAACACAGATAAAAACAAAACAATACAGAAGGTAAATAACTGAGGTAACGTGGACAAAGTTAGCAGCAGCTGTCAACTGACTACAATAGCTGAGCAACTGTTTTGTTAGTCTAGCAGAGGAAAGAGGCTAGTGAATGAGGCATTTCAAGGAATTCATGATTCATTCTACTCACCTCACGTAAGTTACCACTTAAAATACATGGGATAAGTGTAGTTCCTTTATCTCTTCTTGTTTACTGTGACATTATTCGTATTAATTTGGCTAGGCAAGCTCATGGTGCATTCAGAAATAACTCAGAATTCAATTTTATTTTATATTTTGTTATGTTGCAGCCCTATGCTAAATCATTTATCATATATACTCACGGATAAGTTCTCCCGCAGATAAGTCGGGACTTTATTTTACTGTATAATTTCTGGTATTTTATAACGTCAGTCCTATAAGTCGAATGCAGAATACTCACGCTATTGTTACAAGGGATTATGGTATGCTAATGCCCACCTGAGAGAGTAACTCACTGCCTTTTTTTATATCTGGGTGCGGCAATGCACTGTATCAGCGCATGCTACTAACCTCTCTCTTTCTCTCGCTCGTGCTCGCACTCTCTATTGTGCCTACGTAAGCACACTGTAGTATCCGATCTATTCCAAAGCACCGTTTGCACTAATTTGTGTTTTTTGTATCTCACACCCTCATACACCTTTATCATAAGAGCATCCCTTATCTATGATGGAGCATTCAATAAGAAGAAAATATGAGGCTTGTTTTAAATTAAACATCATTGAAGTAGCAGAAGAAATTGGTAACTGCGCTGCTGCAACCAAATTTGATGCGTCTGAGAAACTGATGCGAGATTGGAAGAGGCAAGAAGTGTCGCATTTTTGAACGGGCATATAAGTCGGGGTATGATTTTATGATCGATTTTTTGTGTTTCAAGATCCAACTTATACGTGAGCATATATGGTAATTCATTTTTTATTTTATCAAGGTCAAAAACAGGATTTTCACAAATGTTTGCAAATGTATTTAAAATAAGAAAACAAAGGAATTGCTTTAGAGCTTAGACACAGGAATGTGTCGAGGCACAAATCTAGGGAAGTCTACAAAAATGTATGCAGCATTGAAGGTTAACAAAAGCAGAGTGGCTTCCAAAATTATTAACTAAAATAAGTTTCGTTCAACCACAACTCTTCTAAAGCTGGCTGCCAAGCCAAACAGAGCAATTGAGGTAGAAGGGCCTTAGTAAGAAATTTGACCAAGAACATGATGGTCATTCAGCCAATGCTCCAGCGAATCTGTGCAGAGTTTAGAGAAACTTGCAGAAAGACAACCATCACTCCAAGACACCACTGATCTGAGTTTTAAAAACAGAGTAGCCAGATGAAAGCCTCTCCTCAGTAAGACACATGAAAGCCAGCTTGGAGTTTACATAAAGGAACCAAAAGGACACTCAGGCTGTGAGAAACAAGATTCTTTGGTGTGATGAAACCATGATTAAACTGTTTGGCCTCAAATGTAAATATCATATGTGGAGGAAACCAGGCACCACTCATCACCTGCATACTATTCCAACAGTGAAGCATTGTGGTGGCAACATAACATAATGCTGCTGGGTCGGAGATTAGGAGACTAGTCAGTGTATGGTAAAGCTGAACAGAGGAAAGTACAAAAGATATTCTTAATGAAAACCAGCAGAAAGCACTCTGGACATCTAACCGGGTTGAAAGTTTACCTTCCAGCATAACAATGACCCTAAGCAAAAACAACACTCTGTGAATGTCCTTAATTTGCCTAGGAACAGCATGGACTTGAACCCAATTGAACATCACTGAAGATACCTGAAAATAGCTGCCCACCAACAGTCTCCATTAAACCTGAAAGAGCTTCCAGAATCTGCAGGATCTTCAGAGAACAATGGCAAAAAAATCCACAAATCCAGGTGTGTGATGCTGGTTGTGTCATACTCAAGAAGACTCCAGTGCTTCAAGTAAGTACTGAGCAAAGGGTCTGAATACTTGTGTCTATGTGATATTTCAATTTTTTATTTTTAATGCAAAAATTTCTAAAATACTATTTACATTTTGTAATTCTGGGGTGAGTGTTGCTTGATGTGGGGAAAAATGATTTTAGGATAAGGATGCAACATAACAAAATATAAAAAAATATCTTTCTGAATGCTCTGTATATTCTACAAATTTTATAATTCCTTCCATATATTTTCTCTCAGAAGTTACAGTTTTTCCCACGATGGGAAATCCAGCCTAGCGTTCTGACTGTCAGGGTCCAGATTAGCAGAATTCTACTGTATATGTATAGAAAACGGTAAAAAGAGAAGCAGAATACTGGAAATATATTTTAGTAACCTCAACACTGTAGTGCCATTAAAAAACTTTAATAATCCATTTCACCCTCCATTTTCAACCAAATGAATAAAATTCAGTATTGCTAGGAAGAGAGCCGATCCCAGTGTTTGGAACTCTAAGTGCATATTATCTGGAAGGGATGCTCATAGTCATTTGTTCCAGGCCCTTTTACCAATTAACCTAACATATATTTCTTTTAGATTTGAGAAGAAAGCTGGAGTATCTAGGGAGTAATCCATGCAGACACAAGACCAAAATAAAAACAAGGAATGGACATAGAATTGAACCTAATCTTCTCTAACCATGGAGCAGCATTTACCTCGGAAGTCATTTGCATACCCAAACACCGTAGCAACATATCCACAGTTAGAAGCTGGACAGTACTGTGTATATGACTGATTTAATGAGACACAAATAGAAGTGCTAATAAACAGTATAATTCTACAACTTTCACTAAGGTTCGTGGTGTATATCGCCATTTTGGATTGATGTCCTAATCTGAAGTCAGACAAAACTCATACTTGACAGACCAGCCCAGAGTTTCCAAGTTGGAAATCTGACATAAATGGGAATTCCAGTTGAAAATTCCAACTAGAAACTCAGAAAGTCAGACTTCCTGCTTCAAATGGAATGCAGCATTACCACTGCATTTTCATTATGCGTGAGTCTCAATGTAGGTCATTTTTATTCATAAACAGTTGCAGTACATTAAGGCCATGTATTTGCTTACAGGCTGAACAAAAACAGCAGGATGTTCAATAGAATTGTTTCATTATATAATTTAGTAACACACTGGAAGACATCAAATTAATTACTTCAGTATAGTTTAAAATGAATTAGACCATTGCAGGACATGCTACCCTTGATACCCCACTGATTTAGATTTTCTAGTTAACCTAACATGCACATTTTTTGGCATATAGAAAAAAACAACAAAGTACCTAAAAAAAACCCTACTGTGCCACAGAGAGATTTTGCCAGTTCTAAAGTGGTCTGAGTCATGATGTGAACCCAGGACTTTGGTGCTGAGAGGCAGAAACTCTCACTAATGACTAAAGTGATACCCTGTTTAAACAATGCAATCAATTTATTTACTAAAGCTACTTAATTTGGTAGCATTGAGCACAAGGCAAGAATCTATGGCAGCTACCTGTCAATTTATCACAGGTTGCATTCAGATCACACACCTACAAAGTAACACATATTGTATGTACTTGATCTTTGACTCTCAAAAGTGGCAAAAGGGGTCCAGTGGGTACGTCTTTTTTCTCCAGTTGAATCTACTGTAACAATACTAGCTATGCCACTACCTGTCTAAGACTGCTTGAAATGTATGTAATTGATGTAGACCTCAATATTAACGTTTGAAGTGCACCATCGATTGAAATGAATTGTGTAATGCATGTAGTACTAAAATGCATTGCATTTCTAATTCTAACAGATTGCACATCATAAACATTTGTAGCCATAAAATTAATTACGGTATTACAAATGCTTGTGATGCACCATCTGTTGGAATCACAAAGGCAATGCATATGCCTTGGTTATATGCTATTTAGTATGATATTCATAAAAGCAGTGTTAATGTTAGTGATAAACCATCTGTTGGAATCGCAAATGCAATGTGATGCGCCATCTGTTGGAATGACAGAGACATTGCAACTGGAGAGACACACAGATATAGAGACACTTACCATTTTATTATGGTTGATTTGATTCCTTGATATGCATTATATACATCCATCCATCCATTATCCGACCCGCTATATCCTAACACTGGGTCACGGGGAGCCAATCCCAGCTAACACAGGGTGCAAGGTAGGAAACCAACCCCGGGCAGGGCGCCAGCCAACCACAGGGCACACACACCCACACACCACGGACAATTTAGGATTGGCAATGCACCTAACCTGCATGTCTTTGGACTGTGGGAGGAAACTGGAGCACAAGGAGGAAACCCACGCAGACACGGCGAGGACATGCAAACTCCACGCAGAGAGGACCCGGGAAGCGAACCTTGGTCTTCTAACTGTGAGGCGACAGCACTACCCACTGCACCACCATGCTGCCTGCATTATATACAGTTTGGGAACCCCTCTTAATTCTTTGGATTTATGTTTATCATTGGCTGAGCTTTCAAATTAGCAACCTCCTTTTAATATATGACATGCTTTATGGAAACAGTAGTATTTCAGCAGTGACATTAAGTTTATTGGATTAACAGAAAATATGCAATATGCATCATAACAAAATTAGACAGGTGCATAAATGTGGGCACCCTGACACAGATATTACATCAGTACTTAGTTGAGCCTCCTTTTGCAAATATAACAGCCTCTAGATGCCTCCTATTGCTTTTGATGAGTGTCTGGATTCTGGATGGAGGTATTTCTGACCATTCTTCCATACAAAATCTCTCCAGGTCAGTTAAATTTGATGGCTGCCGAGCATGGACAGCCTGCTTCATATCATTCCAAAGATATTCGATGATATTCAAGTCAGGGGACTATGTCGGCCATTCCAGAACATTGTACTTCTCCCTCTGCATGAATGCCTTTGTAGATTTCAAACTGTTGGAATATCCAACACCTGCATAACTTCAACTTTGTGACTGATGCTTGAACAATATCCTGAAGAATTTGTTGATATTGGGTTGAATTCATCCGACCCTCAACTTTAACAAGGGCTCCAGTCCCTGAACTAGCCACACAGCCCCACAGCATGATGGAACCTCCACCAAATTTGAAAGTAGGTAACAGGTGTTTTTCTTGGAATGCGGTGTTCTTCTTCCGCCATGCAATGCGCTTTCTGTTATGACCAAATAACTCAATTTTTGTCTCATCAGTCCAAAGCACTTTGTTCCAAAATGAATCTGGCTTGTCTAAATGAGCATTTGCATACAACAAGTGACTCTGTTTGTGGCATGAGTGCAGAAAGGGCTTCTTTCTGTAACCATTCTCACAATCCTGTGCATATGTCACTCCTGTATTTTTCTTGGCCTGCCTAGACCTGGGTTTAATAGCAACTGTGCCTGTGGCACAGTATACTCATATCCTGGGTATGACGTTAAACTGCATCTGGCCCTGCAAGCGGTCCCCCAACCTGCAGGGAAATCATGGGGGTTGGTGGCAGGATTGGCACTCCAGCCACCGTCAAAAAAACTTCACAAAGCTCCGAGACTATAGAAAGGACTCCTTTTTGCTCTCCGTGAAAGTAGCTCTGCTGCAGCCGCCCATAGGAAGGCTGCTCGCATCATGAAGGGGATGGGGGAAAGCCCTCAGGAGCCCCATCCCTGGAAGAGTCAAAACCGTCAGGTCTGTTGGGGATCGCCACTGGTGTGGTGCTGAGGCGTCACCTGCTGCACGGCAGCACTGGGGTCCCAATCTGAGGCGGCCCATACAGATGGGTGCATGGAACGTCTTGTCTCTCCGGCAAGATGATCATCTTCCTCTGCTGCCGGAGGAGCTGCATAAACTCCACATTTCAGTGGCTGCACTCTCTGAGGTGCGCAGACCGGGGACTGGCCAGATCTCTGTAGGTGGATACACCTTTTATTGGTCTGGTCGGTCTGATGGTTGTCATACTCGGGTAGTATCTGTTGTTGTAGCGGATTGGCTTCTTCCGATGGTGTCCGATGTCACTCCTTTCAACGAGCGTATTATGGGACTCAGATTATGGCACTCCCTGGGTGCCTTGTCTGTTGTCTCAGTGTATGCTCCGACCGCGGTGAGTGATGTCTCGGCAAGGAAGACATCACAGCTCGGTGGTTGATGGGTGCCCACGAGGTGAGACTCCTCTGCTCATGGGTGACTTCAATGCAACCACTGGCACTGACAGGGCTGGCTATGAGGATTGTCTCGGTCCACATGGGTCTGGTGACTGTGGTGAAAGTGACTCCATGTTCCTTGACTTTGCAAAAGGTCAGGGGCTATGAATCGCTGGATCCTGGTTCCAGTGCCCTGAACCGCATTGTTGGACTTGGTACTCCAATACTGGTGGTGCGGTGAAGGAGATTGATCACATCCTTGTGGGCAGATGCTGGAAGCTCTTGCAAAACTGCAGGGTCTACAGAAGTGCCCAGTTTGTAAATTCTGACCACAGACTTGTTGTTGCTACCCTTAGGATCCAGCTTAGGTCCACTAGGTTACCACCTACTAGGAAAATGAGCCTGGACTTGGCCAGACTCCAAGACCAGGCTGTTTCTAATGAGTTTGCATGCAGTTTATTTGAGGAACTTTTAGATTTGGGTACGACTGCTGATCCTAATATGATGTGAGAGACCTTCCATGACAAGACCCTGAAGGTTGCTGAGGATTGTGTTGGTGTTACCGGTCTTCCCAGAAGGAGGTGTTTCATCTCGCAGGGCACCCTGGATATCATTGTGAGGAGTCACAGCACACGACTCAATGGCAACTCTGCTCTGTACCGGTAACTGAGAAAGACAGCTGCGAGGGCTCTGAGGCCAGATAAAGAGGCGTTTATTAGAGGAATCTGTGAGCAAGTGACACACCATCTGTGGTCTAGCGATCCACGTCCTGCTTACAGAAGAATCGAAGCATTACGCCCATCTGTTCCTCAGAGAATCGCAGTCAGGGCAGCTAATGGAACGGTTCTTACGGATGACACTGCAGTTGTGACCCAATGGGCTGGCTACTTTGAGCAGTTGTTCAAATCTGATCTTCCAGCTAGGACATTGGATATCTCTGGGTCCACGGTCCTTGAGGCTGACCCTCCAATTAGCTGTGAACCACCCAATCTCACTGAGATTGCACAGGTGGTGAACCAGCTGAAGGGGGAAAAGGCTGCATGGATCTGTGGTATCCGGTGTGAACTTCTCCAGGCTGGTTTTAAGGCTTTCCTCCTGGCATTGCAAGCAATCTTTGCTTCCATTTGGGAGACTGGCATCATCCCAACTGAGTAGAAAATGGGACTTGTCGTTCCTATCTGGAAAGGGAAGGGTGATCGCCTGGATTGCAGCAACTACAGGGGGATAACATTGCTCTCGGTGCTGGGTAAGGTCCTTGCTAGTGTCGTCCTCAATAGGATCCGTGATCACTTCCTCACCTACCAGCAACCGGAACAGTCTGGTTTTACACCTAAGAAGTCTACCATCAATCGCATCCTGGCACTGAGGGTTCTCATGGAGCGCAAACGTGAATATCGGCAGAGTTTCTTTGCAGCCTTTGTCGATTTTTGCAAAGCGTTAGACTCAGTTGATCGAGCTGCCCTGTGGGACATCCTGAGGGTTTGCGGGATCCCCTCGAGGTTGCTGGATATCATGGCCGGCCTGAACACTGGTACTGTGACTGCTGTGCAGAGTGGCGGCAGGACCTCTGCATTTTTCCCAGTTTATTCTGGGGTTCGTCAGTGGTGTGTTCTTGCTCCTACTCTGTTCAATACTTGTATGGACTGGGTGTTGGGCAAGGTTGTGGGGTCCAGCGGCTGTGGGGCATCTGTTGGTAAAGAAAGATTCACGAATCTTGACTTTGCCGACGATGCTGTGATCTTCTCTGAGACTCTGATAGGTGTGCTCGAGAGACTGAGTGAGGAGTCTGAGTGTCTAGGCTTGTGAGTGTCCTGGATAAAAACCAAGATCCAGACCTTTAATGTCCTCTTGGGCACAGCCATCAGCAGTGTGTCTGTTTGCAGACAGAGTGTTGACCTTGTTGAGAGGTTTACTTACCTTGACAGTGACATTCATGTCTCTGGTGACTCTTCCTATGAAGTCAGTAGTCGGATTGGGAGAGCATGGGGGTCATGAGGTCGCTGGAAAGGGGTGTGTGGCGCTCCCGATATCTATGCAAAAGGACGAATGTCCAAGTCTTTAGAGTCCTGGTGCTTCCTGTCTTTCTTTATGGTTGCGAGACATGGACGCTATCCAGTGACCTGAGACGAAGACTGGACTCCTTTGGTACTGTGTCTCTCTGGAAAATTCTTGGGTACCGTTGGTTTGACTTTATGTCGAATGAGAGGTTGCTCATGGAGTCCCAAATGAGGCACATTACCTGCATTGTGAGGGAGCGTCAGTTACAGCACTACGGATATGTGGCACATTTCCCCCGAGGGTGATCCGGCTCATAAGATCCTCATTGTTGGGGACCCAAGTGGCTGGACCAGGCCAAGGGGTTGCCGACGTAACACCTGGCTGTGGCAGATAGAGGGTCATTTCTGGAGGGTGGGACTGGATCGCGTGTTTACCTGGGGGGTTGCAAACCGGGATCCCGTGTTGCTTTGTCGTGTAGCAGGTGCAGCAACGCACTGTACCAGTGCATGCTCCCCAACTTGACTTGACTTGTGCCTATGGCCTTCCATTTCCTGATTACATTCTTTACAGGTGAAACTGACAGTTTAAAATTTTGAGATAGCTTTTTGTAGCCTTCCCCTAAACCATGATACTGAACAATCTTTGTTTTCAGATCTTTTGAGAGTTGCTTTGAGGATCTCATGCTGTCACTCTTCAGAGGAGAGTCAAAGAGAAGCACAACTTGCAATTTACCACCTTAAATACTTTTTCTCATGACTGGACACACCTGTCTATGAAGTTCAAGGCTTAACAAGCTAATACAACCAATTTGGTGTTGCAATCAGTATTGAGCAGTTACATACATTAAAATCAGCAAAATTACAAGGGAACTCAAATTTCTGCACAGCCAGTTTTTCACATTTGATTTAATTTCATATATCTAAATACTGCTTCACTAAACATCTTTGTTTGGAAAACACCCCAGTACTCAGATGTTCCTAGGAAATGAAAGACATACCATTGTTATCTTTTTTGTTGAAAGTAGAGTAAATTATTATGCTGGCTGAGAGGGGGTTCCCAAACGTTTTCATATGACTGTGATAGTAATATTTATAATTATTAAATTACACTGTATATAATGTATTAATGTATATCAAACAGCTATTGACTATAACACTGTTCAGTTAGTGTTATTACTATGTCACAGTTAATTCAAAATACAAAAATATGGGTATCAGTTCTTTATTATGTTAAAGATGTTAATATACATACTCACTAATCTGAGGATAAGTACAACCACTGCTGGAGAAAGAGCCTTTATGTCCAGCGACCACAAACTCTGGAAATTTTCATGCAAATAATAGAGAGTCCTCTTTAGACTCAGAATTGATATGACAGCTGGCTTTAATATAATACTTTTATTATTTTTACTATTTAGGAAGTTTAAGCACCTTAACTTACTAAAAAACATTTTGTCTTAAAAGCTACAGGATTCTTGGCAAAACAGTTAGAGTTCTTTCCTCTGAGATGAAAACAGCCAAACCCTTTTATGTCTTCCTATGGCATGTGTCTAGAGGGAGCAGGGCTTTTACCTCCACTCTTTACCTTCCTCTGTCTTTACTCTTGAGTTGGTTCCCCTTCATATCTAGTCTCTCTTTTGGAAATATGCCCCTTGTGATACATTTCAGGTCCCCTCCTTATATTTCTGCTCCCAGCATATGTGCAATATAATTGAATCAGACTGGTATATAACGTATATTTTTACAATATTCAGTAGTACATATAAAATCCCAATTCCAAAAAAGTTGGGACGCTGTAAAAAAAACATAGAATGAAATGATCTGTAGATCAAGTAAACCTGTATTTGATTTATAACTAGCTGTCACCCTCAGCTCCGCCCATGTAGTAGTGAAACAGGGCAAACTTTAAGAATCAATTTAAAAAAAATAATAATAATTCTGGCCAAGCAGAAGGTAGGTACGCTCCGATGTCGAATGTTGTCACTGTATTTGATTGTGTTCAGCTCTGATGGGAGAGCGTCCCCCATGTGGGGAGAAAAGCACTTGGCTGTGATATCTTTGGCAGTCAGCAGCTACCCTCTAAAACACACGTACCTCTGATCTCTCTCTCTCAAAAATGTCAAACGTTACTCCTTAACAATCTGTAGATGATAATGTCACAGAGGCATTGCTAGCTAAGCGTAGGCAAGGTACACTCAAACACATGACAGGAGGCTGGTGTGTGAGTGTGGAGGTCCACCCCACACCCCACCTCCCCTCAGGCCACAGCCTCTCTCTTGGTACCACAAGCAAACTATGATACTTAACGCAATGAGAGAAGTTGCAAAATCAACCAGAATATTGAAGCAAATTATAGAAAAATACCCAATCTAAATCCGTTGAGTAGATCTCTTGTGAAAAGCGGACAGACAGACATTAGATTTTATATATACAGTGATCCCTCGCTATATCGCGCTTCGAATTTCGCGGCTTCACTCCATCGCGGATTTTAAATGTAAGCATATCTAAATATATATCACGGATTTTTCGCTGGTTCGCGGATTTCTGCGTACAATGGGTCTTTTAATTTATGGTACATGCTTCCTCAGTTTGTTTGCCCAGTTGATTTCATACAAGGGACGCTATTGGCGGATGGCTGAGAAGCTACCCAATCAAAGCACGTATTACATATTAAATAAAACTCCTCAATGATATACGATATGCTTCCCGTGCGGCGCTTCGCACACTTAAAAGCTCTAGCAGCACGTATTGATTTTTGATTGTTTACTTTCTCTGTCTCTCTCTGACATTCTCTGCTCCTGACGAGGGGCTGTTTGCACAGAGGCTGTTTGCTTAGAAGATATGGACGCTCCTGTAAAAAATGCTGAAAGACTACCTTCACATTGATCCCTTCATTGCAGCTGCTTTATCGCGGAGCTTCACATACATAAAAGCCCAACAGCCCTATTGATTTTTGATTGTTTACATTTCTCTCTATCTGACATTCTCTGCTCCTGACGCCACTCCTTTGAAGAGGAAGATATGTTTGCATTCTTTTAATTGTGAGAAAGAACTGTCATCTCTGTCTTGTCATGGAGCACAGTTTAAACCTTTGACTAAAGGGTGTTATTTCATGTCTAAAGGGCTCTAATAATGTTAAAAAACGCATTTAGAAGGTTGTAAACAGGTTTTCAATGCTCTAACTGCGAAAATAATAGATTTATAAATAAAGAATCCTACTTCGTGGAAATTCATTTATCTGTCTGGAGCGGATTAACCGCGATAAACAAGGGTTTACTGTATAACTGTGCGGAGAATATTTATAAACAGTGTGGGAGAGTTTCTAAGGGCTTAAAATACATAAAAATAACCATACAAACATATGGTTTCTACTTCGCGGATTTTCACCTATCGCGGGGGGTTCTGGAACGCAACCCCCGCGATCGTGGAGGGATTACTGTATATCTATAGATTGAACATAAAAAATATATTAGATGTTGAAAGTGAGACATTTTGTTATTTCATGAAAAATACTGAATTTTGAATTTGATGGCAGCAACACATCTCGAAAAAGTTGGGACAGGGGCAACAAAAAGGCTGTACAAGTAATTTGTACTAAAAAGAAACAGCTGGAGGAATATTTTGCAACTAATTTGGTAAACTGACAAAAGGTCAGGTCAGTAACATGATTGGATATAAAAAGAGTATCTTAGAGAGGCACAGACTTTCATAAGTAAAGATGGGCAGATGTTCACAAATCTGCAAAAAACTGCATCTACAAATTGTGTAACAATTTCAGAATAATGTTCCTCAGCATAAAATTGCAAAGACTTTGAATATCTCATCTCCTACAGTACATAATATCACCATATGATTCAGAAAATCTGGAGAAATCTCTGTATACAAGAGACAAGGCAGAAAATCAATATTTGATACCCGTGATCTTTGGGCCATCAGGTGGCACTTCATTAAAAACAGGCCTGATTCTGTCATGGAAATCAATGCATGGGCTCAGGAACATTTCCAGAAATCATTGTCTGTGAACACAGTTCGCTGTGCCATCCACAAATGCAGGTTATAACTCTATCATGCAAAGAAAAAGCCATATGTGAACATAATATAACAGGGGGTGCCCAAATGACTGAGGAGCCCTGGCCCTCAGCACTTCCACCACATGCTTTCGGGTGCACAGCTGGCACTTCCAGCACACCAGGGAGGGCCGGTGGAAGGTTATCGGGAGGCACGTCCGGGTCAGCATAAAAGGGGCTGCCTCCCTCCATTCGATGGCTGGAGTCGGGTGGAAGAGGACAGAGCTCGGAGGAGAGGAATGGAGGCACACCTGAAGAGAGAGATGCATTGGAAAGGCCTGGGTTTTGGGGGAGTATTGGGTTGTGTGCTGTGTTGCACTTGTAAATAGTCCTGTGAATAAATGTGTTGTGGTGCTTTGAACGATGTCTACCTGTCTGTGTCCGGGCTGTATCCCACACTAAAAATAAATTGAACTGAAAACCCATTTTTGAACATACAATTGGAGGTGTAGGCATGAATGTAACAGCTGATAGTTCCCTTCCAAATATTAATGGTAAATGGACAGAATACAGAGTACAAATAAGTGAAGTAAGGTGATGGCTATCAGTGGATTCTTCAAGGATGTATAATAGCACTATTACTCTTCCCAATTTATGTTACTTCTAGGTTTAATAATGTGTAATATTAGTATTAATATTGATTCTGGTCTGTCTAATTTGCTTCCATATTCATTCAGGACATCATCTAGATTTATTCTATGCTGGTATGTTACAATTGTTTAGTGCATTGGCTTATAAGTTTCAGGTCACAAAACCATTTTACAGTATTTGATATCTGTAATGTAATTACAATGCTGCCATTTCCAAATCATCGAGACAAAAAAAAAATCACCAGCCTAAAAATAGGAAGAAATAGTAATAAATAAAAACAAAATACAATAATCTGGGGCCTTATGTATAAACGGTGCATATGCACAAAAATGTTGCGTAAGAATGTTTCTACATTCAAATCGCGATGTATAAAACCTAAACTTGGTGTAAAGCCATGCACATTTCCACGGTAGCTCATACCCTGTTGTATGCAAGTTCTCTGCTCGGTTTTGCAGACTGGTGGCACCCAGCGTCAAAGCAGTGCTACTGTTCCTGTGTGGTTATCCTTTCTTTTTTAGATCCACATCCCTGATGAGGCTTTATAAATACACTGAAATTAACCACATATTGTTTATTAGTTTAATGCATCTGATTGTAATTAACCTGTAACAATATAATGGTCCACAGAATGGTCAAATTATTCCAAATACCATAACTGCTTTAGCATTGTTACTCTCACTGCACCTCAGATACCACATCGGATCATCTTTTTCCATATTACTATCACTGCACCATTCAAAGTATTTATATTGCTGTATCTAAGTGTGAATCACAGCTGTACAGCAACTGATCAGAAAGAATTATCGGTATACAGCATCAAGCACAATCTGCCTTAGCCATGCTGTCTATTGAACTGCTCTCATATGACAAATGCTTCAGAGCCTTTCCTGTACTGACCTCACAGTTCAGAAACAGTTTCATCCCAAGAACTCTAAACGCACTCAATCAGTCCATCAAGTGCTCCTTGTAGAACGCTTTGTACTTATTAGTACAATCACCTCACTGTAAACTTGCACTACAGTTATAATATTGCACAACCTGAGCCACTTTATAAAGCGCATATTTACATATGATGATGATATAATTTTTAAGATGAAATGCAGCAAAATATGTTTATTATATTATACAGATAAAACTTTAACTTTAACTACATGGTGCCGCAGCGCTAGCGAGCCACTGGCGCTCCGTTCATGAATTGTTTCTGCCTCGCTTTGTATTCTTGCTGGTGCTGATGCAACACTGGAAGGATAGATGGATAGAATAATTAAACACGTACTATGAAGATATTTCAATGTTCCT
>JANRMT010062819.1:12149754-12177837 GCA_026402145.1 Polypterus bichir lapradei
TCATTTATTTTTCAACAGGACAATGACCCCAAACACACCTCCAGGCTGTTTAAGGGCTATTTGACCAAGAAGGAGAGTGATGGAGTGCTGTAAATGGTCATGAAAATAAAGAAAATACATTGAATGAGGAGGTGTGTCCAAACTTTTGGCCTGTACTGTATATATATGAAGCCATAACAAAATTAATTATTAAACAAAAGGAAAAGGATTGAGTGTAACACAAGGATTAACTAAATGCAACTTAAAGCAGAAAGTGCAAGAAGTCTCTGCCTCATCTTAAAGAAGATACCAGCATATTTTTCCAATGTTAAAATGAGGTAAATGAGTAACAAACACTCCTCTAGAAAGCAAGGAAGCAAAGAAAAATCTTTGGGAAAGCCTACATATACCCCTCCTATGAAGCAGTGTTAAAATCAATAGGACAATCCACAAAACACTCCTCTTAACAAAGTGGTGTTTAGAATAATGGGAGAAGAGTCAGAATTTACTGGTGGTGCTAGTTGATTGAAGGAGGTGATAAAGTTCTGCATATTATTAGTCAGATGATGTGATGGTTTAGATGAGGTAATGGTAATAGAAAAATAATTAAAGATAATGAATTGTTTATTTGATTGCTCACTACATGGACTGAGACATTTGTGCCTAACACTGTGCAAATAAAGAAACATTCTGTATGCTCATCCGGGATCCATGACTGCCTTCTTTAAAGATATAGGAAAGTTGTTTTGTTTTATTGTGTGCGCATTCTCCAGTTTTGCACTGCTTTGTTTTACCAGGAGAAAGAACAACCTGAAGGAGTTCTATGACATGAGCAGCTTTCCAAAGTTACTCTCCCATTTGCCATAAACCCACATCAGTATTTAAGTGTAAAAAGCAAGCCAACATTTTTCAATCAGCTGGAACCATAAAATATAACATTAAGTCAAAAAGATTTTCTCTATTCACTGTAGATAATTTTACTTAATTATGCTGGTAAATGGCAGGCAGTATGTTGGACTTAACAAGATACTGTCCACATCACCAGTCTACTGTCATTTTGGCAGTCTGAGCAGCTCACACACCAAAAATGGATGTACCGTATTTACTTTTGTGCAGCTGCATATGTGTTCTTTCACTGCCTTTTCACTTTATCAGTGTCCGTCTAACTGACCATCTTTTTGCAGCTGACTGCCAGCTCCCACCTTATTTTGTTTAAAGTTTGGTACAGTGCAGGCTTGTTTTTTGTGCACATAGCTCATTTGTGAAGCAAAGTGATGTGACACATTGCCTGGTAAAAGGCTCATAAGTCACATCACCAGGCACATTGTCTTTCCCTGACAATCAAAGGCTATCTTTCTCCAAATAGGGAATAGTGTCTAGTACTGTATATATATATTTTTAATACATAAATAGCCATCCAAAATCAGATTTCTCAGTATATGAAGTGCACAGCCTAGTATTCATTTTTATATGGGGAAGGAGGAGACGTGAGATGGACATTCTGGACGGAGCAATCTGCGAGTGAATGTAGCTCACTTTCAGTGTCCTTCCATTTTCACAAAGAAATCCCACCATTTGTTCTCACAATTGCATACATTGTCAGGTCTGCTGTGTCTGGTTTTCAGTGAGCCATCATGCACCTCTGAGCTCAATTACTCCATTTACTATGTGCCACTTTGCATGTTCTTCCTTCCTACATCGGATTCTTGCAGGCTGTGTACTTCAGATTCCACTATATGTGAAAAACATTGCATTGCCATTTGAAGTGAGTTTATAGCTGTTTTTTTACCTAACTGAAATAACTACAATACCTACAGTTTTTAGATTTCGTGTTCTTTACCTCATTTTTCATAGTGAATCAACGTGAATAATTGCAAGAGTGACATTTTTTCATTGATTATTTTATAGTTGTCTGCTAAAGATAGAAAGCAACTTACATCTGGGAATCAATGTTCAGTAATGTCAATAACAATGGTAGAAAGTAAAAGGGATAGGCAATTGCAGTCAAGTGCAAGCCGAGGGAAAGAGAGCGATTTACACCTGGATACCAACATTCAATGATATTTGCTTATGGCAGTAATTAGGGCATCTTTCATGTAAAAAAGAAATAAAAATATCATCAGTTACATTTTCTAAATAGAATTTCAAAGTTGCAACAACATGGGCATTTGAAGTGCAGCAATTTAGGGAAAGTCAAAGAAGGCTAGAAATGTGACATGCACACTGATAAAATAATCAAAGATTAAATAATTAAAGACTTGGCATTGGCTGTTGCACTTTTAATTTCAAAACTATAATTTTTCTTTCATCACTTTACAAGGACAGAATGGGCTATAAGAGTACAATGAAAAACTCTATGGCTTCTGCTGTCATGTACCTAGCTGTAGAGCTATAAGAAGTACTTGGCTGAACTGAAGAAAACAAAAAGGTATGCTCTTTACTATTAATGCTTAGCGACTCTTAGATTATATAACTGCTATTGCTAAAAGACTGTGCTATATCATGGAAAGGAGAAATAAAATACAAGTTGGTGGCTAAGTATAGTATATACTGGGCTTCTCAAGTAAATTCTTGGGGTACCATTGTGGTTGCTGTTTTTCATTACTACAAGTTTCACAAATCAACAGGTCAGTCTTATTTCTAATTAACTTAATTGCTGTATTCGTTACAGCAGCACGGTGGTGCAGTAGTAGCGCTTCTGCCTCGCAGTAAGGAGATCTGGGTTTGTTTCCCAGGTCCTCCCTGCATGGAGTTTGCATGTTCTCCCTGTGTCTGCGTGGGTTTCCTCCGGGTGCTCTTGTTTTCCTCCCACAGTCCAAAGACATTCAGGTTAGGTGCATTAGCGATCCTAAATTGTGCTTGGTGTGTGGGTGTGTGTGTGTGTGTCCTGCGATGGACTGGCACCCTGCCTGGGATTTGTTCCTGCGTTGTGCCCTGTGTTGGCTGGGATTGGCTCCAGCAGACCCCCATGACCCTGTGTTAGGATATAGCGGGTTGGAAAATGACTGACTTACTGTATTAGCTATCCATTTTTTCCTCTTATTTTGTATTTAACAAAATGTGCTAGAATGATATTTACACATAAATGAGCATTTTTTTCATAGCTTTAAATGTTTAGGTTTTCTATTAACATGTTTTTAATTCACACTTTTTGTAGAATTTCCATCCTGAATTGATCTGTATATTTGTCAATTAATTATGATCAGTACAGTCAGTCAGTCAGTCATTATCCAGCCTGCTATATCCTAACACAGGGTCACGGGGGTCAGGTGGAGCCAATCCCAGTAAGCATAAGATGCAAGGCAGGAACAAATCCTGGGCAAGGCACCAGCCCACCACAGGATCAGTACAGTCATAGGTTCAAATGGCACAGAATGCTAAAGAAGAGCATCAACTTTAGAATCATATTTATTTGCGTGGTAATTAGTAAGGAAAGGATTAAATAATCAAAGCATCAACAAAACAGCAAAATCTTAAAAAGCAAGAAAAAGAAACATAATTTTCCTCATTGTAACTCATACACATGCTTGTTACTTCCCAATAATAATGCAGCCAGCTCATTTTGTCATTCTTGGATTATCAGAAAAAGGTAGCAACTGGAAAATAACAGCTAATTTAATGAAGACAGAAGTCCCGTTAAAAATATAAGCTGGTTGGCTTGAACACCTGTAGTTACAGTGGTCCACAGGACCAAACTTGAGAACCACTGAATTAAGTCTTTTCTCATTAATTAGCAGACAAATAAATACAGAATTGAAATAGCTGCTCTCCTTTAGCATTCAGTGTAATTTGCACCTAGTCTGTACTGTTTTTCACTTAATGGTCAGAATTTGTACACAATTAAGTAAGAAGACTCCACAGAAAGAGGTGAAAGAAAATTGTGTTTATAAAGCTATGGGAAAAAATAGATGTTTCTGAATTTCTACTAAATGAAAATATCCCTCTAGAGCCCCTTTCTGAATACAAAATAAGAGCTGAATAAGAACTCACTAAGTAAATGGTTTGATCAGTTAGACATAAAGGTGACTCTGACCCAGTCTGCATGTCATGTACCCCATTGGCTTGTTTAATGCAGCTGGTAAACAAGAGGTTTATTCCAAAGTTATCAAAAGAAATTAGATAAGTGAAATGACCTTCCTGGTACAGGCATCATACATCTAAATGCCATTCTTGTTTTGTAAACCTATCTCTGATCAGGGGCAAATTACTGTTTATTCTACCATTGATTAAATAGATTTTTAGATCATGATAAAATAGCTTTAAACATTCAGTGGATGATGGCAGACTATTGAAAACTGCTATAAAATGAGTAATTTGTTTAAAATGCCATAGTTCAAAACAATTCATGTATATTTTTGTGATGTGTTCACTTAACTATATCTTAAGTAATACCTCTGTACTGTATATACAATATAATCATATAAGCTTTTCAACTGAGTGCAAGAAACCATTAAAAATCAATAATCAGATCATTTTTAAAATTGATGCTGACCATGAAGTCATTATATGTTCTTCAGAAAAAATAATTATAGAGGACAAAAAATCTTACATAAGTGTGTTTTTGCATAGTTAAAATAAATTTATATTTACATAACTACATACATATGACAGAACTGGGACTGCTGCCTCCCACTTCCTGAGTTCTTTGATTAAACTTTGAAAACAACTCTTCTGAAAGTAAGAGTAAAACAATTATTTCTTCAGTTTATAACCTTATGCCAATGAACAATATTTTCATATGCTAGATATGTTTATTTATTTTGTTTGTAAAACAAAAGCATTGTTTTTATCATATTTTAGGAGTTGAATCTTAGAATATTATTTCAAGAGAAAAGCAAAGAGGTTATGATAAAATAATATTATTAATTTTATATGCTTGCATTGTATATTATTTCAATTTGAATTCTCCTTTACTTTTGTATGGTTTTATTTAGCTGTTTATTTTATTAAAATGTACTTTATGTAATCTTAATGTTTTCTGTTTCCTTGAAGAGGCTCTTTCCTTTTTATCCTGCGGTTATCATTTTAATTAAGATAAAATAACATATTATTAAAAAGAATAGCTCTAATGCAAACTGTCTAAAATATTAGAGTTAATATCTGCTTGCTTCAGTATTTTCTTATATCTTTAATCATAAACGATGTATTAAATATCACAATTGATTTCAGATTTCAGCAGTTCAGTGTCTGTTTAAAAATCAAGAACTAAAGTTATGCTAAGGGTAACAGTATTTCTAATTATGAAAACAGCAAGAATGTTACAAAAATTGAAAATAGTTCAGCTTAAGTGATGAAAAAAATCATACTTTTATTATTACTGCCTTTGCTCATCCTGAAGAGAGTTTCTTATGAATAAACCTGTAGGATCGTACTACAAATTACAGTAGTATATCAACAGTATACTATATTGGAGGTTATGCTGACTTAAAATTGTGACCACATACATTGCAGTCTCTGAATCTCTCACATTAACAGAAAATGTTCTTTAGTAATATTTTGAGTTCTTCATTAAATAATTACTTTATTAGTAGTGATACAAAATGTGTCTTTCTACAGCTTATTTGCCAATGGCAATCACAGATGTGCGATTTTTTTTAATCCAGTTTTTATTCTTGAATAAATGCACACTTCTTTTATTATACCATGTCTTCATTTGGTAACTAACAGTGTGAACATGACTGAGAGAACAAAACTGAATAAAAAATGCTAACTTTTAAAAGTTCCATAACTTTGCACAGGCTGTTAAGACTGAAAGAAAATGAATGTTATTTTATAAATGTAATAATAATAATAATAGCAGCTCATTACTTAAAGTGCTAAATGTAGGGAGAACCTAGGAATTGATTATCGAAGCAGCAGTTCTTAACCCTGCTCTAACCAAGCAGATATCTATGATATGGCCACGTTTCCACTATCAAACACACGCATGCATGCACTTCATCTGATTTTACATGTGTAATTTAGTCAGTCTTTTACGGAAGCCGAGAAAGGACATGCTAGTCTTTCACAACTTTGGCAAGGAAAAAAGAATACCTGGAAAAAAATTAATTTAGATACGTGGAAAACATGCAAGTTGTAGGACTCAAAGCCAGGATGTTAGATCCATGAATCCATACAGATAACCACTGCACTATGTCACATATGCATTAGTTAAATGTGAATAAATATTAATTATAACTTGATAGTTCATGTGCATAAACTACCTGAGGTCACTGTGACTTGGTGATTCTGGGACTTTATAGTAGATGGGCAAAGCAAAAAGAACAAAGAAATGATGTGAACATATAGTTGTGTGTAATGTATACAGTGATCATTTCTTAAAGGTTTTAAGACAAGGTTTGACATGCAGTCCTGCAAGTTTTTATTAATATATTATTATTTTTGTAATGTTTATGTTAGTGACATTTCCTATTATTAGCACATTCTATCATTCCTATAATAGATGCAGTCTGTTTGAATTTGGCAATGTGTGCACCTTTCTGAACCTGCACTGCAGGGTGCTACATATAAAATAAATTGAAATGAGCTAAATATTGTGCATACCCAGATATATGCAATAAATAAACAGAGCTTTTTATACTAAGAAATTTTTAATTTTGAAGAACAGTATCTTTTGAATACAAATTAGGAAAAATTAAACAGTAAATACACATAAATGCCATAACTTTTGTAAGGAAGTTGCACTATAGAATACAATTCCAATTATGCAGTTCAACACATCAGAACATTTTCAAGTGACAAAGCTACTTCTTCCCTTTTGATGAGTACTCCTCAGATGCCAAATGAGTTTCCAGTGTGGAAAAAACGCATTTCTTTATTCACACACTTGCAGGTTAAAAGTTTAGTTCTTCCTACGTAAAAGAGGTGGGAAAGTACATTCAACTACTTATAAAATATGTATGAGAAAAAACAAGATCAGTGACTTCATAATTTATTCTGATTGTGTAGTTAGTCTTTTATTGCCATTTTTTCCGGTGTATGCTAAATTTCTTCTCCTGTCTTAAAAAGATCTTTCATATTTTGTTGATTCACATGTTCTGCTTATGCTTATCATCTTTTTTCCCAGTTCATCAAACTTTTTTCTAATTCTGTTTTTTTGGAAAAAAATATCACAGAGCCTATGCAGACTGTATAAAGGTTAAAGCTGACAAAATATTTTGATGCCATTTGAATAAAATGTTGTAATTTGGAGATGTACTGGGAGAATGTTTCTGAATACAAAGATGATTTAAGGTTCCTTTCACCAGAATGCATTATTTTGCCAGTTCTTCCCCTTTATTTAACATGTTGCCCTGTATTCTAGCCTCTTTTAACAATTCTTTAATTCAATATCTTATAAAAAGCTTTTTTAAACTCAACATAAACATCAGATTTTTAAAGGCATCTTAAATCTCATCATTTGTTTTCTCATTAACTTATAATACATTAATATTGCAATTTCTCTGCCTGCTCGCTATACTCAAAATGGTTGTAAGCCTCAAAAATGAAAATCAGGCCCATACTTCTACATAGGTCTGAACAAACAGTGTAGGCCTTTCCTGTGCAAATCATGTTACTCTAAAGACAAGATGTAAGCTAATGGCCTGCCCAAAAAAACAAAAAGAAAAAAAAACTACAAAAACAGCAACAAAAAAAATTTCAAAAACAAAACTGAACCAATTGATATAACAAAAACTTTGGTCTCAAGAAGCAGTAAAGAAGTTCAGAATCCCCATATCAATGATTTAATCACAGCCGAAATGTCCAGAAACTAAATAAACCATCCAGTATCACATAAATTCAAAAAGTGAGCAGATACAAAGAAACATTAACAAGGAGCCCTTTGATAGGCCGTTGATCCTTAACTACTGCTAGTGGGTGGTTCCACCGATGTAGTGTCAGGTGGCCACACCCTCCTAAGCTTCAACATATAAAGAGTAAGACACTCTTACAAATATATAAACAAAACACAATATAAAGTAATTACTGAACAAAATAATATTTACAAAAAAGGCAACCAGATCTATACTAATAAACGGCAAAGCCCTCACTGACTCACTCACTCACTCACTCACTCACTGACTCATCACTAATTCTCCAACTTCCCGTGTAGGTAGAAGGCTGAAATTTGGCAGGCTTATTCCTTACAGCTTCCTTACAAAAGTTGGGCAGGTTTCATTTCGAAATTCTACGCGTAATGGTCATAACTGGAAGCTGTTTTTCTCCATTTACTGTAATGGAGATGAGCTTGAAACCCGCGGGAGTGGAGTTTCGTGTGACATCATCACGCCCCCCACGTAATCACGCAGTACGTAGAAAACCAGGAAGAGGCCCAAAAAGCGCTGAAGAAAACATGCATTATATAATTGAGAAGGCAGCGAAACAATAAGAAGCAAGCGAGTGACATATACAACCATATTCATGAGTTCTGCTACTTCGGAAACAAAGCACGATGTAAACCTAAACTTTAAATTAAGTTCATAGACAGGCTGCCGCTGCCGTTTGTAATTTAGTGCCTGCCCATATAAGGCCGTCCGTCAGCGGCAATCCAATAGCAAACTGCCACGGGTAAATATTCACGGGTGAAGGACTGTGCTTATGCAGAGGAAGATGAGATGGTCAGGGTGGTGTTTGGCACAAACTCAGCGAAACTGCAAGAGAAAGTTTTAAGTGCCAGGACTTCGGTAACATTAAATACAGCCATGGACATCGCACGAGATGGCACCAGCACAGCTGGGAACCTTCGATGCATGTACACCCAGCGGCTCACGTGAACTGACGCAGTGCCCAGACAAAAAGCAACAGTTCCAAAGAGCGCTGAACAAAAACCGAATTACACAATTGAAAAGGCAGCAAAAAATATGAAGCGTCTGATACATACAAGCATATTCATAAATGCAGCTACTGCAGAAACAAAGCACACGGTGGAAAAAGTCAATGTCCCGCTAAAGGAAGACAGTGTAAAAAAAAAACCCGTGCATGCAGTGTTTCAGGTCTCAGATAAAGAAGAAGACGACCTGTTTATTGATGCAGTAAGAAACGAATCGATGCATGTAACCTGACATCTTTACAACGACTGACAAACACGGAATGTAACTTGAACACAACACATCCTACAAATACGAACCTGATTGAAAGAAATAATGATAATCAAATCCTTGATGACAGCAACACTCAGTAACATGTATATTGACAGTCATGTTACGTTATTTTTAAAATGTTCCCTTTTCTTTTTCATTACTTTATTAACACACTACTTCTCCGCTGCGAAGCGCGGGTATTTTGCTAGTTTTTAATAATTAGAAGTCAATCATTGTTAGGTATATCATTTCACTGCGACTAGCTACAGTTTTCTTCATATACCTAGCATTAACTATGGATAATTGGCATATATCAGAGTATTTTATGTGCAGCATGACTACCTGAGTCATTCAAAAAATGTTAATATTCATGACATAGCAGTCATGTGGAATTGGATATTATATTAAATGATGTAGAGGAATGGTCTGATTGTCATCTCTGCAGACCTTTTTCAGATAAGCGAAACTCCGTTGTTAAAAAATTTCGGAAACATTTTTTGTATCTGTGCCTATGATTTGACATTATTTTTCTTTGTATTTTTTGAGCATGTTCGTTGTTTATTGATCTTGTTATTTTCTTTATTTTTAATGTTGTCAGTTATTTTCAGGGCCATGCAGTTTTAACATTTATTTAGCAGGTAGATAAGTAGAAACATACCTTCACCATTTGCCATAGAGCAATGGATGAAGTAAGCTCTTGTAAACTCCACATAGTAAAAAATAGAAGATAGCCAAAATAAAAATGGGCCACAAAAGAGATGGAGTGCCTCATGCCAAAAGTGGCTGTGTGTCTGCAATGCTTGAATGGGAAAACTCAGATGCAAACCAAAGATCCCAGGGGGTGGCAGAAGATTTTAACATCAGAAAGAAATGGGTACAACCCTTGCAAATTAAATGTATTCCTGAAGAGGACTAATGTCTTGCACTAATCAGAGTAGTGATGATGTCTTCTAAAAGGAAGATTGATGCCTACTGTCTAGCAGAGATAATACCCATCTTTAGTGATAAATAACAGTGGGAACTTATTAAAGACCACAGCTGGACAAATCAACATTGCAATTTTGTGGATGTCAGCATGAGGATGTGAGCATCGTTTTTTTGTATGAGGACTCTATCTCTAGTCATTGTTGTACCTATGTTATTGGCAACACAAATTGGGAACTTTTGAAGTATTTAAAGTAAATTTTACATCTATTTCTGTCACTATCAATGACGCTATAAAGTGGTCTGATCACAAATTAAATAGGCCAGGAATATTTTTATAAAACTAATTTAAAAAATATTTACTGGATAAGAAGGTAATCAAACAGTTACTCTAACACAGGAAAAAAGTATAATATTGCTCACACAGTCACTGATAATGTTCAAAAATCATATTCATATGTTCATAAATTATGAGAAAACTTACAAAAGCACATTTCTGAGATTTCTAGAAGAGAAAATGCAACCAAAGCAATTATCACACACATAATTATACAATTAGAAGTAGGAAATGAGGTCAACTTTAAGTTTATAAAAACTAGTCACCTTATGTTAATTGAATTGCGTGGAAAAACTGCTGTTACTAGACTAGGGTACAACCTTTGATATCAACCACTGCTCTTTAAAAATGAAAACAATGTTTACCATTATATTTCTAGATGGCAGCAGGGCATCCTCATAACAGTAGCTGGTATTCTTATTATGGTTGTCTTTATGTCAAGAAGACTGAATTATCCTTAACTGAATCTCTTTTCAAACTGAGACTTAGAATAAATATGGTGTCTTTTATGATGTTAAAAACTGTGTTAAAAGCTTTGATTAGTTGTTTTAAAGAACAAAAATGGAAAAATAAAATGGAAAAATAGTAAGGGAAAACTTACTGTATGAATTTGTCAAGTGCTTGAAACTACCTGCCTGCTTAACTATGTCATCTTGAACCATTTGCACCCAATATATTACTATAGAGATGAGATCATATGACATTTGAACTTTTTTGTATGTTTTCTGGTAATAATTTACATTTAAGTAATCCTATTCAATAAGCCAGCTATTAACCCAAGACTTAATCTGTAATGTAAATGAACCTAATTGTACTAACATAGTAAAAAAATTCTATTTTTTTTCATTTGAACCCAATTCCCAAGAATTATTAGTAATAGCAATAACCAGTATACCAGAATCCACTCTTATATTGAATAACTGTATTATTCTTTCCCAGATTACACAGTGGAAATCAGATGTCTGCCTTTAGTAATACAAAGGCTGAAATCAAGGCAAGCTATCACTGAGCTCTGTTCACCCAAAATATGAACTTGTAACCAACAATATTTAAGTAAAAAGCAATTAGGTAGTTTTCAGGAAAGATAATTATAAGTAAAAATCAGCACCTTGATTGCATGTGTGCAAAACATTTAACTAATACTTCTTGGGAGCTTCTTTGCTTTGATTACAGCAGTCTGTATCTGTTCTAAGCTGTA
The DNA here is from genome assembly GCA_026402145.1 of Polypterus bichir lapradei. NCBI lineage: Eukaryota > Metazoa > Chordata > Cladistia > Polypteriformes > Polypteridae > Polypterus > Polypterus bichir. The sequence goes on from JANRMT010062819.1 coordinate 12,161,252, forward strand.
TTTTTGTAGATGCTTTGGTATTGCGTTGGAATTTAACATGCATGGTAATGGCATATGTATTCTGACATATGGTAAGAAAAAAAAGAAGTTTCGAGGTAAAGTAGTTATACCTAATCATGGTGTTTTATGTTAATTAGTACATGCAAAGAAGAATTTCGCATGTGACAATAATAACTCTATAAATCTATGAAATATGCACCTTTCAACAATAAGATCCTGTAGATCTTATGTTCACTCCGTGTTAACTTGTGTACTTTACAACCAAGAAATCGTTAAAGAATATCTAACAAGAAAAGCTGACTTTATTTTTGGTTAACCAGAACTACTTCAATGGTGAAGATAAATTCATTTTGCACATGATTCATAACATGATTGGTTAAATCCGCCCAGAGTTACATACTCCATTATGAAGAGCAATGTTTTTCAACATGTGGTGCACTGTTAGAGTTTCCCAGGTGTAAGAGGGGCAAGCTTTTGAGGTGATCAAGACCTAGCTGAGGAGGATAGGACTATCTGGAGAAGCTGGCATAAAAGCAGCTCCATGATCGCTATGTTGCAGCCACAGCACTTAGAGCACTTTGGACATGTCTCCCGGCTGCTAGAATCCATCTGCCTGGCTGTGTGGTTGCCAGTGAGTCACACATGGCCAGTGCATAGACCTCATATGAGCTGTCTCTGAAGCAGAGAGGGTCGGACAAAGGGACGAAGCAGCCGGGAGGTGTCACCAAAGTGCTCACTAAGTGTTGTGTCTGCGAACATTATTCTGGGAGCTGCTTTTTTACCGGCTTCTCTGGTAGTCCTGCCCCTTAGAATGTTGAGCACATGGTATGAGACATAATGTGTTTGTGGTTAATAGAATAGTGATGTGCCTTGGAATATTTGTGGTTACAAAAAGTATGCCAACACAGAAAAAAGAATGGGAAACACTGATGAAAAGTATGACCACTTATGCAAATGACTATTATTTTTTTGTCACTGTTTTCTAAAAATGTTTGTTCTTCCTCTATTCTGTTGACTCAAGGTAATATTTAAGTTAAAAATCTTGGTTGCAACATTTAGTTGCAGTCGGTACTGCCGTTTTCTCTTTAAGGCTTTTACAATACAATGTTCTTGGTTGCACTGAAAGTTATGCTTGCAGGGGCCGCTGGTGACCTGTCATCTAATGTAATTAGAAAGATAGATTTTACATAGGTCTCTCTCTTCCTCATGCGTGTTCTTTCCTTAGCAAACTTTGGACTCGTTGCTCCCTTGTCCAGTTCCAATACAGATATGTCTTCCACCCTTCTAGTCCAGCACCAGATTGCCCTTCAGAATAAAAAAGGATTGATGTAACATTTGTGGTAACTGTACCCTAGAAAACAGAATACCTACTACAGAGAGCATAAGTTATGACTGGGTTGAAAACATTGAACTTGATAGAGAAAGCACAGATTTGTAGTGAACAAGGGTTTTTTAAGGAAGAAATATATGTCTTGCCATTAGTTTCTTGGGTGCACATAAGCCCATGCTTTTGGGTTGACTATTAGGGCAAAATTTATTTCAGTAAAAGCCAATCATTGAGTTATGGTTCTTTGTTCGAGCGTGGGTAATTAGACGGTACCTTGAGGAGCCATCTCTAGTATGTCACTTAGCTTGCAATTGATCATTTTATCAGATAAGGCCCAGAGGTTTTGTTCCAAAGAGAAGCCCAGTCAGGATGAAGCTGATATTAAGAGTGGCTGCCGGTGGTTTTTTAAGTCAAAGACTTGTGTTCCAGGAAAAGCACAATGAGTAATGCCTAACTGTCCTGCAACATTCTTCCTTTTTCAACAGTTTTTTTTCTACAAATGCTGTTTCTCTCCTCAATCATTATATTTAATGATATGCTATTTACACACAGCTGTATTTAATAATAAAACTTACAGATATATGAAAATGTTGTGTATCCATTGCATTGTTTTGTGTTTTTATTAAATTTTATATTGTATTATACTTTAAAAGTGTGTAGTGCTCTGACTTTGCAAATACGAGAAGTGCCCTAAAACAATAGTTTGAAAATAGAAGAACTGTTAGAACACCACCATTAGTCATTGCCTCATGGCACAATCTATCATCAACTAAAATTTAAAGAAAAAAAGTCTGTTTTTTACCATTTGTTTTGGAAGTAACAAACTTCACTGTTGCTTAATAGTTCCCTACAAATAATACATATTTCTTTAAAACCATCTATCCATCCATCCATTATCCAACCCACTATATCCTAACTACAGGGTCACAAGGGGTCTGCTGGAGCTAATCCCAGCCAACACAGGTTGCAAGGCAGGAAACAAACCCCAGGCAGGGGCACCAGCCCACTGCAGTCTTTAAAACCATTCTTTAATAAAATCATAAAAAGGAAAAATTGTTTTAAAGAAGGTCTTTCTTCACTGTTATAATCAGTTTGTTATGATATTAAGTTTAATGTCACTGTTTCTGTGCACATTGTTATGGATTCATTCATACAGGCAGACCAAGTATGGTACACAGGGGCTAGGCTGCATTTAGAAACCATTAGCCTAGCAGTTTGGAGAATGAGACAAACTGCAGTGTAAGCATTATGCTATTATTGTATATTTTGGAGGTGGGGTTGAGTTTTACTGTCCTTGTTTGGAGACCAGAGAAGACCAGCACATGGATAAACCAGTATATAAGGCTTGAACTGCTGCCAAACCCTTTGAAGCTGAAGGCCGGATGATGTTGCCTTCATCCATCCCGAATATCCTTTCAGCATAGTGACGAAAAATCGCAGACTGTATACATCAAGATCCGACCTGGTGTCGTCTGCTATAAGCTTCCTTCATCTGTTATACTACGTAAAATCGTCATTAAAGAAAGCTAAGTATAATTCTCTCATGTGATTCTTTTTGTACCGCCGTAATCACTATGGGAGGGATATCGCCTTTTAATATCATATCTCTATATTTTCGGTTACTTAAAATGCCGCAATTTAAAAGAACTTATTCCAACAAGGGAGCTTTTGCTTCTAAAGGAAACAAAATGGTGTAGTCGGCAGGATTGTGGCTAAATTAATAACCGTATCATATTTATAATATAATATATATATATAAAGAATATGCTTCTAATGATGAAATGAGGGGTCTTGGTCGAATAAACATTGAATTTATTGGGTGGTTGCACGCACAGTCATGAACGCCCGTTACCGAGTAAAACTGCCTTAAAATGCCTGGCTCTGACTTGAAGGGGAGATTAATTAATCCCGTGAAAGTACAAGAGACGGTCTTGTAATATGCCCCCCAGTGCATGAGGCAAGAATAAAAATAGACAGCTGCTGGCGACTCGTGGTGGTGTCTGCTAATTACATTATGCAGGTTGGAATTAAAAGTCCAAAGCATGATTATAAATGTGGTAAATAAAAGACGAAACTAAGTCGGACATGATAAATTGTAAAACAACAGTTTTAAACTTATAGCACGAGACTGGTTGTCCAGTAAAATGAAACGGCACCCACGTAGGCAACACAGATTAATCAGCTGCCGTACGAAGTCCAAAACCTGCCTGAAAAAAGTAATTGTCGTGTTGGGGAACACTGTTATTTAAATAAATTACATCGCTAGGAATTAGAAAACAATATGTTGTAAAAACTACAAAGAATTGCGAGTTATTTTTATATTTGAGGCAGGCAGGCAGACAGACATGCAGGCAATGCACTCACCTTGCCGTTTGACGAATAATCCAGCGAGGCTGAAAAAACTTAAAGATGAAAATAAAGCCAACAGCTATAAAATCCATAAAGGCTTGATCGAGCTCGCTAAAATAAATTGTAGAAATCTTTAATGGCATAATAGCAGCCCGATGTAACATAAAATACACGGTTTGTCCGCCTGTTAAAAAGCAGTCTGAAAGCTGCCCAGTTCTTACTATCACTCTGCCTAAAAGGTTAAAGGTTAAAGGTTTTGGCAACCCCCCCACACCTATATTGTACTATTTAAGTATTTGCTGTGTGCTAAAAACACAGAATTATTGAAATCGTTTTATAAATATAGCTTAAATTATGAACCTACGTTATAAGCTAGTGTTTTAAAAAGAAACTGTAAAACGGTGTACACATATAGCACTAAAATGTAAAAGATCTCTAACGTAAAAAATGGAAAAGAATAAATACATTTAGTTTTTAATTTTGCAATAAGAAGCATGTCTCGGTTACCTCTTGTCAGTACTGGCCATACTCTTTTAAGAAGGTATTAATTGGAATAGTGTGGATTTAAAAATGATACAGTTTCTCACGAAAAAGAAAGATAATTTATCGACATGCTTAATTGATTTAAAGCTAATAAAAATGTCTCCACTTTTGTTTAAAGCTTGTAAACGTGCAAAACATTTTTCCTTTTAAACCCTGATCAAGTTTAAAGGAAAAACGGTCTTTTTATAATACTAAATGAAGGAAGACAAGTTTTTGCAAGAAGCAGAATATGCCTGATGTGTGTGAATGTGAGGTTGTGTATTTTGAGAACTATAAAGGTAAAGAGTATGGTGGCGCAGTGGTTAGCACACTTGCCCGATAAAGGTTCAAGTATGTATATTTTCCTTATTGAGTCAGGATATTCTTTGTGACCGCGTAACTTTTCTGGGAATACTTTCTTGTTGTGGAATTGTGCTGCGTGATTTCCCGATGAGTGGATTTTCCTCACTGTCGCTGAACTAGGGATTGCCATGGAAAATATTTTTCCTCGCTGTCACTGAATCTGGGTTCGCCACGGAATTTTCATGGTATGGAGACTAGCGCATATGAAACTGAGGTAAGATGTACTCCTAATTTAATTAACGTAGTACCAGCTTGCGGCCTGAGAACTTGTTTAATCATAATAATAGGTATGAAGGAAAAGACGCGTTTAAGTGCGTTGAACGGTGAAACCGTATAAATAATAACAGAAAACAAGCACAACCTCGAGTGAGTTTATAGCACGTGTGAATGAAATACAGTTGTAAGAGAACTTTACTCTGTGAATGAAATGCAATTGTAAAAGAGAACGTGAGTATGAGAATATGTGAAGTTATTTGAAAGAATGAAGCAATTGCTAAGTGTGTAGAAATGACTGCAAAGAGTGAAGGCTGTTTGTTTGTGAACAGTTGCTTTCTCCAGTGTGCTGAATGTTGTTTAAAGAACTTCTGCCTTAGCTAAGTAATTGGCTTGGGCATGAAGGGGGATAAAATCTAGCAAAGAAAAATAAAAGAAGATGAATTATTCTTATTCAGAGTCTGGGGTGGCAGATGCATTTATATGTCATTTGTAATCTAACAGCATGTGCTTCTGTGTTTGTCAGCTGACTAATCAAAACTGTGAGCCAAAAAAACTCTAGAAGATGGGAGACGTCCCATATAATAATATAATAATATAATAACATAATTGTTATAGTAATAGGGGATCATATCCAAATTTAATTGTATTAGATATACATGTGAATATCTGCAAGTAAAGTCAAAAGTGATCATGACTGGTGATTGATAATGCACACTGTGTTTAGTTTAGCGAAGCCTGGAATGTTTTTGAACAGATGCAGAGTTTAAATAAAGCCACGACTTACTGACCTAGATGAATCTTAGAATAGCCAGTAGCGTGGTCAGTCAAAGAGTTAAGAATTTTAAAATTTGAATTTCAAGAAAAGTATTATAAGCATAAAAGTATAATTTAAATCTATAGATGTTCTTTTTCTCCAGATTCAGCAAATCCAGTGACCAACGGATGAAAAACACAAACTATTTTTCTATACAAAGCTGCAAGAAATAGCTTATCAATCATAAATTAATGAACAGCAGCTATTGGAATTATTTTCTTGCATGCTGATTTGTGCAAGTGTAAGGGTATAACATCCTGTGTAATAAAAATGTTTAAAGGAAGACTAGACTGATTTCTTTTTCAAGTCATCATATGAAATACAGTATAGAGGGTTTACATATATTGATGTATGTCAAATGATTATTGTTATCACTTCAGTAATTACAAAATGTATTAGAATTGAAATACATGTATGCATTGGTATTTGTTAAGTGATTCATTTTATGAAGATTTTTTATTACATCAATATATTAAGGTTAATGCTTAGTGATAATGCACATAGCTAAATGGATTGTTCAGTTATACATTAGAACCATTAGTCTATATAAACTGTTGTAATATCTTAAAGACATTTAAAAGATTTGTCTCTTAATAAGATGAGCTACAGTTTGTTATATGGTTGTATGATAGATGTTATAAGATTTTTGTTTTAGAAAAAAAAAATAAAAACACTCAAATTCAAATATGTAACATCTTGTTATAATTTAAGACACTTGTGATAGATAACTGATGCAATGTGTTAATTTTGTTTAGTGTATTGTCCTACTGAAGAAACATTTTCACTAGCCTGGCTTAAATGTATTAATTTATTTCTGTCATTTTCTGAGACTGAGAGTCTAGGATGGTCATTAATAGTGCTGCATTGTACTATACATATGATTGGTATCACCATAATAGTTTCCTACTTAATAGTTCCCTACAAATAATACATATTTCTTTAAAAAAACATTCTTTAATGAAATCATAAAAAGGAAAAATTGTTTAAAAAAAGTCTTTACTTTCATCACCATTAAATAATTCAAGCCAATGAAATTGTTATATTATTATTCATGATCAAACTAAAAGATTAGACTTTTTAAAACATAACTACACATATCTTAAAGGATTTTTCTAATTATATGCAAGTATCTGATGAAAAAAAAAACTTTACATCAATGGTGATTATATCTTAGGGAACAGGATTAGTTAAAAAACACATCCAAGTTTGCCTCCAAAGTTAATCTTTAACTCCTAGTAGATTGGTAAAGGCATATCCATAATGCCACTTGCGAATATAAAAAGAAGGCTTAATAAAATGCATTCTTACCGCAATAAATTAAACCTCTAGACAATACAAATGCCTTAGTAAATCCATACAGATCAGTTCAATGCTTTTAGCTAATTAAAGTTGCCACTTTAGCTTGGACTCATATCTGTAATCAGCAATGATTACAACTGCAGAGAAAGAATTTAAATTACCTTAGTTTCTCTTGTCTTGTTTTTCTCTTATTTAATGATAGATCTTGAGCATAGATATAATAAATAAAAATGATAGCATAAGAAATACTAATTATTCCAATTTTTCATTCTTTGGTACTCATTTTTATAACCGTATTCATATTAAAACATAATATTTTAACTAAAATCTATAAGAAGTCCACAGTACAAGCCAACCTCAGTATTATTTTGTTTGATCACTATATTTTTAATATTTTTTACAGTATTTAGTAGTAGTCAATGTAGTTGTTATGGTAAAAGTATTTAAAAATTTGTCAACTGATGTCATTTCAATAACATGTTCTGAAGTCAGACACTGTTTTATTATGGGTTTCTCCTATTCTGCTAGTTTACCCATGAAAGGCTCAATGTGTGGACAGTTAATGCCCTGTTACACCTACCAGCCTGCCAACTGTCAAGACAGGCCTAAAGTTTACTACAATATTAAAAGCTTCATACCCCACACACAAACTAAAAAGTACATGGTCTCTTCTCACAAATAAAGAACTGGAGCCTCATGTATAAACAGTGAATACTCACAAAAATGTTGTGTACACACCATTTCCATACTCACATCATGATATATAAAAACTAAAGTTGGCATAAAACCACACAAATTCTCACGGCATGTTTCTGCTCAGTTTTGTAAACTGGTGACACCCATACAATCACAATAAAGGAATTCAATTCAATTCAATAGAAGAGGGCACGTATTTACAGATAACTGGTTCTAAGTTGATTTAGATTTCCAAGGACTATCCTCTTTGAGCTCTGTGCCCTTAAAATTCTAGGATGTATACTTGATATCATTTTTAAGAGGAAATGCATCAAAGCAGTGCTACTGTTCCTGCGTGGTTTCCTGTTCTGTTTTAGATTCCTATCCATGATGCAGGCTTTTTCAAATACACTGAAATTAACTGCGTATCGTTTATAAATTTAAGGCACCTGATTGTAGTCGACTTGTAACAACATAATTGTGCATTGAATGGCCAAGCTATTCCAAATACCATAGCTGCTTTAGTGTTGTTACACTTAGTGCACCACTCAGAGTATTTTAACCCATTGTATCTGAATGTGGAATCACAGCTGCACAGCAGCTGATCGGAATGCTGTATTGTAGGTTGTGTCAAGAGTACAAAGGATTATTGGGATACAGCTTTCATCCCTGGAGGACATTTATAGCACACGCTGCCAAAGGAAAGCCGCCAGCATCTGCATGGATTCCACTCAGCCATGTGCACAATCTATTTGAACTTCTCCCATCTGGCAAACACTTCAGAGCCTTTCCAGCACGGACCTCAGAAACAGCTTTATCCCAAGAGCTATAACTGCACTCAATCAGTTCCATCAAGTGTTTCAGGTAGAACTGTTTGTACTTAAAACTACAATTACCTCACTGTAAACTTGCATTGCAACTGCAATATTGCATAACATGAACCACTTCACTTCAACCATTTGCACTATCTGCACTATATGTACATGTATATTGTACGCTTTCATTTTGTATATTTTTCATTGTTTTTTATCGTATTATTATTATTATTGTTATTTTCTCATTTTATAGGAAAATAAGTTTATTTAGGATTTGCATATGGAATCTCATTGTACCATACAATCACAATAAAGGAATTCAATTCAATTCAATAGAAGAGGGCACGTATTTACAGATAACTGGTTCTAAGTTGATTTAGATTTCCAAGGACTATCCTCTTTGAGCTCTGTGCCCTTAAAATTCTAGGATGTATACTTGATATCATTTTTAAGAGGAAATGCATTAAAGTATGTATATTACACTATACAGATAAATTGCTAACTTAATTGAAACAATGTGTATCTGTTAATAATTAAACATGTGGGAGCACAGTGGTGCAGCAGTAGCGATGAGCTGGTGACCCCTCCAGGGACGGACGCGACCCTGGATGGGTAAATGGATATAATAATTAAACATGTATTACGAAGATTTTTCAATGTTCCTTAAATGTTCTGAAGAATCGGCATTCTACGCTTACAGCCTGTTTGACATTTACTGTATTACAGAGCTTATTGTGTTGAAATTGGTTACATGGTAAAAGAAAATGGAAGAAAGGAGTTGGTACGTTTGACAGACACAGTGCTGCTGCAATAAATTATTTCACTGAAGGTTGCGCCCGTCCCAGCAAGCATCTTGTGGGAGGCAAGAACAATACCTGGACAGGTGTGGCAAGAACAATCCCGGGATGGGGTGCCAGCTCATCGCTACCGCTGTGCCACTGTGCCCCCATGTTTAATACACTCTGTAATGTATTTCATCATGAAAATGATATCACGTATACATCTTAGTATTATAAAATTTTCAGAGAGCTGTAATATAATGAATGTAATGTATTCTGTGTGGAGATCTGTGCTTGTGCAGTTGTGTCTACAAAAGAGAAAGCCCATTTAAGAGCGCATAGTGATTCACACACAAAGAATACATAGAATATAAAGCATTTAATGTGCTACTTTAGTTATGATCGGATTTGGGAAACTAGTAAATTAAACATTGATTTTAAGATGAAGTTTAAGATGTTTTACCTTAATGACAAAATAAACAATGAGATTACAGTGGAAATTTTGAGAATAAAGTTGACATTTTGACCTTTTATTCTTCACTGTGTCATTATTTTTTTCTCTTTTTTTCTGCACTGTATGACACTCAAACAGTGGGCTATGACTTGCCTTTTCACAGTGACTTTTATATCTGACCACATTTTTTTTATTATGGGCTCTGTGCGACTTTCTGAACTTGAACTTTCAAGTGTCTCTGCCACTCTGTACCACTCAACTTCCTTTTGTTGTTTATACCACTGCTTAAGCCAACAAATAGTACGTTTTTCCTTGCCACGATTTCTCATTCATTGAAATTCTTTTTTCCTGTGCTTTTGTCATTGTCTTTTCACAAAATTCTGAACGTAAGAGGCTATTTATATTGATTTGCATATTCAAAGGGGCGTAATTCTGGGAGGAGTCAGGGTGGGGCGACAGCTGCATGTATGTGAGTTAACATTTCTCGCTGACTGGGATTTATGGAGCAAAAGTTTGTGGAAGTTGGCTTATGCTTGATTTTGTGCATCTGAATTTTTTGTGCGTACGCACACTTCAACTTTTGTCTGTACGCCATGTTTTAGAGTGAATTCTACACACAACATTATACATGAGGTCCCTGATCTCAGTTTGACTCACTTCTATAAGTTGCCCGCTTACCAGAATGCCATTCACTGGTCTGGTACCCTACCGGAATGGACATCTGGCTTGCTCTTGATGATGCCATGACAGTGGTAAGTTCTCTGTTGAAAAGCAATAGTAAGATGGATATAAATTTTTGAAGAAAAGGTCAAATTTATTCATCAGCATTAGATTTTGTTAAAAATACACACACTAGGGTATAGACAGATTAGATATATAGATTATACTTTATTTGTCCCCAAGGGTAAATTAAAATTTTACAGAAGCTCCAAAAAACAAGTAACTATATAAATAAATAAATAAATAAATAATAATAATAATAATAATAACTTTATTCATATAGCACCTTATCATTCATTTACATGCAACTTAAGGTGCTTTCCACAGATTAACCAACAAAAACAAAGATATATCACATTTACTTTAATTATTATCACTAATTAATACTATGATAATTTGTAGTAAATATAAGTAATACACAATCAACCAGGTATTGTTAAAGAAAATTTAACCACTAATGTGCAAAACAAACCTTCACTCTTATCAGAAAAAGGTTTTCTAATTAAGATATTTATACATTAAGATTGAACAATAGAACAAGCAGAATTAATTAATATATATAAAAACAAATACATACAGTATATATCTACATTTTACCCAGGTGTGATGCTATTAAAGTTAATGAAAAGATACAAAAGAAAAAACAGTCCATAGCGGTTTCATTTGATTTAGGATGTTGATGAAGTTATTGATTCCTGAATGTGATTTGACCAGTTGACATAGAGGAAAGGAAACAACAAACTCCTTCAATGGGCCATAGGAGAAAAATAAACCTCTGGAGTGCTACGGTAGGAAGACAGAAACGAGCAAATCAAATAATTAGGTCTGACGGTAATCAGCTTCAGCATCAAGAAACTCAGAATGACCTAGGCCAGCTGGTTGTCCACCTTCCACTGGGCACAGTCGATTATAAGGTTTCCAAGTCCTACTTGTTTCTTCCAGTACCCCAGGTGACTGCAGAATAGAGCACTTTGAGCAGGTGTGGGTGGCGTATAGTGCCACCACACAGGATGGGAGGCAAAAAACAAAAAAAAAAGCAATGGATTAATGCTGGGAACTTATTAACACAACAAAGAGCTAAATTTATAATCTGATCACCATATCATGATATACTTAAAGGAAGGTCAAATTAAAAATAAGGTTTTTTAGAATTTTTTTGAAATGTTCCACAGATTTAGCCTGGCGTATTTCTGTTGGTAAATTATTCCAAATTTTAGGTGTATAAAAACAGAAGCTGTCTCAGCAAACAAGAATGTGCAGATCTAAGACTAATTTGGTACATAAGGAAACAGGCAAACTTGAGATTTAGTTAGGGTTAGGGTTAAGCCTTATATACAAGTAGAAGTATATAATATGAACATAATCCAAACAACCAATACCCCCACCCCCCAAAAAAAAAACATAATTAAAAGCTTCTATTTTGGATGAGTACTACTGCTGTCAATAATATGATTGTAGGGGGAAATAAGATGAGGTCAGACCTACTCAGATTGGATGTTTATATTTAAAATTATTAATATTTAGATAGAGCAGGTCCAGCTTGTCTTCACAAACTGAACATGCTTAATAGACACTTGATTTCTTATTTGAAGTCACCAGAATGATTCATCATTAAGATATTTGTAACAGTGAGTTATTTCTGTTGCTGAGTTAGCCAGGATGATGTGCCTTACTTTCTTGGGCAGTGACATGGACAAATTCAGTCCTTATTTCAAAGTCTTCATCAAACATTTTAGTTTTAATTGTACTGTACTACCGTTTTCACCATTACACATTCACAAAAATCTCCAGTCCCTATCCTGCTTTTCCCACTTGGTTTCGCTGTAAGCCAGTTCTCTACAGTACCCAAAATATCGCAGTACCTGCTGTAACTCGTTATGAGATATAACAGTTCAAACAACCTACATGAAATTCATAAAAAATTTCTTATTATATGAAGTCTTCAGCTTACTTTTATCTTTGATCTGGATCTTTGCCTCTTCCCTCTCCAGACGAGCTTGTAACTTTTGTCCTTGCTCCAGATATTTGCCCTTTTCATTTTCAGACAAGCCGCTTTTCTAATAGGGCATAAAATGAGGCTCTTTTGGCAGCAGTGATTGCAGTGATGCCAGGTGAAAATGGAAATATTTAATAGATTCCACTTTACATTCCTCAGAGTCTGTTATATTTCAGATGTAATAGATGCAGACAACCATCAGATCTTTTACGCTCACTATGTGATATTTATCCAGTTCTCAGCTTGTCTGAGAGACAGTTGAGGAGGGCCAGTGCATGAGTTGTGAAAGAATAATTTTAGGGTAGCATAAAATTCATCTTAAAGAAATAACATAAAGGGTTTATAAATGTCAGAAACATGTTCAGGCATATCAGGAGACCAGATAAAGGTCAAGTGAACAACAGAGATAAAGATGTAATACATAAAATGTGCAGAAAGATGACTGAGAGATAACTAAGAAGTCAGCAGATGTCTTGTGAACAACCAGACTGGAGAGTTGTTATGTACACAGAAACTTCAGGGGTAACGGTGCAGGCACATTCTTCTGAAACTTCTTTATGCATTAAGTCATCAAAGTTGCATGATAAAGGATGGACAAAAACAGAAAGAATCATATGAACTTTAAGACCATTAAATAGAAGACATCACAAGAGTAATAGCTCAAGCAAGTAAAAAATAACTAGAATAACAATTTTGGCTATTCTACTTTTAGACTTTAATAAAGATACATTTAGAATTTTGGTTTTGGTTAAAATATGTCCTGGGAAACTGACTCTAGCTACACTTCTTTAGCCTGTCCCTTCAAGTTACATAAAGAACATCTCTGTTGCTCAAGTTTATAAAAAATAATTATATCCGATTGAATATATATATTTGCCAATAATACCTCTTCACGTTTCTCAGACGTGATGTAAAGTTTATTGTTGACTGTAAATCAGTTCCAGTATGAGTGATTATATGTCTGTAATTGGATTGGGAATGTGTGGCACTCCCGATATCTGTGCAAAGGTATGAAGGTCCATACCTTTGCACAGGTCCTGGGGCCTCATGCATAACGTTGTGCATAGAATTCACACTAAAACATGGAGTATGGACAAAAGCGGAAATGTTTGTACGCACAAAAAAAATCCAGATGCATAAATCTGTGCGCTCGCCAACTTCCACATTCTTCCGCTACATAAATCCTGGTCAGCATGAAAAGTAACGCACGTGCACGCGCCAGCCACCACTCCCCAACTCCTCCTAGAATTATGCCTCTTTGAATATGCAAATCAATATAAATAGCCCTTAAGCTCAGAGTTCTGTGAAAAGGCACTTGCAAAAGCACAGGAGAAAATAGAAGAATTTCGGCGAATACCAAGTGGAGGCAAGCAAAAACGTACTATTTGTTGGTTTAAACAGTGGTATAAACAACAAAAGGAAGCTGAAAACTCAAATTAACAAAGTCGCACAGTGCCCAAAATAAAAAAGAAGTTGTCAGATATCAAAGTCACAGTGAAAAGGCAAGTCGTAGCCCACCGTCTCAGTGTCATATGAAAGTTCATTAGGGTACAGAGAAAAGAAAAAAAAATAGGGACACAGTGGGAACAAAGCTTGAAATGTCAACTTTAATCTTGAAATTTCTACTTTAATCACATAGATTATTTTGTCATTAAAGTATAACATTATAAACTTCATTTTTAAATTGTTTAATTTACTAGTTTTTCAAATACCATTGCAACTAAAGTAGGACGTTAAATGCTTTGTTTTGTATGTAATCTTCTATGTGCTCTATGTGTGTGCTTTCTTTTCCTCCGACAAAACACAGAAACCATTACATTCGTGATATTACAGCTTTCTAAATAATTAAAATACTGAGATGTATACTTGATATCATTTACATGATGATGGGAGTTAAAGCATGTTATTAAACATGGGAACACGGTGGCGCAGTGATAGTGACAAGCTGGCACTTCATCCAGAGACTGTTCCTACCTCACACAAGATGCTTGTTGCGCTGTGCACGACCTTTGATGAAATAATTAATTGCAGCAGTACTGTCTCTTTCAAACGTACTAACCCCGAATTCCTGTCCTTCCTTTTCCTTCTCCAAGTAACCAATTGCCACACAATCAGCTCTGTAATAGATGTTAAGCAGGAACAATCCCTGAACGGGGCACCAGCTCCTTGCTAGCGCTGCGACACCATGTTCTCACATGATTAATCTATACTAATAAAAGGCAAAGCCCTCACTGACTCACTCACACACTCACTCACTGACTGAGTCACTCAATGACTCATCACTAATTCTCCAACTTCCCGTGTGGGTGGAAGACTGAAATTTGGCAGGCTCATTCCTTACAGCTTACTTACAAAGGTTGGGCAGGTTTCGTTTCGAAATTCTACGCGTAATGGTCATAACTGGAACCTATTTTTCTCCATATAATGTAATGGAGTTGAGTTCGATGGCCATGGGGGCGGAGTTTCGTGTGACATCATCACGTCTCCCACGTAATCACGTGAACTGACTGTCCACACAGTACCTAGAAAACAAGGAAGAGCTCCAAAAAGCGCTGAAGAAAACATGCATTATACAATTGAGAAGGCAGCGAAACAACAATAATCACACATAGAACCATATTCATGAGTGCTGCTACTTCAGAAACAAAGCACGGTGTAAACCTAAAGTTTAAATTAAGTTCATAGATAGGCTGCCGCTGGCGTTTGTCATGCCCACGGCTAATGCGGGATACAAGTTTAATGAGAGGACGCAGGATATAAATGAGAGTTTTGATCACTTTGCAAGTAAGTTAAAATTACTGGTGAAGGGCTGTGCTTATGCAAATTCCGAGAGACTGTCTTTGTGGGGGGATTGACAGTTAAGGCGAGTGGGAGAGTCACGTCATCATCTCCCCTCCCATTCACCTCATTTCGCTGTGAGCTGAGCTCCGCAACTCAGTCTTGCGGAACGAAATATGTGACACTGCCACCAAATACTCACAGAAAAATCCACAAGTTCATACACACATTTCGAAATTCTACGCGTAATGGTCATAACTGGAAGCTGTTTTTCTCCATTTACTGTAATGGAGATGAGCTTGAAAGCCGTGGGGGCGGAGTTTCGTGAGACATCATCACGCCTCCCACGTAATCACGCAGTACGTAGAAAACCAGGAAGAGCCATAAAAAGCGCTGAAGAAAACATGCATTATATAATTGAGAAGGCAGCGAAACAATAAGAAGCGAGCGAGTGACATATACAACCATATTCATGAGTTCTGCTACTTCGGAAACAAAGCACGATGTAAACCTAAACTTTTAATTAAGTTCATAGACAGGCTGCCACTGGCGTTTGTAATTTAGTGCCTGCCCATATAAGGCCGTCCGTCAGCGGCAATCCAATAGAAACACTGCCATTAAATATTCACGGTTGAAGGACTGTGCTTATGCAGAGGAAGATGAGATGGTCAGGGTGGTGTTTGGCACAAACTCAGCGAAACTGCGAGAGAAAGTTTTAAGTGCCGGGTCTTAGCTGACGTTACATACAGCCATGGACATAGCACGACATGGCACCAGCACAGCTGGGAAACTTTGATGCATGTACACCGAGCGGCTCACGTGAACTGACGCAGTGCACAGGCAAAAAGCAACAGTTCCAAAGAGCGCTGAACAAAAACCGAATTACACAATTGAAAAGGCAGCAAAAAAATATGAAGCGTCTGATACATACATGCATATTCATAAGTGCAGCTACTGCGGAAACAAAGCACACGGTGGAAAAAGTGAATGTCCCGCTAAAGGAAGACAGTGTAAAAAAAAAAACCCGTGCATGCAGTGTGTCACATCTCAGATAAAGAGGAAGATGAGCTGTTTATTGATGCAGTAAGAAACGAATCGATGAATGAAACCTGTCATCTTTACAACGACTGACAAACACGGAATGTAACTTGAACACAACACATCGTACAAATACGACCCTGATTGAAACAAATAATGATAATCGAATCCTTGATGACAGCAACACTCAATAACACTCACAAAACAATTACTGTATATTGACAATCATGTTACGTTATTTTTAAAATGTTCCCTTTTCTTTTTCATAGCTTCTTTAACACACTACGTGTCCGCTGCGAATATATATATATACCCCGATCTACATACTCTCAAATAGATAAGCCACACACCGTGGCGCAATTGTAGAGGCTTTGCCTCTATCGCCTACATCCGAGGTTCGATTCCCGAGAGGGGATGTACTGAGTATGTACGTGCGCTTCT
>JANRMT010062819.1:12189467-12232231 GCA_026402145.1 Polypterus bichir lapradei
GAAAGGAGACTGTTGTTGGGATGGATAATCAGTTTCTTTGCCCTGGTTCGACATCGCTTGGTGTTGATAGTATACTAAATAAAATATTTTCAAATTAAAGAGTGTGATTGTGGGATGGTGTTCAAACAAATACATATGTCACTTTGGTTTTGAATTTTTGTGTACTTTTTTATTTATTTATTTATTTATTTATAAAGCACTTTAAAAACAACATCAAGGCTGACCAAAGTGCTGTACAATAAAAACCCAAGATATCAGACACACAAAGCCAAAGGGTAAATGAAACAGAAACACATAAACACATAAGAACTGAAGAGATTCTTAATAAAAAGTATACAGTTAGCCAACATATCATACTGGGTTAAAAGCCAGAGAGTAAAAATGTGTTTTTAAAAAGGATTTAAAGGTAGCTAGCGAAGTAGCCTGCCTAACGTGCAACGGAAAATCGTTCCAGAGTTTTGGAGCTACAACTGAAAAAGCTCGATCACCTCGGAGTTTGCATCGTGCCTTGGGAACACATAAAATCATCTGGTCTGCTGACCTGAGAGAGCGAGACGGTACATAAGGGTGCAGCAGTTAAGACAAATAAAGAGGGGCACAACCATTAAAGGATTTAAAAACAAATACAAGGATCTTAAAATTAATTTGAAAATGAATTGGAAGCCAGTGAAGGGAAGCCAAAATAGTGTATTTTATAAATAAATTATTGCCACTTATCAACTAAATAGTCTGTTTTTTATGGAGGTACTCACTACCTAAGGATGATCAACAGAAAGTGTAATACCTGTTTCTCAATGAATATACATATAAAATAATTTCTTTTTTTAATATTTAAATCTAGGAATCCCTTGTATTAGGTAGGATATTCACACATTTGATTATTGGTGTCAATACAAGCCATATTTTATAAATGAATCAATTAGCTCAAAGGATCAAAAAGTATGCCATGCTTCTGGTAACTTTTTCTAATTATCTTTTAGAAAGCTCAGTCTTTAATTATTAATAATACATAGATTATATATGTATATTTTAAGATTTTAACTGACAGGCAGTGCCAACATAATGTTGATCTTCATTTTTCATGTAAAAACACCATCAGCAAGCAGCAAAAAAGATAATCTGCATAATGTCAATTGAAATTTAAATAGCAGTGAGAAGTTGGTTTATCCTTTCTTTGCTTCATTGACAAGCAGTGACATTCATGTTGTTAGTCAAGTTCTGTTTTGTTGAAGAAACATCATACACTGCAAATACAGTACCTGCAGTTGTGTTAAAAGAGAAAAAAGCAAATGTGTCACAGTGAGAGAAGATACATCTTTCCATTTCCTAATTCACATCAACTTGTGTCCTTTTTCATCCATCCTTAAAGATACAGACAATTGAAAAAGATTTTTTAAATGGCAATACTTTTTGTAGGAGCTACATGACTGCTGAGCTGTTACTAACATATTTAAGAAACAATGTCATATTTCCACTATTCCCACAGTAAACAGTATTTAGAATATATGTTTTCAGTACTGGGAAATACATAGGCCTGTGTACTGACAATATATTAGCATCCTTTGAATAGCTATCTCTCAAATGAAACCTTTCATCAAATAATGTTCCTAACACATACCATATAGTAACTTTGCTGAAAGAAACTTGTCTAGAGCTTGTATTCATTCCTGTATGTGTAATGCAGAAACTATGTTTTCTTTTTGCAACAAAGATACAGCAAATTCCAAAATATACATATATTTAAAACAGTACATGGAAACATGATTCAGTTATATTTTAGGAGAGTGAACAGAAGTCCTCTTTTTCTTCTTTGTGAAGCATTGTGAAACTCGACTCAGAATTGTGAGAGATATCTTCAGACACTTGCTTCTATAAGCCAATCATTGGGAGTTTTCTATTCTATTGGAATAAAATATCTGCATATTTATCAGGTGGCCATTACATCACAATAATTATTTTAGCAGCTATTTATGGAGCAACACCGACCAGAACATTACTGCTGAATTAATAATCTATTGTGATAACTTACACAAACCATTATCACACCATGTTGCTTTTATCTTGCTGACCTTGAACAATGCTCACCATCTGCCATGATACAAAGGGGAACAGCTGTCTTATTTTACTTAAAATTAGAAAAAAAAATCACAGGGGAACAATTATACTATACCATTCTTAAAGCTTGCTTAATCCTGAGCAGTTTCGCAGGGGCCTGGAAAGGGTGCTAGTCCATCACAGAGCAATTATATATTTTTAGAATCTATTATTTATTATAGTTGTCCTCAATTAATTGAATATACTGAGCCACTATTAATATATTGAAAATTTCCATATGTATGAAGTGATTACTTCATATTAAATCACCTTATTTATTTGCTTCCCAGATGGGTAGGAGAAACACTGTCAGATTTGAGTAGATGTAGCTGTAATCTATGTAACATAAAACAAAATTAATTAGCAGACTTTGAAATCAAAAATTGAAATCAAAATAACAAAACAAGTTTAGGTGTTGTGAAAAAGTGTCTTTGCAAACTTGTCCTTATGTTGACTGACTCCATGATGGCAGCAGCTTTGGTTATGAGGTGTGTAAGGCAGAAGAGGCAGGCTCATATGCATGGTAACCAGAAGTGACATCACTCAGCAGCCTGCCACCAATTGCTGGATCTGCAGGTTGAATGAGAGGAAAGGCATTAGGTGACAGCGCCAAGCCTCAGCCTGGGTATTGCCAGCTAACGAGCCCTGAACTTGTCTTCTAAACGTGTGTGTGACACTGTATACAGTATATTCTAGCCTACTTCCATGCAGAATGTCAGATCTACTTTATAAAGGGTTGTCCCTCTCCTGTGCTGGAGTCTGGGTGATGTGAGATGTTTATAATATCCCACCTGGGATCTGTAGTAGCATGTTTGTACTGGTGGTTGAGATGATTTATGAATATAGCCATGATTTAAAGAAGAAAACTTTGTGTGAATATATCTTCTTAAAGATCATGGGTGTGGTCCAAGGCAAGGAGAGAGACAGAGGTAGAGAAATAGACATGCAACTGTTAATAATATCCTCCTTTAGTCTCACCTACTTGTTTGAACTTTACAAGTATTATAGTTTTCAATGTGGCCAACACAAACATTATTACCAATCTTTAAGTAATTATGTTTCTATACTGCATGCTGTTTCAATTATTAGATCATAGTGTCTTAGTTGTCTGATTTTGGGTCACACAGAGTCGATTTTCACAATTGCATTTAATGGGAAAGGGTTATTTATAGTTTGTGGAGCATTTAGTGATGGGTCACTGCGAGGGCAGTCCAATCAGTGAACATTGCCCTGCAATGACCAAAGGCAGCAATTGTCGAAAAGGGGACTCCCTCTCTCCAAAATGGTTAGTGGCAGTCGTCAAAGTGGAAAGGGATAACTGTTGAAGCTGATTTTGGGGTACAAAGATGTCAAAATTAGGATGTGAAAAAAAACTTTAAGAAACCCTATTGTAAATTATTAGGAAAAACTACTTCTCAGACTTTTCTTAAAAGTTCTCACATTTTTATATACATGTATATTATTTTATTAATTTTTTGTTCACTACCTTGCTAATGTCAGATATGAAAGTAAGAATTTCATGGTGCATGTGACAATATTACTAGCACCACTGCTACTACTACCACTATTGATATCAGGTTTAGGAGGTTTGTTTATGTATCTTTAATTATAGATATAACATTCTTTTACATTAAGATCAAGCAGATATTTATAGAAATATAAAAGACAGCATTGTAATTTTAATTACTGCTCTTAGACTGAAGACCAGTGATTTTACAACTTCTGCTTTAATTCACATTAGCACACAATACACTGTAATGCAAGCACAGATAGTAACAGAGTAATTTTATTCCTCTTACATCAAAATCATGTAATGTGAAAAATGATATCTTTTATAAATTCCTACCAAAAATGAATTATTTTTGTCATTTGCAAAAAGAGATTAATTCCCACATTCAAAAAATTGTATCTCAACATGCCCACTTCATTGCAAAAATATCCATATTATTCATACACATTAATGTTATTAATTGTTATTAATAATAAAGGGACCAAACCAACAAGAAGTCTAAATACTTTTGAATGGGACTTACACAATGAATACTATTAATGCTTATTTGATTGGTGTGATAACAAATAGATCTAATTGGCAGTATGATGAGAGTCAGAATCTTGTTCAATGTTGTGTGTTTTATATATTTTACAGTTGAGATGTCTCACATCATAAGTGGTGTTGCTGGACAGTGCAATATTGAGCGAGGAGAACATTGGAGGCTATTATAATATATATGGATGGACTTCTTCCTGATAGCAAAGTAGAGAAGATAATATTAAACATTAAATAACTTGCACCTATCTCTGTGACCTTTTTCAGGCAAACTTCATTAAACCACAGTTGTGTTTATGTACTTGATCAAGCACTCTTGAAAATTCTGTTCACTTCTGTCAGGAGTGAATTAATTTTGTGCCACTTTGCATTTCTTCTTTCTTCTGCTCTTATTTTTGTTTTTATGGCTGGAGTCAATTACAAATAAACAACGTGTGAAGAATACATTCAGAGAGGGAAGAAAAGAATACATAATCAGGTTTGGAGATATGGAGGGTCTAATGAGAGTAGAGAAGAGGCAAATACAGTAGCTCCATATTACCAGTCATACATATCTTATGTTATTCAGCAGATCTTTCTGTAAATTATAGTTTTATTAATCTTTATACTGTAAGAAAAATGCACAGCACAGTGCTTTTCTACCTGTAATTTACTTATAAAAATAACTTTGAACTATTGAAACTGCACTTTTATTTACCTTTGAAATGCCATTTAACAAGTAACTGCATCTCAATTGAACTGATCTTACAAAGGACTTTCAACTACTAAACCTGCTGTACTTAATTTTGCTGTAAATTAATTCATCTATAACAAAGTAACCTTGACATATTGTCTGTGACGAACAAATAGAAGCTGATGACCACTTAAAAGTGCTACTCAGACACTGATTCCAGGTTTTTAGCAATCTGAGTGCAATTGACCTTGGAACAATGAATAAAAGAGATGCCATTAAGAGATGATAGAGTACTAACTGTTGATGTAATGGATTGCAGTCTGTTCGTCAAACAATATAATGACCATTTAAGTGAATATTTTATCAAGTGAAGTTAAATGACTTAATCCACTGACAAAATCATGTTTTGTTCACTTCTACTTGGCTGTACAATGTTACACAGATGAACATATAACTTAAAAGGATGAAAGAAGTAGAAGTTAAGTATTGTAAAGAAGTGATCCATTATCCTCTGACATTCAAAAGCTTTTATAGACAAAACAAATTCAACTAAAAGCCCATGATGATCAATAAATCACAAGTCCCATATATTTAAAGGTGTACAAAAGATACCTATTAAAATGTATTATTTATGATCTGCCTTAAGATGTCTTTTGCTGCAAAGTGGATACCCTTCTTGTTACAAAATGTAAAGTTTTGAAGCACAATGAATCTTTTTTTCCTGAAAACAATGTACATATAAATAAATAAAATTCCAACTGAATACTTACCCCACTCCAAATGCATATAGTATTCATTGCATTAAAAAAAGAAAGATATTTTTGCTAAATCAAACACACACACAAACACAGAGAGAGAGACAATCAACAACATCCAATTACTTCTCCCAACAATACACAGTCTATCACCTTAATTTAAATTGACTTGCTTTTTAAGATTCATAACCTTCATTTATTTCTTTTCTTCTTAACTATCACCCCATGCAATGAGCTGAAAGGCAAGCATGAGAGATGGCCAGCAAACTTGATCCCATTTGCACCAACTGTATGTGTGCATCATACAAGATAGATAGATCAATAGTGCGCATGGGAGGCAGCTAAAGGGCTTGAGGAAGGGCAACTCCGAATCAGACCAGGATGTGACAGAGTGCACTGACTCTTTTTTTCCCTTTCCTGCAGACCATTCACGGGAGATTCTGCCTGGCCCTCTTGACGTCACTTCCAGGTCTGAGCCTATAGAAAAAGACCTTTGCCGGCTCCGGCCCCTGTGATGTCACGTCCGGGCTTGACCCTATGGTTGAAGATCCTTATGAGCCCGACCCCATTGACCTCATTTCCTGTCTTCCCCTTTAAAAACCTCCACCTTTTCCCTGTTCCCTCAGTTCTGTTTTGGACTTGGTTTTGTGCATATTAGTGCTGTATACATTTTACACGACTTTGTAGCCAGGATACCAAATATACGGGTGGCTGCCCCAAAACTTTCTATGACTCTGAGTCGAGTTTATGACAATAGATAGAACTTTATTTGTCCTTAGGGGGAATTTGGCTATTTTACAGAAGCTCTTTAAATAAATAAATACATAAATAGGTAGATGTGTAAATAAATAAATATGCACACATCACTTTGGAGGTTGACTTTTTGTCTACCATTCTCACTATCTGTATGCCCGCTCTGGGGTTGGTTTTCCTGTTACAATTGTTGTCAAAGGTGGTTGGCTAGAGTCCATGGACACTGAACTTCTTCACAAAATTTGCAACTGTTGTCACAGGAACATCAAGCTGCTTGGAGATGGTCTTATAGCCTTTCTCTTTAACATGTTTGTCTATAATTTTCTTTATGATCTCCTCAGACATTCTCTCCTTTGTTTTTTTTTTTTTTGGTTTATGTTTAGTGTGGGACACACAATGCTCCCAACAGTGGAGTGACAACTTTTCTCCATTTAAATAGGCTGAATAACTGACATGTGTGATACTAATTAAAGAAAGCAGCTAGTTTGAAAAATCACTCTAATTCAATTATTTATGATCTTTTCTACGGGTACCAACAAATATGTCCAGGCCATTTTAGAATATCTTTGTAGAATAAGAAGTACTTTATATCTTTTCACACTTCCTTTGCTTTATTCAATGACATATCAAAGGCATGCAGGTATACATGGGGCAATTGCTTTTCATTTAATCAGTTATCAGGAGGCATATAGCACTTTCTCAAGGAGCTGGAAAGGTACCAAGAAATATGTTCATGCATGTATGCTGCACTTGTTCTTTATTCTGTGTGGCCTAAGCAAAGGGTGCTTAAGTCAGACACGATCTAATAAACTAGTAAAATAGGTTTGTTACAGAGATTTTTGTTTCTCAGATTTTTTACTCTCTGATGGACATTTTCATCTATAAAGTAGATACATTGAATAAAAATGTGCATACGCTTGATGGATGACTAATTTCATAGTGAGATTTTCTCATTTTTTAGTTAAAGAGTAATGTAAAAGTAATGATGGAAACTGCAACCATATTAATTTTCAAGCCAGCAACCGTATATTGAGAACAGCACATGACAAATAATGCTGTCACTGTATACTTTTTAAAACTACAAACTGACCTGATTATTAAGAATATTATCAAAATATGTTCAGCATAAATAATGTAAAGGGAGAGGCTGTGACACCCTGTGTAGTGGGAAGAATGGCACCTAACTACACACTGGGCGTCTTGTAGTTCGTGACTGATTGGGATCAGAATTGAGAGGTGATAGACTGGGAGACACAGACACAAAAAGATGGTATTGCAAAAACAAAAGTGGGTTTTTATTTACAGGTGCATATAAAAAAGTATCAGGCAGGCTTTTTTTACATAGTCCTCATTGCAAATGACACACAAAACACAAAGAAGCAAATTCCCAAAAAGTAGTGAAACTGTATAATATTTACAGTGAAAAGCAAGCATCCAAATGAAAAAGAAGCAAAAAATTGGTAGTCTACCTAAGTAAAAAGAAGATCTTACACTAAAGCACAGTCCTTCCAATTCTACGGTCCACAAAAAATATTTACAAGACAAAAATAAGTGTATATACAAAAAGACCAAAAAGTGCAACACAAACCCAAATCATATAAACTATGCTATAACTAGGAGATATTTATATCAATATATACATAAAGAAAATATAAGGCACAAGCCACTATGCTTGATGTACTACGAAGATTGGCAACACCAAATACTCATTCAACATCATGACTGAGTCAAAAGATGACTCCTGCAGGCAGAAAGAGCCTTTTACACTGAGAAGTGTAACTTTCAACCAATCCTGCGTCACACCACTCCATTCCTCGTGGCTGACACAGGCACATTCCACTTACTTGCTACGCGAGGCCTGAATTAAATTACTGTATTTTTCGCTCCATAAGACACACTTTTTTTCCCCATAAGAAGGGTGGAAATGTCTCTGCATCTTATGGAGCGAATATTGCATCACAGACAATGTGTATTACCTGATAAAAGTCGACATCCAGTGGGTAGAGGGCGACAATCAGCCGTTAATAGTGACAAAACTCACCGTTACGTTACAGGCATTCCCTCTCTGCTTGGAGGAATGTTAGACTCATTGACTTGGCATCTAATCCTTGCGTGTGTGTGAATTACGAAATGTAAACAAATGTAAACATTGGCAAGATGGCATCAACATCTCACAAGGGAGCGAAGAGATTGCAGAAAACGATGTTTTGCACATTATTGCTGAGTCAGACTCTGATTTTTCAGAATCTGATTTTGTTGAGAGTGATCAAGAGATCGAGCAAGAGAGTGAGGAACTGGCATCAGCTGATTGGACACCAGCCGATACTGCCCCAGCTGAGTACATTCGCGCAGCCGATGCACCTATGGAAAGATTTGTGTAGGAGGAATACCCAGACATTGATCCATGGGAGCCAAACTGTCTACCGAACTTCACAAAACAGCATGGCTTGCTGTTGGACTCGACAGATTACCAGCCGCTGGACTACTTCAGGCTGTTCTTTCCTGAGGCTGCCTTTCAGCTACTGTCAGACGAGACAAACAGGTATACAGAGCAATTTTTTGAATCACGGGCTGCGCTTGCGCCGCATTCTCGTTTTTCAAAGTGGAAACC
Organism: Polypterus bichir lapradei; assembly: GCA_026402145.1. Taxonomy (NCBI): domain Eukaryota; kingdom Metazoa; phylum Chordata; class Cladistia; order Polypteriformes; family Polypteridae; genus Polypterus; species Polypterus bichir. Next base: position 12,198,401 of record JANRMT010062819.1, read on the forward strand.
CTCAACAAAAGACAAGATAAAAGATGAAGGGCTTTGTGGCATTACAAATAGAGATGGGATTAGACTGGCGATATAACTTCAGGGAGCATTGGTCCAAACGTGCTTTGTCCCCTGGTGGCTTTGGACAGGTTATGCCACGTGGTAGGTACGTTCTCCTGCAAAGTGATTGCGAGCAACTAAACTTCATAAATTCTGACACTAGCGATGAGGAGTTCTTGGGGTTTCCAGAAAACTAGAAGAATGCTTGAACTTTAAAGTCTCTCCTCATTTGTTAATGACAGTGATGATGGTTCTTAATACTTATCTGTTGACCTTACATGGTTGAAATATTATTCTGCTATATTTTATCAAATATATTGGTGCACCATTTGGTTCAGAATATTTATTTTCTTGTTTTCCTTCTCTAAACCTAGGTGCATCTAATGGTCAGGTGCGTCTAAAGGAGCAAAAAATACGCTACATGACGGCCTCACGTACGAGTGCATCCTTGACGTGTTTCAGCTAGATGAGCCAAACCATTCACCGGACTTACTATAGTAAGTTGTTTTTTTGTAACTTTATCTCGGGATCCCCATCTCTGAAATAATGCATGCATTACCTTAACATTCCACACTTCTTACTTTGCAGTGACAGGTGGCTATGAAGATGCTCACATTTAGACCAGGTGCACGTGAAGTCTAGTAGGCCTTTCCTGAACCCACATATACCCATCCTTTGGCATCACGCATAAAGCCCTGCCAGCACAAAATTTAAACATTAGTGGAAGAGCACGCTCGCACTTCGACTGTTTAAAAAGTTAAGTAATTTTACTTTACTAAGTGTAAGTCATTTTACACCTGTCTAAACACTTTGTTTTGTTAAACTGGTAATTTCTGGCATTCACATTAACACCGGGGCTAGTGTGACCCAGTGAGCTGGAAGCTTTGTGCTCCTGGTAGGATTACCCTTGGCAAACAGGATTAAGTAAAGCTGAAATTCTAAGTCCATGACTCTTTTAAATAAATTTAATGAAGTCTCACTCAGAACAGGGAAAAGGTACACACTCTTATAACCTGTACTGGGGTTGGTTTTTGATGATGAACGCCTGTTTGCCATATAATCCAGATCGTAGAGTTAGGATGGTCCTGAAGTGGACATGTATAGCTGCCACATGGACTTAACACCCACAAAGTGAAATGTGGAAGCTGGGTATCCAAAATGTGATGGGCATTTGTGAGATGCAGATGTACGCATCCAAACTCCCTTATCCACAAATGAGAAATTTAAAAAGCTGTCCAAATTAAGTATTTTTTTGAGACATAAAGCAACTCCAAATGATGCTAGATGGTGGACAAACAAATTCAGTGACCAGTGTTTTGAACCAAAGCAGGATGCTAAAAACCCATGTTAGGATATGATCATACCACAGAGTGAAACAGCACTCAGTGTGTATTTAGCAGAAGAGGTTTTAGGGGTGAGTGACTTATGGAAAGCTGTAACAACTCACAAAGGTCTTTGTGAAAATTTTATTTAATTTCAAGTGTGTTTTACTAAAGTGTGAAAATTGTTGTTTCTTTATTTCTTAATGTTCATTAACAGTTATGCATGTTTTTTTCTTTAATGTTAATTACTAGTAATGCTTGAGGATAAACTATTACATATTGTATGTTAATTTCTTTTTTTTTTTTGTTTCTTTGATTTTTCATTAAAGAAACAGTAAGTGACAAACTTGAATTCCATGAACTGTTTTACTGCTTTTTACTCCAAAGAGAATGTGCCCCACCTAAAACACCCTTTGTATTCTTCAACGTTCTTTCTACATCTGTCTTCAGCAACACAACGGCTGTCTTCAGCCCAATTTTGGGTGAATACGTTATCTAGTCATGATATTATTACCTTTAGAAACAATTCCTTGTAGTTTTGGAACTACTTCTGTTCACCTCTTACAAAATTTAAAAAGATGAAAGTGACTTCCAAATGACAAAATAATACAGAAACAATGACGCTGCTGGGATAGGCTCTAACCCCCTAGTAACCATGAATTGCATTATACACGAATATCTTATGATATTTTTTTTTCACTGTAGAATTTTTAAATGCAGAAAACATTAGGAAGAGTTCCATGTACCCGTGTGGTGGTGGCATTGACTGTGCATAGCCTATTAAAGGAAAGGAAAAAATCTGCGATATAAAACCTTACATTACAACCTAACAAGCCATTAAATTAAACAAGGTCTGAGACTGGCAAGGATTGGTTTCTAATTAAGTAACTGGATTGGAACAAAAACCTGCCGCCACTGCGGTCCTCCAGGACCGAGATTGTCCACCCCTCAGTTAACCATCGTTTTTTTTTTACCTTGGTAAAGCGAATGAACGGAATTGTAATTCAGAGGGGCTGCTTCAATTAACACTGTCGCACACTCACTGCACCATTACTGCACCATGTTTCACTTAATGTAAGAAAGTCTATTTTCCTATCACTAGTAAGACCATTAATGTAGAAAGTCTTACTGGTTAATGTTCTTATATTTAGTAAGCCATATTTAAGATCTCGAAAGAACATGGCTGTATCACAGTATTGGGGCACCTTGAAATAGCAATTAAGTTATTTGTATTTATCAACCTTTGTCTGGACCTTTTAAGTGTGTTACTTTAGTGCTGATATAGTTCACTGTAGAGTGATCATATCACAACATGGGTTTATACTTAACAAGACTAGAACTATGTAGGTTGTTTAAATTAGCAGTACTATTGTCGTTATTCTTTACATAGAATGATTTACTAGTTATAGCACAGATGCAATGTAAGGCCATTTTTTAAGTCACAGGTTGGTATGATTTCATTCAGCAATTAGTGACAGGGATATTTATTAAATTTTGAACATTAACCCCTCATTATATATTGTTTTTAATGCATTTATTACTGGTTACATGTAGCTTAATATTAAAGACTTGTTTGAGAATTCAGCAGCCGATTTAGGTAGATTTGAAATATAACGTATGTTAGTATTAAGATTGAGTATTGAGATAGTCAAAGATGGTTAATTAACTTAGCTGAATTCTCTGAGAGAACGAGAGCATGTTGCAATTTTGGTTGTAACCCATTTCTTCTTAAAGTCCACCATTGCTCCCAGAACAAATCTAAATTGTTGATAAAGGCAAGGCTGTGCTTCGGAGACTATTTAAATAATATACCACATGAAATGACCTACAGGAAGTCTTTAATACAGCACTTGTTGTCTCTCTCTCTAATTCAGATTTCAAAAAAAGGACTGGATGTTACAGTTCCTAATGTTTCTGCACCACAATTGTCTTCCAAGGGAGTTGTATGGAGATGGCCACTAGGCAACGTTGCCATCATGAGAAAATATCGTCCATTGTGCACCTCCACATCATTGGGTGTTTCGGCCTTTTATCACAAGACAACTTTCGCTGAGATAGGCCCACCACAGGCTAATCAGACTTAGGTGTGTGTCTCGTGATCAGCTGGTCACCTTGCGGCATCTTTCCTTTTCAGCCACAGTCAGTGGCTGTTCCTTTCAGTAGTGTTAGCCAGCTCTTTGTTTGTTTTCCTGTTGGCCCGTCCTCTGACACCTATTTACCTGAGGAACATTACTGACAAACTGGCTACAAAGCTCCTCCACACCACTTTAACTGGGTGTACTTTCACCCTCCATCCCATGTCCTCTACTTCTGCAGCTAGGTTGGAGCACCGCAGCTCCTTACATTCATGAGCTTTATCAACAGGACTGTTACCTCAATGACGTAGGCATGTTTGCTGGAGTTGGACCACAGGACCATGTCAGGTCACAGGATGGTTGTTGCAATTTCTGATGAGAAAATGAGTCTCTATCCTAGGTCCACTCGCATTTTCCAGTCCCTGACTGCATTCAGTGGTCCTGACTTGTGAGGTGAGGGGTTTGTCTTCAGTTTTTCCCCTTCCTAGATATAGGATGGAGGTTGTTGGGGCACTGGTTGTTAAAAGGTATGGCGTTGATGGTTACTCGCTTGCACACAAGTTCAGCTACCAAGCACTTTAACACTTGTTTAACACTTGTGATTGTGCCGCCCGGTGTATCTACCTTTTGTTAGGTTAGTCTTGCATCTGACCAAGATATGCTTTAGGGATGCTGGAGCTGTACACAGAGGATAAGCTGGATTCTTTCCCAGTCAGAGATTTAAGTTTATGGGAGCACATGTGACCTTGATGGTAAAACTCAGCCTATTTGCTCGACAGTTCGTTCCATGAGAGTTTCCTCTTCTCAACACCTTCCCACCTCGTTCAGCAGCCTTGTCTCACTTGAGCTACAGTTTTGGACCATCTAGGTGCTTCTTCCTGTCGGTGCACTTCCTTTATTACCATGGTCTGATGTTCATTCTGGGCTGCCTTCTGCCAGGTAGAAGTTTTTGTTCCCAGGCCAAAGCCATTTCTGCCTTGTTGGACATAGCCTACTATATTGTTGGAATAATTCATTGCTGCTATAGAACTGTTTATCTGTGAGTTGGCCTTTGACAAGTTAGATGCTGTGAGATTTACTTGGTTTGATTTCTATTCGTGTCCACCTGATGTTTTTCTGGCGCTTCTGTAGCAGGCATCTGGTACATGGTTTTGTTGTTGTTATGGTGGTCATGTCATCCATATATGCCCTGATTGGTGAAAGACATAGCCCATCCTTGAACTGCTCACCTCACATCCCCCATCGGTATGCATGATCGGATAAAGAACTCCACTGTAATGGTGAATGCCACCTGTGAAATGGTGTAGCCTGCCATAATCTCCAGATGCTGCCAAGTGGTGGTGGTGTTGTTCTGTGCTGCAACACAGAACTAGAGATCCTGGAAATAGGTCTTGACCAACTTTATGATGTTTTTTTAGGACATTGAAGAAGTTAACACTAGAATCCCTGAAACCTACGAAAAAACTCGTAATCCCTGCCTACCTTAAATTCCTTCACACCTCTTCATCAGCATCTTTTGTTTTGCAAATGTGTCAATTAGCACAAACAGGCTGCTGCGTGGGCTTTATATTCAAGAATATAACCAAAGTAAAAAAAAAAAAACATTCAATTTACATGTTGCTGTCAATGAGTTAAAAACCCAAGCTCAAATGTCAATTGACAGGAAGTTGATGTGTATACTTGAATGGTGCAGAGGTAAGAACTGCTGCATTATACCCCAAAGGTACCAGGTCCGAGTCTTGGCGCTCTGTGTATTGAGCTGCTGCTATTATTATTACTATAATATAATAAATCATACATTTGATTTGAGTCTGTAACACCCAGTGTAAATTTTGGCTACTTGGAAAAGTTAGAGCTTGTTTTTTCATTATTCCGTTTTATTCTGTCAGTGACGTTCACGTGATACAAAAAACATGCCTCTCTCTCGCTGAGTTGATGACATTTATCTTCATTCTTTTCACAAGAGCAGCAATGACCACAGTTGGTGCTGTGGCTGACGCTTGCTCAGAACTATTTGTTGTACCTGCGATCAAAGATACAATGTCCCGTGACTGCTATCATACTACCATGTGGCATTTGCACTTTGACAATAAAAACACACGTGCAGAACGTGTGAAAAATGACAGATTTGCTGCGATTTTGGACATCTGGAACATTTTGTTCAGAACTGTGTTTTGAGTTCCAACCCAAGGCAAAGACTTTCCGAGTCTGTGGTCATAAAGCTTACGGAGCTGTTTCTGAAAAAAGGCAGAACCGTAACAACATACAGCTTTTGCACAGCACTTTTGCTGGCTAATATACTGCTTCACTGCAATGCAACTCTGCTTGGCACCATAAAGTGCAATGAGAAATTCCACCTTTTTAATGAGATTTATTTTATGTCTGTTTTTGGGAGAGGTGCTTATGTACTATATAAAATACAAAATTGTAAGTTTATTTAAGTTTACTAGCTAGTTATTATTATGACAAGTTTTATTCCTATTCAGCATGTCAGGACATAATTTATTTCCAGCAATCATTAGTCATCTAAGTGGTATACTGGTCATATTTAAGTGCCTTTTCTCAAAGCTATAAAGAAAAATCCAAAAAAAGTTCTCCTTTTTCACAAATTGAAGAAAAATTTACTCTGGGTTCAGAACCATGTACACCCTCACTAAAAGAAAGTTTTGCGATAAAAGTGCACGCACAATGTAGCATATGAATGTAACTCATCCACCATTTATAAACTTCATAAGTAAATTAAACATGTTCCTAGTGTGTTTTCTTTAATTGCTTCTGAAGCAGTGCGTAAGTCATGTTCAAGTTATTGTACCCCCTACAGTAATAAGCTTAGCCAGAGTTCATAGACTGGTTGGTGGTTTAATAGTGTATTATTTTCATATGTACATGAAAAAGAAAAATAATGACAGTGAAAATTAAGAAAAGGCAAGCTACTTCTGAATTTGAACTATGGAAAAATCTGCATTGTCCTAAATAATGACATACACAAACTCTATGGTATATCTGGTATACTAACTGTTTGAAAATGAGAAGTCTTCTTTCTTCTTAATCTTGCTACCAACAATGCATTCCTTTCACAAGCATGAGAAGTTAAGAGGAGAAGAACACTTTTTGGGGGGATATGGAGCAAAATACCTAATCTTCCAAATTGGGTGCTGCTTTCACTTTGGCTTCCCATTACTTCTATAATGATTTCTAAGGCCATCTGAGAAGAGGTTTTCTTTGCCATACTGGTTAGTTTTTGGAAAGCAACCACAAAAACAGAATTATTTAATTGTTTTCCACCCCAATTCTATTTTGAAAAGAAATTAGAATGATAGGTATTGTGCGTGAAAGGGAAAGGTATTGTTGGAGGTTGGATGGTTATGGCAGGAGTTTATAGGTGTGTTTATAGTTGATGATGATGTAAATATTTGTTCTGATGGGATTAGGTTTGGGGTATTTGGAAACATTGACTCTAAAGTGGTGGTTTTGTTTTATAGGCAAGTTTCCACACCTGCATTGCTTCCAGGTCTAGCAGCCACAGAACACCAACGCCATGTAAATATGTAAAAATGTGTCCGTTAACATGTTCATCAAAGAAAATGAGCCAAGGACAATGAAATCTATAATGAATGTGTTCAGGGATGAATATCGTTTTAAGATGGGCAAATAAAAAAACAAAAAAGAAAGAAAAAAAAAAACACAGTACTTTCAAAGTCTACAGAAAACTTTATAAAGCTGACATAAAGTAGGGGTCTACATATCACAGTGTTGTTGATTTATAAATAACATGATTGTTTGATCTGTTATTCACAAACATCTTAAATACTGCTGGGCAGTTGCCAACCCATAGGACATGATAAAAAATATCCAAATTGACCCTTAGCTGTATTGCATATAGTTTTCCACTTGTTTCTTTTTGATTCAAATAAAGTTGTATGCACTCTGCAGGTTATGTTTCATTCACATAATATACTCATAGACCTGTATAACAAATTCTGAGATCAGTAAGATTGGACAGTTATCTTAAATGATCATTTTATTGAGGTACTTGTCACCAAAACCTGGTCAGAATGTTAATTTTGTGCTGTAAAGAAAATGTCTATTTTGAGCAGACTGCTTGAAGGATTAAATAACTTTCTCTGCTGTTTCTCCATTAAATAAGCCCCTGTGACCTTTGTCTCCAAGCCAGAAATCATAAAGAGCAGCCCAAGGACTTGGCTCTTGTGCATCCCTTCTCATATCACACCATAAAAGTTAAGAATGAAAAATTGGCCAGCAGTTCACTTAAATAAGAGAAAGTAGTATTTTTTTTTTTTTTTTTAATGTTTTTGCGGTACAGAATCCAAGATATAATGCGGAGCTTATTGATTCCTAAGTCATAATGATTAAGGACAAATATTCTTTAATTGTCAATGTAAAATTTTAGTAGATTGTAATGACTAAATGCTTTTTAAATTCAGTGATGGAATTATTCCTATTATTCCAAATCAACATGCAGTGATGTGGAAAAAATATAACAAGAATATCATGAGGAAACTTTATCCAAATATTTGAATAAAAAAAACCTAAACCAACCTCGTAACCATGAAATTCATCCTTTTAAATGGGAACCATGGGACACAATTTGAATATAAACAGCAACTATAAGCTCAGCCAGAGTTCATAGACTGGTTTGTGGTTTAATAGTGTATTCTTTTCATATGTACATGAAAAAGAAAAATAATGACAGTGAAAATTAAGAAAAGGCATTTTTATCAAGCTACTTCTGAATTTGAACTATGGAAATCTGCATTGTCCCAAATAATGACATATACAGAACTCTATGGTATATCTGGTATGCTAACTGTTTGAAAATGAGAAGTCTTCTTTCTTCTTAATCTTGCTACCAACAATGCGTTCCTTTCACAAGCATGAGAAGTTAAGAGGAGAAGAACACTTTTTGGGGGGATATGGAGCAAAATACCTTTCTCTAGAATTTGCCACTTAATGACTAGATCAGCAACCGGATAGCCTGGTAGTAAAAACCAACCACCACCTCCTCATGGTTCCAGCTGGTAACAAGGCCCTTGGGACCTTTTCTAACAGTGACGGTCCAATGTCAGGTGATGCAACATGCTGGATGGAATTCCTATGTTGTATTGTGGAAATAATCGCTATTTACAGTTTGAAGCTAGGGTGCCCCCCTCGCCAGAGCAGCATGGACAAATCACAAGGGCTATCTGTCCATGGGCAAGGCAAGTACTGTAAGGAACTGTACTATCAGCTGGACGAGCCTGGAGGTGCCAACAAAATATTTCTCGTCGTCAGTTCACACCACCAGTTGACACAACATATTGGGCAAATCTTGAACATCAATGCCAAAAATCAGCAAGTCCTTAGATTCCTGACCATAGTCTTGAAGAGTTGGTGTGAATACTTCTCCAAGATCTCCAATGAAGAACTCACCCACCCAAGCTGACCCTGTCAAAGGCCCTTTCCCCTGAATAAGAAGGTGAGCATGTGGTTTAGGTATTAAGAAAAATAATAATAGTTCTGACATTGACCTAGTTATGTAACTCTTTGAAAAGAACTTTCAAGTTGAGATTTGAAGTACCGAAAGTACTGTATAATGCTTGGTAACTTATTCTATGCATCTATTGTTGTCTATTGTAAAGAAATATTATCTATGTTGGCGCACAACTTGCCCATAACCAACTTCAGTCAGTAACCCTGTGATATTAAAATAACAGCATGTATCTACCATAATATTGTGCTTGATATTTTGTCATAATTTTAAACAATATGATTATTGCACCTTTTCCTCCAGGTGCTCCGGTTTCCTCCCACAGTCCAAAGACATGCAGGTTAGGTGCATTGGCGATTCTAAATTGTCCCTAGTGTGTGCTTGGTGTGTGTGCGTGTGTGCCCGCCCTGCGGTGGGCTGGCACCCTGCCTAGGGTTTGTTTCCTGCCTTGTGCCCTGTGTTGGCTGGGATTGGCTCCAGCAGACCCCCGTGACCCTGTAGTTAGGGTATAGCGGGTTGGATAATGGATGGATGGATGGATGGGTTGGATAATGGACGGATGGATGGATGGATTATTACACCTTGTAATTCATCAGTTTGCTTTGGTAATATGAAAACAAAGCTGCACACAATATTCCAGATAAGCAACCTTTTATTGCACCTATCATAGTAAAATCTATTCATTTTATATGTAATTTGTAAACAGTCTTCCTCATATGATGAGCAAAGAAAATCTTCCTCACCGTGCAAAAACTCTAAATGTTGTCTGGTTTATAAGACTTCTGCTTCACCTTCCTTGCGGCCAGTTGGAATTTTTCTTTCACATTTACAACAGGATCAAGTGCCAACTTCATCCACTTACACAGTCTATGCAATGAGATTCTAGTTCATCTGGAAAAGGTTCCTTGTGCCTATGAAAGGATATGGCAGTCAGACCTTCAATCTGTCTACTTAACCAATGCCTAGAACTTAAGAATGAAGCTGTGAGAAGCATGCTGTTCAATAAAAAAACCTTCCTTTCACCAACATGTTTTCTTGGATGTTTGATTGTTGTTTTGATTTTATTCCAGAGAATTACACTTTTTTTCCACAATCTAAACAAGTGATGTAGGGTTAATTGCCAGCTTTAAACTGGCCCATTTTAGATGAATTTGTGATTGTGCTGCCATCCTGCTTTGCTGTCTGCCTTGATTTAATTCCTGCCAGGATATGCAGTACTGGATAAACTGAATTATACAAAAAAGATTTTAGTATGTACACAAATATGCAGTCTTCTCAGATGTCATAAATGAGTAAATACAGAGTAAAGCTTTGAAAATATGATAATTAACCATAAACAAACTGATAACTACTATATTGAATTCAACATTATATCAAAAATGCTAAGTGGAGAGATGAGCATGTAGTGCAATGAGAATGTGACATTACTTTGTAGTCCTGAATGTCATCAAGGAAATTTGAGGGTGGGTAAACTATATGATGCCTTTTCCAATTTTCTCAAACAAATGCATGGACTTATAGGGTCTAAGTAACAGTCATAAAGATACTTGCAAAATCAATCTTTGGTAGATAATCTAGTGTTTAAAGTACTTTGGGAAGTTTGCAAAATCTGATAATAGAACATTTTAAATAAGAACAGGCCAATGAGCCCATTAAAAAATAATGCATTAAGTACAGATTTTGGCAAAAATGATGTAAGCCAAGAGGCAGCCCTCCAAAGTACTAGTTACTATAACGAAGCATGAAAATCGGAGAGAAAGAATGTGGTAAGTTTAATTTTATGGATGTCACACTTATATAGGCTATTATGGGCTTGTGTCTGTTTACTGTGCACCCTTAATAAATATGAAATTTGGTGCCTATGGTCATAATTGATCTAGGCTATCCCTGCACTAATCTGGCTTTAGTATCTATGCATGTTGTGTACTTATTTTTGAGCCAATGTGTTTAGTGTCCAATTAAACATTATCTAAGTTGTTTACTTGATTCCATTTCCTGTTCATTTCTACATTTACAGTGGTGTGAAAAACTATTTGCCCCCTTCCTGATTTCTTATTATTTTGCATGTTTGTCACACAAAATGTTTCTGATCATCAAACACATTTAACCATTAGTCAAATATAACACAAGTAAACACAAAATGCAGTTTTTAAATGATGGTTTTTATTATTTAGGGAGAAAAAAAATCCAAACCTACATGGCCCTGTGTGAAAAAGTAATTGCCCCCTGAACCTAATAACTGGTTGGGCCACCCTTAGCAGCAATAACTGCAATCAAGCGTTTGCGATAACTTGCAATGAGTCTTTTACAGCGCTCTGGAGGAATTTTGGCCCACTCATCTTTGCAGAATTGTTGTAATTCAGCTTTATTTGAGGGTTTTCTAGCATGAACCGCCTTTTTAAGGTCATGCCATAGCATCTCAATTGGATTCAGGTCAGGACTTTGACTAGGCCACTCTAAAGTCTTCATTTTGTTTTTCTTCAGCCATTCAGAGGTGGATTTGCTGGTGTGTTTTGGGTCATTGTCCTGTTGCAGCACCCAAGATCGCTTCAGCTTGAGTTGATGAACAGATGGCCGGACATTCTCCCTCAGGATTTTTTGGTAGACAGTAGAATTCATGGTTCCATCTATCACAGCAAGCCTTCCAGGTCCTGAAGCAGCAAAACAACCCCAGACCATCACACTACCACCACCATATTTTACTGTTGGTATGATGTTCTTTTTCTGAAATGCTGTGTTCCTTTTACGCCAGGTGTAACGGGACATTTGCCTTCCAAAAAGTTCAACTTTTGTCTCATCAGTCCACAAGGTATTTTCCCAAAAGTCTTAGCAATCATTGAGATGTTTCTTAGCAAAATTGAGACGAGCCCTAATGTTCTTTTTGCTTAACAGTGGTTTGCGTCTTGGAAATCTGCCATGCAGGCCGTTTTTGCCCAGTCTCTTTCTTATGGTGGAGTCGTGAACACTGACCTTAATTGAGGCAAGTGAGGCCTGCAGTTCTTTAGACGTTGTCCTAGGGTCTTTTGTGACCTCTCGGATGAGTCGTCTCTGCGCTCTTGGGGTAATTTTGGTCGGCCGGCCACTCCTGGGAAGGTTCACCACTGTTCCATGTTTTTGCCATTTGTGGATAATGGCTCTCACTGTGGTTCGCTGGAGTCCCAAAGCTTTAGAAATGGCTTTATAACCTTTACCAGACTGATAGATCTCAATTACTTCTGTTCTCATTTGTTCCTGAATTTCTTTGGATCTTGGCATGATGTCTAGCTTTTGAGGTGCTTTTGGTCTACTTCTCTGTGTCAGGCAGCTCCTATTTAAGTGATTTCTTGATTGAAACAGGTGTGGCAGTAATCAGGCCTGGGGGTGGCTACGGAAATTGAACTCAGGTGTGATACACCACAGTTAGGTTATTTTTTAACAAGGGGGCAATTACTTTTTCACACAGGGCCATGTATGTTTGGATTTTTTTTCTCCCTAAATAATGAAAACCATCATTTAAAAACTGTATTTTGTGTTTACTTGTGTTATATTTGACTAATGGTTACATGTGTTTGATGATCAGAAACATTTTGTGTGACTAACATGCAAAAGAATAAGAAATCAGGAAGGGGGCAAATATTTTTTCACACCACTGTATTTGTGTATATAATAAATATTATATAAGTTAACAAGTTAACTCCTTCATGTGATTGACATTGTTAGTGAGATTGTTTAAAAATCAAAGTATCATCTATGTACAGCTGTAAACAAACACAAAAAACTCTAAAATGTCCCAAAAAGACTCTGGCTCTGGAGTCCCATATTCTTGATCCACGAGACACCACTGGGTATGCAGTCATAAGCCTTCTTATGAAAAATGTGTATAGACTGGCAGACTCCTACAGTATGACTACATAAGTAGCTGTCCGAGTGTTCTAAAGATATGAGATGCAGCTAACAAACAGGGTCCTTATTATATTACCACAGCATAGTTTTTACTGTGGAGGCACATTGGTGTAAGGCCTTGATTAAGAAAACAGAGTGCATTCACCCCTTTCTGTCCATCCTAAATCACTGCTGTCTCCTTCCACACATTATTGAACAGACTTGTTAACTATAATGCCCCAACCCCCCAATTGTCAGTGATTTTAACATTTATAGTTCTTTAACGTCCATTTCTACAGATATTTTCAAACATGAAGGTATCAGGGTTGGTGTGGCCCAGTGATGCTTAAAGCTGTATTATTTAGAGCTTTGTGATACTGATAAATAACATAAATCAGGGTTATACTGAAGGCTAATCACCTGTAAGAGGAAAGGTAGAGGGTAAATGCAATGCCAAATGGGTAATAGTTGTGCAAATATGCAGCAATGAAAAATAGCGAATAATTTAAAATTTTTTAGTGTCTTTCATATAATAGTTTCAATGTATAACTTTGTGTATGGAAGATACTAATATTACTTTGTTTACTATTGATTTTACTTTTATTAGAATGGTTACTTTTATTTCCATTGCCTGCTTTACAAAATATAAAATTACTGTGCCTAAATTGCGCTTGCTATCTCACATGCTCTGCAAAGAAACTGTCATATTTAGGACTTTGGGAAATAAAAGTATATGACGCTTCAAGGGAATCTTTAGTAGAGCTTAAAAGCTCATAAAAGCAGACATGGGACCTCTTAAAGGAGAAAGAAGAGTTTAATCATGAGCACTTTAAGTACATGCTGCAAGCTAAGGAACTCCCACAAGAAAGAAAATGGCCTGCTTTCATACAGCATACTCAAGGAGGAACAATGTAAGCAGTACACATAGATATAACTGATGCTCAGGCAATCATCCGTGCCACAAAGGATAAAAAACAACTGTGGTAAAAATGGCATAGTGGGACGTGAACTCATGGCTAAAAGGATGTACTTACTTGAACTTGTAAGTGTCTCTCAAGAGTGCATCATCAGTACTTTCTTATCTGTTTCAGCCTGGCTCCATTTCTACTGAGTTCTTCTATATTTTTTTTGGTGCACGAGTGGATTAACAATGAAGTAAACAACAAAAAATAACAATAGAATTATATCATGATATTAAAAGTGAGTACATTAATTAGTTTCATTATTGCTTAATTAAGTTCTGTAAGGCAAAAATAAAAATTGTATAGCTGTTTAACTAAATTTAAATGCAGCATTTTTTGTGCCAATCCATGTTAATAATCTGCATTTTACAACTTTTAAAATATAATATTCTGTATTACAAATAGAAAAAAGAACATTATCAGTACTGTCTATTTATATTAAATGAAACATCAAATGATCCCAATAAAAATTACAAAAAATTGTTAGATTAGTGTGATTCAGAAATAAAGTTTATTGAAATGATACATTTTTTTTTAATGTGTCAGATTTTGTAAGTCTATAAATTCACTAATATGCAATTATTACCTGAAACCACATGATGGAGGCATTGTGCTGAGCATCATTTCTTGCCTGAGAAAGACAAACTCAGTTTTAAAAAAAATCACAAAATATATGAAAAATACCACTGAAATGTGAGGGTTCATAAAACAAAGAAGAGTGAAAAAATAAAAAATGCATTTCTACATGATTTAAAATTGACAATAACTTTAATTTAGATTGTCTTTTTATTTGCAAAGAATGATCAGAATATACCTAAATTCTGAATATTTCTTGATTGCATCAAACAATAAAACAAACATTTAATAATAAAATTGTATTCACATTAGAAAAATCTTTAAATGACAATTTTAAATTATTCTACTATGCTTTTTTGTTTTACTATTACAAACTGGAAAGGGACACGGTGGTGCAGTGGTTAGCACTGCTGCCTCATAAACATTTTGGATTTGACTAATTGCTGTCTCTATGGGTTTTCCACTCACATCGTCAAGACTTCTGTGTTTTCTTGACTACCAAATTCGAGTATGAGTGTCAGCAGACTGTGCAATGTCAAGATTCCCAGCCCAGATGATTGATGCTTCTAGGATACATTATGATTTCATCATAATAACTATTCATGGTGGCTCTAAAATCCGTACTGACCCCTACTCTCTCTTCTGTTTCTTTTTCCGGTTTCTTTGTGGTGGCGGCCAGCGCCACCACCACCTACTCAAAGCATCATGATGCTCCAACAATGATGGATGGATTAAAAGGCAGAAGTCTATGTGACCATCATCATCAAGTCCTTCCGTGAGAACCCTAAATCCAAAGAGGACTGTTTCATTTATGTCAGGTAGAATGCCCAGAGGGGACTGGGCAGTCTAATGGTCTGGAATCCCTACAGATTTTATTTTTTTCTCCAGCTGTCTGGAGTTTTTTTTTTTGTTTTTTCTGTTCACCCTGGCCATTGGACCTTACTCTTATTCTATGTTAATTAATGTTGACTTATTTTATTTTCTTACTGTGTCTTTTATTTTTCTATTCTTCATTATGTAAAGCACTTTGAGCTACTTTTTGCATGAAAATGTACTATATAAATAAATGTTGTTGTTGTTGTTACACTCTCAACTGGATTGAACAAGTTTGAGGATGTTATTTCATTATAAATTGAGTAGATTCAATTATTAATTTTCCCTTAGTCATTAAAATATTCAATATTAAAATAAAGTATAATGTGTAAACACCATCTGTAGAATTACATCTTTTAGCATAATCAACATCATTTTTCTTTCCATTTCTCCTGGCAATAGAAGCAGTAGGAACACACTAACCTTACCTGACCAGATCTCCCTATCCACTGAAACTTTTTCCAGCCTTTCTTGGAGAATACCCCAAATACTGAAACAGTTGCAGTACATCTTGGGTCTGAAACTGTCTTCACCCAATGAGTTATGACTTGTAAACTTCCCAAGAAAGGCATCTAATGGTCTTTCTTCTTCAAATTACCTCAATTGGCTTCTCTTGATCTGGAGCAGCATTGATTCTAATCCAAGTTTCTCCCATACTGAAAAAGTTTCTCATCATGTCATGCACACTATGTCCACTTACCTTGTGTAGAAACTTCACTATGACCACTTGTGCTCATGCTGTAAATTTTCAGTTAATAGAGATTGCGACTGTAGGTGAGGATGGGGATATAAATTTGTTAACTGAAAGCTTTATCCATTGACATAGCTCCCACTTCACCATCACAATCCTTTGCAATTTTGGTACAACTGCTGCCACTGAACTGATTCTTGAGTCAATCTCACGATCACTTTTACCCTAACTCTTGAATAAAACCCCAGGGTACATGAACACTTTCACATGGTGCAGCTGCTTACCATGAAGAACATAAGCAACTCTTTCATGGAAGAGGATGATGACCTCTGGTTTGGAGGTGCTAATTCTCATTCCAACTACATCAAACTCAACTGTGAACTATTGCATGGCACACAAAATATCATACTCTAGTAATGACAACATCATCAGCAAAGAATAAAGGTTCAGCCTTTAGATTATTAAACTGAATACCCTACAAACCTGAGCCACAACTTTATGTTCTATCCATGAAAATTATGAAAAGGTGCATAGATTGTGCTGCTGTTAGGGTTACTTATATGAAACCGTCATGAATGCTGTAATTAAACTGAAGAGAACCTTATCTGGGACATGGTTAACATTAAAAAGAATTACATAAATATGTAATCCACCTTAATAAAAAGATGAGTGTCTAAGTGTACAGTAAACCATCACAGTTTAAACCATACTATAATAAAAAGACCTTCTCTCTGTTCCAGAGCCCTTGGTTTGTTTTTCTGGTCTGACCAGGAAATTGTAGTTTGTCCATATATCCCCATAGGTTATTCTAGATATTCCTAGTTCCAATTTTAGATTGTTAGTTTAGTCCTATGGTTTTGAGCATGTGTGAGTGTGTGCAAAGTTGTACTTAGTAAAAAGCTGCCATTCCATCCAGGCCTGGTATTCAATACTTCCAAGATTCTGCCTCTCTGGAATTTAGTAGTGAGTAAAGCCCTATTTATACTTACCATATTGCAATACAAAGCTTGCATGCTGTCAAGCATAAAGGTGGCCCTTTAATCTATGTGTTGATATTTTCCTAGTCAGAAGGAGGCAGTGTTTTATTAATGTTGAATACCTAGCATACCTAACAGTTTCACAACAGAGGAAGGGAATTGTTGACATGATCGTTCAATTAAAGATGGCTAAGCCTGATAAGACTTTACTTTTATCGTGAAAGGGTTTTAGGGTGATCCTATCCTAATATATTAGATACATTTATTGCCATGCCCAGGTTCTTTGTTATATAGATCTACGCATCTCTGCTCTAGTTCTGTATTATTGCAGTCACTTGGCCTAGAAGGAGACATAGACAACAGTCACAATACACTTGATGTCGGGACTATGGATTATCTGCACCTAGAACTGGCTGGTACGGTGCTACACCACCTATATGATGATGTCTTTTCTTTATTCATTTATACCACAGGTTGAAGAATAGAGCAAATATTAAATGCAAGCAAGGGGAGCAGGCTATACACTTTAAATCCGTTATTATAGATTTAACTTTCTTAATGTGCCAAAAATCAGAAGCAAAATAAAACAGTGTGGTAAATCAATTAATAATACCAGAAATGTTTTATGAGCTGTTATAGAAGATACTGGCTGATACACTTACACTTGTTTAGCTTTTGGGTCATTTAAGGTCGCATTGCCAGTTTCATGGCATGTGTCTTCTGCTTCTCTTCCTTCTTGGTCCTTCTGTTTAATAACAGATGATTGAAAGATGCCCTCACTTTAAGCTTATGATTTTTAATGCGTGTCAGTGCCAAGGTGAACACCCCTATCCCCTTTCTGCCCAATGACATTTTGATAGTCCATATCAGTACATGTTTTTATGGTGTAGGTGCTCAAAGATAACCAATAGTTTGAGATTTTTACTTGTACACATGTTGAAAGTTCAGAAAATGACAACTTTATCACTTAAAGTTAACATTTCCCCTTGCAAGAATTCCGTTTTCACACTGGGGAGTTTCATTTTTGCTACTTTAGCCTTCTGTCTGTTGCCACTACTAGCGCTTCCCCTTTTTGTTTAGACTAGCTACTTTACTGAGATTAAATGTTCAAGCAAGCAATGTGTACTTACAATTAAAGCATACAGTTTTAGATATAAAATATTGTCTATAATCCTTCTTAGCAATTTAAAGAATATGAAATATTCAAACCAATGCAAAGAGTTTTATGTTTGTAGAATAATTTCTCCACAAGTCTTTTTTTTTTTCATTCAGATAGCTTGCATTGGCGATTCTAAATTGTCCCTAGTGTGTGCTTGGTGTGTGGGTGTGTGTGTTTTTCCAAGTCTTTATATTCCTGCCGCATCTCTTGCAGCTCCAGCTGCAGCTTCTCGTTTGTCTTCTTGTTTCTCTTGAGCAAGCCATTTATTTCTTTCTTCATATTTTTCTGAATGTCTTTCCTGAGCTCACTTATGGCCGTGACCGTGGCCAATGTTGTAATCATTTCCTTCAGTCCGGTCAAATGATTTCGGCTTTCGTGCTCCGTGGGTGAAGTAGCAACCCCTGTTACAGCTCATGCTTCAGGCTTGTGAGGAGTAGATGAATGCGCGGACTGCAAGGTCATCTCTTGTTTCAAGTGATCTTCTGGAATTGGCGAGCTATTATGACCTGCATCACTTGCACCTTCGCTCCCATTTTCGCTCTCGACTGGAGTTGATGGAGTGGAACAGGGTCCTGGGAAGTCTGTGCTTTCGCCTGCCTGTTCCAGGTCAGTCTCTGAAAGGCCGTATCTTACACTTGGGCCTGATGCCTGTCTAGACTTGGGTGTAGTTTTAGGTTTCTTTTCCGTTTCTTTCTGACCTCGTTTCTTGTTACTCATGTTTATATACTGTAGTAGAAACTCATTTGATTAGGTAAATACAGGATACCTCGGGATAATAAGAAATAAGAGAAAAAATAAAGCCACTGTAACGGAGCTCCGCTTCAGACGTCCATCTCCCGTAACGGATGTGACCTCCTTATTCTTAAAAATCGCTATCAGTACACTTCTTCTCCACTCCTCAGTCATCCTCTCACTTTCTATGATTGCTTTAAACAATCTGGTTAAAAACTGAACTGCTTTCCTAAACACCTTCATGCTTCCACAGGTATATCATCTGGACCAATGGCCTTTCCATTCTTCATCCTCTTCATAGCTGTCCTTACTTCCTCCTTGCTGATTCACTATCACCATATCATCCAACCTCCTCTCTCTCTCATTCTCTTCATTCATCAGACTCTCAAAGTACTCTTTCCATCAGCTCGACACACTCTCCTTGCAAGTGAGTATGTTTGCATCTTTATCCTTTATCATCCTACCCTACTGCACATCTTTCTCAGTTTGGTCCCTCTGTCTAGTCAATCGGTACAGGTCCTTTTCTGCCTCTTTAGTGTTCAACCTCTCATACAACTTATCATATGCCTTTTCTTTAGCCCTCACCACCTCTTTCTTCACCTTATGCTTTATCTCCTTGTGCTCTTGTATACTTTCTGCATCTCTCCGACCATCCCACTTCTTCCTCGCCAACCTCTTCCTCTGTATACTCTCTTGAACTTGCCCATTCCACCACCAGGTTTCCTTTTCCTCCTTCCTCTGTCCAGATGTCACACTAAGCACCCTTCTTGTGTCACACTTACTACTTCTGCTGTAGTTGCCCATCTATATGGCAACTCTTCACTGCCACCCAGTGTCTGTCTTACCTCCTTCCCTGAACTCAACCTTGCAGTCTTTCTTTTTCATCTTTCACCATTTGATCCTTGGCTATGCCCTCACTCTTTTCCTCTTCTTGATCTCTAACGTCATCTTGCAGACCACCATCCTATGCTGCCTAACTACACTTTCTCCTGCCCCCACTTTACAGTCTTCAATCTCCTTCATATTGACCTCCTGCATAGTATATAATCTAGCGGTGTGCATCTTCCGCCACTCTTGTACATCACCCTATGTTCCTTTCTCTTCTTAAAATACATATTCACCACAGCCATGTCCATCCTTTACACAAAATTCACTATCATCTGACCTTCTTCATTCTTCTCCCTGACACCATACTTACCCATCACCTCCTCACCCCCTCTGTTACCTTCACTGACATGTCCATTGAAATCCACTCCAATCACCATTCTCTGTCTCTTGGATACACTGTTCATCACTTCATCCAACTTATTCCAAAAATTTTCTTTCTCACCCATTGCACACCCAAATTGCAGGGCATATGCACTAACATTCATCATCACACCTTCAATTTCCAGTTTCATATTCATCACTCTGTCTGACACTCTTTTCACCTCCAAAACACTCTTGACATACTGTTCCTTCAGAATAACTCCTACCCTATTTATCCACCCATACACACCATGACAGAACAATTTGAATCCACCTGCGATCCACCTGGCCTTACTCCCCTTTCATTTATTCTCTTGCATGCACAATATATCAACCTTCCTTCTCTCTATCACATCAGCTAACTCTCTCTTCTTACCATTCATACTGCCAACATTCCTACCTTAAGTTCCACTGTCTTTACCTTCCTCCTCTCCTCCTGCCTCTGGTCACGTCTACCTCCACTTCTTCTCCTTCTTCAGTCAACAGTAGCCCAATTTCCACCAGCGCCCTGTTGGCTAACAGTACTGGTTGCGGCCATTGTTTACCCGTGCCTCGACCGATCCGGTATGGAAATCTGTATTGTTGTCTGCATATTGGCCTGGCAAAATTTTACACCAGATGCCCTTTCTGATGTAAACCTCCCCGTTTATCTGAGCATGGGACTGGCATGAAGAAACACAATGATCTGTGCATCACCTGTGGCGGGGTTTAATCACACCACCACTATAATTATTACTAAAACAAAAGATATTGTCAGCCTTTTCCAAGGATCATACTCTTCTCTTTCTTTTTGTTTTTGAAATTTTATTAATTTTATTGCAATCATTCCATACAAATCAATCAATTTTTACAAAAAGTAGGATTAAGAACAAGTCGACCCCCACCATCCCCCAGAAAGAAAGAGCAAGGCCAACGGAGTAAAATTTAAGGCTTGTAAACATACCTAAATTGATGAGTTTGATAGGCCAATAGAGATGGATGGAGAAGAAAAAGAAATGCAGAAATAATTGCTTCCTCTGTGCTTTAAGAGCTTATTCTAAAATATTACTGATTAGATCCTGCCATGTTTTGAAAAAAATCTGTACAGATCCTCTAACTGAGTATTTGATTTTTTCCAATTTCAAATAGTATAGAACATCAGTTTCCCACTGACTTAAAAGAGGAGAGTTAGGATTCTTCCAGTTTAGCAAAATCAGTCTACGTGCCAAAAGTGTAGTGAATGCAATCACAGTTTGTTTGTCCTTCTCCACTTTAAACCCATCTGGAAGAACACCAAACACAGCTGTTAATGGGTTAGGAGGGATTGTGATACCAAGGTTGTCTGAAAGGTAATTAAAAATTTTGGTCCAGAATGATGTTCATTTGGTGCAGGACCAAAACATGTGACCCAGTGAGGCTGGGACTTGATTGCAGTGTTCGCAGGTTGGATTTTGCCCTGGGAACATTTTGGAGAGTTTTACAAGAGACAGATGTGCTCGATATATAATTTTGAGTTGAATAATTGTATGCTTTGTGCATATGGAGCTCGAGTGAATTCTCTGCATTGCTATTTCCCACTCCTTTTCTGATATATTGATTGAGAGATCTTTTTCCCAGTGTACTCTTGGATCTTTGAAAAGGAGGGACTGTAAAATAATTTTATATATTGCAGAGATGGTGTCTGAGTCCTTGAGATTGATCAATATTTTTTCCAGCATGGACTAGGGTGCAAGATGAGGAAAATCGGGCAGGTTCTGTTTAACAAAGTTCCTAATTTGAAGATAGTGAAAGAAATGTGTAGCTGGAATGTTAAATTTGGAATGTAATTGTTCATAGGATGCAAAGACGTTGTCTATATAAAGATCTCTAAACAAGTTAATCCCAATTTTTTTCCAGATTAAAAACTGCGTATGTTTGCGAAGGTTGAAAGAGGTGGTTCTCTTGCAGAGGTGCCACAGATAAAAGCTTCTCCATCTTAAAATGCTTTCTACATTGGTTCCATATTCTGAGTGAGTGAAGCACAATTAGGTCATTAGTATATTGCCAAAAACTTGCATTTATTGGGGCACAGAACAGGGAATATAAAGAAGTACTGCAGGATTTTAGTTCTGTTGCGGACAAGGCTTGTGTATGTTCATATATTTGTGTCCAGGTTTTTATAGTTTGTATGTTTGCTGCCCAGTAATAAAACTTTAAGTTAGGTAGAGCCATGCCACCTTCTGCGTTTTGTCTTTGTAGGGTCGCTCTTTGGATATGTGGATGTTTTGAATTCCAAATAAATTAGGCTATTGTTGAATCTAATTGCTTAAAAAATGACTTATTGATATATATTGGAATGTTTTGAAATAAAAAAGGAGCTTAGGAAGAATATTCATCTTAACAGTGTTAATTCTTCCAGCTAGAGTGAGATGAAGGGTTGACCATCTATGCAAGTCTTGCTTAATTTTTTCCATGCAGACGGCAAAATTTTGTTAATAAAGATCTTTATGTTTACTTGTGATGTTTACCCCAAGGTATTTAAACTGTTCTGCAATGATAAAAGGCAGGGTGTCTAATCTAATATTACAGTATATGCTTGAGAATTCACTGGAAAGAGTACACTTTTATTCAGATTAATTCTGAGACCAGATATCTTTTGAAATTCTGTGAGTGCTGTTAAGACTGCAGGCACAGAAGTTTGTGGGTCTGATATATACAGTACCATA
Source organism: Polypterus bichir lapradei (assembly GCA_026402145.1). Classification (NCBI taxonomy): domain Eukaryota; kingdom Metazoa; phylum Chordata; class Cladistia; order Polypteriformes; family Polypteridae; genus Polypterus; species Polypterus bichir. The sequence goes on from JANRMT010062819.1 coordinate 12,221,088, forward strand.
TCATCTGCATAGAGAGAAATTTTCTGTTCCAGTCCTTCTCTGATAATCCCCTTTATCTGCTCAGCATTTCAACAGTGTATTGCCAATGGTTCAATGGCGATTGCAAAAAGCAGGGGCATCCTTGTCTAGTACCTCGTTCTAGTTTAAAGTAGTCTGAACAGATGTTGTTGATACAAATTGAAGCTTCTGGATTGGTATACAGTAGTTTGATCCATGCACAAATGTTTGGGCCAAACCCAAATTTCTCCAATATAGTAAAAAGGTATTTCCATTCAATCATGTCAAATGCTTTTTCTGCATCCAATGATAATAATATTTCTTGGGTGTTTGACTTAGTTGGTGAGTATATTGCATTAAACAGGCGTTGAAGATTTGAGGATAAGTGTCAACCCTTGATAAATCCAGTTTGATCTTGGGATATTACCGAGGGGAGCACTTTCTCCATCCTTCTAGCTATAATTTTTGAGAGTATCTTAATGTCATTATTCGAAAGTGAAATTGGTCTGTATGATGCACATTGTAATAAGTCCTTATTTTATTTAGGAAAAACGGTGATTAATGCTTGGCGAAAAGTTTGAGGAAGAGTTTGATTGTCTCTGGCTTCTGTAAATGTTGCTAATAGGAGGGGAGCTAGCTGAGCAGAGAATTTCTTATAAAATTCTACAGGGTAGCCATCAGGGCCTGCTGCTTTCTCGCCTTGAAGTGACTTTATAGCATCTAGTAATTCTGATAACACCAGAGGTTTATCCAGTTCCTCCGCACTAGGAGTATCTAGTTGTGGTATCTGTAATGTATCCAGAAATGCATTAGATTGGGTGTTGTATTCTTTAAATTCAGTAGAATATAAGGTTTTATAGTAGTCTCTAAATGTGCGCATTATATTTTTGTGGTCGATGATTTTGTCTCCATTCGTGTTGGTGATTACTGAGATTGCGTTGCGGACTTCTTGCTTGTGAATTTGTTGAGCTAAAAGCTTATTAGCTTTCTCTCCGTGTTCATAGTAATGATGTCTGGATTTATAAATTAGTTGTTCAGTTTCTTTAGTTGTCAAGAGGTTTAGTTCTGAATGCAGAGCCTGCCTTTTCCTATGTAGAGCTTCGCTTGGAAGCCTGGCATGTTCTTCATCTATTCTAGTAATTTTGCTTTTTAGCTGTGATACTTTCTTGGTTTCTAATTTATTTCTGTGGGAAAGATATGAGATAATCTGTCCTCTTAAGAAGGCCTTAAGAGTTTCTCAGAGTATTCCTGCAGAAATCTCTGAGGATGTATTTGTCTCTAGGAAGAAACTGATTTGTTTGGATATAAATTCTGTACAATTCTCACCTGCTAATAGAAGCGGGTTGAGATGCCATCTGCGAGGTGAGTGTGTGGGGCATAGTGACTTTAGCTCCAAGATCAGAGGTGCATGGTCAGAAATAACAATAGCATCGCATTTGCAAGAAATTATTATCTATAAAGAAATAATCAATTCTTGAGTAGCAATGATGTACTGGTGAGTAGAAAGAATATGTTCTTGAGTTTGCGTTTAAAAACCTCCAGGGATCTGATAGGTTGTGATCAGTTATAAACTTTGTAATTATCTTTGCAGTGTTAGATGTCGTCACCCCTGTGATAGAAGTCCTATCTAAGAGAGGATTTAAAACACAATTAATGTCTCCAGCCATTATAATTTTATGAGTGTTCACATTGGGAATGGATGCAAATAAATTTTGTATACTGTAAATTCCTTATCATCGACATTAGGTGCTTAAGCATTTATCAGAATCATTTTACAGTTAGATAAGTTGCCCATGACCATCACATATCTCCCTTCAGGATCCAATACTACATCTGATGCTACAAATGGCACTGTTCAATGTATAAGAATTCTCACACCTGTAGTTTTTTTTGTAAAGCTAGAATTGAACATTTGGCCAGTCCAGTCCTTTTGCAGCCGGAACTGATCCTTGCTTAGTAAGTGGGTCTCCTGTAAAAATACTATTTTAGCGTTTAAACCTGTTAGCTGAGAGAGTGCTTTCTTTCTTTTTAATTTGTGATTCAGGCCTTTAACATTCCAACTCACAAAGTTAACTGTCCCATCATGGAGACATTGATTTAGAATTTTTGATGTCATTTTATAGTCTTAACTGGAAGTGAGACAGCTTTAACCTTAAGTTCCTATTTCCCCAAGAGTTATTGCCATGCAGCTTATTGTTACGTTGGTAGTTATAATTATAAAGATTAAAAGGACAGAATAGATTAGATATAGGTATAGCCTGCTCTCTTTCTCTATTATGTTAAACAGTCTCCTTTAGGGTAGAGAAAAAATAAATAAATAAGATAAAAAAATAAATAAATAAATAAAAAATTAAGCACAAACATCTATTACTGTAATTAAAACATAAACAGATAGCGTCCGAGTAATAAAGAGGATATATAATTATAAAAAACCCGCATCTTAACAAATAGATCAAGCAGTAGGTTATTTATCCTTGCCATGTCATGACAGGCTACGACTCACTATTGTGTTTCAGAATAGTGTCAGAATCAGCTTTCTTAATTCCTTTTCTGCTTCTTCTTTGCTGGCGAAGACATAGAATTGACCTTGCAATTCCACTTTCAGTTTGGCAGGATACAAGAGGCTGTATTTGATATTGGCTTGCCGTAAACGCTGTTTGATTTTATAGAAGGCTGCACATTTAGTAGCTGTTGCTGGAGAGAAATCAGGGAAGATACGAATGTGGTTATTTTCATATATAATCTCTTGCTTGTGTCTGAGGAGTGCCATCACCTCTAGCTTAAATAATAATCTCTCGAAGCGAATAATAAAAGATCTAGGTATTTGATCCGCGTACGCGATAAGCCACTGCTATCTCAGAATCTGCTTTAAAGTCCTCTCCAATTATTTCAGAAAATAGTTTAGCTGCGAATTTCACTGGGTTTGGACTTTCTTGATTCTCAGGTAGACCTTCGATTCTAATATTATTTCTTCTGCTTCCACCTTCCAAAGCAGCAAGTCTGTCTCCAAGTTTTTTGCATTTGGAGTTGGCAGTTGTTGCTTTTTCTTCAGCACTGGCAGCTAGATTTTCGGCTGTTTCAATCCGAGTCGTGAATGTTTCCTTGACATCCTCCAGTTGATCAGCAAGTGTGCTCAGTTTAAACGAGGTTTCCTGAATGTGCTCTTCAATTTTACCCAGCATATCTTTAAAGACTGCCTCAAAGCGAACACATATGCGTTTCTCCAAGTCTTTATTGTCCTGCTGCCGCTCCTGTCGCAGCTTCTAATTTGCTTTTTCCCTTGCCTTCTCAATTGCCCTCTCTCTTTTCTTTATATCTTTCTTTATCTCTTGCATGAGCTCAGCGATAATCACCTTCAGTTCAGACAAATCAATTCTGCTTTCGTGCACCGTAGGTGAGGCAGTGGGCTCTATTGCAGCTGGTGTTCCCAGCTCGCGTGGAGTAGTTGAAAGCGCGGACTGCAAGGCCTTTCCCAGTTTCAGATGATCTTTTCTAATCGGCGAGCTACAGTGACCTGCATTATTCACACTCGTACATTCGCTCCCCATTACGCTCTCAGCTGGAGACGATGTAGTGGACCGTGCTCACAAGGAGTCTGGGCTTTTACCCATCTGATCCAGGTCAGTCTCTGAAAGGCCGTACCTTGAGCTTGAACTTGGGCTTGCCGATCTGAGCTTGGATGTAGCTTTAGTTTTTGTTTCTTTAGTTTCTTTCTGAATCACTTTCTTGTTGGCCATGTTTATATATGCTTGCATATACTGTAGTAGTACCCTCAGGCAGGATAAATACAGGATATCTCAGGATAATAAGAAGATAATATGAAAAATAACACCGCTGCTAGCGGAGCTCCGCTTCAGATGTCCATCTCTCGTAACGGACGAGACCAAACTCCTTACTGTTCTCTTTCTTATGTGAATTGATGGTGTACTCAGTTTATCTGCAATGACAGAAAAGCTGTACTGCTTAAATCAACATGTTAGGGGCTAAATAAACTAAAGCAAGGTCACAAATGCCTTTGTGGTCTAAAGTTAATTACTGTAGTGAGCAATGGTTGGCTCGTGCAGCTCTGTATTTTTGTGGATAAGCAGCAGATCTTTCACTAAGGACTTAGACACTAAGTCCATGAATATGTGATTCACTGTTAATTGAAAGAATTCTGTTGGAGCCACGAATTAATCACCATTAATGTGCTCCTGTTTCTACTCACATATTTGTTTAGTAAAAACTTTCTAATTATGTACCCTTCTCCCAGAGTTCTTTATTTTTGGAAAGGGGAAAAATAAATGAATAAATTAATGTTATTTAATCAGTTCATTTAATATCGGCTTTGCTTTTGGCAATGCCAGTAATTAATGAGATGTTATAGTAAAGTTCCTGCTTACTTTTCTCTGCAAATGGAGTTCTCAGCTGTTAGAACTATTTAAGAACAGAAGAAATTTGACAAATGATAGTAGACCATTCAGTCTATCACGCTCATTTAATTAGCTGATATCTAAGCTGTCCCAATACCAATCTAACTGTCTAGGTACTTCTTAAAGGTTGCCAAGGTTTCTGCTTCAACTACATATTTCAGTAGTTTGTTCCAGATTACCCACAACTCTTTGTTTTAAGAAGTGCTTCATCGCTTCAGTCCTAACTCAACCTCTTGATTGCAATGCTTCTGTTATTAATCACTTTTTGTGTAATTTAAATATTACAATTGGCATATTTTTTACTGCATAACTATTACATTTAAACTGTTTCTTTATCAAAAACCTGTGTGAAAATCTTTAGCAATTTACTGTGAACATGAAATTAAAAATAATTATTTATTTTTCTAGGTGCACGAACTCTATACAATTTTGCGTACACAAGAATTAAGTATTACTTATTAACCCTCTTTTCTTGAGCATTGTTTATGATTTGTCACAAATTAAGGACAAATATCCTTCTACTTGTGCTACATTTTTATTCTAAATACATGTGTCAGTTCACTTTAATTAAATTTTTTTTATTCACAGTGTGCATTTGTATCTTACAAGTGATATATAGCTATTTGCCTTTCTGACTAATAATCACATCTGCATGATTGTCTGAACTCAATTAAAAATGGTATTTGGCAAAAATCAAGCTGTACTGCTGAAATTAATCAAATGTCACTACATTAGATGCCCGTAATCTTTCTAAATGAACATGAAAATTAATGTCATATCACGGTGAGAAGAAAAATACCAGTGGGAAAAAGGAGAGTAGAAAAAAAATGAAAAATTAATGTTGCATCTGGCAAATATTTTTTAACTTTCATATATAAAAAAACATGATCTAAACTATGGTTTAACTGTTACTATAACTGGAACATCCTAAGGAATTTAATTTCCATTAAATTGTAATTGGAATAGGGAGCACAGTAGTTAGCTCCCAGCTACTTTGCTGTCTTTGTAGTTTACGTATGGCTTTTCTGCAGTTATTTTGACTTACAAGTGGCAAACCAAGACATAATAAATTAACTTGTGATTTTAAGTCAGTCAGTCAGTCAGTCAGTCATTATCCAACCCACTATTATCCTAACACAGGTTCACGCGGGTCTGCTGGAGCCAATCCCAACCAACACAGGGCGCAAGGCAGGGCAGACTCACACACACCAAGCACACACTAGGGACAATTTAGGATCGCCAATGCACCTAACCTGCATGTCTTTGGACTGTGGGAGGAAACCAGAGCACCCGGAGGAAACCCACGCAGACACGGGGAGAACATGCAAACTCCATACAGAGAGGACCTGGAAAGCGAACCCAGGTCTCCTTACAGTGAGGCAACAGCGCTACCACTGCTCCACCATGCCGCCTCCTTTGATTTTCAGTTGGTAACAAAATGTGGATGTGTACATCAGTGGTCCCTGCACTGTTAAAGTATCCTATCAATATTTGGGTCCTGCCTTGCACCTGATACTCCTTAGGACCTTGTGAGTTTGAGAGCCACTGGGTACTTTAACCATCTGTATACACCAGACACCTTGTCTATGTGTTTATATTATCATCTTGTTATTTTGCACTTGGAAACACACGAGAATCTAATTTTAAGATCGTCCAGAGAGTCACAAACCTGTCCAAGTGACATATATTTCCTCATTAGGAGTACATCATTTTTGGTTTTGTGCGGTTTGCAATTCATCATTTTGATGATTAATTCTTGTTTATTATTGGTTTTGTTTGTTTTAATTAGTTTACAGTTATATTTTTACCGTTGTGGTGTTTTGTTTTGTTGATTTAATTTACTTATTAATTTCTAGTGGTTGCTGTAGGTACAGTTGTAGTTGTTCAGTTTCTTTTTGCATATGCCAACGGTTTACATTTACTGCCATTTTATTTATGGACTGTCATTGTTATTTGCTTAGGAGATTAGAAGATTATTGCTTATTTCTGAAAAAATAAATACAGTTAAAGTCCTAAAAATACTAACAATCTTGTTTTTAGTAGTAATTGCCTGTTCTGAATATGACTCTTATCTTGTCCCTTCTTTTGTTTTTTTAAAGTTGATTCCTTGCTTGTTTTTTTTCATGCTCACAAGGAGCTAGTTTGTTTATAGTCTTATTTGGGTACATAGGTAAGGTGAACAAAGTACAATTATGTGGGCTCATGCTTAATATCACCATTTTAGCTAATTTTACTTAGGTAGATGAAAAAGCTTTTTAGGATTTTAGGATTTTTGGATGCCGCATGCTTTTTTTTATTTTATTTTTTCCTCCCTTTCACTGAAATGCCTTTTACTGGCTCAGCAATACAATTGAAAAATCTGAAAATTATTTTATTTTGTGCAAGGTTACCCCTGACACTGAAACACACCTGAGTTTTACCAACACCTTTCTGTCGTTCATATTCATATAAATTAGTCTGTGGAGCTGTTTACCTTAATATGTGTATGTTTCTGGTTTATACCTGACGCCTGACTTACAATTTACAATTTCTCTGTTGAAAAAATTTCTTTGTTTGATAAGTAAAAGTGATTTTAAAAATAAAGTGTTATATGTCCTTTGAAATTCTTACTGCACTGAATTTAAATGAATTACAGTAAGCTCTATTGATCTTCTTAACTGATTTTGAAAAGGGCTTATGGAAGTGCCAACTTTGAAGTGCATAAAAGTGATGAGTTCCTTAAATTATTCCTATTATCAGGATGTGTGCATTTCGGTATATATATATATATATATATATATATATATATATTGTGGACTATGGCCAGCAGCTTATCCCGGCCAAGACCCCCAAGCCACCAGATGGAGCCTTCCCCGCAATGTGGAGATGCCCCGAATATCGGCAGGGCATCATGGACTATGGAGTTGTAATACACAGCCCTGCTGGATAACGTTGGGGCCGCGAGGGGACGCTGCAGGGAGATACAGAGATATTTGGTTTTCCTACAGCCCGGAAGTACTTGCAGGTCACAAGGACGGAAGAAATAAAGTGCTTCCGGGCTGACAAAGAAAGAAGAGTTTTGATTTGACCCAGGAAGTGCTAGGAAGTCACATGGACTGCAGGTTAAGAAGCTCTTATGGGTCACAAACTATAAAAGGACTGTGGGAGCTCCCAGACGGCGAGCTGAGCTGGGTGGAAGGGTGGCAACGTGTCTGGGAGTGGAGGATTGTTTATTGTATTGTGATTGTGATTTGGATGAGTATAGTGGAGAGGTGGGTGCTTTGTGCGCTGTTGCATTAAAATAAAGTCAACCATTGGACTTTTTCCTGGTGTCTGGAGTCTTGGACAGGGGTTCAAGGGAGCAATAGCGCCCCCTATCTGTCACAGTGGCGTAGTCGGCAGGATCCTCTAGCGTCTATTGCAGAGGACCTGTATCAAAAATTTCTATGGGAAGAGAACCCCCTGAAGACAACAGCATCAGGTCACACGGCAACATCGCCAGAATCCGCAATTTTCAAGTCCAGAATGGGGAAGAAGAAGGGCAAACAGAGCAGTATCGCCAGTGTGACAGCCTTGTTCACAATGGCCAACACTCGGGAGGAGTCACAGAGCGGCCTTACATGTCCGGAGAAGCATCCAGGGACCAACGAAATCTCCGAGGAACGTGCCGGGAATATTGCGGATAATCCATTTAAAATAACACACTTTGTCCCATGCATGTACCTTGGAGATGATCACCTGGAGGCTCCGCGGGAGAAAGGAGTCTGTCCCGAAGATGATGGCACGCTCCGTTTGAGCCAGAGCGCATGGAAGAAGACTTTCGCATGTCAGCGGCCAGCAAGGGACACGGCATCAACCCCGGTGCTTGCTGGGAAGGAGGAGGTCCGCGTCCCACTGTTTGCGCCTTCGTAGCCAAAGAGACGGACTTGGACTTTCCGAAGGGGAAGGGGGAGGCGAGCGAAGTACCGCTCACCCCGAAAGAAGGTAAGGAGGGCTGGAAAATGGCTGATCGGGATGTCGAAAAATTAATAAAGACAGACTGCAGTCCACCGGAGAAGGTGACCTGGCCCTCAGCCAAAAAGAACTCCAATTCCCAGAAGCCTCTGCGAGACTCGTCAGAGCACATGCCAGAAGCAGGCGTGCTTATTGGCTCCTGGCCAGCAGGTAAGTCAAATGAGGAAGTAAGTCTACCGCCGGCCGAAGTAAATAATATTGTCGACTTACGGGAACTCGAGAAGCTGATCAAGCCCGTACAAAGGTTCTTACAGGTCCTGACGAGCATTGAGAGGATCGTCGGGGAGTTGGGAGCAGCAGCCAAAGCGCCGTTAGAGAAGGTGAGGAACTACATGCTGCAATTTGGTGAGGAGCTTCCCGTAATGACAAATGCGGCGGTACAGGTAAGCGAGACCCGTACCGTATATAAAGAAATAGGGACGCAGAGTGAAAAGGGCCCGTGTTTAATCAATAGCGGGTGCCAGATAAATGCATGCCCTACAAGAGAGGCCGGATCATTGACCAAGTGGTCGGGGGAAGGGACGATCAATCCAGAGCAGCTGGACAGTGCTGACTCCCGGAGTGAGGCGGCCCTAAATACGCCGCCATCAGTCATTTGTAAAACAAAAGGGATTCAGACAGTAAAAGGGCTCTCTTCATTTAATAGAGAGACCCAAACTGTAGATAAACCCCAGATTAAACAGGAGATCCTTAAGGTAAAGCGGGGGTCTCCTGACAAACTAGAGAAGGGCGATAAGGAATCAGAGGCAGCTTTGGAAACCTCCTCAGCGGGAAAAGGGGCGGAGACAGACTTTCCTAAGTGCTTCCAGTCTCGCCGAGGGAGACAAACAGGGGGACCGCGGCTGTGCTTCGAATGCCGCAGGACGGGACATAGGTGGCAAAGTTGTCCTAAAAGGACAGGGGTGCAAAAAGCTCATTTTTAGAATGTTCCTCCTAGGTTTTCAAGAGAATGTCACCAACATTGCCTGACCGGTGGATCCTCCTGGAGGAAAACGTCCCTCGCGGCGTTGGCCTCTTCGAACCATGGTTCTTCACTGGGGGGAGAGTATTGTGGACTATAGCCAGCAGCTTATCCCTGCCAAGACCACCAAGCCACCAGATGGAACCCTTCCTGCATTGTAGAGATGCCCTGAATTCCAGCAGGGCATCATGGACTATGGAGTTGTAATACATAGCCCTGCTGTATAACGTGGGGGCCGCCAGGGGACGCTGCAGGGAGACACTGAGACATTTGGTTTTCCTACAGCCCGGAAGTACTTGTAGGTCACGAGGACAGAAGTGCTTCCGGGCTGACGAAGAAAGAAGAGTTTTGATTTGACCCGGAAGTGCTAGGAAGTACTAGGAAGTCACATGGACTGCAGGTTAAGAAGCACTTCCGGGTCACGAACTATAAAAGGACTGTGGGAGCTCCCAGACGGCGAGCTGAGCTGGGTGGAAGGGTGGCAACGCGTCTGGGAGTGGAGGATTGTCTATTGTATTGTGATTGTGATTTGGATGAGTATAGTGGAGAGGAGGGTGCTTTGTGCACTGTTGCATAAAAATAAAGTCAACCTTTGGACTTTTTCCTGGTGTCTGGAGTCTTGGACAGGGGTTCAAGGGAGCGATAGCGCCCCTATCTGTCACTATATATATATATATATATATTTATATAGTCACAAAAAGCAGACACAAGAGACACCCCCTGGTCTGATGTGGAATTACTCTCATTTAGACCCTTTAGCTGCCTCCCATACGCACTTGCCTCAATTAAGGTCAGTGTTCATGACTCCACCATAAGAAAGAGACTGGGCAAAAACGGCCTGCATGGCAGATTTCCAAGACGCAAACCACTGTTAAGCAAAAAGAACATTAGGGCTCATCTCAATTTTGCTAAGAAACATCTCAATGATTGCTAAGATTTTTGGGAAAATACCTTGTGGACTGATGAGACAAAAGTTGAACTTTCTGGAAGGCAAATGTCCCGTTACATCTGGCGTAAAAGGAACACAGCATTTCAGAAAAAGAACATCATACCAACAGTAAAATATGGTGGTGGTAGTGTGATGGTCTGGGGTTGTTTTGCTGCTTCAGGACCTGGAAGGCTTGCTGTGATAGATGGAACCATGAATTCTACTGTCTACCAAAAAATCCTGAAGGAGAATGTCCAGCCATCTGTTCGTCAACTCAAGCTGAAGCGATCTTGGGTGCTGCAACAGGACAATGACCCAAAACACACCAGCAAATCCACCTCTGAATGGCTGAAGAAAAACAAAATGAAGACTTTGGAGTGGCCTAGTCAAAGTCCTGACCTGAATCCAATTGAGATGCTATGGCATGACCTTAAAAAGGCGGTTCATGCTAGAAAACCCTCAAATAAAGCTGAATTCTGCAAAGATGAGTGGGCCAAAATTCCTCCAGAGCGCTGTAAAAGACTCATTGCAAGTTATCGCAAACGCTTGATTGCAGTTATTGCTGCTAAGGGTGGCCCAACCAGTTATTAGGTTCAGGGGGCAATTACTTTTTCACACAGGGCCATGTAGGTTTGGATTTTTTTTTCTCCCTAAATAATAAAAACCATCATTTAAAAACTGCATTTTGTGTTTACTTATGTTATATTTGACTAATGGTTAAATGTGTTTGATGATCAGAAACATTTTGTGTGACACACATGCAAAAAAATAAGAAATCAGGAAGGGGGCAAATAGTTTTTCACACCACTGTATATATATATATATATATATATATATATATATATATATATAT
>JANRMT010062819.1:12232331-12251589 GCA_026402145.1 Polypterus bichir lapradei
ATATATATATATATATATATATATATATATATATATATATATATATCAATAATCAAATGTTCTGATTATGACCTTAAATGTATCTCATGGGCATAAGTTAAATTGGAACTTGTAAGGCAAGGGAGCTTTTTGATATGACTATGACATGCACCTCAAATCAGAACAGCTCACAGAGCTTTACATAGGAACAACTTTGTAAAGGGCAGCTCCTTTTTTTAAATGACAAATTATCATTTAACATATTTCGTTGGATCAAATGTGTTTGCCCAACCAAAGAAATGAGCATCAGGTGATGCTACCACTGAACAGCAACAACCTTGCACAACAAACACTGTTATTCCTTCCTGTATCAGTATTTTCTGCCTGTTGCAGTGGTCATACCAATATCACCATTGTACCAGAAAATCTGTCCTCCCAAATGAGAAACTTATCTTCAGCACTTTTGATTAAAGTCCCACCATGAACAGGGCAGGCAAGTGAACAAAATATCAACTAATGGTTTGAGACTCATGCTTTATAGGCCTTCAGTTACCGGGATTCATAATATTTGATCTCAATGCAGTGGGGTGGCACAAGCACATGTCTACATTAAGACAAATCAGTAGACAATTATTATGCTTTATTGTCTTTTTATGTTGTATTGATGCCTTAAATTATGCAGCATGTTGTAATAGGTTTTCTGTTTATTTTACTATTTTTGTGATTTTGCTTTTTACACTGCTACTCATATTCCTTTTTTATTTGCAATTAATTCAATTTTGAGAAAGCATGAGTGTGTATTTCACTGTACTTGCAATATACAAAAAATAATGCTTACTTTCACTATGTGGAAATCTCTTTGTAACTGGTGAGAGTCTGAAACAGATTTAAGAAAAAAAAAAATGATTAATGAGCACAGATGATGGAGCTGCACATATTAATTAACATATCCTATCATTTTAAGGTCATTCACCCAGACTGGTGACTGAAACAGTTCAGATATTTAGCATTTCCACTGAAAATAAAGCAAAAAATATCCAACATTTCACCAGTATTACAAAAGGCGATCATAAAAACTTAAATTCCCCATCTACCTTTTGGCATAATTTTTAGGACATAAATGACAATATAATTACAAAAATTAGTTTCAGATTTAATATGACTTATTTTACAAATCTTCTTTTTATATATTGCCCTCTTCTATTTACAAGCCAAAAACACAGTATAATAGGTAAAATAAAAATAGCATACATTAGAACATGAAAAACACTATCCTGTTTATATACTGTAATATGTATATAAATAAATATTAATATATCAATACATGTTTTAAGCAAGTTCTTAAAAAAGTTCTTACTAAATAATGCACGTATATGTAAGGCTGACACAAGTTGCAAATCTGGAAAAAAAATACCTCAGTCTACATCAGCTTCTAGATAACTAAATCTATAATACTTTGACTAGTCATTAACTTCAATTTCAGCTTAGGATATGAAAAAATTAAACAAAATTAAACTTAGTCTTCTTTAATCTTTTGATTTAACAAAATAAATAGATTAAAGCAGCATTTTTTCCACAAGCAGATTATTTATTTTTGGCTCACAGATGAAAATATTATTAGATGGAGAAGCAGAATTTATTTGAAGTTAATTTTGGTACTCCTCCAGTGTACAGACAAACTCAATAAATATAAGTTATGAGTTTCGATTATTTAATTTTTGAATATGCAAAATGGATAGGTGAAAACTTTATTTTCTTACAAACAAATTTACTATTGTTGGCTCACAGACAAAAGTAATATTAGAGAGAGAAGATTACTATTATTTGTTGTGAATGTTGATATTCTGCCTCTGTAGAGATAAACTTGATGAATATAATATTATAACTTGCCTCTATTCCAAACTTACTAAAAAGTTATTTTGCTTTTTGTTGGGCTGAATTATTATATTTAACAGCTCAATTTTCTTTTTTTTATTACATTTTGTTTTTAAAAAATAGGTAACATGGCTAGCAAGGTCCTTCCCTGTATGTCACTTAGTATAAATTTGCACTCTGTTATTTTAAAGAAATAAGTGCTCATCATTTGAGTTGTGCTGTTTTAGCACAACTAAACATTCATAGAATTCATAGACTTTCATAGAAAATATATTTTAAATTCTGCCTTATAGTGAAATGCCACTTTTGAAGGATGTGACAGTACCTATTAACTTAAGTTATTTGTTTATTTGATTTTGATTTTACATACTTGGCATTCTTTCTGTGAATCATTGTACTATTTCAGAAGACTATGACTCAAATAGATTAGCACTGCTGCCTTTCAGCTCCAGGAGAGTGCATTTGATCCCTAGCAAGGGTATCACAAATGGGCATGCCAGTCTAAAGTTATACCTTAGAGCAGGGGTGGACAGCTATTTTAATTTGGGAGCCACGCTAGAAAACCATAATTTAAACCATAATAAAATTAATATAGACCACATATTGACAGATTTTGTTCGATTTATTGAACCATGGAAATTACGCACACTACAGCATGCTTTGTAACACAATCTACAATTCCTTATTTTGTAAAACAAAAACAAAAAAAAAAACATTTTACTGCATTAATCACTGACAAAATATTTTATTGTCTCTGTACCTTTGACATCTTATTTGGAAGAATTAAGTCTTTGATGATCTTCTTCTAGTGCAATGAAGTCAGGTGTAATTCCTCATGCTGGTATTTGCACTACAGCAGACAGATGGTCATCATTAAGAGAAGATTTGTACCTGGATTTGTTGAATTTCATTACTGAGAATGTCTGTTCACATATGTATGTTTATCCAAAGAGGGCAAGCATTCCCTGAGCCAGTCATCTCAAATGTGGGAAATTATCCTTTTTGAGAGAACTGTAGAATGTCAGTAATGGCACTGATTTAAAATATTCTGCTAGAAATGCGTCAGACTACAAGTCTATACGTTCAGGTTGTACCTCACTGAGAACACTGCGCACATCACATGCACAAGCAGAGAAAATGGTGAACATTTCAGTTTCCACTGCTTTGAAGATCTTCTGATCACCTGGAAAACTCACCATGCAGTGCCAGAAACATGGCTGCATATCTGTTACGCTGATCAGCAGATAGATTTGTCCTTCTGAGCGTGGGTATGTGTGTCAATGCTGAGAGAGAAGCAGCAACTTCCTCATGAAGGCCTTGACTAGGTGTGCATATCATGTGCAAAAAGACTTTTGCCTTGCAATTTTGTATTCAGTTCATTCATAAGGGTAGTCACATCAACAGCAAATGCTAAATCTGATAGCCACTCAGTGCTGTTTAGTTCAGGGGTGAGTTTTCCTTTCATTTGACAAAACTCCTGCATCTCTAACTTCAGATCCCAGATCTGTTAAACACTTTTCCCAAGCCACTTGACAGCTGTGTCGTAGCCCAGATCAGTGTGATCAGTCTCATGTTCCTCCAACGGTGTAACAAGCTGTCTGTGATTTGATGCCGTAGCCCTGATGAAATTTACGGTATTTATTACAACATCAACCACATGATATATAAAAATATTACTTTTTGGGCTGGGTTAATCTAAGCTACTTTTTCCTACATCCTTTTAAAAGGTCCAACATTTTTACCTGTCAATTTAGGAGAACCATCAGTTGTCATACTAACTAACTCTTTCCACTGAGGTCCTAACTTTTGCATGCACGTACTGACTTCAGTAAATAAATCCTCACTAGTTGTTGTCCCTTTCACTGAATGCATAGAAGCCAGTTCCTCTGCCTCCTCAAAGTCTTTTGTTATTCTTTTCACAAAAATCAGTACCTGTGCTGTGACCCAGACATCACAGCTCTCATCCAAGGCCATGCATTTCAGCTGTAGTACCAGATTCTTTCCAATTCCCACATTCCATCTTGTGAGAGGATTCAATCGCCACTCTTTAACAAGTTCTCCATCAGAAAATAGTTTGCTTCCATTTTGGCAATTTAATCAGTTAATGTATAGCTGTTTTTTGCTATTCCTTCCTGTGCTGTATAAAGCTTTGTAAAAACACTGCTGTCTTTGCAGTTTAGCTAACAATTCCTCTGCAGTCCTCACCTTCTCTTCTTCAGATAAATTTCTGTATTTTTCAGTGTGCTTGGTCTTGAAGTGACAGCTCAAGTTGTAGTCTTTAAGTGCAGCAATGTGCTCTTTGCCTACCAAACAGATTTCATTACTGCTAATCTCCATTAAAATACTTAGGAGTCCAGGATTTGTTGAATGATCTGTTTTCCACATCAACTTTTTGTTTTTAACCACTCATTTTTGTTGTGTCTTTGCACAAAATGCAGATGGGACACAGATTAACAACAGGTGTCATGTTCCTGTATTCAATATAACATGAACAATCTCTGTATCACCCCTTTCTCTGATGCAGTCTCTCGCAATTTCCCATACATATCAATTCTGATCTATGTCTGCACAGTCACATTTAGCTGTAATGCAGACTGACACACCCAGGCAAGTACTTGCCATCCTCACCTTCCACAGGCCAGATAGAACCAGACCACGGGCCACATTCAGCTCATGGGATGCACAATGCCCAGGTCTGCCTTAGAGACACCTTCTTTTAATGTGCCCAATTTATGGCTATAAAATCCAAATTAAATTGCTTTCTTGGTCAAAATTATCAGTATCCACATAACCCTGAAATAATATGTGGGTTAGAAAATAGATAAACAGATGGATAATATATTTCACACAAACTATTAAACATAAACAATAACACAATATAGTTTTGAGTCCCATATGTTTTCACCATCCACATACTGATCAAATTTAAATTAAAGGTACATTGTGGAATGATCTTTAAAAATATGCAAATCTGTGACTGTGTGATATTTACATTTAGGCCTATGCTATAGGCCTAACTCCTTGTACAGTTGTGGCCAAATGTTTTGAGAATGACACAAATATTAATATTCCCAAAGTTTGCTGCCTCAGTTTTTATGATGGCAATTTGCATATGCTCCAGAATGTTATGAAGAGTGATCAGATGATTTGCAATTAATTGCAAAGTCCCTCTTTGCAATGAAGATAAACTTAACCCCAAAAAACACATTTCTACTGCTGTTGTAACAAAGGCTTCAGGGCGCTCATGAAAGTCCAGCAAGCGCCAGTACCATCTCCTAAAGTTGATTCAGCTGCAGGATTGGGGCACCACCATTGCAGAGTTTGCTCAGGAACAGCAGCAGGCAGGTGTGAGTGCATCTTCACGCATAGTGAAGCAAAGACTTTTGGAGGATGGCCTGGTGTCAAGAAGGGCAGCAAAGAAGCCACTTCTCTCCAAGAAAAACATTAGGGACAGACTGATATTCTGCAAAAGGTATAGGGATTAGACTGCTGAGGACTGGGGTAAAGTCATTTTCTCTGATGAATCCCCTTTCCGATTGTTTGGGGCATCTGAAAAAAAAATTGTCCAGAGAAGAAAAGGTGAGTGCTACCATCAGTCCTGCGTCATGCCAACAGTAAAGCATCCTGAGACCATTCATTTGTGGGGTTTCTTCTCAGCCAAGGATGTGGGCTGTCTCACAATTTTGCCTAAGAACACAACCATGGTAAAGAATGGTAGTAAAACATCCTCCGAGAGCAACTTCTCCCAATGATCCAAGAACAGTTTGGTGACAAACAATGCCTTTTCCAGCATGATTGAACACCACAAAAGGCAAAAATTATGTAGCTTGGTGAACTAAACATCGAAATTTTGGGTCCATGGCCAGGAATCTTCCCAGACCTTAATCCCATTGAGAACTTGTGGTCAATTCTCAAGAGACAGGTAGACAAACAAATTCCCACAAATACTGACAAACTCCAAGCATTGATTATGCAAGAATGGGCTGCCATCAGCCAGGATTTGGCCCAGATGTTGATTGACAGCATGGCAGGGCGAATTGCAGAGATCTTGAAAAAGAAGGGCCAACACTGCAAATATTGTCAGAAAAAGCCCTTTGAAACTTATTAAATGTGTGTTATTATATTTCAGTATACCACAGAAACATCTGACAAAAAGATCTAAAAACACTGAAGCAGCAAACTTTGTGAACCAATGCTTGTGTCATTCTCAAAACTTTTGGCCACGGCTATAGATCATCAATCTAATCAAGTTTTTACTAGCAGAAACTGGTCAAAAAATAATGGGCAAACAAAATAAAAATTTTATTAGACAAAGCCAGCTTTGGCACATAGTTAGTCGTTTCCATGCTGCAGCAATTTCTTCAGATGTCTGACTTTGGCAAGCCCCTACTTGTGTATGTGCTGAAGTGACTGCCAAAGCTCTCCCATTCTTTCAGTATTTGATAACAATGCCCTTCTGATTTTTCTAGTGCTTCATTTGTTCTTCTTAACTATCATATTGCTCTATTATGTGAGCTTTGGAATTTGGAGATCAATCCACACTCATGTTGCCTGGCTCTCCATACATATATGGAAAGAAAAAGTAATCAGCATTGATAATGGAGGGTAATGCACGGACAGACACTGTTTGTTGTGCAGTGTTCTAGAGAATCTTTTTGAGCGTCACTTTTTCTTAATAATGGTAAGCCTTTTGGACTATCCCAGGTAACATCAAACCCTTTGTTCATATTAAAGTAGGTTTGCAAATTAGTTTTATGAAAAGGTAAAGAATCAATAACGTTATTTTATTTTTTGCTTTCAGTAATTCTCAAGGACAATAGAGTATTCCTTTGACAGCTTTGAAGCTTTCCTGTTGCAATTTTTATGAATTTCGTTTCATTTTCACCCTTCAGTGAAACCTGGCATATATAATAAAGTCAAATTAAATGTCTTTATTGTCACACCATCTATACGCTGTATTGCAGCATACAGAAGCATGGAATAACTTCTCCCCAGGACAACATATTGTAGGTGCAATGGAGGAAGGACAGGCATCCTGGCCAGGATAAAGGAGCCAGGACAGGAGCCATAGACGAACGGGCATACCAGAAGCAGTTCATCCCCCTACATGACAGGTGGCAGTGTTCCTCAGGGCCGAAACCAAGTAGGACACTCGCAGGGTGGCATGGGAGTTGGGGACCAGAAAGGAAGCCATTTCGGGGTCTTTCGGTACTGCCAGAGGGAGCTGCAGGGGAAGGACTGCCCTGGTTACTACACAACCTAGAAGTGCTCCGGATGATCTGAGCATGACACTGTAAGCAGTTCCTGTGTTGGATTTAAAAGAAAGCTTGCAGCCTCACTTATTTGAGTCAGAGTCAGGAGGCAGTGGGCAACACTCTACTGGAGGTGTAAGGAGAAATTTTATATTTGTGTATTATTGCTGGTGATTGTATGAAGAAGGTGCTGGAGGTGAATAGATATATTTTAATTGAATCAGAATTGTATTTGGGGATTATTGTGTCTGTGTTTTGGGGCTCACTGGCACCCTTTTGTGGTTACATAAACAAAGGACTACTGCAAGACGTGTAAAGAAGTATACTATATTATAATATAGTATAATAATATAGTATAATAATATGTAAGTGAATAAATAGTAATAATTTGAAATAGTAATAAACAAATAATGACAAGTAATAATTAAAAACAACAGTAATAGCAAGTGTGAAAAACACACTACCTAAAAATAAGCTACTAATAGCAGATCTGAGGGCTGGAGGGCAGCCCATAAGGCAGGATAACATTCAAATGGAGGCATACTGTAACATGCACAGACAGACATAACAAAGCAAATCATGCATTCTCACAAAGCATTTAAGAAAACAACTATTCAATTGAATAAGTACATCTTTAGGAAAAGGGATATGAAATGGAATACCCAAAGAAGTATCAATTGAGAAAACATGCAAACTCCTCTCAGACTGTACCCAATAAATGATTCTAAACCAACTTTAATGGAGCTGTGACGCAAAAACACTGGCCACTATGCCTGCATGCCACCATCCTTTGCTACTCACTACTGCTTACTTATGTTTCTTTTCTGAAATTTTACTTTAAAAGCACAACTATACTTGCACTTTGTGGTTCATGTTACAAGTCAAGTGCTGCTGCAATAGGCCTTGGCATCCCACATACTGAAATGGTGAGTTTAAGAATGTTATTTTAAGTTAATGCTTTAAACTGCGTTAGATGAATGTATAATATTTAAAAAATAATAAATACTTCAATGTCTGCATTCCATTTTATTCACTAATTCTTGGCTAACAATGTCGGCTTAAGTGTATTCTTGGAATGTGCCATATTAGCCTACAGAGGTGTATTATTTCTCATTCTAATTTAGCCCCTGATCAAAAGACTGATTTTTTTTTTTCAGTCATTGCAGCCAAGTTAGCTTCTATTTTTGTGACTGATCCCAATGGATTCAGTTACCACATTTCTGAATGTTAACTTTGAATTTCTGCCAAGACCATCTTTTAATTATATAAACATACTGATTATCAAAACCTTGAACACTGTGCTGCTCATTTGGGACATGCTGAAATTTTCTTAGTGTTGTATTTTAATGTTTTATGCAGCTGGTTTACACAGTTGCATTAAAGTAATACATTTAATGCTTGATTTTAACATGGAAAAAGTAGATTGTTTAAGGCTGAAGGATTTTGGTAGCATATTGACTAATTTCAAAAGCAAACAAAGCTAAGCTGGAAATATAGTTGAGTACTGGATAAAGGGATTGCCATCAGTCTGTAATTTGAACATTCAACACATGTCTGAGTTAGTTATCCCTACATGTAGTACTAGGGTGTTGTATCGTGTTAGCCATTATGAATGTAGTGAGAAGTCAAGCAAAATGACACCTTTTATTGGCTAAATAAAAAGACTACAATATGCAAGCTTTCGAGGCAACTCAGGCCCCTTCTTCAGGTCCTGAGTTACCTTGAAAGCTTGCATATTGTAATCTTTTTAGTTAGCCAATAAAAAGTGTCATTTTGCTTGACTTATCCCGACATGGAAACAATACATTGAATGGCATCCATCAGAGCACTGGTGTCACCCAAGACTGTGCCTTGTGTCCACTACTCTTCATCTTAATAATCCAAAACAATTACGCCACGTACAGCACGAGCCACGTCATTAAGTTCACGGATGACACAACAGTGACAGGCCTCATCGGTGGAGATGGCTTATCGAGAACAGGTTAAACAACTAGTGGACTGGTGTTTTAACAATAACCTGACCTTGAATGCCCATAATACAAAAAAAAAAAATCATGCCATCCACATTTCCCTCTCTATCAATGAATTTCCTGTGGAATCAGTCAGGAGCACAAAGTTCCTGGTAGTGTAGGTAACAAACGATCTCTTCTGGACACAACACACCTCTTCACTGGTCAACAGAGGACAGATGTGATTGCACTTCTTGTGGCACACTAGGAGAGTGCACCTCCCTAGTCTCATTCATCACTTTTTACAGAGACAGAGGCAGCATAGACAGTATTTTGAACACCTGCATCTATGTCTGGTATCAGATTTCCCTGCAGGGAGTGTTGAAAGTGGCTGAGAAAATCTTTTGGACATCTCTCCCCCATATTGAGAAAATCTGTAGCAAATACTGCATAAACAGAGCCACCAACATTATCATAGACCACTCCTACTACTACTACTACCCTTCTACCCAGTGGCAAGCGATACCAAAATATATTGTGCAAAACAGCCAGATTCTTTATAAAATTTAATCCCACAAGCCAGTAGACTCTTAAATAATGAACTGTCTATTAATACAGTGGTAGTCCGATGATACAATGCAATATATAATTTACCTGTGTAATATTAACTTCTGCTATTGTCTGTTAAGTTACATTTATGTGGTGGATTTTGTTGTGTAGCACATTTGTATGTAATTATTAAGGGTGCAACGATACATGTATCGATATTGAACCGTTCGATACAGTGCTTTCGGTTCGGTACGCATATGTATTGAACGATACAAAATTATATATTTATTTGATCAGCTTTTCTTCTGACGATGCCGTCTGTGTTGAGAGCTCAGTGGATCTGTGTTCGACTACTCCGCCTAGGCTGCATTGTCGAGCGCAGATCCACTGAGCGCCGCCCACATGCATTCACTCAAGCTAGCGAGACAGAAGTTAAGCTCGATGCAGCATGGCAACTGCCTCAACGCCACCCGAAGTTGAACCTCCTCCACCGTCATTGAAATCTGGCGTTTGGAACTATTTTGGCTTTCATGTGAAGTATGACCCTGATGGTAAGCGTGCTGTGGACAAAACTACAACAGTATGTCGGATGTGCCACGCAATGCTTAATTACATCGGTGGGAACACAACAAATATGACTGCGCATTTACGCCGACATCACCCTAGTGCAAAGACAAGTGGAAGCAGACAAAAACAACAACAAGCACGCAAGCTACAAACTTTACCCGAGTCATTTAGACAGCCGTTAGCACATGATTCTAAGAGGGCAAAAGAAATTGACAGGGCAATTGCAACTTTTATTGCTGTCGACATGCGACCCTTTTCTGTTGTAGAAAACACCGGGTTTCAGGAAATGCTGAGAGTACTTGAGCCCCGTTACAGTATTCCTTCACGAACTTATTTCACCGATACCGCAGTTCCTGCTTTGTACAAGGAGACAGAAGCTAAATTAGAGACTGCAGTGTCAGCAGCACCCGCTGTTGCTCTGACCTCAGACGGCTGGACGTCAAGAGCTACACAGAGCTACCTGACTGTCACCACACATTACATTGATCCGGAATGGCAGATGAAAAACTGTGTTTTGCAGACACGCCTGGTCGAAAGTCACACCACTGACGACTTAGCCAAAGGTCTGTCAGAAGCTGTGGAAGATTGGAAGTTAGTGCGACCAAATGTGACAATACCTGTAACTACTGACAATGCTAAGAACATAGTTAATGCTGTCACAGCTGCTGGGCTGGGGCCACAAATCGGATGTTTTGCGCATACTATTAATATAGCTGCTCAGAAAGGAATGGCAGTGCAGAAGGTTTCCCATCTCCTTGCAAAGATGAGAAGAATTGTCTCCTTCTTTCACAGAAGCACAACAGGATGCAATGTGTTTAAGAAAAAACAGCAATTGCTGCAGCTTAGTGAAAAAAAACTCATTCAAGATGTTCCAACTAGGTGGAACTCCTCTCATGATATGATGGAAAGATACCTTGAACAGCAAGCTGCGGTGTATGCTGCTATGGCCGACAACACTGTGAAGAAGAGTATGAAGAACATTCAGAATCTAACTCAGGAAGAACATGCACTGGCTGAAAATCTCATTACACTCATGAAAACCCTAAAAACTGTGACAGCCATGATGTGTGAAGCATCATCTCCAACGGCATCCATGATCCTGCCACTTAAAATGAACATCCTGAACTCTATGGCACAGTCTGATGATGACAGCCCAGCAGTGAGAGATGTAAAAAAAAACATCAGGGAGGACCTGGAGCAGAGATACGCTGATCCTGCCCTTCAGAATTACCTACACAAGTGCACAGCTTTAGATCCTCGATTCAAGTCCCTGCGACACTTGGATGATGTCACTCAGCTGAGAGTCTATGGAGCACTCACCACAGAGCTTGTCCTGAGCATTGAACAAGTAGGGTTTTTTTTCATTTTTCAAATTTTATTTTGCTACTGCTTGATTTACTGTTAACGGTTTGGTTGTTTATATTTCCTCAGGACCAAGCCGCAGGCACCACAGAAACTGTGACCTCCGCAGAGACTCAAACAGCAAACTCTTCAGATTCACCATCAGCATCTCCACCAGAGAAAAAGTCGGCCATGAAGGAGTTGTTTGGAGAACTGTTCATGGCACAGGAGCCAAGGACCAGGTCTGCAGCCGAAGTGGAAGAGGAGGAAATTAACTTGTACAGGTTAGCAGACTGCATTCCCACAGATGATAACCCACTGAGATGGTGGAAGAAACATCAGAGCTTGTACCCTCATCTTTCCAAGTTGGCACAGTGTTACTTGGTTGTACCTGGAACCTCTGTCCCAAGTGAGAGGGTGTTTTCCACAGCAGGTGACATTGTCACAGCAAGCAGATCTGTACTGTCAGCAGAACATGTGGACATCCTAATTTTTCTGAAGAAGAACATGGAAATTGAGTAAACTATGTTTTGGTTTGTATTTAAGTGGACCTTTTATTTAAGTTGTTTATGTTGTATATGCAGCTAAGTGCTAGCACTCCAGAAGATGTTAGGGGAGGTCCATTAAAGAGTGGTTCATTTTATGGGTACCTGATTTGTTTAATATGCTGCTGAGACTATACCCCAGAAGAAGGGTATAGAATAGCTTTTATTTTTATTTATTTTTTATTCTTTACATGGTGGTTTTTTGGTTTTACATGGTGCTAAGTATGCACAACAGAAAATATGTGAAGTATAGCTTTACCAGATTTAAGTTTTCATGTGTTTTCTGTACACCATAGAACAATGGTTCTAAAATTGTTTTCATGTCAGGGATTGGGTGTGTTTGTTTTATATTCTAGCAAGTATAGAAAATACAGTCAGGGATCCCCAAAT
This sequence comes from Polypterus bichir lapradei, assembly GCA_026402145.1. Classification (NCBI taxonomy): domain Eukaryota; kingdom Metazoa; phylum Chordata; class Cladistia; order Polypteriformes; family Polypteridae; genus Polypterus; species Polypterus bichir. Next base: position 12,244,779 of record JANRMT010062819.1, read on the forward strand.
AATGCAGAACTGTATGTGGTTGATACCTTATTTTTAGAACATTTCAAATGTTTCAAAATATATTTAGGAAGGCATTTCTGTGCAATACATATTTTTATTTAAGTTGTTTTTGTTGTATATGCAGCTAAGTGCTAGCACTCCAGAAGATGAGTGTGAGGGGAGGTCCATCAGAGAGTGGTTCATTTTATGGGGACATGATATGTTCAATATGCTCCTGAGAATATACCCCAGAAGAAGGGTATAGCATAGCTTTTATTTTGGAAAGGGACCTTTCTCTGTAATAAACTCGTTTCCAAACTCTTTTATTTTTTTATTATTTTGTTTTTTCAGCAACATTTAATTTAAAAACTGTATTTTTGAGTTAAAAGAAATATATATAATTTTAATAAATTACAAATTAAAATTATAATGTATCGAAAAAATATTGAACCGTGACACCAAAGTACCGAACCGAACCGAACCGTAAATTTTGTGTATCGTTGCACCCCTAGTAATTATGTATGTACAGTATGTTAAATATTATCTACTGTTTATTCTTGTTATTATTCTTATTTTTTGTTGGCTATTCTTGCCCATATTTGGGCTGGGTGATGAAATTTTGTTTCTCTTTGCACTGCTGTGTGTGGTTTCGAATGACAAAGTTAACCTTGAACCTTAACCTTTACCTTTATCTTTATGACAGCAAATTATTTGACAATAATAAAATAAGTCTGAGGGTCTGAGATACTGTTCTGCATGCATGTAAGGAGTCAAACATTTTGAAACTTTGCTTGCTTTATATGTGTTGCTATATAAGGTAGCTCCAGCTGAAATGCCAATGTTATCTCCAGATCAAGGGCTTTTGAAAATTTAATAAAAGTTAAATTGTAAAGATTTTCTTCAACATTACTATCATTATGTAAATTAACAACCAGTAAACAGATTTCTTAGGAACCTATTGAATCACTGACGTTATGATAAAGGAAATAATCGTCTTTCGTTGACTGCTTTGTTGCTTCAAGTAAAGTAACATTGGCAACAACTACTTAAATAATTGTCCAATTATAAAGACATGCTAGTTATTATGTATTTAGCAATATAAATAAAATTAATTCACGGCATCAGTGTATTTTTAGAAATCACAAGGTAAAAGCTGTAACCTTGCTTACCAGAATTAATGCAGAGGTCACTGATAATTTCTGCATTCTTCCTCTTAGATGCTAATACATCAGCACCTTAAATATCTCTGTCATTCATTATTCAGATGTAAGTTTTTAATGCTTTAGTCTACAGCCAGTCAGGTAGATATAATGTGTAACTTTAAATTTGTAACACATTTCTTACAGCCTATGATGGTATGCAAAGATGTAGGTTGAAGTTTGAATGAATTAAGGAATATTCTCCTTAACAGGATAATGTGTGCATTCCTGCCATTTTAAGGGAGTATCAGTGCAGGTACTTCATTTATGAGTTAACTTTTCAAAAATACTAGACAGAGCACAATGTTGTTATATTGTAGGTATAGTATGTAAGAGGGACATCTGTCCTCTGTAAAATTTGAACCACAGTGTCAGTCTTGGTATTTAAAAAATGAACTTTGTCTAAACTTGATGTTTGCTCATATACACATATTGCTCCTTCTTAATTAGGGCAATAGATAAATATTATTGTAATCTTGACAAAAATAAATTAAGAATGGATTTAGTGTATGTACATATATATTATATATATTTCTTATAAAATAGTCCACTAATGAGAACCCTGTGCTTAAAATTGTTAAAAATATATTTTTAAAAAATTGGATCCTGGTTAAGAATTCTCTGCTTTGTGCTCAATGCTTAAATAGGATCTAACTCCCTTTGAAATAAGCAGGTTTCGAACCTGCTTCTTGCTTATAGAGCCAATTTCAGGTCACCAAACTGATCTAATGCATATATATTTGGGATATGGTGATAATTCCATGTAGACACAGGTGAAATATGCAAGTTCCAGAGAACTGCTGTCATAATACTCAATTATTTGCTTATAACACTGGTTATAAATTGCTCCAGTCAATATTTCTTTATTGATTTGAGGGAACTGAATTCAAATCTGGCAATGGAATTTCTCCAACTTTATTTTGAGAAAAGAAAAACAAATATTTATAAATAAATAAATAATAGATATAATAAATAGATTTTTTTCAATTTAATTATTACTAACAAAAAGTAGTCACTTGTTTTTTTTTTTCCTTTTCCTCTTCTAATCCTCTGAAGGTGTTTCATGCTGGAAAGACCAACAGATGTCTGCTAGCAAAGGCTCACTCCACTTTCCATTATAATGTCTCTCCATTTTAAACAATGTTGTGTTTGAACAATGTCCTAGTGGAACCTCTCTCCATATTCATCAGAGACTGCTCCCATGATCTTGGGAAAAAATCCAAGTGAGAGTAAGGAATGGATTTTTAAATAGACAAGCAGAAAGTGTGAAACTTCTCAATTAGTTCCTCATAGTTTTCTGCCTTTGTATATATGAAGATTGTGTGTATTATTTTACCACTTACTTACATGTTACCTGGTCAAGACAATGGACAGATCAACCCAACCATGCATATTTCTAAAAATTCATTTAAATAACAACTCTCATTTGAGTGATAAAAATGCTTTGTAATAGAGAAATTTCCATTTCAGAATTTTGATTCAGCACACCTATATCTATAAAGTACATTGATTTTTTTGTGTTGGAGTATTTTGGAGCCTACAAGTTATATATAATGAAGCTATGATGGGAAGCCTGGTGGAAGAACGCTTTTGGGGACGGGGCAAATATCCCGCATGAGACATCTAGGACAGAGATACAGAGAACCACTTTCACTACTGGACAGATCCTCAACATCCCAGTGTAGGAGAGCAGGGGGTTCTAAGGAGAAAGTACATCTTGAATGTTTAATCAGTACCTTGGACAGCAACAGGCATGGGCACCAGTACCTGCTAAGTACTTCTAAAATTTTTATTTTTATACTGTATTAAGGATTTGTTCTGTTCTGTGTATTGTATTGTATTGTCCACCTTCTTTTTGACTCCCACTGCACGCCCAACCTACCTGGAAAGGGGTCTCTCTTTGAACTGCCTTTCCCAAGGTTTCTTCCATTTTTTCCCTACAATGGTTTTTTTTGGAAGTTTTTCATTGTCTTCTTAGAGAGTCAAGGCTGGGGAGCTGTCAAGAGGCAGGGTCTGTTAAAGCCCATTGCAACACGTCTTGTGTGATTTTGAGCTATACAAAAATAAATTGTATTGTCTTGTATAATTGTACCTATCATCCTGTTGTGTTAAGTCCTATTGTGTTCCTCCAGGACTTAAGAGGACAGGTGACCTGGTAGCTAAAAGAGGTAGGGGAGCTTCACACCAGGTAGAATTTAGAGTCTAGACAGAAGAGGTGAGTTTGGGAAAAAGGCTCAGCTGTTAATATTGTTACAATATGGCTAGTTGAAAGGGAACTGTGCAGATTGGTAATTTACCGAATGTTTAAGTGTAATTTATTGAACAGGATAGCAACTGAGTAAATAACAAACAAAATACCTTTCATTAATTATCAGTAGCAATAATGAAGAAGCATTTAATTACCAAAGGCTAAACAAAAGCATTAAGAAAATCAACAAAGAAACTGGGCTTTACCAAACCAAGGCCCAAAGAATAAAACTCCTTAAACAAATAGTTTACTTTAAGGGGAAATAGCACAGTAAATATATATCTAAATATTAATAAGTTATGAGAATTCATGTCATCAATAGGAATAAAATCTCAGACATCCAAACCAAAAATACTTACTAACAAAAAAAGAAATCAAACGACCTGATCTGGCTTTTGTTTGAATTTTTTCTCTGTTTTTACTTGGTATCTAAACATATTTTAAACATTGCTTTGGGGATTTTGAGACATTTTTTTGTTTCAGTATACTTTTACTTACATTATGCATTTTCCCTTAGTTCCTTTTTGAGAAAGTATGTGTTTATTGTTGCTAAGCATTTACTAGCAACCAAGAACTGCAATACACTGTAGGTATAAAGGTCAGTGTTGTGCACTTCCAGGATGTCTGGGATTGTGTATACTTTTCTAAAAATTAACCTACTATGCATTGCTGTTTATTTAAACCTCTGGCTTTGAATTCTTTTCTGTTTTTTCACTATGATTTATGTATTTCCTTTTGGCTTTAGATACTTGAACTTAATAGTTTCTGTTTCTGAACTGCAATTTTGCTACAAATCCTGCTTTTATTAATTACATTTTTTTTGTTTTCTTGTTTACAACCTAGGATTGTTCTTCCCCAGTTGCAATCCATCTTTCGGATGCAACTTCTTTAAAAACTGCTGCCATCCTTTGCAGTAACTACACCAACTCAATACAGGAAATTCACAAGCAAGGAGAAAACAACCTAAAAGCCCCAGCAGCTATTCTGGGATTGAACCCTCTCTTAAATAGGTCAATGTACTCTTAATTGCCACATTTGCATTAGTCACTTATTATTGGGAGGTCTCTTCCCACCTAACTTGAGTTAGCACAACAAAATTAATCACATTTGAAACAGTTAATAATAAAAGATATCCAAATAAATTAGAATAATTAATAATTGTATACAGAAAGTAACAACGTTAGACACAAAAACACACTGGTTGGGGCAATTAAAAGCGGAAAAGGAAAACAAAAGTAAAATAAAACAAGACAAAAAACAGGAATGGGACATCAGTGAAATTATTATGATAAGTGGATGAATGCTCTCAGTATTATAGGCATGTTGAGGATTTCCTAAAGATTTGTTTTTGGTGTTCCTGCATAGTTGATCCAGGAATCTGTTCCAGAAAGACAGAATAGATAATCCTGGATCTTAAAGCAAATCCCAATTTACTTTAACATGATTTTGCACCAACAGATTAGCTGGTGCTATACCGCTGCACTTCAGTTGGCTCATGCAACCCCAGATACATTGATCCAGATTAATGTACATTTACACATTTTTACAAGCCCTTATGAGTTGAGCATTAAACAGCCAATCAAGCATGGACTACAAGTTTGAGAAATGAGTGAAAAGCCTTCCTCTATACCTGCCAGAGGTACTGTTGGCAGTGAATGAAGATTATTGTTATATCTCGCAAAAGAGGAGTAAAAGAACAGCATCAGCTGCCAAAGAAAGGCATTTTGTATGGAGGAATATCACTGACATAGTGAAAGCATTAAATATCTGTTTAGTAAATTTTTGAATTCTGCAAAAAGTACAACTGACAATATTAACTTAGAGGAAATGCTATATGCCTTGAAGTAAGCATTATACAGGACTATTCAAAATGAAAGAGCAGATTTCAAAAACTTAATTTCAAACAAACTGTATAAGACAGAAACACATTCCACAGTTTGCTGCATAGAGGAAATTTCAGATTTTAAAAATTCAACTTCAAGAAGATTCAAATGACTTCATTTTCATGCAAGATGGTGCCCCATCTCATTTCCACTTCTGGCGTAACCTGAATGACACCATTCCAGGACGATGGATTGGAAGAGGTGGAAAACAAGATCTTGCTCATTGCAGAGTATTTCTCTACAAAAGGTGAGGGTCTCAGCAGAAGAGATAGGTAGGAAGCTTATTCCACCAGTGAATCTATTATCAGATATTATTGCTCAGAAAATGTGGATGATTCGATTGGCAAAGGAACTCTGCTTCTGTGTCGACTGTTTGTTCAGGAAGTGGCACAAAATTTTTATCATTTCATTGGATTTCTTTTGCTTCTTAAATAGTACAAATGGGAACAGTATTTTTGATAGGATATTTATAACATTTGGTCTTATGACTTGATGTTCTGCCTCTTAAATTTCAAGGCTGCAAAGAGTTAATCTTTGACACTTTTCTTTCTGGGTAATTTAAGGCCATTGGTTGCCCCAGTAATTGAGCCAGATTTTGTCCTTTTTTTTTTCCTGGAACAGGCAAACCCTGTCCCCATTCCAAAAATAAAGATTATTAAGTTCCCCGCATTTTTGACTTATGGAACATGTAAGTCTGGTTTAGTCTGTTCCAGACACACAGGTTTGGATAAATTCAGTTTTTCTGGAATGGAATTCGCCAGAGTTTATGAGTACTTCACTCCCAGATAATCAATCAAGGCATGAGCTGGGAGAACTTTGTGCACATTCTGTGGCTGTGGGGGGACGGAATAGTAGGCTGCTTGGTGCTTGTCGTTATCGGCACATTTACAGGACAAAAGATGCTGACGGAGAGGTGTGAACGGATTTAAGGTGGGCCGGATCTACGAGTTTTTTTTGTAGGCTGAGGTAATTCTAGTGTTAAAAGGGACGACCCAGTTGGTGTCCCAACATTCCGACTGTTTCCAGTCTGTCCTTCCACCACCCAACCACAACTTACTTTAACCAAATTACACACTAATACTGGTTTCAGGAACAGATTATGTTTACCCATGAGTAATTATTAATAATAATAATTCTTTCCAATTATATAGCACTTTTCTCAGTACACAAAGTCCTTTTTCATAGTTGATTGGGGAACCACTTCAGCAACCACTAATATGTAGTATACACCTGGATGATGCAACAGTAACCATTCAGTGCCAGCACGCTAATCACACATGAGCTATTAGTTGGGGAAGTGGTGAGAGAGATAGCCAGTTAGAAAGAGGGAATTATTAGGGGGCCTTAATGGCTAGGCCATGCTGGGCAAATTTATCCTAGATATTAGGAACACCCTGCTCTTTACTAAGGATCTTTTATGACTATAGAGTGTCAGGATCTCTGTTTTAAATAGAAAGATAGATAGATAGATAGATAGATAGATAGATAGATAGATAGATAGA
>JANRMT010062819.1:12258828-12307372 GCA_026402145.1 Polypterus bichir lapradei
TATATATATATATATATATATATATATATATATATATATATATATATATATATATATATATATATATATATATAGTAACAAAGGCGCTATATAGGCGCCTGGCCCGATACAGAAAGACATGGAGGCACATATAAAAAGTACAAAAGACTTTTATTTTTCTTCAGCTGTGGGACACGTCTTCCCCGTGCCACACAGCCCAAACACAGTCCCAAAAGCACAAAACACAAACAATTCTCCACCTCGCTCCACCACTCCTCCCAGACAAGCTTCGTCTCCTTCCTCCCAACTCTGGCTCTTCGAGTGGTGGTGGCTGGGCTCTTTTATAGCCCACCCGGAAGCGTTCCAGGTGATTAACCACCTGGTCCTAATTGCACTTCCAGGTGGGGCTGAAGACTCGTCCAGCCGGGCTGTGGGAAGCAGACAGCCCCCCCTAGCGGCCACCCTGGGCCCCAACCAAGCTGTGGAGAACTCCATCTCCCATGGAACCCTGCGGGCGGTTGGGGAATCACTGTCGGCCAGGGAGGCTGTCACCAAGCGTCCCGTGGGAGGTATTGGACTGCCCATGGAGCCTCCCCCGGAACATAAGCAGCAGGGGCGTCCCTGCCGGGCATGGGACCCGGCTGTCCTTCACACTTCCCCTCCCTCAGATTTGGCTTGTGGGGCTCATTGGCCTGCCCCGCGAGGGCCGGTCCTCTCCAGGACAGGGAGTCAGCATCCTTGGGTCCACGGCTGTGCCCTGTAAAAACATAACGAACAGGTCTGGGGGTGCTGCCTCGATGTCCCTGCCACTCGGACGTCCTCTTTGGACAACCCCTCCAGACATGGCCACCGTGGCCACAGGTAAAACACAACCGACCCCCTCCAGCTCGACCCTTGCGGGAACGGAAGCAGGCAGGAAACTCCTGCCCCTTCGCCTGCTCCGGGGAGGGCTTGTGACATGTTCGCCCCTCCACAGCGTAGCCCTCCTGCACTGTCACACCGATGGGCTTACGCTGCACCTTGTTAGGAGTTCCCGACCTCTTTGTCAGGGTCCTCCTCTTCCTCTGGGGTGTACTGATGGTCTGGGTTCCCTTATGGGCAGAAGGGAGACCCGGTGCCGCCTGCACCCCTTTAGACGACTGCGAGACCGGTGCCAGCAGAGGGGACGGAGTTATTTGGCAGCCGACATCCACCAGCAGCCTCTCCTCACGTTCCTTCTCCACAGTGTCGGTCCCCACGGCAGCGTCTTGTGTAGTGGGCGGGGCAGCCTGGCAAGCAGCACTGATCATAACCGCAGCCGTTGCGCTCTGCCCCCTTTCCTCTACGGCACAGGTCTCACTCACTAGCACCGCTCTGTCCTGCCGGTAGGAGGCTGGCGTTCCGCGGGCACGAAGCCATTCAGCCAGGGCTCCGCACGGGCTGCCGAGCTTCTTCTCAAGCGCCTCCTTCGACTCCTGCAGGACCTGAAATACTTTCAACAAGGACTGTAGGGCCAGGACAACGGATTGTACCTCCCCTACAGCCCAGGAAATGGTAATAGTTTCGGTGAGCCATCAAGACCCTGTGGAACCTCCACAGGCCCGTTTGGAAGTTCGAGAGGCTCGGGGAGAAGGTCCGTCACCCCCGCCTGCGAACTGTCCTCGGCGGGCAGCTGACACACTCTCTCCCCCCCTTTACCTGTTTTGGAGAGGAGCTCCTGCTCCTCTAGCTGAGTCACCACGTCAGGAAACTCCTCCGGGCTCTCCTCCTCCAGCTGAGTAATCGGGCCGAAGGGAAGACACAGCCCAGCCTCACTCTCTCCCTCGCTCTCTCCGCCGTCACGCCACGAACAGACGCCATCTGCCCACCAACAGGTGGTTCGTCCCTCGGCGTCTAGGAGGTAGGCTGACGCGAACGCGGAAAACCTTTCCCGCAGCCCTTCTCCCTTGGGCTCGTCACCTACCTCCGGCTGCAGCGCGTGGTGCTGGTTGGCATGGCGGCGTCTAGCGGCTGGCTTCTGTGTTCACCCGGCTTTCTTTTTCCCCATAGCGCGGTGTCTGTAGGAGTCCTTTGGCGGCCTCAGTTGTGCTGTGCTGTGCCGGCTCCCCCGGAACATAAGCAGCAGGGGCGTCCCTGCCGGGCATGGGACCCGGCTGTCCTTCACAATATATATATATATATATATATATATATGATATTTCATGTCTACATTTTTTTTTGTAACATACCACAAAATGCAGTAATCTCACTGTTTCTATATTACCTTATGCACCACAATTAACTTGAGAAAATACAGTCTGCCTTTTGTACCGGTCACAAGTTACAAGTTATAAATAACATTTTAATATCTTCTAATATGATCTTAGACTTAAGTGTATCTTTCATCCCCATGTACCCACTCTATTCTATTACAAAGGCTGGAAAATTACATTTTACAGTTTTTGCACGGTTTAGTTCATACTGTATTTACCAAATCAGTGTCATCATTTAGAGAAGTCAAATATGGTATCTATAGCTCAGTACTCAGACCTTTATTGACTTCACTTCACATGCTTCTGTTGGGAGCTTCATTAGAGAACATAACATTCACTTTCAATCATATGCAGATGATGCCCAGCTGTACCTTTCTATTGGATCAAATAACGTTTCTTCTAAAGTGTCCTTAATTAATTGTATGAGTGACTTAACGTGGTGGAAGGGTGATAATTACTTGTGATTACAGAGAACAAAAGAGAAATGTAATTTTTGAAGGTAACAATATTCTTTACTTTTTAAGTCAGTAGGTCTAAACACTAGTTTTACTGAATTGGCACACAACAACATAATTATGTCTTTTAAACAAACATTGTAAAACTATCTAAATCTGATCAATCCAGCTTTAAAATGGTGTAAAATTAATCCAGTTTCTAAATATGGAGTTTGCTAAGAAATGAATTTATACATTTACAGTACAGTACAATTAACTACCACAATCGGTTATTTACCTGGCTGTAATGTTCTATTTGCAGCTTTAATTTAAAATGCTGCAAATAACACCCATTTTTAAGTTGTTACATTGGCTTAAGTTGCCTAGGCCATACTTACCTACGTATATCAATTTATTATTATATACATACCAGAAAGTGCATTAACATCTCAAGATGCTGGACTAATAAAGGTTCCAAACATTATCAAAATAAAAGTGGGAGGTTGAGCTTTTAGCTCCTGTGCTTCAAAGCTGTGGAACAATATTCCTTCTTGTTAAAGAGACATCCCTTTAGTCTAAGCTTTAAATCCAGGCTGAAGATTTACTGCTTTAGTCAAGAATACCCTGATTAGAGCTGTTGATTAGACGTGAATATTGTTTGTTAGTTATTTGTATAAACAAATACAAGTATTACAGTAACTAAAAACTACTACTAAATCTTATATATTCTATCTCTCCTTTTGGTGTCCTGCTGTGGCTCTTGGTGCTACTGCTCTACATTCAAGATGTTTTCATGGTCACAGGAAAGAAACCAAAGATATACAATAGGTTTGGGAGTCCAAGGATGAATATTAGTTTCTTCAAACAAATACAGGAGAATGCCCAGGATGGGGTGGGTGACCAATACACTTAGAAATACTTTTAAATATTACCACAGAAAATAAATATCAGGGAAAAGATTTTGTCATACCACTAACGTCACTAGCAGTTTTGACCTAGCACAACAGGCCGTTATATCATGGTGTTGTCACCAGTCTCTGAGCTATTTAGAAGTAAGATTTATTACACATTTTTACTATGCTATTCTTTAGATGATATTTCTGTATTGTCTGTAGACATATAGCAGATTTTTTATATTTTTGGTGATGTTGAAAATCAACTTGTTACACAGCACCATAGAGCAAGCCAATGATGTTGATGATGACGATGATGATAATGAGGCATGTGGGTCATCAGTTTCTTATTCCATCCAGGGCAGGGTTTTGTTGTGCTCCTTTGATATTTTTTGATTTATTTTCATATAACAGACCTCTTATTTAACAGCTCAGGCCAATTCATGAATTTACACACATTATTAAAATAAAATACAAAATACTATTTAATAAAAACTTTCTGCAAAGTTTTTGGAATGTTTGTCTGCAATGTTTGTTAGGCTATCTGTCCTATCTGTCAGCCTGCAGAATAATACATTCTCTATATATTTCATATATTTTCAACAACTTTTCACTAAGGACCGACATTGAAAGGATGTTGATTGATTTTTGGACTATTCCTTATTTACCATAGGCACATGTCTACAGACCCATACAGTAGATTGTGCTCTTTTCCAATTCAATAGCAGAAGTACTTACACACATTATTTAGAAGAGCTGCTTGTCATTGCTTGATTATTTTCAACATATTCCAGGTTATTCTCAAAGGATGCATTGGAAAGCAATGTTAAAAATACCTGAATATTTAAAAAGATGAAATAAAGTAACTTACCCTGGACAAGCCACCTCTTCTTTGAAGGGTAGGTTTCTGCAGACTCCCACATTCATTCATACTGGAACCATTTAAAATTTCCAAATGGCCTACCAGTCATGTTTGGAGCTTGTGAAGAAAAGCTACATTGCAAAAAAAAAAAAAAAAATTAACAATGAAATCTATAAAAATTTGCCAGTGACAACATTTCTTTAAATACGATAAATAATCTCAAATACACATTTCCTGATAAGCGAATACATTTTACAATTAGGAAAAGATGATTTAATGGGTTTTATACAAAACCACTACATTTGCTTAGATTTCATTTGATTTTGATTTTTTGCAGCATAAACAGACTTAGAGACAAAACAAAGAATTCATACACACAGGACATTTGAACTGTGGCCCTGCACCGTTAACACAATGCTACCCCTTTTAAAAAGAGATTTCCTCTAATTTTCAAATCCACATTAAATTCTGATATCCCAAGAAAAAATGCATTATAATAAAATCATGCAGGCCATGCACAATGTGAAAAATTAGGGAACACATATTATAAAAGTAAAAATAACAGTTAATCTGTTAAATTATTTAATATTTTGCACTCTTGAATTTTTGAGAAAGACACAATTTCTTTACACACCATGTCTCAGTTTTTAAAAAGTACTGCATCCTCTCTTTCTTTCTTTTTTGTAAAATTCATTCATGATCCCTGGTTAATGTCTATCATTACTGCTAATGAGGAATTTTAGTGTATCCTGATGAAGTAACATGTTGATGAGACAATTTATGCCATGATATAAATAATTTTGAAAGCTATTGGATAATTTCAGCAAGTATCATTATAACTTTCTTGACCCATTAATCTTCTTGATGGAAAATGAGGACATTGGTTAAAATGAAATCCTACACCTCTACACCTCTAACAAGCTAAAATATTCTAATAAAAAAGAGTGATTTATATTAATTTTGGAAAAAAAATGTTTAAAGCATTCTGAAACCTGCAGAGCACCATATGGCTCTTTTTGAGTGGGCCCATACATCTCTAAATGAAGCATTCATTAATTGATCACATTTCTGTGTGTATGAACCATCACCCACATTACTTCTAATATTCTCTCTTTGACAGCTAATAAATACTTAGCATATATGCTCAGTCCACACAGCAGATACAAGCAAGTACATTCATAGGATAATGAAGAAAGAAATGGTATACAACACTATTTGCTATTAGATGTATATTTATTTTACATATTATAGTCCATAACATTGAAACTTTAATAATTAAATCTATATGTATTTTCCTTTTCCATCTAAGAAAGGTAAGATTTTAATAATTTGTGTAAACTTCTGTATAAGCCAATTCTTTTGCTCCAGAGGATTTTTTTAAAAGAAGATTGATTTCAGGTAAAAGCACTTTTGCCAGAATTAATGGAAGCTTAATTCCACTGCCAAATCCAAATAGAAAATGAGTCTGGGCAGGAAACAAGAGGAGAACAAGAAGGGAATCGTGAGTGAAAGGCCAGAATCTGGGACTTGAGCCAGTGTGATGAAGGTTGAGGCGAAGTGGCTGTTCATCCTGTAGAGGAGTGAGCAATTAACAATTCAGGGGTAGAGAGTTCCCTGCTGATAATTATGGAGGAGCAAGGTACCATGGAGGTGTCCTTCTCAGGGATTCCAAGGATGCTAGGAGAGTGTGGTGGGAAACAGAAGGACCAGCAGAAGCCAAGTGAGGCAGCCAAGACAGGAGCCTGAAGTGAGAACTGCAGCTGCAGATGTCTCTGCCAGTTGCAAGACCAGTTGGGTGAGCTGGTGAGACAGAAAGTGAAGGACGCGCTGGGCTTCAGAAGGACAAGAGAAAGAACATGATGACTGTATTGTTTTATTTGGATTATTCATTATGGATTATTTATTGCTGATTTTAAATCACATACTTTCACTGGTTTTATTGTAATCAGACTAAACACCATGTTTGGCATAAACCAAACACTACATATCATCAAAAACACACCATCCCCAACATGGAGCATGATGGTGGTGGCAGCATTGTGATGTGTGGATGCTTCTCTGTCGCAGGCCAGGAAAGCTTGTGAGGGTAGAAGGTAAAATGAATGCAGTAAAATACCAGTAAAAATCCTGGAGGAAAACCTGATTAGGTCTGCAAGGAACCTGCACTTTGGGAGATGATTTGTTTTCCAACAAGACAACAAGCACAAGGATAAAACCAAAGCTGCACAGGAATGGCTTATAAATCATTTTTAATGTCCTTGAGTGGCTGAGTAAGGGTTCAGGTCTCATTTCAATTCAGGATTTGTGGCTAGACTTAAGAAATGTTGTTTACTTACCATCCCATGCAACCTGGCAGAGCTGGAACAGTTTTCCAAAGACAAATGGGGAACAATGTTGGTATCCAGATGTGCAAGGCTGATAGAGACCTGTCCACACAGAGTCATTGATCATGGATGATAAAGGTGCATTTACCAAATATTGAGTTAAAGGGAGTAAATAGTTATACAATCAATTAATTTGTGTTTTATATTTGAAAATAATTTAAACCACTTTGCAATTAATTTAGACCAAAAATTTAACTTTGACATTAAGGAGTCTTTTTATGTTAATTAAGAATCTTTGGTTCAACAATTAAAACAGGACAACAGGCCAACTGCTAACTTCTTAGCTTTTCAGTTTTGTCCAAGTGACTTGATTCAAAAAAGAAACATGTGGCAAGAATTCTGATTAACCCAAAATAAACAGGGATGGACAGCTAGGGTGTAGTAACTGCTTCGGTATTTCCTTATTCAAAAAATTGTTTACAAGGCAGTTGCTTTAAATGTCCATTCCTCTCATGGCTTCTCTCTGTTGAAATATTCTTGGATACGTAAAGGATCTTGCACTCAACTCTTACATTCTAGATGAATACTCTTCAAAAGAAAGACATTGTCCTAAAGCTTTGATAGCATGCTCAAAATCAGCCCCTTACAGTATATACTGCATATTTTTTTAGTACATGTAAAAACTGTATGAATGCAAATGTACCCTAAATCTATACATAAATCTGTGAATATAGCAAAAACAAAGGATGTATGGATGCACAGCAATCTGAAGAGCTAAAAACAGTGACATGTTGATTGTGGTTGTATCTGCTATTACTGAATATTAAAGAACACAATTAATTTCGGAAGACATGATAAGGTCGTAAAATATTCTCAGTCTACATGAAATGCATGCAGAAAAAGTATCAGCCACAGCAAATTCAGCACAGTCCCAAACCTTTTAGTTTTGTTATATGAAGCATTTTATTACCCGCTAACCACTGATTTTAATAGTAAAGCAAAATGTGACTGTAACTTCATGGTTATATTATAAAGCATTACCAGGAGCTGTCCATGAACAGAATAAGCATAAATGTAGTTCCATGACACCAACATGTTAAAAAAAAAAAACAACAATAAAAATAATTTAGAATATACATATTTTGTTTCCATCTTATAGCAGGTTAACTTGTTTATGATAGGCTATGAATTTTAATGGCTAGTGAGAAGCTGACCCTGATCCCAGATGATGAACAGTTAAATTAAACTTACATCAAGAAAATGAGAGTTTATTAATAAAATGATGGAATAACAAGAGTGGGAAAAAAGGTAAAATAAACACAATGACAAAGCAACAAAACCTATGCCTTTGCACTAATTAAACAACCATAAGGGACTCTGTGCTAAATGGGATGGCATGTCCAATTTCTTACTCATGCACTCTCTTCTTCTCACCTTCACTAGAAAATTCAATCCTTCCAACCCTCAGGCCCTCCACTCCTGCCAGCTGAGATCTTCTTCAATAGCTACCTTGAGACTGGCCAGCCTGAGGCAAGAATCATTTCTGGGAAACCCTGCAGACGTTCTTATATGTTACTTGGTGACAATTCGAAACATTTGAGAATTTCCTCATAGCTGCAATTTTTGTTTAATAGGTATAGTACTAAGTCATATTTTACATAAATTCTTCATGACATTCATGAAAATGAGGAACACTTCTCCAAAACTGTGTGATGTACGAGGTGAGACATAAAAATATCCGGACTGGGCTTAGAGCTTTCCAGGAAAAATGTCTGGAGGTCGGCTGGACGTGAATCATAGAACTATATCCCCTCCTACATGCCCTCTCAAACCGCCAGCTGGCCAGGTATATACTGTGAATAGCCCAGTCAGTATTTGCCAACAATCGCTACACGAATTGCTGCAACAATGTCCGTTGAAAAAAGCGAACAGTGAGACAAGACAAGACAACACTCCCATGCACAATGCTTTTTCCATAAAGCAGTTTTTGACTGGCAAAAACATTCCTTTCCTTGATCATCCTCCCTATTCACACGATTTAGCTCCCTGTGATATTTACTTGTTCCCAAAAATAAAAAGTGACCTAAAGGGAACACATTTTTCTTCAATGGATGAAGTGAAGACAAAAACGGCAAGCCTGTTGAAGAGCCTCAAGCAAGAAGACTTCGAGCACTGTTTCAATTAATGGAAAATTAGGGTTGTCAGATTAGAAAATTAGAAATATGGGACACTCTTAAAATCTCTCTCTATATTACTGTATATATAAATTTATACATACCCCCTATACACTAAGACCAATATATTATATAAAAGTAGAGATATAAGTTAAAAACATAAAGCTAAAAGTAAAATCATTTGAAAATTATTTAATACAAGCTAATAAAAATCTGTAAAAGTGAAATCATTTGAAAATATTTATTTAATACAGACAACAGAGAAATATTATTATTTAATACAGGCAGTTAGAAAAAAAGTGGGCTGTGTCAAGTAGTAACAACACATTTTGTTGACACTGTATGTTGCAGTGCTGATACAGAACTGCACAGCAGCGTGGCTGGAGAGCAAAATGGGAAGAGTGTCGCTGTCCTCAGCCAACCATAGCAGCTGAACAAGTTGCAAACAGGCAGCAAACACTAGTTTCCTTGTTACAGTTGGGTTATTTTCATCAAGAGAATCTCAGAAAAGAAACTATAATTACTTATAAAGTTACAACTAAGTGCCGTAAGAAGGTAGTAAAAATATATTTTTATTACGAAATTTTAAAATGAACTCAATATGGGACATTTGGGTGTCCCTGAAAGGTCAGTACGGTACAGGGGACAAAATGATCAAATATGGGACATGTCCCATACATAAGGGATGTCTGGCAACCCTATCAAAAATGCATATGGAGCGGTGTAGAGATTGGGAGGGGGGGTATATAGAAGGTGACAATGTTTAGAATGTTGTAATTCATCAATAAATATTTTATTATTTTTTTTTACCAATCTGGTTATTTTTCTGTCTCACCTCGTATAAGCTAACATACCCTTTACATTGTGTCATAAAAAAATCAACCAATGGGTCCCTGAAAAAGAGCACTTGCCGTCAAGCCAAAAGGTCCCGGCTGCACATGCACATACATGAGCAAAGGTACAGCAAGAACGTTGCATTGTCCAAAAACCTACCCAAGCAAATCAGTAACAGGATATCAGTGCAGGCTACAAAGAAAATGTAACATATTCCAAAAAGAAGTATCTATCTAGTTTAAAAAATGAATTGTGTATCATTAAAAATTGAAAAAATGTTATTATGAAGGCTACTTGTTGAGTTTGCTATAATATAAATATTTTAACAATACATTAAATGACAGAAGTCATTTACGTTTTTGCACAACAGTCCCATCTGCTGGGAGATTGGGGGCATTGCTGCACCTGACCTGAATGCAGAGATCCTACTGACTATGAAAGGCATAAATATATACAGAAACACACTCTATGTGATTGCTAGCATTATTTGAGATAGGAGGTAAAAACAGATAGACTGATAGTATTCTGTTCACACTTTTATCTCAAATTTTGCCACCTAGCAATCATTTTAAATTTTACTTTGTTAAGTTTGGTCAAACCGCTTTTCTTGAAAAGCAGTTTGGTTAATTTCTAGACACAGTGTGCCATCAGTTCTTTAACATTAAGCCTTGGCAGAGATATGTCCATAAATTTCAGAATTTAAAAATTATTTTGTTAATACTTGTCAAGATGTTCATTTGTCACAGTTATTTGATTTATATGTAAATGTATTTCTGTATTGATTGATTGTTTGGTATGAACATTATATTGAAAGCAACTTATTCTGTTTTGTAGTTTTACAATGAAGAATGAAAGATTTGCCAGTAAAAGCCTCACTTTGAGCAAGAAACGAGTTTACTGTTATTGTTCACTATCTGTTCAGCTTTGCACATGAGGGCTGAACAGATAGATATGTAGAACTTTATTAATTGTCTCCAGGGGACAATGTGGCTTTTTACAGAAGCTCTTTAAATAAATACATACATAAATAGATGAATAAATACATATTCATTCAAACACGCAATGGTGTGAACACACATCAAAATGACTAAAAAGGAAGAAAATTTAAAAAAAGAAGGAACTGACAGTCGCAGTCCAGTGAGACATTATGCAGGCATATTGCTGTTGGTATAAAGGAGCCCCAGTAGTTTCCTGACACACTTCTGCTGAATGATCTGTTAGCTGAAAGTCCTCAGTGTTAGTGTGTCAGAGAGAGGATGTGCAATATAATGGCACTGATATTTATTTTAATTTTCTTCTTCACTGCTACCACTGCTACCTTCACTGCTACCTCAGGAGGTCAAAAGTGTGTCCCATAAGTGAGCCTGCCCCTTTATTTAGCCTGTTGATGGGCTTCTCTTGAAGTGATGCTGCCAGCCCAGCACACCACAGCACTGAAAATCACACTGGCCATCACAGAGTTGTAGAAGAAGTGAAGGATGTCGCCACTCACATTAACACTAGAATACCAAAGCCTAAGAAGTGAAGGATGTGGCCACTCACATTAACACTAGAATACCAAAGCCTACGAAAAAACGTGTAAACCCGGCCGACCTTAAATCTCTTCGCACTTCTCTGTCAGTATCTTTTGTCTTGTAAATGTATCGATAAGCCCAAGCAGCAACAACACCCCCCCAACCGCCGCAGCATGGGCAAGAACTTCTCCCAGTTCCTGCCTTGATTATCTGGGAATGAGATACCTAGAACCATATAGAGTAAATAATTTCATGTGTGTTCCATTTCAACAACAATCTATGTAAACATATTGTTAAAACAGAAACGTTTTTCATGTTTTAGTAATAAATGACAAAATGTAGACATGAACTGTATAATGTGTGAAGGCTGATGGTACGAAAGAATTTAAGGTGGACCAGGTTTACGAGTTTTTTCGTCGGCTTTGGTAATTCTAGTGTTAAAGGAAAGCAGTTTCCTAAGAAAGAAGAGCCTGTTCTGGTCTTCTCATATAGTTCCTCTGTATTACGAGACCCTTTCAACCTGTCATTGATGTAGACCCCCAAGTACTTGTAGGATATAACCAACCACATTATTTAATTTTGCTTAATGTGGACTTTTAAATTTTGCAATGCTGTCTGCTGCAGAAAAATCATGAAAAAATGTTCAGAGTAATCAGATATTTTGTAATTGATTTTTCATGTAAAAAATAAGATACATAAAAACAATAGTATCCATGAAAACCTCTTTGTTGATTGCTTAATTTTGTATTTATTCTAGTTAGCAGAGTATAGTAAAGACTTCTACTGCTTTTGAAGTAACATTTTAATTGCACTCCTTTTTATCTCCTACATGTGGATAAGCAGTTCATTTTTGGCATTTAATTTTTTCAAAAGGTGGTGTGCTCACATATAATTTCCTGACCTAATGATAAATTAAATAATCCTACATCTTTCTGGTTAGGTTGTTCTAATTGTATAATTAATCATGTATCCATACAGGTCATTAATGATTTGTGAGCACAGGGTAACTACATAGAAATCACAGGGAAAATGGGCAATTTAACTATAACAGCCTAATGAACATATTGTCAAGAAAATATGATCTGTAAACAAAATAAACAGCAATTATTATAGTCAATAATTATTTTAATTATGAATTTCTGTTAAACTACAGTATGTATATGAATTTCAGTAGGATGTAAATGATAATAATGACATTATCAGTATTTATAACTTTAAAGTAATCCTTGTGTATGTATGGTCAGAGATTTGGTGTCTACTATTGTCCTGTAGCATCACTCTTTAGCGATGCTTTCAATCAGGAATATAAACAGTACTTTAATTTTGTACAAAATAATGGTAGAAAAAATACATTAAAACATGTATGGCTTAGCATTTTACCATTTAAGAAAGTCAGGATATCATTTTTGGAGGCACCCCAAATATGTACAACTAAAAACGTAACTATTGTATAATTATGCAACTAAAAAAATAAAATTAAGGTAAAATATAATATCAAGGAATTGTGCCTTTCGTGATTTTTTTTATGTTGTAATTGCATTACACAGTGGTCCTTCATTAATGTTAAGGTACAAAATGTAATTTGCTAAGTTTGGGTGTGCAGTGTTAAAGAGATGGAATCCACCTTTCATCTTCTACCACTGGGATCTTTGCATACAGTATGCAGCTATTGTACCAATAACAGCTGTTTCATGTTCACAAGCAGGAAAATACTGATTGTCTACCTGAGATACTAATATATTTTCTTATATTGAATGGAGCTGTTTAAAAACTCTATGAAAACAGATACAAAAGGTTTTTTTTCTATTCACAGCAGCCTCAACTTTGTACAATCATAATTAGAAATGATTCAGTCTGCAGCACGTTGGCGCAGTGGTAGCGCTGCTGCCTCGCAGTTAGGGGACCCGGGTTTGCTTCCCGGGTCCTCCCTGTGTGGAGTTTGCATGTTCTCCCCGTGTCTGCGTGGGTTTCCTCCGGGCGCTCTGGTTTCCTCCCACAGTCCAAAGACATGAAGGTTAGGTGGATTGGTGATTCTAAATTGGCCCTAGTGTGTGCTTGGTGTTTGTGTGTGTCCTGTGGTGGGTTGGCACCCTGCCCAGGATTGGTTCCTGCCCTGTGTTGGCTGGGATTGGCTCCAGCTGACCCCCGTGACCCTGTGTTCGGATTCAGCGGGTTGGAAAATGGAAGGATGGATGGATGATTCAGTCTATGATTTAGTGTTGTTTCCAACTGTACGTGCTTATAATAAAGAAAGTGCCTTTGAAAAACTTTCATAGAGAATAACAGAAATAAACTTCCTTAAGTTGATTACTGTAACCTTTGCATAATTTTTATTAAAGAAGGAACTAAAAAAAAAGTGTTTGGGCAAATGTAATCACTAGGAAATCTTTAGAATAGATCTTAAATTAGTGCCAGCATTGATAAAGCTCATTAAACCTATACTAACTTAAAACAAATATATTGTTTTATTCAATAAAAAAGTGTAACTAAAATAACTCAATACACCAGCAGTTTTGTACAGTATAATTCAGAATTATATTCAAAATAGATGTGTAACTAGAAAACATAATCTCATGAACTATGGGAATACACCACATACTAGGTAATTACTGTAACCTTTGCATAATTTTCAAATCAATACTGAATACATTTAATGAAAATTAATTAATTTGTTAATCTACAAAAGATTTATTGTTACAATGAACATTAAATAGACCAGAAATACATTAGCATTCTGGATATAAAAGTATAATAGCAACACTTAACTATAAAATAAGAGTTTGCTAACATTTTATGGAATCATTAAGTCATAAAAATAAAGCATACTTCTTATTTGATCTATAAAAAAGTCCATCCATTTTTAAAATGATTCTTTCAGATTAAAGCTTTAAATTATAAATGTCACTGCATTTACATCAGCAAATAAAGTCTCTAATTATTTTGAAAAGCCACTGGTGAGAAGAAAACATTTCAAAACCTGGTTCCATGCTACATCTATTCTGGCTATAAACCAATAGATTACCACAAATTCTCTTCAAGCATAAGTAATTTTTTAATAGGAAGTGTTAAATAGACTCATCTTTTTAATAAGAACATTGCAATATATGTTATTAAATAAACACAAATTAGTGTTATAACAATTCTTTATTTTAATTGAAACAAATAGTGTTTTAGGTACAACATACATGCTGCAAATTGTGACAATTTTCTAACTACACCAGGTGTAACACATTGACATGCGGTGAGGTTCATGGCTGGTGAGAGTGAGATTTACAAATATATGAACCCAAAAGAGCAGTTTATTCACTATTCAGTATGCACATTGACTGCTGGTTATGTTTAATTTCTCATCAGCATTTTTTACACACACATTGGTAAGGTACACATTTGGCTAAGAAAGAACATTACATTTATAGCGGCAAGAGAGAGCAGAGAGAGCGCATTTGCTCATCAGCCTTCATATGTATCACTGTAAATGTCCATGCGCCTATCCTTCCCCACAAAAATCTTCAATTTCTTGTAAAAGTCCTTCTTATTTTCCTTTAGTTTTAAAAATGTTAATCTTCCATTTTGGCAGTGAATTTGACTTTCTGATATCGCTTACTTATTGGTGCCCAGAGCCTCTGCATAGAACAGCAGCAACATGCACCCCCTTTGGTGCAGCACAGTACCGTTTGCCTCACCTTGAGCCTTTTCACTGCGGTTTTTATGTCCGATCAGCAAGACTAAATATGCCACACACCTTCATTAAAGATATTAGCCAGACTGTGGAAAGTCAGAGTGTATAATAAACGTGTCTGCAGCCATTATATTGGCGACATAGAGAGAGACAGCAACAGGCACGTGCCAATTGCATGCATCAACCCAGTGTGTGAGAGAGAGCGCGTTGCTGTCGCATCTCACGTTTCTCCTGTGTATTTAAACAGGAAATGCACCAATTCAGCGATTTTGACTATAAAAATGATCAAAATTATTGGAATCATACAGGAAACAAATTTATAGCACAGACCAGTGGACAAATTTATTTTATGTTATCACTATTAGTTTTTGTACTTTTCATGATAACAGGTGAGGCTCTCCGCACGTCCCTGGTGTAACATTAACGGTGTATGGGACTGATTCACTATTAATCTAGTGGCGGAAAACTGAAAAACAAATGAAAAAAACATTCCTTTAGTCTACTACTGAGGGATGAAATAATTTGCAGGAAAACATAAGATTTTGCTTCAGAAAAAAAAAAAAACAAAACAAATGGTGTTTCACAACCAATGAAATCTGCACCATTATCTTATATTTGCATCTCAAATGCAGCACTTGATGTGCAAAAGTATTTGAAAGTTTCTTCTGATGTGAAGCATGGAATAGGGAGTGTAAGAACCAAAGTTAGAAAGTTAATGCTTTAAGTTAAACTCATATTAGTGTTTGTTTAGTTTGAATAGAATACAATTTTCTCTCATAGCTATAGATTATGGTATAGCCTTTTAACCACTGTAAGTTAACATGAGATAGAATATTCTCAGCTATGTCTGTGATGCAGTGTGTTAATTAAGTCAGTTTTTTAGAAATAGACCCACTTGCAGTTTGTAAGTGGGACAGGCATACAGTTTTCTGACTGTTTAGAAATGGTTCAACTATATTAGAAAATGTAAAGAAAAAAACAAGATATATAAGCTTTAAACAGAACTTTTCTTAAGACCGGAACTTTACTTTACTTTGCAATACCAATTTTTTCTCTGTTTTTATGCTAAGTGTTTTACCTTGAATTTTTACTAAAGCTTTTAAAAGCAACAATATTTTGTCTGTGGAATCATTTAAATGTGTCAAGCGACTGCTAGAATCCCACAAAGCAAACTAAAGCCGAAGAACTTTGGTAATTTTGGGTAATCGCAGCTACATGGGGCATGGCTAAAAGATCTTACTTGTAGGCATTTCAGAGGTGCTTCTCCACTGCTAAAATCTACTGGCCTGGGTGTTTGGCATTCAACAAATCTCCAGATGGACATGGCTTGGACTGGCTAAAGGAATTAGGGAATGTGAGGGCTAATGGTGTTATCTCACATCTCAAGTGAAAAGTGTGAGGTGGAGTAGGTGGTGTGTATGTGTAGGCAAGCAGTGCACGAAGCAGATGTGAGCACATGGGAGCCACAGTGAAGACTGAGACAGACATTGCAGCAGTGGAGGATGGTCAAGGACTGAGGATCTGTAGTAGAATAACACGTAGGAATAACACATTCCTTGCTTTTTACCTCAAAAATTTTTAAAACCAAAAAAAAAAACTCATTGTAGTGAGTTTTACATTTTCAAACTTGATAAATGGCATCAAATTAATTTTGGGGGTGATTTCACAAAAAAAAAAAATTAAATTGTATGCAAAACGAAAACTTGACTTTGTAGTGGGGCTGCATAAAAAGAAAACTGTGTTTGTTCTATGTTCATAAGCATTGCATTTGACCTTTTTCCTTTATGTTTAAATATTCCTGAAGAAGCATTTCTTTCAGGAAACCACAGAGTTGTTACCAACAGCAGCGCAAAACCTTTTCTGAAAGTGGGATTTCCTGTTTTCTAGCCCAAGGCTGCTTAAGTTATAAAAATGAACAGTACATTTCAAAAGAAAAAAGAACATATCCGAAAATATCAGGATCATGATTAACCTCACACACTCTGCTATTATTCATCAAAAATAACAAAATATTGTCACTTATCATCAACTTACACACTACAGTGAGATGTTTTGGACTTTTCATTATACACTAACTACAGCTGTCAGTCTGCTTCTGGACTCACCGGTGAGGTAATTTTGGTTTCCATTTCAGAATAGCTTTCTTTGAACTGTGTTATCTTCATTTGATCACTTGGATTTCCCTACTTCCACCTATTTTTCATTCCCTGCAATTCCCTTTGTGTGTATGTGATTGTCTGTTCATTGTTTTGCAATTATGTTTTCTAGTTAAGGCAAGGGAAGTTGCAAACTCATTTGTATTCTCTCTTTACTGCTGTACATGTTTGCATTTATGTCAAGACCAAGGGATTCTGGGTGTTTTTAATATTTCATATGTTTAATATTTTCCCTTTAAGTTTAGAAAACCTTTTAACGTGTTTATCTGGTTTTTTTTTTTTTGTTTTTTTTTTTAGTCAATCGACTGGGTGATTTTTGTGGAGGGGGGTGAGATTTTTAAAGAAAAATACATTTTGGCATAGTCGAGTCCAGACACTGAGCTTAACTGGAGTGTGTAACTTGCTGTCATCCAAACGTGTTTATGGCTGTTACAGCTTTTAGAGATTAAATAGGGTGGCAGTAACTGTGAGTGGAACTGGTATCAGGAGAAATCTTTAAGTAAAAAATTTTAAGACAAGGGTCAGAACCAGAAAGATTTAAAGTGCTCAGAAATTTGTGTCAGGAACTGTAGTCAGAAAACTGCAGAAAAGTTTGATTATTAAAAAAATAAAGGAAAGCATAACTAGAGACAAAATTGCAAATCATAGTCAAAAAGCTGGGTAACAGCAAATCATACTCAAAAAGCTGGGTAACATAATTTTAATAAGGAATTCAATATCATTAAATAAAAAAGCAAATATAATCTGAAAGAATTGGACACCCAGGAAGTGTACATCTTGACCTTTATATCTTCAGCTTGACAGCCCAATTCCATTATAAACAATAGCAACTCACAACCCACCAGCAACAGTTTGTGACCTAAAACACTGCTTTAGACTAAATAATAATACTTAATAAAATACATTGCTTATTTTTGCTTTAGCAGGCATAATACTGTACTTACTTTGTTTGCTCTACAAAGGATATTCAGTACACAATGAAGCAATAGGTTTTATTTTTTTCATCCTGCACTCTGTGAGTGTTGCAGGTTAGGAAAGAATTCATAGCAGAACTAGTTAAATAGAGTTCTTATCTCACAGACAGTAACCATATTGTACTGCATCTTTTTGTAGCTTGTGCATACATTACCCAAAGGAATACATACAAAATACCATGGTTGAGTCTTAGACCTCATGCTAAGGTCAGTTTTATGTTTCTGTTTAAAAAGAAAATCGTTGAATGCAAAAAAATATTCAGCAATTCCACTGTGTGAAATTTCATGTGTTAATTAATATGCATGATGAAGATAGTACCTTTGTTATTATGATAGAATTAAACTACTAATTGCACTGTATATTTGTACTTATACCTTAGATTACAATTTGCTAATATACACAGTTTATACAAACATACAGTTATTAGTAATAATTATTAATTAAATTTAAGTAGTATGTTATAAGATATTTTCCATGGTCCTGTTATAATGGCCATATTTATATAGCTAATATAACACATAAAAATAAACAAATAAATAAATACATTTATTTTTATGGTGGCCCTGAAAGGCACAACACAAACAAAAAATGAAACTGAAAATGTAAACAAAATGCAGAAGCACAATATTTTAAGGAAAAGACTTGAGGGTGCACTGGGAAGGGATATTTGTGTCACACAGTCACTCGCCTGTTTCCCTTTTCCTCAACATTACCAGAAGTCCAGGAACCGAAAAAGTAGACTATCCTGGCAACTTCCCTTTTGGATCAGCCACACTAAATATGAGACATCACAGACCAGGAGTTGTCAATGACTTGACCAGATCCAGTATGATGTAGTGTCAACAGTACCAAGAGATTACTTGTGCATGCAGACAGATTGTGCCTAAGCCTTTTTTTCCTCATTGATGTTACTGTTTTTGCAGCAAGAGAAAAAATAAATGAGGGTTAGAAAGTCTCACCTCAGTACCTGCTAACTTGTTTCTCATTGCTTCACACAAACAAAAAATCCAAATGGAAATGATGTAAGTGAAATAATGATAGATAGATAAAAAGAAAGAAATGGGAATTCAACAAGTCATTTCACATTTCACAACTTTTTTTTATTCTTTAAACTTGCAGTTTGAACCTTTGAAGCAGTAGCACTCCTTGTTCAGAGGCAGATATCACTGTATGTCTGAGTGCAGCAGTGCTTCATGTCTCTTTTTGTGCTTACATGAATCTCTAACAATGAAAAGGGAACAGTTTCACTCAAATAAAAATGTTAACGTTGCTTAGCTATTTGTTGAAAAGAATATCGTACAAGAAAGCCATTTAGAACACTAATGGATGATCGTTCCCTGAATGGCAAAAACATTTCAATGTACAAATAGCTAGGAATTAGACTACAATAAAAAAAAATAAAATAAATAATGCATAGCTAATCTTGCTTTGTCATTTATATTATTTTGCCTACCTGATTAGTTCCCTGTGATTTAAAAGATGATACAAGGCATGTTCAAAATGTTTCCACACTTTTCTTTAACTCTATTTATTAAGAATTTCAAAAACAAATTACATCACTTTTCTACATAGTCACCTTTGTTTGCGATGCAATTTTCCCAGTGTCGTGCCAACTTTTTAATACCCAATTACTACTCCTCCCACCTGCACCATTTCCAACGAAAATATAAAAGTGCAGAAACCTTTTGAATATCCCTCGTACATTATGCTTTGAAGTTAAGTTTAAGTTATCACAATTCCTAAATGGCAGTAATAGAAATTAAAGTAGGGCAGTACAGTGGTTTATTGCTACTGTCTTACAGCTTCAGCATCTTGTGTTTGAATCCTGATGTTCTACCTACAGTACATAAACGTTTCCGCCAAGTACTGCAGGACATGTTTTCTCATCCCAAAACCAGCCTAGTATGACAGAGTGTGTGTATAAATGCATATCCTGTGATGGACTGGTGACCAGCATTGCTAGCTTAGCCACCAGTTCACTGAAATCATGGACTGAGTAAGTGCATTTGAAATTGGATAGGTGGATGCACACAAAAATCCAAGTAAAGCACTTTCTTGATAATTATTTACTTAGTTTCGTCAGTATTAAAGTATTTAACCATAGGATTAATTACTCTTGCCTATTAACTAAGTTTGTGTTTTTTAAGTTAAACAAAATCATTGTGGTATGAAGTGTCTTATGAAGAATTATTGTCTGCTGGGATTCACTTTCAGTCTTCACAGCATTGCAAACGTCTAATGTTAACTCTGTTATTAAAGTATGAAATCTGCGATTATTAACAGATATTTCACTTATTATTTTTTCTAGATTTATACATCAGAATTATTTAAAAAGAGAGTCAATATTATGTTTGGAATAGACTCTTAGCAAGAATGCCCAGGGGCCTCATGCATAACGCCGTGCGTAGAATTCACATTAAAACATGGCAAACAGACAAAATCAGAAGTATTCGTACGCACAAAAAAATCCAGATGCATAAATCGGTGCGTTCGTCAACTTCCACATTCTTCCGCTACATAAATCCCCGTCAGCGTGAAAAGTAACGTACGTGCATGTGCCTGCTGTCACTCCCCAACTCCTGCCAGAATTACGCCTCTTTGAATATGCAATTCAATATAAATAGCCCTTAAGCCCAGTGTTCTGTGAAAAGGCAATGGCAAAAGCATGGGAGAAAATAGAAGGATTTCAGCGAATACCCAATGGAGGTAAAGAAAAATTTACATTTTATATGTACAAAAGTAATAGACCTCTTCAGGCTGATTCATTAAGCAAGAGAGGAGAACAATGTATAGTCAAGATCTTTGAATAAGATAACTGACCAACAAAGTCTTTTGAAGTTTCTGTTGAGTTTTTCAATACAATGTGGGTCTGTAGACAGGTTGTCTCTTGGACTGACACAGACATTTTTACATTTAAGATGTCTCGCTTGCAGGTTTTCCAATGTTGTATCTGTCCTCGTGTCAATACGAACACAGGGAACTCCAGTTTCTGTATTACATCTTGCCTGAAGAAGGGGGCTGAGTTGCCTCCAGAGCTTGCATATTGTAATCTTTTTAGTTAGCCAATAAAAGGTGTCTTCTCACTGAATTGACCAGAGAAATACATTTTGAAAAAGGTAGTTCTGCCTACAGTACTGTCTGAAAGACATAACAACATTAAAAGTAATAACAACAAAACGAGTAATTTATTGTACAAACAACATCATGTTCTGCCAGGAAAACCTCACTGGAGTTCAGCAGAATAAATGTGGCTGCATCGGTCCGAATGCTCATCGGTGTTAAGTCTGTCAGGTGGAAAGTTACAGGGGATCACAATTCAGAAGTCCTGTGGTAAATGCAGTTGTGGTGTTCCATTGTATGTTCAGTTATGGGGCTTTTCAGTTACCAGAGCATGGTGATGTTTTTTTATAACTTTTTGTTATGAAACAATACACTTTGGAGCAATAATACAGTGTTTAACTCACATTTTTGCCATTTTCTGGTAAAAAGTTGAGAAAGAAAGAACTTCATCAGCATTTCTCTAAAGAGAGCCCAAGATATAAGTTCATAGAGAGTAAAAAAGCATAATAATGAAAGCAAAATGCAAGACTTTGCAATATATAACATATAATTAGTTAGAAAGAAATGTGCTGTTAGATTTTTTAATGATAGAAAGACAGATCAGCAAGAGGTTGTTGTTATTTCAGCTTTTTTAACATTTGGTTATGTGTTCTTGATGTTCAAGGGCCTACCAAACAGGAAGAGGAAGATGTGTCATGGATCTAATAAAGGGGCTGACTAAACCCTGGGTGGAACTGATATAATTGATCGCATAAATGGCAGAGATTAACGAAATTCATTTAAGGGTAATATAAAGGCCATGAATGCTTACCCATTGGGACACTATCTAGATTAGAGAAGGGAAGTTAGACAATTTTGCTGTTCGAACGACTGGCAGGAGGCCAGTGGTCTCCTTCCATCTTATCAGATTAAAGCACACATTTCACAAACAAAATGATTGAGACTAAGTTTCTCTGCTCTGTAAGATAGCCCTTTAAGGGCTGTAGAAGATTAAAGGACACAGTGTTCTCACTAGGCCACCAGAGGGTTTTTAAGAGCCCTGAGAATTTATAGACCAATATCTGATCCCACAATAATTCCTGATCCCCCCCGGAGGAGATTTAAAGCCAGCTTAGACTAGTAGCCCTTTGACTTCAGCCTTGAAATGAATTGGGAGTAAAGGTTCACTGCCAGGAGAAAGAGAGACAAATTAGAAAGAGTGATGACTGGACAGAAAAAAGACAGAATAGTCTTTTTGTGATATAGAAGTGATGAGTAAGTGAGTAAGCACTCCACCTAGTAGAGCATCTAGTTGGCATCTATGTAAGTTATCAAAAAGAGCCAACAGATGTTGGGATAACCATTGCAACATTTCAGGTAATTCAAGTGTTTTATTAATACTATTTACCAGTTAAATGTATAGGGTGCAGAATTCTACCAAATATTGTTAATACAGATATATGCACTATTAATCTTTGTTTATAGAAGAAATAGTGCTTATAATATAGTTTTTATACATACATTTGAAGTGCAAGAGGGTGACATATAATTCTATTCCTGAAGATATTAGAGCATATTAGTCTGAAGCTAATATTTTCAGTCACTGTCATGAATGCCCAACTCATTGTCTTTTTTGGGATACGATGGAGCCCTATTGTAAGGTTTATTGGTTTATAGTGTTATTAATGTCACATGTACACAGTACACACAAAGCCCCTGTGCTGAGTGGGTGCCTTCAAACTGTCACACATCAACTGTCACAACCAGCAGAAATATAAAAAAATATGTATTTGTGTGATGCATGCCAATTATTTACCCAACTTTTAGAAGACAGGACACTGAAAAGTGCCCTTTTATGTCTGGCTTCCCATAAAAAGAATAGTTAAAAACATACTGTTGACTTTTTAAAAAGACAGTTTACAAAGCTCTTCTTGACCTTAAAAGAAAGATAGGTCTATTGTAAATGGATCATGAAACAAAAAGGGAAAGTCAAAAAGTAGGCCAAGTTCAAAACCAAAAGAAAATGATTAAAACACCAAAAGAAAATCACTTGTGTGAAGAAACATTACCAAGTGGTCAAATCTGATATGAAGTCAAAGTGAGTAAATTACTTGGACACTGACTGAAATGTCACACTAGGTTTTATAGCATTTGGAAAATGAAATCAGATGTCATGTTATACTTACCCTGTGACCAGTGGTTGCTGTGGCAGAAATAAACAAAATGATGGTGTCCATGAAAAGCAAATGGTGTAATCAAAAAAAATAGAAGTTGTAAGTGCCACAAGGAAAAACAGGCATCCTGGCCAGGATGGAGGCTAACTTCTTTCCTAGACAGAATGACAGAATGGAAGGACAGATGAGCTTGCCGGCTAGACGAGGAAATTACTTCACGCCTGGCTGGAGTAAGATAATTGATTGATCAGCGGAAGCCAAGAGCAGTTCCATCCCCCATACAGAAGGTGGCAGTAATCCTCTTATGGCGTCCGGGAGGGCAACCATGATGTGGTTCCTGAGTTCTGGCAGAGAGCACTGTCAGAAGAGGACTTCCCTGCTTTCTGTGTGAACCAGAAGTGCTTCCAAGGACACTTATAGCATTTCCACGACCTCAGATTGGAGAGTCAGTGTTGGGAGGCTGAGGGCAACACTCAACTGGAGGCAGAAGGAGGAAGAAACTTATTTAATTTGTAGGTGTTTGGGCTGGCATTTGTGTTTAAAAGTGTGGGTGAAAAATAAAAAAAAACTATTTATTGGAAAAAAGAGTTGTGTTGGGTAACTTTGGGTCTTTGGTTTGGGGTAAATAAATATGAAAATAATACTTTTGAAAGTTGAGCTAATATAATGTGTGTGTGATGTGAATGAGTCGATGATTGGATTACAGTGTCTAAGAGCGACTGAGGGACAGTGCATGTGTGTGTGTGTGTGTTAGGCCCTGGCCCAAAGTGAATTTGACTCTAGCTCAAATCTATTTAATGAGCCCCGCACTAAGGACTTATCCATGTGTAGTAACATACTGCATTTCTCTTTTAAAAAGGTAACTGAAACTTTTTGATGGCATGCAGAGTGATTAACTTGTATCATCTTTTCTTTTGACTACTAAAGAGTACCCTGGAAAACTATATGCCCACTGTTATAGCTGACCTCATTAGAATAGATCTTTTCAACTCTTTGATATGAAAAACACACTGCAATGTTATATATCTTGTAAATCTAATGAACAGCTTATTCTGTTGAAATGTAATCATAATGTAATCATTTAGACATCTTTATTAAAGTGTATTTCACAATATATTAACATACCAGTTTACTTTGTATTTGCAATCATAATTATAATGCACAAGAACAAGCGACATTTCTTATAAGCAAGTGATTCCATAGTTAGCCACGGGGGATTCCTCTGCCTGGTTTTGTTCACAATAATTTTTTAATCAGAGTTTAAGTCCTGCTTTTTATTAAGTGTTAAAGTAAAGTGATCCTTATTTAATTGGATGGATGATTTACATTTTATTAGTCTATTCTTTATGCTGTGGTTAAAGCGAGTACATTGTAGTAGTGGCATTAAGCACACATGGGACCCTTCCAATTTTCTTTTTCCCTTCTTTTAATTTATTTTAATAAAAGTTTAAGGAAAATTTTAGTAGCCTCTTTTGATGCTATATGATAACAAATACAATTAAATAATAAAAATAAAATCCTTTGCATTCCAGTGGACTGGCATCTTATTCAGGGCAGATTTCAGCCTTGCACCTAGTTATGCCAAGATAGTCCCCACAGTCCTGTAATGGAAGGAAGTGGATGTTTAAATAACAGGATGGATAAGAAAGCCATAACTAAAAAAAATATGAAAAATTCCTAATTGAGATTAACTTTCGTAATTACCTTATGGGAATAATGGTTACTTTGTCATGACTTTCTTTCTTATCTGTCTCTGTCTCATCAGCTTGCCATCAATATTAAATATTTCCTGATTTCCCCTTTTATCCATTTTGGTGTGTGGATACATTTTAATGTTATTATTTCATTGTTGCTTCAATTTGCATGGAATGAACACTCTACTGGAAATAAATGGACATGAAATGTCGGTAATCGGTCTAAACAGTGCACTTATACCATGCTGAAGAAGTCCCATCTCTCTTGCTTCATTGACTAGTGCCCTATAGCACTCATACCTGTCATCATGAAGTGCTTTAAAAGGCTAGTCTCGGGCAAATTGAAAGTCGGACTTCCCACATCACATGACCCTCTCCAGTTTGCGTATTTCCCGAACCACTCCACTGAAGATGCCATATCAACTGCTCTTCACCTGGCTCTGTCCCTTATCTGGACATGAGAGACACTTATTCTAGGATGCTTTTCATTGACTTCAGTTCAGCTTTTAACACCATCATCCCTCAGAAGCTCATTGGGAAGTTGGGTCTGCGAGGCTACAACACTTCCCTAAACAAATGGATCCTGGCCTTCCTGACAGAGAGACCAGAAATGCCTTCTCCAGTACCATCATTTTGAGCACTGGTGCCTCCAAGGGCTGTCTATGCAGCCCATTTCTGTTCACTCTGCTGACTTAGAATTGTACGGTTATCTACAACTCTTACACCATCGTTAAGTGGTGGATCGCATTAGCAATGGAGATGAGTCAACTTACAAAATGGAGATGCAATGATTGGCAGACAGATGCAAGTGCAACAATCTGCCTCTTATTGTGAACAAGAGAAAAGAGTTAATTTTTGACTTCAGGAAGGCCCATGCTGTCCATACCCTACTGCACACTGAGGGTTCAGCCATGGAACTCTTTAACAGCACCACATTCCTTGGTGTGCACCTGGCATTTGACCTTACCACCTCCATAGCCAAGAAGGGACAGCAGGGTCTCCACTTCCTTCGGTGGCTAAAGAAGGCAAGACTACCTTCCCCCATTCTCACCACATTCTACTGGGGTACCATTGTGAGTATTCTAACCAACTGCATCATTGTCTGGTTTGGGCACTGCAGTGTCTCTGACCATAAGGTCCTACAACATATAGTGCACACTGCAGAAAAAGTCTGTTGGACCCTCCCTGCTTCCCATTATAGACATCTTTGTAAAGCATTGTATCCACAAAGCTTACAGAATTCTGAAGGATTGCTCCCACCCCTCCATAGTTTTTTTGTCCCACTTCTATCTGGCATAAGGTACTGTAGCCTCCGAACCAGGCAATACAATAGCTTCAGTCCTTGGATTTCTAGACTCTGAACTCTGTGCTGCATCCTTGACCTCAAATCTGTCCCAAGTGGTGAATTTAAATGCAATATATTTATTGCATTTGTCACTACTGTGTTAATATTTATTATTTATTTATTACTATGTATTTTAAACTATTACTATCTAATTACTTACCTATTATTTATTTTGAATCACTAGGGGGCTTCGCCCCCTGCTCACTTCGCTCACCAACCCCACGGCCTGCACTACGCGCCCACCAGTTCGTGTCTCTGCCATTCATGTTGTGAAGACGGGGGCTGAACGAACCCCAAGGAGATGCGGTCACTCCTCCAAAACCCCCTCTTAAACGTACTTCGTACTTCCATTATCTCTAACCTCCTCTGCATGTGTACCGTGCCAAAATATTTGAATTCTTTATGATGTTCTACTTTGTCATCTACTCTTTGTTTTATTTCTGGCCCCGGGTGTGGTTAAATCTCTTGGCAGTCATCTCGCGGGACATGAAAGTGTCTCTCTGTGAAAATCATGTCTCGTCTCATTCCAACCTTCCAAGATTTTTTTTTTATAATAGAGATATTTATTTATCTGTACCTGTCTTGCACTTGTCCTGTGTTTATGCATATTTTATACAGCAGTCCTGGGGAATATTATTTCATGCCACTGTATGCTGCAATACTGTGTAAAAATGGTATGATTTGATTTCACTTGATTTGATATACTGTATATCTTATGTGAAAAACGTGAGTAATAGCATTGAAAATATGCCTTTTCAGATGATAGTCTGGTTCTGACTGCCAAAAATAGACGTTCTTACGGTTATGATGGTTTTCGGCTGGAAAAGGCAGATCCAGGCAGGCATACACCAAAAATGACGTCAGCAGCAGGAAAGCCGTCAATCTACCGGTCTGCGGAGGGAATAAAAGGAGTCATCACAGAGCATAAACCCTTCGACCAGTTGAGAATTACCATCACCACAACCATTAAATTCTCCCCTATGCAAATGTGTGTGACTATATATTTTTTATTTTGAAAAAGTGGGAGAAATCATGTAATATATGAACCCAGATTGGTTACAAAGGTCTCATAAAGTTATTGACAAAAAGTAAAATTGATGACAGATCTATGCAGAAGTGCCTCCTGTAATCCATAATTTAAAAAGTCCAACAAAACACAAAAAGAGAACAAAAAAGACAAAATGCCTCAAAAATAATGAAGACAGAATACAAACATAAATAGAAATATAAAGAAGTGCCCCTACAACCTGCCATAAACATTTTGAAATCTATATTTCAGGATGTCAATAGTAATTTTCATATTTCTTTATACTCCCACAAATCCACCATGAGCACTTAAACCCAGATGCCCCACTTAAAAGACCGAGTTAACATGGAATGGGTGAAACCTGTTGTAGAGCAACACTTATACTGTTGGAGCTGTGCTGTAATATGATGCCAATACAGTAAGCACACCAACAATTGCCACATAGATTCTGAAGTGCACAATTTTTTATATAAAATATATATTTTTTAATTTCAGTATCAATAATAGGGTTTGAACTTACTGCTTACTTCTAACAATGCATTATCACAAAGAGCATGCCTTATCTGCTGTACCTTAAGCACCTCTTTATATAATGGTGGATTAGTAATATTGCAGCTACCATCCACAACAGACAAAAAAAAACTATTCTATATTTTTTTTCAGTTTTCCAGTTCTTTAAAAATCACATTACTGGACACAAAACATATGTTATCTCTATGCCTTCAGTTCAGAGACTGTTACATTTTTGTTTAAACTGGTTTGATCTATAATATGGACAATGAACAGTGCAAGCACACAATACAAACTGTTTCTACAGCATACAGCAACATTATGAAAGTAAACACCAATGTGCATAAGGTACATCATTCAATAGTCTTAACATCAAGGTTCTTATTCTTCATCTAAACCAATGTCTCTGTAGCCATAAGTATTTAAAGGAGCCAAAATTGTCCACTAATGTTCCTGGGCCCTGAAGAATCCCTGTATAGTCTACCCCTTCTTTATGAACATAATGGAGACCTGATAAACCTTTGTAAGGCGATCTGTCATAATTCAGAACTTAATCACCATTTATTTCAATGGGAAAAATGTATGAGTACCTCAATTTGCCATTTATTTTTCTTAAACGAATGCCAAATTCCTTTAAAATGAGCACAGTTATTTCAATAGCTAATAACATATTGTTTACATGCAGAGTGTATTTTCCTTTAATGTAAAAAAGCAACAAATGTGGAATGGATATGAAAAAAAATGTCATCCACATTACACTCAGATGAGAAGAAAGAAAATGGGCTAGGGTGTATTATTGCTGTGTTCTGATTGATGATTGTGATGATGAATGGGAAGATGGTTGAGAAGGAAAATATGAAGAGGAAGAGTTTCCAAGTTCTTTAAACTCCATTGATGAATTGCTCATGCCTTGTGCCTCTTTCTGTTCCATTGAAACATGAGGATAATTTAGAAATTAAAGGCAAGAGCTCAGATACAATTCTGGCATCACCTGGTGACTTAGGTGAGTGAAAGAATGATAAAATGCTGCTTAGCTTAGCTCCTCGTACCATTGTATTGAGCTGCTGCCTGTAGTACTCAATAGAAAGTGCCACATTGATTCTCATGATTGGGAAGAAGATCCTTGTAAATTGAAAAAGAAGATTAGATTAAATCCCTCGTAAGCAAGAAAATGTGAACTCTTGTATTTCAGGGAATACCTGTAATGAAATGCATTATTAATTTACTGCAGTTAACAAGTGAAACTAGCAGACAGAGTTCACTTTAAATCACATCCTAGCTGCATTCCTTTTGTGTTGACCAGTTTCACACACTGTAGCTAAAAGAGGAGAGGTGTACGGTTGTTAATGAAATAACCCAATGCTCCTTATCATCTTCGAGCGCCTACCTACTATGTGTCCTGACATAAAAAAATAACCTGCAAATCTGCTTTCTCTCCAACTAATCCAACGCTTTGGATGCTAGACCCAACAGTTACCATGGCTGACAAGAACTGAGTAAACCAGAGTTACATTTTAGTCAATCAACACAAGACAAAAGACTCAAATCGAAAACAAAACAAAGATAAGGGAAACTTTTACAGGTTGTCACCATGAAGTGATAGTCAGTCAGTCATTTTCTAACCTGCTTAGTCCTGAACAGGGTCTCAGGGTTCCATCAGAGGGCAAATACGCACACACACCCCAATCACACACTAAGGCCAATTTAGGATCGCCAATTCACATCAGCATTCTAATAATACAAATCTTACTGAAACAGCTCAGTTCCTTTCTCAAAACAGTCAAACATTCATGACAAACAAGGAAAATAAAAAATAATAAAATATTATCTTTACTAAAGATGACCAATGCCAATACATTAAATACTGCATGCAGATACAAAAAAATGAAAAAATCTAAATTTTGTCTAAAAGGGGAAGCAAACCTACAGTAACATAATATTAAAGGTCATGGAGGGGTAGAGCCCATCCCAAGAGTATAGGGTGCAAGGCAGGAACCAGCCAGAAACAGGGCCACAGGGCACTGCAGAATGCTAATGCATCCTTCCACATGCACACTCATATGGCATCATACTGCAGCTGCCAGTTATACTACTATGCAGACAGACAGACAGACAGAGAGGTCTCTACTTGCCCGAAGTGTAAAATGTAGCTTTTTACAGAAGCTCAAGAAAATTTTTAACAAATAATAACAACAATAGCAACCTCCCTCCAATACTCACAAGACCACTACTCCAGCCACACAGAAACCAATAAAAGATTAGTGCTGTTTTATATACAAATAAGAAGCAACTGAACACATTAAATACATACTGAATTGCTCCACGTGCAAAGTAAGAATGAAAAAAAAATGAGCCTGGCTTCAACGTACTTTATAATGTGACATGAGTAATCTAGAGATGTGTTTTCCCTCTTCTATAATATATGGTATGTCTGTCCTTCTTCCTCCTACCTTTTTTTTTTTACATTTTATTAATTTTATTGCAATCATTCCATACAATTCAATCAATTTTTACAAAAAGTAGGATTGAGAACAAGTCGACCCCCACCCCTGAGAGAGACACCATGGCCAACGGAGTAAAACTTAAGGCTTGTAAACATACCTAAATTGATGAGTTTGATAAGCCAATAGAGATGAATGGAGAAGAAAAAGAAATACAGAAATAATTGCTTCCTCTGTGCTTTAAGAGCTTATTCTAAAATATTACTAATTAGATCCTGCCATGTTTTGAAAAAAAATCTGTACAGATCTTTTGAGTATTTGATTTTTTCCACTTTCAAATAGTATAAAACAGCGGTTTCCCACTGACTTAAAAGAGGAGCGTTAGGAATCTTCCAGTTTAGCAAAATAAGTCAGCGTGCCAAAAGTGTAGTGAATGTAATCACAGTTTGTTTGTCCTTCTCCACTTTAAACCCATGTGGAAGAACCCCAAACACAGCTGTTAATGGGTTAGGAGGGATTGTGAGACCAAGGCTGTCTGAAAGGTAATTAAAAATTTTTGTCTAGAATGATATTAATTTGGTGCAGGCCCAGAACATGTGACCCAGTGAGGCTGGGACTTGATTGCAGCGTTCGCAGGTTGGATCTTGCCCTGGAAACATTTCAGAGAGTTTTAGGCGAGACAGATGCGCTTGTTATATAATTTTGAGTTGAATAATTTTATGCTTTGCGCATATGGAGCTTGAGTGAATTCTCTACATTTCTATTTTCCACTACTTTTCTGATATATTAATTGAGAGATCTTTGTCCCAGTGTCCTCTTGGATCTTTGAAAGGGAGGGACTGTAAAATAATTTTATATATTGCAGAGATGGTGTCTGAGTCCTTGAAATTGAGCAATATTTTTTCCAGCATGGGCGAGGGTGCAAGATGAGGAAAATTGGGCAGGTTCTGTTTAACAAAGTTCCTAATTTGAAGATAGTGAAAGAAATGTGTAGCTGGAATGTTAAATTTGGAATGTAATTGTTCATAGGATGCAAAGACGTTGTCTATATAAAGATCTCTAAGCAAGTTAATCCCAAATTTTTTCCAGATATTAAAAACTGCATATGTTTGCGAAGGTTGAAAGAGGTGGTTCTCATTCAATCATGTCAAATGCTTTTTCTGCATCCAACGATAATAATATTTCTGGGATGTTTGACTTAGTTGGTGAGTATATTACATTAAACAGGTGTCGAAGATTTGAAGATAAGTGTCAACCCTTGATAAATCCATTTTGATCTTGTGATGTTACCGAAGGGAGCACTTTCTCCATCCTTCTAGCTATGATTTTTGAGAGTATCTTAACATCATTATTCAAAAGTGAAATTAGTCTGTATGATGCACATTGTAATAAGTCCTTATTTTGTTTAGGAAAAATGGTGATTAATGCTTGGCGAAAAGTTTGAGGAAGAGTTTGATTGTCTCTGGCTTCTGTAAATGTTGCTAATGGGATGGGAGCTAACTGAGCGGAGAATTTCTTATATAATTCTGCAGGGTAGCCATCAGAGCCTGCTGCTTTCCTGCCTTGAAGTGACTTTATAGCATCTAGTAATTCTGATAACGCCAGAGGTTTATCAAGTTCCTCCACACTAAAAGTGTCTATTTGTGGTTTCTATAATGTATCCAGAAATGCATTAGATTGTGTGTTGTCTTCTTTAAACTCAGTAGAATATAAGGATTTATAGTAGTCTCTAAATGTGTGCATTCTATTTTTGTGGTCGATGATTTTGTCTCCGTTCATGTTGGTGATTACTGGGATTGCTTTTCGGACTTCTTGCTTGTGAATTTGTTGAGCTAAAAACTTATTAGCTTTCTCTCCGTGTTCATAGTAAGGTGTTCATACCTTTTATCCCGCGTTTTTGCAGGGTCAGCTGTCGAAGAGGTGAATCGCCATTTGTTCCTATCTAGGGC
This sequence comes from Polypterus bichir lapradei, assembly GCA_026402145.1. NCBI lineage: Eukaryota > Metazoa > Chordata > Cladistia > Polypteriformes > Polypteridae > Polypterus > Polypterus bichir. Next base: position 12,291,063 of record JANRMT010062819.1, read on the forward strand.
ATCTTTGGGGGCAATGTGAACTTGTTGCATGTCCTCCTTGATTTGGTATTCAGTACAGCCAGCGCTTCATTGGTCTTAATGTGGATTTCATCATACAGTACGACTGTCTTGGCCACTGAGTTTTCGTTGCTCTGGACTATGTGACCATAGCATCGAAATTGTGCTCCATTCATCTTTTCATTGATCGGCACTATGCCCATAATCTTCTGGACATCTTCATTCATGACATTGTTAAACTGGGAGAAGCCAAGGACCCACCGTAGCATCTGCATCTCCATGATGTGGACTGTTTGCTTATACTTGGGGGAAGCTGGCCAGCATTCAACATCGTACATGGCCACCAATCAAACAACTTTATTTGTTGCAATAGGAGAAATTTATCTTTTACAAAAGTACAGTATTTTGCGTATGGAAGGATATAAGTAGCATGTGCAAACACACAAGGCAGCAGTGCCAACCACTGAACCACTGTGCCACCCTAGACTCAAGATCTGCTGTGCACTACACATTTCTGATATAAAGCAAGCACAACCACTGGCTGTATGCAGGAATTACTGATCTAAGATGAAATGTGTCTGAGCTCAAGCATTTTCTTAATCTCTGTACCTCATGGAATGTGATATCTTTGGTGAAAGCACAGATTAAATGGATTAGTAAAATGAAGTTGGACACAGCTAATATACCGAACAATGCCCTTACAGGTCTGATCCCCTAGAGTGAATAAGTGAGGGAGAAAGATACAACTATTATACTTAATAAAGTCTTATCATATTACTAGATCATTAATCATATAATACATTCATGTCTTGTATTTTTTTCCTTTGTTAAATTGTTGTGTTCAAAAGGGTCCTGTGAGAGGAGTTGTTTTTGTTTCACAGAATGTCTTTTTTAGGTTTATTTGTTTTGAGTTGACTAATTTTTAAGTATATAATATAAATGGTTTGTAAGCTTTAAAAACAAGGCAGTAGAACAATGCAGATTACATCCTATTTTACTAATGTGAAGAAGTGTAGTAGACCACTGATTCAGCTACTGTGGCAGGTCAGAGTAAGAAAAAAATCTGTTTGTTTCAGTATAATGTATTAAAAAGCTAAGCAAGTTGCAAAACCTAACAAGTTCTTTTTAAGTATGCTAAATAGGTATCAAAAATACATACTACAACTAAAGCAGCATTTACTTCTAAAAGTATAGCACATTTTCATATACAGGATGTAGTTCACTGTGCTTTAAAATGTCAAATAAATAGATGAAAGAAAAGAAAAACAAATTCAGATTAGCTAAGAATAACAATCAAATAATAGTAACAAAACTTAATCAATTGATACATAATTAGTAGATTGGTAGAATCTTTATATATAGTACCATTTTTTAGGGCTCAAAGATAAGTCTGATGATAAGGACAGACAGAGGACAGGGAGGTGTTGGAATATGGAAGAGATTTAGCTGGGTTAATAAATTATTAGTTTTGCCTTTGGCAATGCTGGCATTTTATTAAAAGATTGGCTCCTACTTTATTTACCTTCTCTTTATCTGTTGTAGGAGGCATATCTCCAGCCTTTAGACTTCTATTAAGTTAACTGAAGCACACTTATTTTTAAGATACAGAATAACACAATTTATTGATAAATAAAAGGATTACAGAAATATACAGTAATAACTGCATATAAACACTCACTGGCCACTTTATTAGGTAAACCTGTTCAGCAAATCACATGGTAGCAATTCAATGCATTTAGACATGTAGACATTTTCAAGACGACCTGCTGAACTTCAAACCAAGCATCAGAATGAGGATGGAGATTTAAGTGACTTTGAACGTAACATGGTTGTGGGTGCCATGTGGGCTGATCTGCGTATTTCAGAAACTGCAGATCTACTGTGATTTTCACGCACAACCATCTCTAGGGTTTACAGAGAATGGTCCAAAAAAGAGAAAATGTCCAGTGAGTGTCAGTTCTCTGGGCAAAAATGCCTTGTTGATGCCAGAGGTCAGAGGAGAATTTCCAGCTGTTTTGTGCCGATAGAAAGACAAAAGTAACTCAACTAACCACTTGTTACAACCGAGGTATGCAGAAGAGTATCTCTGGACGCACAACAATGAAACAGCCCTGGGGCTTGAAAAGACCGCAAGTTCAAGAAACAAGTTAAATTAGAAATGGGTAAAAATTTCACACAGCACTGTCAGGTGCTTCAGTGGATGATGTTAGCACATCTTTGTCACTGACATGGCTTTTTGTTTACCACATGATGTGCTTGGGACTCAGTGATGGTCACATCAGCAATATTCTTGCAGTAAGACATGCGTGAAAGTTGTGCACATGGCTGCTACAGTTTTGTGATGTCACAGTGGCCTTGCAAATCATCATGAGATGTTTGGAAAAAATGTTTGCCTAAGCCGACTAATCAATAAAATCTTTATTTAAATGCCTTATGGACTATGCTATGTATGGATCACAAGTGTAAAACATTTTGCCTTACTTGTCAGGTGTTAGTATGTTGTTGACAACCTACCTGTAACTTCACACAGTAGTGAGAATTCATTTTTGAAAGTTTTTTTCTATACTTTACATGTATGGATTCTGTGAAAGTATGCCCATTTGTGATGCAGTGATTTATGTCTGTGTCCTCAAAGCTTAGAAGTTTACGTTTAAGAATGTTGATATTTGTCAGCACATTCAGACCCCTTGTCAAAGTGACGTGAATAAGAATTTCTGTGAAGGAAGCTACTTTAAGTATACTATGTTTTCAAGAAAACTGTTTTCAAGTTTACATTGAGCATTTTAAAACTGCAAAACCGTTGGGTTTTAAAACAAGGAATTCATAAGATTGACAGCCTTTTTATTCTGAAATCTTCCCTCTAAATTAAATGTTTCTTTAATGAATAGTCAGTCAGTCATTCTCCAACCCGCTACATCCTAACAGAGGGTTACGGGGGTCTGCTGGAGCAAATCCCAGGGAGCAAGGCAGGAACAAATCCCGAGCAGGGTGCCAGCCCACCACAGGGCACACACACACACACACTAGGGACAATCTAGGATCGGTAACGCACCTAACCTGCATGTCTTTGGACTGTGGGAGGAAACCCACGCAGACACAGGGAGAACATGCAAACTCCATGCAGGGAGGACCTGGGAAGCAAACTCAGGCCTCCTTACTGTGAGGCAGCAGTGTTACCACTGCCCCACCGTGCTGCCTGACTAGTCATTTGATTTATTTATTTTTCATTTTGAGGAGGGAAAATGAATAGCAATGACAGAATCTGAAAGATGTTTGCAGAACTTATATACATTTTGGAGAGCACTGCATTGGTAGTATCATTTTCTCATTATTGTCCAAATTAGTTGGAGTTAACTTAATGTTACACAGGATCCTGGGGTTCAAGAAGCCATTTACTGCATCTTGTTTAGGCAGAGTCTGCTTTATGGGCAAACATCTGATTCTGTCAGCTTTAACTGAGATGCCTTATTTATGTATTCAGTTGTTGAATGAGCAACAGCTACTTTGTTCAAAATTCTGAAGAAATGACATATTGACTTCGAGAGAAGCAGAATTTTGAACATACTGGTCATTTCAATGTATCTGACATATTTGAGTTTTACATTATGCATGACATGCCAGAGGTTGTGGGTCAGTATGAAATCAGTGTAGGGTCCAAGCATGCATAACAAAGGAGAACTTATTCTGTTGAAGTCATGATCTTAACTGTGGCAGAAAAAAATTGCTCAATAATTTTCAGTAGGTTGGTAAAGCGATTAGCTTCAATGCAAATTCTGTGTCTAGCTTTAAACATATTTGTTATTTTTTTGAGATATTATATATACCGTAGATCCCGGAATACAAGCCGACTCGGTATATTAGCCGACCCCCTTCTCTACCTACTAAATTACATGTATTTGCCGATGACCGGTATTTAAGCCGACCCCCTTCTCCAAGCAAAATTTTCTAAATTTCCTTAAAAGTGTCTCTTCAGGTATATTTATCATGTTTAATCGGCGAGAATTTGAGACTGCCGGCATTTTTGATGGAAACCAGGAAGTGATTGCGGAGAAGTTTGTTAAAATGAAACCTTTGTGTTGAAACTATATACGCAAATACGGTACATCGGCGGGTGGATTTCCGGAGACTCGTTATAAATTTGATTAACTGAAATACACAATACAATACAATACAGTGGACCCTTGACTTAAGAACTTAATTCGTTCGCAAAGGCTAACCCATAATGCGTTCCGGACCTCCTACTGCAACACTTACTTAACCTTTTCATAATAAAAAAGGGTTGTATAATGTACATAATTTACCAAAACACCAATAATTTTTCTAATGTACTAACCAAAAAGTTATAAAAACCAGAAGTAGGCTAGATTAAGCTAGAAGCATGGCGGCACGCATGGTCGCAGCGGCTCAGGGCTTTCCTTTTCAGTGCACTTTTTTATTGATTTTGTCCTTTTTTTTTTTTTTTGCTTGTTTGTGCACGATCGGTTCGGCGAACATCTGCTACACCCATCAGAACCTTACAGACATCGGTGTCCAGAGCCAGACATCTGTTTCGAGTGTTTTTCATCACACGCACAACATCCCAGACAACACAGCGAGACCAGCGGGCTCTCCGTGGATTGTTGTCGGGTCTAGGAGACAACGCAGACGGAGGAGGGAAAGGAAGCAGATGCGGGGCTGCAGATGCGGGGCTGCAGATCCGGCGTTATGCTAAGGCTAAAGATACAACCATACAAGCCCTATATAGAACTTTGTTTTTGCAACTTCTTTGCATCTTTTCGCACCATTTGTTTATTTGTTTATTTACTTGTTGTGTTCTACACATATGTCTGCACTGAAGGAGCTGCTTTTAATCTCATTGAACATGTGTATAGTGACAATAAAAGGCATTCTATTCTATTCTAGAAACAACAATTTCATACTGTACACACCATTTAATTTGACATCTTTGGGCTGCAGGAAGGGAGGAGGAGGAGAATGAAACGGAAGTTTGTTATTGTTTAGAAGGAGCCTCCTTATGCAAATCTTTTCTTTATAAAATTGTCGAGATGGTGTATTCCACATGCTGTACATATTAGCGAGATCGGTCACACGAACAGCACTCTCATATTTCCACACAATTTCCATCTTCGTTTTGATTGTGATCACTTTCTTTACCTTCTCTTCCTTCCTTAGCAATTATATGTCTTGCTTGCATGGTCTTAGTGAATTATATATATAGGTAAATCACTGCAATGACCGAAATTACATCCACAAACACATGTATCTGGGATCCGACTGATGCTTACTAACGCTCTCGGTTGTTTGTTTACAATCGCGCAAGCGGATACACGTGACCGCATTCGGGTTGTAAAGCAAGATGTTTGTGTAAATCAAGTTGTTCGCATGTCATGCTGGTGGTATATCAAGGGTCGACTGTAAATGTTTATGTATACCAGTATTACATTTTTAAAAACATTATTGGTGAATAAAAATATACCTGGTAATACATAAAATTTTTTGTTAAAAAAAGATGACTACACCTATGAAAAAACGTATGAAATATGACCGCGCATTTAAGTTGAAAGTTGTAAAGTTCGCTAATGAGTCAAATAACAGTGCAGCAGCTCGTCACTTTGGCATCAACGAGAAACAAGTACGAGAATGGAAGAAGGCTGAAACATCTTTACAAGCCATGCCAAGAACTAAATGTGCCAACCGTGGTCGATCCTGTAAATGGCCGAAACTGGAAGAAGAACTGGTCACTTGGGTTAACAAACATCGTGCATCTGGTTACATCGTCACTCGTGACCTGATACGTCTGCATGCTTTAAAGTGGGCTGAGAAGAATAAAGGTGATGCTGTAGACTTCAAGGCGTCGAGATCCTGGTGCACTCGTTTCATGAATCGCCACAGTCTAGTCCTAAGAACAAAAACGAAGATGGCTCAACGGCTTCCTCGAGATTTAGATGATAAAATTACTGCCTTCCAAAGCTTCATCATTAAGCACCGAAAGAAACATGAATACCCGCTCACAAAGATCGCAAATATGGATGAAACGCCTATGTTTTTTGATGTTATTAGTAACAAGACAGTTAACCAGAAAGGAGTAAAGACTGTGTTCGTCAAGACAACTGGTCATGACAAACAGCATTTTACTATTGTGTTATGTTGCCTTGCTGATGGGACAAAGTTACCACCAATGGTGATCTTCAAAAGAAAAACGTTGCCAAAGAAGGAGAAATTTCCCCATGGAGTGGTTGTTCATGTTCAAGAGAAAGGGTGGATGGATGAGGATGGCTGCAAAAAGTGGATTAAAGAGGTGTGGAGTCGTCGTCCTGGTGGGATGTTACGTGAACGTGCTCTTCTTTTGTGGGATATGTTTAAGTCGCATTTAGCTGACGATGTTAAGTCGGAGTTAAATAAAGTTAACACAGACATAGCAGTTATTCCTGGTGGATTAACTTCCGTACTTCAGCCGTTGGATGTGTGCCTGAACAAACCGTTCAAGGACTTAATGCGCAAAAAGTGGAACAATTGGATGCTGTCTGGGGTGCAGAAATTTACCGCTGCTGGTAACATGCGTGCTGCACCTTTGGCAACTGTGTGCGAGTGGATTGTCGAGGCGTGGGCAGAGATCAAACCGGAGATTGTGATAAAATCATTCAAAAAGTGTTCCATCAGTAATGCCATGGACGGTACGGAAGATGATATGTTATGGGAAGATGAGGATGATGATGTGCCTCTCGCCCAACTTACCAACGATACCGAGGAGTACAACATGTATGATGATATGATTTGTCCAGAGAACTGGAATGTGTTTTCGGTGGGGAGGATAGCGATGATGAGGAATTCAATGGATTTTAGTGCGTAGTAAGTATTAAATTCATATATATTAATGTATACGAGTGTTTCAGTGTTTACATAGTGATTGAACCATGACAATTAGTCAGCGATTGTGTATATACCCGCGGTAATTGTGTCTCAAAGACAATATAATTGTTATTCAACTGATAATTAGTAAACTAATTGATATGAATTATTAATCATGTATTGTTATGAAGTTATTTGTGAACAGTATTAAATTGCTCTGTGCTATTGGATAATAATTTACCCGGGATCATTGTAAATAAAATTATAATTATATATTAAATATAAAATCTTATTTTTTTTTTGTTTCATAATGGATTGAACCTTACTATGCTGAACAGTAACTAATTATTCATCAAATCTTACTAATCCTAATCTTTAAATTCAAGCACGATACTCATTCATCTTAATTACTGTACGGCAGCAGTAAGAGGATTGGCGATTTCTTCATTCAAGGATTTTTTATAGTGACATTTACAGTCGGTATTTTATTTTAAACTTCCCGATAATTTATTATAAATTTTATTTATAAAATCAACAACTAAAACACTTTTTTGAATAAATTATTTATTTAATTTAAAGTACTGGCATGCAAAGTTACTTCTTCATCTGAAAGATGGCTCTGTGGTTTCGTCATTATTTACTTCCGTATTCATTGGCAAAACCGGCATTGCGCTGGAAATCTTGAATCTGAAATGATACTCGTTGTATAAACCGACCCCCAAACTCCAAGCCAAAAATCTAGGATGAAATTCTCGGCTTGTATTCCGGGATCTACGGTATTAGCAAATTATGCTTCCATTGCTGAACATCAACATCGTGTTCTCTCCAGATGTATCAACAAATTACTATATACCTTAAGCATCTGATCAGAAACATCAAAGTTTGTTATATATGTGTATCCTGTTCCAAACATATTTACGATGCATCATTTATTTATCTATTGTGCTGACCATACACATAAAATGGATGCTTTAGTCCATATATGGACCAAGAGATTTGAAGCTGAATATAATGTACTCTACAACAGTGTTAAGAATTTCAAAAACCTGAAAAAGTCTATATCCAAAAACACTGGTTAGCGGTGGCATACTACAGGAAATTAAAAAACATCAAAGGAATTGAAAGTGGACCAGTGAGAACACTGGTTTTAAAACTAATGGACAACTGTGAGTTGGTTAAAAAAAAAAAAATATATATATATATATATATAGTCACACGCGTGCACATGGGAGGCAGCTAAAGGGTCTAAATGAAAGCAATTCCACGCCAGAGCAGGGGGTGGCCGAGTGCACAGACCTTTTTTCTCACTTTCCTGCAGACTGTTCATGGGAAATTCCACCTGTCCCTAGTGACGCCACTTCTGGTGAAGAACCCATGACCGAAAAGACTTCCTGTTCTGGCCCTTTTGATGGCAAAATGTCCGGGTCTGAACCTATGGAAGAGGACTCTTCCACCCTCAATGACTTCACTTCCTTTTTTGGCCTTTAAAGCCTCCATATTTGACTAACCTAGTCAGTTCTGTTTTGGACCCTGTTCTGAGCACATCCGTGCTAGCAATTTAAACATTTGCAGCCAGGGAATATTATATGGGTGCTGCCCCAAACCTTTTTATGACTCTTGTGTCTGTTTTTTGTGACTATATATATATATATATATATATATATATTGTGGTAAGCAGCCCAGACACAGAAAGGACAAAGAGAGGTAGACATGATTTTATCACCCACACACATTTATTTACACTTATGTACAAGTATGAAGCACACGCGAACCCAGTGCTGCAGCACCAATCACCCTCAGTCCAGGCCCTCAATCCAATGTCTTTGCCGCTTCAGGTCCGCCTCCACTCCTCTCCTCCGAGCTCTGTCCTCTTCCACCCGACTTCAGCCCCCGCATGGTCCTCTGGGGCGTCTTGGCCATGTCGCCCCCCCCGACACCTGTGACAATATATATATATATATATATTTATATGTATATAGTCTGACCTTTACAATGAAGTATCACTTAATCCTTGCGTTAAATGACAATGAATTGTGTATTATGTTGTTGTAATTTCATATTAAGTGTAATACAAAATAAGTGACATAGTTATATAGAAAGGGGTCAAATGTTTTTCTGCTATTAGAGCTTTAAACGTTTGCTGATGAACACAACTCTTTGTTCTGTGTTACAGAAAAAAGAGAAATGGGTGACAGTGCCCTGTCCACAGAACCAATATTTTAAATCATTTGATTTACAGATGTTACATGGGAATCAGAAGAACATTTACACCATTTAAGAATGTGACCTGGTAACTTTGTTTCCTTTCACTTGACTTAAAAGAATCTGCATTGTAGCTAGTTGTTTTTGCATGTTTTGACTTCAGAAGGGTTTGGTGATAACAAACAAGATCATCTTAAATATAACATAGCGAATACCAAACTTAAAATTGCATATAATTCTGAGATTGATTAACTGAGCTTAATAACAATTTCAATGATCATTTTTTTGTTACACAACTTGTTGTAAACATTAAATTTATCTTGCAGTTACAACTGAAGATTTAAGTATGTAATAGTGTAAATGACTACATTTTCATAAAAACAGAGGTAAACTTTTAATATGACAAAAAAGAAAACATTTTAATCTTCATGTCAAAGCATTTCCTTTTAGTTTGACTGTATTTGTACATTAACCAGATACAGTATATGTTTTTTTAACTTTCTTCAAGCAAATTCATATAGTGTTGCCAACACTAAAAATATTTTTCGTTTTAATGACCATGTTAAAATGTACCTAACAACACTATGTGGAGTTCTTATCACTGTCTTGGAATGGTGAATGCAACACTACACTAATACAATGTTGAAACATAAACACTTTGGTGGTTTACTTAAAATCCACAAGTGTTATCTAAATCTCACATTTAACACCTACAGAGTTCCATTTATTTAATTTCAAATTGCAGCTCAAAGAACTAGTATAAAGGCAGAAAAAAGAAGAAAAAAAAAAATATATATATATATAGTTCTTGGCTCTATTTTTGCAGAATATTTTTTTATTTTTTTTTTTTTAGTTTTTATTATAACAAACACAGATGTGTTACATGAAACCCTTTGTACATGTGTATTGAGTCTTTTCTGCTGTATGTACAAATTTAAAAAAAAATAATGTATTTTGATGCAAATCGTTTACACATAATTACAAAGTTGTGTGATATGTTTAAACGTTTTTCAAAAATATGATTCTAATTTATGAAAGATGACTGATATGGCTAAATTCAGCAGAGTTATACTACGGATAGTTTTATTTAATGTCATGTTTTAATTTTATGGTGAATCGCACAAGAAACCGGCTTCCTTATCTAATAAAAACATTTTGTTTCCAAAAACAATTTTATTTCCTGAATAAGCATGATGAATTGCTTGAAGGAGGCCTGTAAGTCCACAAATTCCATAAAGACTCCGGCCGTGCTTCTTGTAAGTCCTAAGGGAGCAAATCCATTTTCCTCTCTTCATAATACAGCTGTCACCAGAGACACCAAGAAATAATGGATTGACTTATGACAGAAATGCCTCCAGCAGGTTCTTGCAATGTGCCAATCTAATTTATTTTTTTACATTCAGTCTGGAAGTGATTGGCGGCCTTTTCAATTAACCCAGATACTTTTATGATATTTATTTATATTCAAACCACACTTTCGAATGCATTAAAAACAGGCCCTTTATCCGACGTTGATTATTTTGAATATTCTGGTTATGGAAAAGGAATATTTTAATATGTAATTGCAATTTAAAAAAGAAAAACATGAAAAATTAACACTAAATGATTTTTTAGAATAGATTATTTCATGTACTGAAGAATGATCATTAAAATTATAAACTAAAAATACATACTATAAATAAATACTTCATAATACATTTTACTTGTATGCATCAAAATAGAATTAACTCATTCATTTATAAAGTGCATTAATGAGTAAACAACTGTTCAAGACTTGTTGAAATAATGTATACTGTATTCATCATATTGGACAAGTTCAAAATAATAAAGTGCTTATGAAAGTACTGGGGCTACGTTGTGACAAGTTCATTGTTTAGCATGAAACATTTAGAACGTAATGCTGTAACAGACAAAAAGTTGTAAAGGACTTTGAAACATCATCAATAGAAGCACTATTGATACAATTTGTTTTTCACAGATAACATACACTGATACATTTTATCTGTCTTTTCTAGTCTGCCTCAGATCCCTAGAAATAGTGGCAAATGTTGCTATCTGAAAACACAGCATTGCTAATAATTCTTTTTAAAAAGGCTTGTATTTTGCAACTGTGAAGAAGCACTTGAAACAGTATCCTTGTACCTTGCAGAAATTATAGTTAGTGCAGAATATTTGCTATTGTTTACCGTGTGATGACAGAAAATGCTTAAAGCATAGTTTCTTGAAATTGCTTTAACTAAAGACAGGGTGTTGACATTTTTTGTGATGAAATTGTTGTTAAATTTAAATAACAGACATCAACATAAATCTAACATTGCAAACATGAAAATGCAGTGTGAGAATAAAAAAAAACAACTTCATCCACACAGTGTCCTTCTTCCTTCCATCCCTTGAGAATCAGCCCTTGTGTGTGCAGACTGGGAGGAGAGGTATAGCAGAAACTGGAAGCCCCAGAGCAAAAAGATACATCAGACAAGCAAGTTAAGAGTTGAGATTAGAAATGTGATGCCAACCATTGACCAGCCAGCTCCTAACCAAACTGCATCTCTCTGTGTTGGAGCCAGATGAACAATGATCTGCACTAGTAAATGTTCAAGTGCAATTAGTTTAAAGAGGGAGTATTTCCAGAAATTAAAGAAACAGAACTGGGGGATTTCTAAGCTAGGACTAATTTTGCATCAGTTGTTCCCAAGGAAAATAGTTTCCGGTGCACAAAAGAGAAGGAATGAACAGTGAAATCCAGGAGGAGGAATATGTGAGAAAGAAATGGAATTTTAAGGGAAAGAATAGAAGATACATTGATATAGATTGTCTACCAAAAGATACAAAATATAAGAATATAAATGTGCCAGAAACATTTAAGGAACAAAAATGACATATGGAATCAGAGACCAAGCACATAGCATAAGAGGTTAAGTAAAACTGACGTCAGATTTGAATTGAACATCTTAATAATTTGGAATTGTAGAGGATTTAGAGATAATATTGAGGATGGTTTTCTATAGGGAAGGGAGGGAAGGAGGGTGGTCACGCTGCCTGATGAAATCTCCTGGTAAAGGTCTAGCCGATGCTTTCCATGCTGTTGCATATAACAATGCCACTGGTTTTACATTTTGAGACAATAAATAAGCATGAAAAGTAATAGAGCTGATCTGAGATAAGTGGGAAGGGTAACCATACACCATTTACCCGAAGCTTAAAGCAAGGCTGGGTGTAGAAAAAGAACAATGAAGAGTGAACAGAAAACCTAGACCTCAGTGACTAAAACATTGCAAGTCTGGAGTTATTATATATGTCACCAAGTTTAATAAATCCTCTGTCTGCTTTGGGTGGAAAAAATTATCATTTTGTCACCAATGTGGAGAGCATCATTATAGAACAAAGAAGTGTAAACAGAGTGTGCTAGACAGAAGGAGATCCAAGGTGATTCTTCACCTTTTGACAAACCTGGAGAGAATAGAAAACAAAGTTAACTTAAATTACAAGAGCACAATTTTATTTTCAGTAAGATGTATGGAAGTACAGAGATGTACAGTATCTGGGTTAGACCATGTTAAGATCAGTAAGAAACCAGGATAGTAGGTTTAGGGGTGGATTTAAAGAAATTCATACAGGCATGACAGGGAATGCCAAATGTATAGTTTTAAATCAGAAAAGGACCCCCCCCTCCCTTCTGTGTAACCCGATTTAATGGATGGTCTCTTGCCATTGCAAAGAAGGACATAGAAAAGAGAGATAGAAGGAACATGGCACCAACAAAATTAAAGTGTGTGAATATATTTTTTTAATAAAAATAATTGTCAAAACAAAACAACATGATTGAGGAAGAAAGGATTGTGAAGAGGTGTATTCCTTGATTCCTCTTAAGGATAGCATTATACCTAGAGATTACAGTGTTCTGAAACAAAGGAGAGATGTTAGTGTCAAAGTATTTAAACAAACCTATCAGAGAAGTATGCCATGGGGAAATGTATTGATGGCATAAAGAGTTAAGAGGAACGAGAAAGGATTTACAATTAAATGTATAGCAAGGCAAGGTCTCAAAAGAAATGAACAAACTTAGGATGAGAGGGACATCAGAGGGAGCATTTCCAAGAAATAGCAAAATATTGTCGACATAGAGTGAACTTTTATGATTGGTGTTGTGCGAAACAATAAGCATAACTGCTTCAAGTATGTGAAGAGCACTGGCAAGGAGTTCAAACGCAATATTAGAAAGAAGGGGATGGGGAGCAATCCTGGCATGTTTTTCAATCTGGAAGGTTTGAAAGTTACTGCCATGGTGAAATATTATAGTGTCTTGGTCATTATAATGTATCATTCACAAAAACCCATTAAGCATAAAACTTACCAAGAAAAAAATTCCCGTGCTTGTGATCAAAAACATTCTCCATATTAAGTGCAACAACAGACATGAAATCAGGATGAATTAATGTATGAATAACCAGCTGCAATATAAGAGGAGTTTTACCAACAGTTTTATATCACAGTTCATTAAGAAAATTGGCCAATAAACAGTCACATACATCTTTTTGTTTTGTTTTAAAGGGAGAATAATCATGGCTGCATTAACTGAAGGGTTCAATTTAGAGGAAGAGAGACAGAGCAGAATCCAGCATTTGAAATATACTAGGTAACTGTTTGCTAAAAAGCCAAAAGGAGCTGAGGAGGTAAGCTTTCAGGACCTGGGGATTTCCTAAGATTCAATGAATTCACTGCTTTCTTAAGTTCTGATAGGCCGTTTGGGTATTTTGTAGCGACAGTTTCCTCAGGCAGATACAGTATCATGGGGAAGAACAGTGTATTTAAAAAGAAATTCATTTCAAAGAGGGAAGAAATTGGGTTGCCAGAAAATAACTCAAAGCTTGTAAAAATGTTTATTTATTTCTCGGGGTGTTAATACGATTTCCTGATTTATTGTTAACAGAGGTAATAGATGCAAAGACTTCACATATCTGTTACCTTAAAGATAATAATGTACTAGGCTTGACTTCTGGTACATAAAAATGAGACCCTATACGGTGGTCCTCATATTCTGCTTTTTGTTGAGGTATTTAAATCAAAGAGAATGGTTAAAAGATTATTGACCACATAAGAGTGACCTTCTTCTAAAGATGACAGATTTGTTGCAAGGAAGTTCAGAAAGAGCTATTATCCTGGTTCAAATTTATTTTTTATTTATTTTTTGTTGTTGTTGATTTTCAAGCATTTTTCATTTTATTTTCTTAATTCTATTTTTGGACTTATTGTGTCTTATATAAACATACACGGTTTCATGCATTTTGTATATATTGCATTACATAAATATTTAGTGTTTACATATTATGTAAATACGTTTTGATATATATATGCTTTAAGCTTATGTTCCTGAGCATAAATGCAATGTTGACACTCCTACACCACAAATAATTAAGGCTACTTTCTCACTTGGCGTTACTGTGAATCCTAGACAGTTTTAAGAAGTGATTGATAGATTAGCCATGACCACCGAAAGAGCAGAAACTAAAAGATAAAACAGGAAGAGGAAAACTAAAATGGAAGGAAACACCAGGACATTCTTGCAGTTCCTCCCTGGAAACACACACAACCAAAGCAGCTTACAGGACTCCTCATCAATCCTCATTCCCAACTAACTCATTAATAACTAGTTCCCTGAAAATCTCCCCACTACCCTTTCACACAGTGCATGTTATTACCCAGATGAACAGGACAATACAAATTGAAACTAAACCTCCACAGTCACAGAACTCACCATCCCATTCAAAGAATACCTGACTACGGGCAGCAGACCCATCAGGCAAAAGCAGCAATACGTTATGGGGCCACCCATAACTACATAAAAACTAAAAGAAATAGAAACTAACTACCCACCCCATTATCTTATACTCAATGAAAAAGTGAAACATAATTAATTTCAAAGCAAAAGCTTCTCTTCCAATAGAACACTAAAAAGATTGCAGTCTATGGGTCTGGTAAGTGGAAGAACAGTTCTTAGAGAAGAAACATGCCATTAGCATGGAAATGTCCATTGCCACTAGACCTTGTTGCAGATCATCAAAGTCTGGATGCATGTGAGATCTTTAAACAAACCAGATACAGTACAAGCTGTCACAGATTTACCCAATGAGCTCTTTTCATCCCCTGAATCATACCATTCTTGACTTTGGCAGTAGTTTAACTGAATTCAAGAAATAAATATTCAGTGACCTTCAAAGCATAGTTTGGAGACTTTTGTACCTCTTGAAAGAAACTATTAGGAGTGACAAAGTTACAAAACTTTAATATTAATGGTGCCTTGAACATAGATCCTGTAGAACCTCGAAATAGCACGTAAGAAGTTAAGAAAGGATTTGAATAAAGCCAACCACATCTTTTTTAGGAAATTAATGGCATATCCACATTTAGAATTTTCTTAAAAATTCCCAACATTATTTTTGGAATTCTTACCTTTCAGTACTGTAAATGTAGTTTACAGAGGCACCATCCCCACCCTTCCAGTCCTTTCAATTGATTTGGTCCACATTTGAAATTCAAATGAAATCTTTTTCAATTGGGCTGTAATTTATATTTTATCACTCATAACAGTAGTGAACTCAACTTGGAAGCTCTGTTGTAAAGATTTTTGCTAGTGCGGAGAAGCTTTTCAACCACAACCTGCTTCAAGTTATCAAAGACAGTGTCCATACTTGCTCAGCTTGTGTCCTTAGACATGACTGCCTCTGTACACTGAGACATCTTTTCATGACTGGTGATTTCAGGTACCTCTTAGACCCGGGTGCTACCCTTAGATTTTACACAATCAATGTGACAGCAATTTAGGAGTGGAGCCCTAAGATCTTCCTTGCCTTGTAAACATCAGAGGTCACAAGGCAAAATTAAAATCACAAGGCTCTCTAACAGTCCATGACTCTAAAACTGATCAAGTCATCTCATTTGTCTATTCTCCAGTTGTAAAAACTTCAACTCCATATAAAACAAAAATTGTGGCAAAGTAGTTAGTGTTGTAGGTTCACAGGTCCAGGGGCTGGGTTCAAATCCAAACATGCCATTGCCTGTGGGGAGATTGCATATTCTTTCTCTCTCTCTGCCTGGATTTTTCTCTGGATATTGTTTTCCTTCAACATCCTAAAAAAGTGCAGAACAGGTTTGTTAGAAACTCTACACTTGCCAGGTTTGTTAGAAACTCTACACTTGCCAGGTCTCAGTGAGTGGGCTCTGCAGTATACTGGCCTCTCATTATACAGGTGCCGGTCATAAAATTA
>JANRMT010062819.1:12307772-12339040 GCA_026402145.1 Polypterus bichir lapradei
AATATACAAGTTTCACTTTTTGAATGGAATTACTGAAATAAATCAACATTGTCATGATATTCTAATTTTATGACCGGCACCTGTAGACTGCAGATATCAACTCTGGCTTCCTGTGTCCCCAAATTGGATTACGTTGTACACTACACTAACAGGATGATGTAAATCATGCTCTGTGCTTGTTGAAGTGGAACATATGCAGTATGAACAGTAGGTTTTCATCCCCACATTCTTTAATAAGGTTAGTGCTGTATTGATTGTTGATAAGCATTATGAGTTTCATTGATAGAATGACCCCAGTCAGTGAAACCAGGTGCATTCTGCAAATTCTCTAATGTGGCGGAAGCTGCATATAAATTATGAAAACCTTCATCGTTAAAAACACAATTTATTTTTTTGGCATAAAGCTGAAAAAGGACTTTGAGTATTATTGTGGGGTAGAGGTGTTGCATTTTTAGCTACAAATGTTGGATGCAGTGAGATTATGATATTACATTTATATTTATAGATTTTCAACAGATTACATTGAAAAGATTTTGAGTTTACTTCCATTTTACAAAAGTATTGCATTTTAAAATGTTTTTCATCTATGTACAGTAGATGACACTGAATATAAAAATGAAAAAATAGATTCAGAATTGCCTGGCTCCTTTGTAAACAATATGCAGTTAATTTTGCTGTATTTGATAAAGCCCACTTGATGTGAATCTAAAAAAGAAAGGGACACCACACAGAAACAGTAGTACTGCTTTGATGCTAGGTGCCACCTGTTTGCTAAACCGAGCATAAAAGTGCATACACATGGTTTAAGGCTGAAAATGTGCAAAGCTTTACGACAAGTTTAGCTTGTGTACATCTCAAAGTGAGTGTGGAAATGGGTGTACAAAAAATTTTTTCACAATATGGTCAGGTGGCAAGTTGTATAGAAGCACTACAAGATTATGACTTTCTCATCAAGCACAGAGCCAGAAGTTGACACTATAGTTCTGATGGCCTATCACAGAGACGTTGTTTCTGTGTCTATGGATATCCTCGGCCCCTTTCCAACTACAAATGTCTGGAATTATGTCCTTCTGGCAATGGACGATTTTACAAAGTAGCCCGCGGCCTACACAATCCAGGATCACAGTATGATTACCTGAGCTAGGAGGCTCACTGAAGAGATGTTCCGCTATTTTGGTGCACCTGAGGATCTGCACATTGACTAGGGTCCAAATTTAGTGTCCAAACTAATGAAGGAGGTATGTCGGCTCCTCTGTATCCACAAGACTCACACCATTCCTCTGCACCCTTAGAGCAACAGGCATGAGGAAAGATTTAATCAGACCCTTGTCACGCAGCTCTCCATTTTAGCAACGTATTTAGAGAGACTGGGAGCAGCACTTTGGGATAATTGTTCTGCTGTCCAGGAATCCACTGGGTTCACACCTACCTTGCTAATGTTTGGATGAGAGCTGCACATGCCTCTAACAGTGGCCTTTGGATTGCTCCTTGAATTTACTATCACACCCTCAGTTGAATGTGAATCATTGTATTGGGAGATGATGAAGAATTTCCTTATGGAACAAACAAATGCTCAAAATGCCAATATCTAAGCTAACTTTGCCAGTATGACAGATGAAATTGCCAATATCAAATCAAAACAATCCCGCATTGAAAAACAGGTACACTCCTTACATAACAATGAAATTAAACCCTTGAACAAAGAAAATTCAACATTTCATTTAAAGCTGCTTCTAGGTCAGGAGGATAGAGGTCAATGTAATAAGTGACTAATTGTGGGCATCCCCAAAGGCAAAGAGAAGGAGTATGCAACTAATCCTCTGTCCAGAACATCACAGAGATGTTTTGAATGACATTCATTTGCATGGATCAATGGATGGATGGATTTATTGTCATTCAAACCATACAACAAGGAGTTCACAGCTGAACAAAATCTCCTTTCTCTAGGCTCAATGAAAACATACAGACATAAAGACAAGTGCACATTATGCAGTAACAGACAGACATAATAGACAGCATTATCAGGCAGAATATTTTTTCTATAATCCAATAGATGCATTGGGTTGTAAAGTGGTCAAGTGACAAAATACACTGACATAACAGCATTTTAGGAGATATGAGATTCCGAATTTAAGTGTTCAAACAGTCTCCGTGTGTGTTCAGGAATTTAACAGCCCCAGTAGGTCAGCATGTTGTTTGTTGTTAGTGTGAGTTGAGTAGTCTGAGGGAAGAAACTCCTACTGAGGCTGGCAGTCTTGCAGTAGCATTTGCCAGAGGGCAAACGTTTGAAAAGTCCATAGGCTGAGTGGGTGGGGTCTCTCACTATCTTAGTAGCTCTCCTAAGGCAGCATGACAAGTACAAATATTGCATAGAAAAGTGCATACACATGGTATGCACTTGGTTCTGATGATTTTCTCTGCAGTCATCACCACTCTCTGGAGGGACTACTGATCTGAAACAGTACAGCTGCCATGCCAGACTGTGAGGCTGCTGGTCAAGATGTTCTCTATAGCACCTCTGTAGAATATTGTGAGGACTGGGGGTTTACTCTCCTCATTCATCTCAGAAAGAGAATGTGCTGCCTTCTTGACAAAGGAGGTGGTGTTTGTAGTTTATGTCATGTCATCCGTGATGTGACTCGGTTAAGCTCTTGATTCTAATCAACTGATTATTAAGATGTGTTGTTAATAAAACAGCATATTTTAACTGATGATAAAAAGATATCGGAGATTACCCTCAAGAATTTCCATATTTTCCAGGTTACAGCATAGTAACATCCAAGAACAGAAGGAAGAGTATAAATCTAGTTATCAAGAAAGCAAATCAATTTGGACAGCATCTGTTGTTGGTTTACCTGGCACCCCTGAATTTAGCTTGGGAGTCTCCTACCAGCCCTGCGGTGGGCTGGCACCCTGTGCTAGCTGGGATTGGCTCCAGCAGACCCCCATAACCCTATGTTAGGATGTAGCGGGTTGGAGAATGACTGACTGAGTCTCCTACCATGGAGCCATTGGAACTTTCGGTGTTATTTTTGTTTTGTTATTCATTAGCTTTTTCTGTCTATTGTCTTTAGGGATGTATGGTAGAGATACAGTAGGATGGGGTTCAGAGACCTTTGAAGTTTTACCAGGTGGTAGTGGTGTAGTGGTTGACATGTTGCTTTTCTTCTTCAGGTGACTTGTGTCTTTTTGCTGTTTTTAATTATTCAACTTACTGTAACCACAGCCAGTCTCTCTATTACCTCTTGAAATACTGAGGGTCTGTATTCCATTGGGTTTTTATCAGCTCCTACTAATAAACGTTTAATACTTGTTCTTGTAGGACGAAAATGGAGATCACTTACTCAGCAAACCTAGTTGGTGACAAAGTGGAATACTACTGTTATTTATGTAGTAAACAGAAGATTGTGTTTATGTCCATTTACTTGTCCCTCCATAACAGAGCCTATTCATGTCTGATAACAGCAGTAAACAGCTCCATTTTTAGGTCTACAACTTATGCATAGGTATTGATGTGGATACTGTTATGGATCCATCCCTCTCTGAGGTTTCCCTCAATTAACACTTTCCGTTTGCAAATTCTGTGAAGACAATGTCTTGGTCAATACCTTTTATCTAATCAATCTGACAACCAGAACGTATACATTCTTCTTGGAATGTCACAAATACCAGTCCAGTATGGATTAAACATTTATTTTGCAATCATTGGTTCCATTTACTTTTCCTTATATTTCCTTACACCTTAACACCTTTCAGGTCATAAAAGTGTGCTTCCTAAAATCAATTCTCCTCACTCGCAGTCTCTTGCCAGCAAATGTAGAATTCAAAGCATTGTTACTAAAAATAAACAACTTTAAAACCAGTTACCAGGTAGATTTACATATGTTTTGAATGTAAACATTGGATGTTTGATATAGTGGTTCTTTGATAAACTGCAGTAACTAGTTCATTTTAAGAAATATAAAATGCATGTTTAGGCTAATACTATTTGAACTCACTTGATCTCTATCACACTACTTCTGAATAGAAGCAGAAACAGATTAAGAGATACCTGTATTTGTTACTATGTGTTCTTCACCCAGTTTAGTGCATGTTAATTACTGTGTGTCCCTAGTCCTTCGCTCAATAAATTGTCTATGCACCACTTTCTTATTTTTATCTTACATTTCTTCTATTCTCAAACTCTGAATTTGTGATATATATATACTGCATGCATATTTAAGATTTCATTGCATAAATGACATGCATAAGAAACACACATATTAACATAAGTCTATTATACTCTTAAATGTCACTTTTCTCTGAACAGAAAAAGTATAAGTAGCAATAATAGGCACTAAAATGAATACATGCACACAAAAAGTATGATACTTGCTTTTGATTCACCTTGAACAAGGACACAGTGGTAATTTTGGTACAGTCATTTTCAAAAAAAGGGGAATTAATTGTCAAAACATGTATCTAAAAAGGAAATGTCATCATCAGTAAATGATAGCTATAAAGAGATGTAATTATATTTAATGATTTGTTTGATAACTGGCAGTCACTTTAAATAGAACTGTCTTTGACTTTTCAACTATTTTAAACTTTTCAATGAACTGCTTTTAAATAGTAATAGTCATAATAATGATAATGTGTTTAGAATGTAACAACTACCAGAACCACAACATGTTGTATTAAATTAAATATTAACATATAAATACATGATATTTCTAAAGTAAAAGTGCTTTAAAATGCTATGCTCACTACATGTAATTAAAAACAATTAATAAAAATTAAAACTATTTACCTTAATTGTTGCCTAATTTGTTAGATATTGTACAACTACAATTTCCAGTGCTTTGGATAAGGTTTAATAAATTTAAAATTTGCTAATACTTAAGGTACCTTTGCTTCCTCAAACAACCAAATAATAGTTGCGAATATATGCACACTTTATAGACAGATAATACTGTATTTGTCTTTGTCCCTATATATATATATATATATATATATATTATATATATATATATATATATATATATATATATATATACATATATATACATATATAGTATATAGTGACCACCAGGGAGTGCACCAGCTCCTCAACATCCGACACACAACACAACAGACACTGGGCTCAAGTGCAGCAACACATGTTTATTTATAAAGGGAAACACTTTTTCTTTGTTTCCCCTACAGATCCAAGTACAGAACAATAAGCACAGCAAATTTATTTTCCTCTGTTGCTCCATGGCTCCTTCAACCTCCATTTCTCCTCTGGCAAGCTTCATCATCCTTCTCCCGACTCTGGCTCCTGGAATGAAAGCGGGTGGCCCCTTTATGCTGCACCTGGAGATGCTTCAGGTGGCTTGTCAGCAAGGTCTGGAATCACTCCCAGGTAGGGTGAAAGCCCAACATAGGGCTGTGCAGCTTCTATAGCCTCCCTGGAACCCAACAGGGCTGTGCCAAACTCCAAATCCCATGAAGCCCTGTGGGAATCCAAGGTGCCACTGCAACCCAGGGGGGCTGCCACCATCTAGCAGCATGATGGAGGTAGTGGCCTGTGTACATCTACTCCCCTGGACCTTCCACTATGACGGCATCCACTATGAAAGTCTGTTACAATATATAGCTTATATATACACAATCCTGGATAAATTTACCCCTCCGCGAAAAAGAAGAACCTACAATTGTTTCAGAAATAACTTGAAACAAAAATAATTGGCACCCATCATGGTTTCTTTCATATTCAAAAAAAAATATCAGATTTTGTATTAGTTTTGATTCAAATGAATATTTCTGAAAATAACATACATGACAATGCTGTGGTCAAAAATGATGGGATCCTTAACCTAATATTTTGTTGCACGGCCTTTAGACAAAATCAGTGCAAACATGCGATTCCTGTAGAGCTCTCAATGAGACTTCTGCACCAGTCTACAGGTAGTTTGGCCTACTCTTCCTCAGCAAATTGCTCCAGCTATGTCAGATTTGAAGGTTGTCTTCTCCAGACTAGATGTTCAAAAGAATTAAAATCAGGGATTATACAATGCCACTTCAGAAGAGGTTCAGAAGAGGTGGTTTTCTTCACCACCATTCTTGGAGGCTTTTAAATGTATGTTTTGGGTTATTATCCTGTTGGTGGATCCATGGCCTGCAACTAAGACAGAGCTTTCTCACACTGGGCAGTGCATTTCTTGAGATTTTCTTGTTTGCTGCAGACTCACGGCACCATATGCCAAATGCACCAAAACAGCCCCAAAACATAACCGAACCATGTTTCAGAGTTGGTATGGTGTTCTTTTCTTTGAAAGTTTCATTTTTTCGTCGATGGATATAGATGTGACTTGCCAAAAGCTCCAGTTTTGTTTAATCTGTCCAAAATACATCCTCCCAGAAGCATTGTGGTTTGTCAATTAACATTTTATGTTTTTCTTTCAACAGTTCTTTTATCCATTGAGCCCACTGTCACTCAAAAGGTGACAAGATGGTGCAATCAGAAATTGACACACTTTGCCCTTTGGGTTTAGCTTGTATCTCTTTGGAAGTTGTCCTTAGCTTTTGTCTACCATTCTCACTATCCTTCTGTCCATTCTGGGGTTTATTTTCCTCTTGCGGCCTCATCCAGGGAAGTTGGTTAAAGTCCCATGGACCTTAAGCTTATTAGTAGTATTTACAAATGATGTCAAAAGAACATCAATCTGCTTGGAGAGGGTCTTTTAGCCTTTGCCTTTAACATACTTAAATATAATTTTTTCTGATCTCCACAGACAACTCTCTGCTGTGCTTTCTCTGGTCCATGTTCAGTGTGGGAGACACAATGACACCAAACAGCAGAGTGATGACTTTTCTCCATTTTAATAAGCTGAATGACTGATTGCACAATTGCAGACATGTGTGATACTAATTAAAAGAAAATAGTTAATCTGAAAAATCACTCTAATCCAATTATTTATTGGGGTAACAACAAATGTGTCCAGGCCATTTTAGAACATCTTTGTAGAATAAGCAACACTTTCTTTTCACAGTTGCTTTGCAATGTCCACATCTGTTCGTATTATATATATATAATACTGTACATAATAATAATGTACATATACTGTATATAATAAGTTAATATAAGTTTTTAATTCTGATAAGTCAATTATTCCAAGTTTGTGCTACAATTTAGAAAAGTATAGTATAGCAGGAACTTCAGAATAAGAAGCAAGCAAGAATATAGATGGCAAATTACAAGCCAAATTCATATTTCAAGACATTTCAGTATGACTTTTACATATTTTAAAATTCACTTCATCTTTTTGTATATACAATGTGAATTTCCCCTTGGGATTAATAATCTATCTATCTATCTATCTATCTATCTATCTACAATACAATTTATTTTTGTATAGCCCAAAATCACACAAGATGTGCCGCAATGGGCTTTAACAGGCCTACTTCTTGACAGCCTCCCCAGCCTCGACTTTTTGTTTGAAGTAAATGGGTATGGCCGGGTAGGTGCCCCAACATTTATTTTGTTACAACCTGTCATTCCCTCAGACAACAAGGATACATGAAGTTTCTGAATGGTATAGATGTCATAAATTCATGTTTTATGAAGCTCATGATAGTTCTTGATTAGACTGGGTTAGACAGGTAAATACAATTCTGTAGTAATTTCGGAGACAGTCGTTTTGTGGTGTTTAGCCTATACTGTGAATTCTCTGTTCCTGTTGGTAACACTTCTATTCATTACCACTGCTTCTCTTTGTCAGTGCAGTTTGTCAGTTTTTCGAATGTGCAATCACTATTTTTGAGACTGTTCCCCTTAACAAATGAAATATTTTTTCTGACCAATGCTCATGTAATTCCAGGGATGACTATATTGTCTCTTTGAAACTCTATTTCCAATGTAAACTCAAGCATTTTTTTTTTATCGGATCTTCACATCATTTCTGCTTTATTTTTAACACAGATCTGTTTTCTACTGTTTATGTAATTACTCTCTAAGGCCTGCTTTCTCAAGCTAAGTGATTACAGAAAATTAACATGTTTTATCATTTTGTACGATGCTCAGAATTCATGCTTTATTTTTAGTAGAACTGGCTACTGCAATACTTAATTTAGAAATTGTTCAAACCTATCTAATTCAAACTGGTGTATAATTTGCAGGCACTACATCAGGTTCTAATTAAATTTCAAGCCGAATTTACAATTCCCCTTCTAACATAGAGGTATACAGATATCAATTTGTTTGATCTTCTTTACGTAACAGAACTAATTAATTTATACATTCCACAATATACACTGTAATTATAAAAGCAGGCCTTCTAAAAATTCCAAGGATGAAAAAGACTATTTTGGGAGGTAGAATGTTTATCTACAGGGCCGTTAAAATTGTGAAATAATTTGCCAGCTCTTAAAAGGATGCTATGTCAGTTTTTGCATTTAAATTTACTATAGTAAAATGCACACTTATTAAAGCTGTTGATTGGACTGTTCAAACTTTAAAATTATCTTTTATTTGTTCTTTTTAAATAACACTGGCAACATTAATTGCCGACTGCTGTAAACTCTTCTTCTCTAGATCCTACTGTGGCACTTGGTGCTACTACTCCCTTAACCACGTAGCAACTCCAGTACTGACAATGGAAAAGGAAATCAGGATGATACGAAGTGTTTAACATTAATAATGATAGACAATGACCCAGATTGTCACATCAGGTTGTATAACAATTAA
The DNA here is from genome assembly GCA_026402145.1 of Polypterus bichir lapradei. NCBI lineage: Eukaryota > Metazoa > Chordata > Cladistia > Polypteriformes > Polypteridae > Polypterus > Polypterus bichir. The sequence goes on from JANRMT010062819.1 coordinate 12,316,480, forward strand.
AGATGACAGAATTTACCAAGTGATATTGCAATATATTTTGAGAGCGGAGGTTTGGTCAGCTAGCCTAGGTCAATTACACTTTGACTCCGCTCTTCCTCTGGAACGATGTACACTTTAATAGGATTTTTTTCCACTTCTCTGCATTGCCAACTTGTCTTACTTTCTTCTACCTATATGCATCCTTAGCCTGATTTCATTTAAAATTTATCTAGCATTTATGGTCACTCTATTAGTACTTCTGGAAGAAAAACAACAGGTGTAATAATTTAGCTCACAGAATTAAGGATTTATGAATAATTCTACAAGTAGAATTGAGACAATGGACAGAATCCCCATGTAATGCCAAATTGTCTGCCCCTTCCTTTGCTATTTTCTTCAAAATCACACAATGCCACATTCTATCAAAGTGCATTATACATCAAGCAGGCAGATTTTGCCACATCTTCTAAATTCCCCGTTCTAATATTGCTTGTTTGTATAGTTCTTTATAAATTGCCATCTCAAATGTCAGTGTTATGCCTACTATTACAGAGTCAGCTAATAACAAGTACAATATATACTGGATTAACAGTTTTAAGATTTATAATAATATCAAGGTTAATACTTCAGTACTTCCACATACTCAATAAACAGCCATGAGCTTAAATGTCTAAATGCTCCCTTGCCATTTATGTTTCTATTACTTTGTTCTATTAGTAAATCTTTATGAGCAGTTTGAGGCTGTCTTCAGTGAAGTGTACAGTATAATAACCACAAGGAGATGCTCTAAGGATCAGCTACAGTTAATGCTCCTAAGTGCTGGAATCCCACAATAAATATCAGCTCCAAGGCAACAGGAAGGAAAAAAGATACACCAAACGATAAAAAGAAGGGATAATTTAAGAGCAAGGCAAGATAAAAAAATAACTGCACATATGGAAAATCAGAAAAGGAATACCTGAGCAGTGAAACAACACTCTTGAAAAAAGAAAGAAAAAAAAAACAGACAAATTGTGGCTTCAAAGGAAATTGTATCACCTATAGTGACCCTGCAGAGGTTTATCAACAAAATAACAAAAAAAGTCAGAATTTGTTATGAGTAGAGCAAACAGTTGTGTTTACGAACAAACAAGAAAATAATATGTCAATTGTGATGGAGAATAAACATCTTTTCTTAGAAATGACATAATTCAAAATTTTGGAAATTGATGGATAAAGTAAATTATGGCTATGGCAGAAGAACAACATAGGAGTCTTTCAGCTGAGAGAAAATGAAGATGTATTTCTTACTTAAGAAAAGAGCAGTCAATCATAATTGATGTGAAACAGTGGCATGCCTCGGCCAACCAAAAGTGTGTCTGTCACTTGGGTAAAGAGAGTAGTGGAACATAGCTGCCAAAATTTGACACAATGGAGTGTGACATTTTACATTTAGGAGAGATGCATACCCTGGGTGAGCGGAACAGAGAGCTTGCTTCTGTTGATACAAAGGAATAAAAACATTATCCACTTTCACCACTCAGTCAATCAGTCAATCATTGTCTAACCCACTTAATCCTGAACAGGGATGCAGGGGTGGAGGAGCCTTTCTCAGCTAGAAAAGACCACAAGGCAGGAACAAACTCTGAACAGGCCACCAGTCCATCACAGGGCCTGCTTTCACCAGTATGGGTATCATACACAACTACTGCATATATTTTCTTCAAATCAAATAATGTTACTACTGCGTATTAATAAATCTTATCAAAGAGTTAAAGAACTGGATAGGTCATAACTACTTGCCTCTAAATACAGAAAAAATGGAAATGTGATTAGTTAGTGGGAATGATATACAGGGCGACATATATTAACTTAGTAAGTTTAAACATTAGTGTTACTGAAATAACATGAAAATGAGGTGACATGTTTGACATCTGTCTGTCTTTTAACATACACAGTACAACACTACTGAAAACCTGTTTTTCTGCTTATAAATTTACATGCACTTAATTCTAGTAGAACTACCTACTGCAAAGCTTTATTCGCAGGATATTAAAACCATCCTATTAGTAACCTTCAATTAATTAAAAATTCTGCTGCCAAGAGTTATTATTATTACAAGTAGGATGCATGATTAGATCATTGCTGCTCTTAAGTTTTCACTCTGGCTTCCAATTAAGTTCAGACACAATTTCAAAATATACTTGCATAAAAATCTTTATAAGTTTATAGGGTCATTCTGAGCTGCTAGACAGAACTGAGAAGCTAATAATTCTTGGATCTGCAATTATCAATTTTCTCCAACCTATGTTCTTGCATACAGTTAAGGTATGAATAATGATAAAGGAAAATCACCTTGTTTTTAATCATTAATGACCCTATTTACCTCACTGAACGTATTGTACATACAACAGAACACATTATTATCTCAAGATGCTAAGGATAAATGAAACACCACTAGGAGCTTTAGCTTTTACAGTAATGATAGGACTCCAAAGCTATGCAATAATCAACTTGATTGTGAAAGTGAAACCCCATCAGTTTGAGGTTTTAAATCCAAGTTAAAATGCCCTGATTAGAGTTGCAAATTAATTATTCTTACTACATCTCCTTTGTAAGTCATTTTTACTAAAATATAATCTTGACAATAATTATGAACTGTTATTGATTTCCCCCTATGCTGTCTTCTCTTGTTGGTTTACTGCTGTTGCAGTTGGTGGCACTGCTTTACTTCCATGATGTTACTCCTGCTTTCGGGAAAGATACCAGAGATACAGAGAGCATTGAAATCTAAAGATGAAAGAATGCAATCAGATTAGACTACCTAGCACATTTTTATATAATATTTTAGAATGCTCAGGAGAGATGAGCAGCCAGTTGGCCTTGGTCTCCAGACTCTGTCTAATTTTTCGTTATAATTAACTATGGACTCCGCAGAGGTTTATTTTCTGCAGGAATTTTTTTAACTTCCTCTCCTCCATTGTCAGTTGCAATTTCTTGAATATTAGAATATTATATAAATAATATTAATGAATTATTTTCACAATTTGTTCATGTTAATCAGTATGAAATTTCTCTGTTTCATTGTATTTTAGCCCAACTTGTGTTTTTAGTATATACATGTCATTTGGTACTATAGCTGTAAACTTGTAACAGAATTCAGTAAACAGTCTTACACAAAAAAAATAAATTAAACTGAATTGAAGACAAAGGATAGTGATTACGTTATGGGAGCCACTATTGAAGTGAAATTATAGCAAATAGAAAGCAGCAGTGCAAGTAACTCAGAGAAACTGGGTAAAGGTAGGCTGAAAGTGCAGGGTCACTGCACCAGAAACAGATCATTTTAGGTAGATATTTTTATGGCAGGCAGAGCTACAACCTGCAGGATGAAGTCAAACAGGAAAGCAGAGTGAATATCTTGCCTTTAGCAACCACTGGAGATGACAAAGAGGCATCTAGTTTTATTTTTGTGGCACCACAAGGTGCTTGAAAAAGTGATCCAGGCCAGACATTTTGGACATACATATACAGAAGACAGAGCATGGCCTTGAAATGAGTTGTCAGATGTGTCATCCTTTTGAACCATTATTAACTGATTTTTTTATTATGTATTATCCACCACACTATTATGTCTTAGTATCTACAAGGCACTGAATGCCTGGAGCCCTTTAAGTTACTCAGATCTTCTGATTTTTTTCTATTTTTAAAGCCAGACTAGACAGAAAAGCAAGGAAGACCCAGAAGCATCTGAAATTTAACCTATAAGAGCAATAAGTTCATTATTTCATTTTGTGTACAAGGCCATTTGGGGACTTTGTCAAAGGGACATTTCCAACCATTGCAGTAAGGAAACCTAACTGGGAAAAATTGGGAGGAGCCACTGAAACATCTGAAAGTTTAATACATTACAGAGTGACTCGCACAGCAAAGTATAACTGTAGTTTGGTGCAGTTTAATTAAAACAAGAATTATATTCTAAAAAAAGAGAGTAAAACCGTGTCAGTAAAAATTGTAAAAACAAGACCAGTGTAATACTATTCCTGCTTGATGACTGAATTCGCAAAAAACTTGTCTTCTAACAGAGTTAATTTCCACAGGTAACTTGTTAATCCAGCACTTTGAAATTGGGGTCATTATATTTTAGGATGTCATGAAAAACTTCCAGAAAGAAGTTAGATGACATTTCAATAGAGAACTGCATAAAGTTGCCCCAGATGTCCGTTAGAGATATGAGTATGCACTCTAAGAGTGATTGTGAAGGGGTCTCTAGACCAGAGAGGTGGATCAATTTCAGATGAAAGCAAGCAGTAAGTAACTATTTCCCCCACTTTCAACGACATGCAGAGCTGGAAGGCTATGGCAGTGCTGTAGGGTTGGTGTTCACACCTGAGAAAACCCAAAAGGCCACCTCTAAACATAACCCCAAAAAGAGAGAAGAAATAACTGTATGGGGCTCAGTTATTGGAGGCTGGGATTCAGCAACTTATGTGGAATGTTACCTTCCAAGAACATAGGTAGAAGACTTCTGTAGAGGTGAGGATAAACCCCTGAATAGAGCCAAGAAGGATGTTATTATTGCCAACACTGGAATAAATTCTATAAATAATTGTGCTAATTTCAAGAGATATAGTAAGTAAACTGCACAGAGACAAAGATGGCAAGGTGGTCTTTTTTATATTCTTCTTGTGCCTTGTGATAACACATATAATATTCTATGATGTAGAAAGTTTAAAGAATGTCCCAAATCTTGGTGACTGATATAAAAGCAGAGCTTCATGGGGCCTAGGGCTTGTTTAGGAACAGAATGAACCTATACTGTTGGGACACATTACATTTATAACATCTATAAAAAGCATAGAGAACATAATTAAGGACTGGTAAAAAAATTATATTGAATGGGGAGGTAACAAGCTCAGGTTTAACAAAGCTTTAGATGGTAATAAATGGCTTTAAAAAAATACAATCTGAATCAAATTAAATATTCATTAATTTTGAAATTACTAACCAGCATGGACAGCAATATTTAAGGATCCACTGCCTCCAATAAGATCACAGTGTGAAAAGCTGCATCTTTATCTTCATTCTTTTTGTTACCCATTTGCTTTGTATTGAAGCATTCAAGGGAAGTTACATTTTCTAATACAATATTCCATATTTAATTCTAAAAAGTGCACATGTTAGAGCTCCATCAGTTGTTTATTGAATAAGTATACTGTATATTTATTTTCCTTAATTCTAAATAGATTTTTTTGTATTAGTTTTTATTGTTGTCTCCTTTATTTCCAGTAACTGATAACAATCCTGAAATATAAGTTGTTGCATATAAGTAGTTCACAGGCAGACTATATAAATTTTCATTCTTATGATTTTTTTATGATATTATTTGTCAGCTATAGATCAAGATACTAAAATGTTCAATAAAACCATATTGGCAAATTCAATTTCCATCTTCTCCACATTCTCTAATCTTGCTAGGCTGCTATTAGCCCACTACAGTTAATTTATTTAGTTGCTAAGCAAACCACAAATATTACCCATATTTCATAATCATGACTTTATGTGGTATTTATATGGCTCAACTATTCAATTTATTATGTGTGATGGCACAGTCTAAATGCATACAGTAGGCCTATATCCTTTCAAAAAAATGATTTTAAGAAAGTTCTAATAGGGAAAAATGAACCACACAAACATTTTTACAAATAATAGGGGACCTATGCATATACTGTACCTGTCAGTGATGTAGCAGAGTTGACCTCTGACTTATGTTTAGCTCATTTAGCATATTTGAAATCCTACATAACCCAAACATTTTATAGTTCGACATATTACAACCATAACCAGCTGCATTATTAGTTCTAACAAACTGTTACATTTAAAATAAGGTAATTGACGCTTTTAACCATTCATGTTTATTGTGGTGATTAGGGGCTTCTAAAAATATTTTTCTACATTTGTGACAAAAACATTTTTCTCATTATGTTTCGTATGTGTCTAGTTGATCTACTGACCTGTTAACCCAGATAATGGTATTAATTTTGCCATACTGCCTAATCTCTTGATGCAGGAGATAAAATTTTATCTTTTACAACATCTGTAACAATGAAATTTTATCATCTTGCTATTATGTGATTCCAAATCAGAATTGCTATGCAAAATGAAGAGATTTAATAAATATCTGATGACTTTCAAATGCTGCCAGGTCTAATTGCATTATGCATAAAATCCGCTTTAAAACCAAAAAATATTTCACGCTACTTAATGACGAAAATTTTTCTCTCTCTCTCTAGGTTTGGCTACCTAGTGTTATGATCCATAGGCATGTAACAGTAAAAAAAGAAAATAATTACAGTATATGCAGAAAACACACTGCCAAGTCACCAAGAATTTTTAACAGTGACAGCAAGACAAAGAAAGCAGCATGTGATGTTAAAAACTGTAAATCATTATCATCATTCTGAAAAAAGGAGTTAAATTACAACTCCTATTGCTTTCTTCACCTCACTCTATTATTAACTGTGCAGGTTTAGTGCACCTTTTTTGGAGACTGATTTGGTTAGGGTTTGGGTTTGGTTGCACAGTTAAATGACTTGACTTGAGCCAGTTCCATGTCTGCCATCTTCAGCCCAGAAGAGCGAACTTGGAACAAGAACAGTCACTCCATCTTTGGCTCCTTCTTTTATGACTTTGTACTAAAGTCATGGTCCTGCAATTAAAGACCAAGGCAGACGGTGGTACACCCAAGTCAAATGATGCAGCAAACTTTTTCCTTTTTTAGCTCAAGTCGTTAACACTAGAATTACCAGAGCCTACAAAAAAACTTGTAGATCTGGCCCACCTTAAATCCGTTCACACGTCTCAGCCAGCGTCCTTTGTCCTGTAAATATGCTGATAAAGACAAGCAGCAAGCAGCTGGCTATTCCATCCCCCTACCGACTTAGAACGGGCACGAACTCCCAGCTCATGCCTTGATTGATTATCTGGGAGTGAAGTGCAGTTTTAAAGTGGAAATAATAGATCGTTATTTGGAACACACGCATTTCATTTGTGTTCCGTTTTTACAATAATCTGTGTAAACACATTTTTAAAACAGAAACGTTTTTCATATTTTAGTAGTAAATGACAAAATGTAGGCATAAACTGTATAATATATGAAGCCTGAAGTCCAAAGATCAAATAAACACTTTCACAAAAGGTTCAAGGAAATGGCGTAGCGGTAAGATTTGCTGTCATGTAATCAAAAGTTCCCGGTTTGATCCCGACTCAGTCCTATATTTGCCATTTTCAGTAGTAAGCTGCTCTTATTATTAATATTATACAGTGCACACATACACTTGGTTTGCGTCTGTAACACACGGTGTACATTTATAGGACTTGTGAAGATGCTGTTTATTTTCAAATAATATTGCATTAGTGCGATGATGTTTTCACATATATTGTCTCTTTCTTTCAGGTGTGTAAAAGAAACCACAGCATAGAGAGAAGTGTGTACATTGTAACAGGTACACATGTTGTAAATGTAGGAAGGATGATCCTTGCGTGTGTGTGAACTGTTAACATTTGATTCTGATGATTACATATAGCGCTGAACTTACTGCTCTGTACTATTCTGTCCTCTGCATGTCATGAAGTACAAAAGAAACAGCATACAGCAACATGTGGGGACAGGCAAAATCGGGGAAAAAAAAAACACGCGGTCACTGATTATAAACCGCAAGATGTTATGCATATGAATAATATGAATAATGTTGCATCCGTGCCACAAAATTTTCCGAAATGTACTATACAGGTCATAAAACATATAATTCCAAATATCATATATTACCTATGTCTCTGTTTTTTTTTTGGTTTTTTTTTACATCATTAGACCATAAGGTGCATACTAATTCAGCATGAGCAAGAACACTCAATAAAACTGAATAAAAAAAAAATCAATTGACAGTGAGATACAAAGAAGGTAGATTCGCCAGCGTCTGTGTGTCAGCTTTTATCCCTCCAGATGGGAGAATGTCCAGTTCCATTGTCTCAGAACACCACTCACATCTCCAGTTATTCCCAGTTTCAAATAAAAACTAACAGCGTCAGATCCCTGGGTTGGGGGGGCGGTAGTATGTATCGTGATCGTGATTTAGAGAGAGTAAAAGTGAAAAAAAAAATCATAACTTTCACAAGTCCTATGAATGTACAGCGTGTGTTACAGATGCAAACCAAGTGTATGTGTGTATGATATAATATTAACAATAATAGCAGCTCACTACTGAAAATGGCAAATATAGGACTGAGTCAGGATCGAACCGGGGACTCCTGATTACAAGTCAGCAAATCTTACCGTAACGCCACGGAAGCTGTTTTTTCCTTGTACCTTTTGTGAAAGTGTGTATTTGATCTTTGGACTTCAGGCTTCATACATTATACAGTTTATGCCTACATTTTGTCATTTACTACTAAAATATGAAAAACACTTCTGTTTTAAAAATGTGTTTACACAGATTATTGTAGAAATGGAACACACATGAAACGTGTGTGTTCCAAATAACGATCTATTATTTCCACTCTAAAACTGCACTTCACTCCCTGATAATCAATCAAGGCATGAGCTGGGAGAAGTTCGTGCACGTTCTAAGTCGGTGGGGGGATGGAATAGCCGGCTGCTTGCCGCTTGTCTTTATCGGCACATTTACAGGACAAAGGATGCTGGTGGAGAGGTGCAAATGGATTTAAGGTGGGCCGGATCTGCAAGTTTTTTCATAGGCTCTGGTAATTCTAGTGTTAAAAGGTAACCTGAGACATGTAATCTTCCCTGTGAAACTTGGTCTCCTCCCAGCTGGTCATGCCCATAAAAACCTTAACAGGGAGGCCTCTGTATCAGATGCCAGAACCTATCAGTTGTCTCCTCTCAGTCAGCAGATCTACTCTGAGCTTCTCCCACATGTCTTTTTTCTTAACTTCTCTCTAAGGGAAAGCCCAGCCACCATATGGAGAAAGTTCATTTTGGCCACTTTTACTTGCAATCTAATTCTCTCAGTCATTACCCAAATCTTTTGAACACAGGTGAGGGTTGTAACATAGATCAACTGGTAAGTGAATAGTTTCACATTCTTACACAGCTCCTTTTTCACCATTATGGTTTCGCAGAGCAACCATATAACTCTAATTCATCTGTCAATCTCACCATCCCTTTTCCCCTCACTCGTTTACAAAATTAAAAAAAAAAATTAAAAAAACACTTTGCCCGTTGTTTGATTATTCCCCCATATCTGCATGGTTTTACTCCCACATCCCAACATGTGCAGGTTTAGTTAACTGGCACTTCTATATTAACCCTGTGTAACTGTAGACATGTGTGTGTATGAGGTGATGCTGCATTGGCTTGGCTGCCAGTCCAGTGCTGATACATGCCCTGTACCAGATGTTGCCAGTGGCCATCTTGTAACCCTGAATTTAATTAAGTTGATTTGAGAATTATAAATTATAAAACATAAAGGCTGTCAATTACAAAAAAAGATAAAAAAAAACCTGATGATCCCATCATCATGCATGTCCGCTTTTATAGTGAGAGAAATTTATTACCATGATGTTACATGCTAATTCACATGTACACATCCTGGAGTAATGGTAGTTCTCTAGAAAAATAGAGTAACATAAATACAATGAAATAAATAGAAAAATTCTTAAAACATTCACAAAAGTGACTGACACTTATTGCCGTTTTTGGTAAAAATCCCAGGTTTTCTGCAATAAATTACATTATGTGAAGACTTTCTGTACATTCAAGAGTATATCTGGATACTAATAAAGAGATTAAGTATATAACAAATCATCTAAGCAGGATGGAGGCGGTATTGTAGTATGTGGTTCCCAATAAGATATGGAAGAAATTAACACATTATGAGAAAAGGAATATATATATTTATTAAGAAGAAAAAAGACCTAAAAGGGATCAACTACTGTATTGTTTTCGGACTTTCATTGCGCTGGCTTGGAACCAGTTTCCTGGCTAATTATAGACTTTATTTTCTTACTTTCCACACATTATAGGGATTATAAAAAGGACGCTTGTGATGCAATAATTAAAAACAAGTAATGCTGTTACATCATTTTGTATACGAGATTTTATTTTGTCCTTGACTTGCTTTCACTATTGTTCTTTGTAAATAATCTTGTTAGCAAGCAATCTGGTGCATCATTAATTACTAACTATAAATAAACTGCTTATCTGCAAGTCATGTTGTTTGCTCATCATAATTATGTACGTTTTTAAAAACAACTAAAGCAAAAAATAAAAAGCATTTACAAATAGATCAGGAAGCCCTAACCATAGTTTGCAGCAGCAATACAGAATGTTCTTAAATTCATGGAGTGCAAAAAAAATTAATTAAACAATGAAGTTATGAAAGAGGTTCAGCTGATTTAAAAAGTATGAATGAATGTGCTTTGTGATTGACTGTTTAGTTGCATCAAATGTGTTGTGACCATTTTGACCTTTTAAATTCTGAATTTAAAAGTAAATCAAAGCAACAGAGATATTAAAAGCAAACCAATGAGAGTAGTCAGACATAAACAAGGATTAAAACATTACAAATCAAATTAGTTAATGAAATGGAACAACACACATCAACACAAGTCAATACATTGTCATTAAACAACAGGTTAAAGCTTAAAACTAGTACTTTGTTATTTTGCTTACAAATTCAATTTGTTTTGCAAGGTGTTTTTATTTTTTATAAAAATGAAGTTCAGACATATGAGGCTTTACCTTAAATAAGAATGTTGTCAAGACATTGCATGCCTGTCTATGGTAATGTAGTTTCATGGTGACTAAATGGTAAAGCATTTTATGACATGAATAGTACCAATCAGAAAACATTATCGCACTAATACAATATTACTTGAAAACGAACAGCTTCAGATCAGGTGTGAATTTGTGGTACTTGTAAAAGTTACCTTTTTTCAGTTTTATTCTGCTTAGTCACGTTCACACTCTCCCTCCTTCCCTCCTGATCTGACCTTAACTAACAGTGTCAGCATAAATTTACACCCAATATAATGCTGTTCGTTTTCAGACACAAATCAAATGTATGTTTTTATTGTATAATATTAACAATAAGAGCAGCTCACTACTCAAAACAGTAAATTTATGAGGCAGCCAGGATCGAAGCGGTGACCTCTTGATTAAAAGTCAGTAGTTCTTACAGCTGCACCACAGAAGCTGTCATATTGTACCTTTTGTTAAAGTGTTTATTTGATATTTGGACTTCAGCCTTCACACATTATACAGTTCATGTCTACATTTTGTCATTTATTACTAAAACATGAAAAACTTTTCTGTTTTAATGATGTGTTTACATAGATTATTGTAGACACGGAACACACATGAAATGTATGTATTCCAAATGATGATATATTATTTACCCTGTACAACTCCAGTGTGGGTATTTTCCGTACGCCGCTTAAATCATTCGAAATCAGATGCCTCATCTTGGATGAGTTAATGCTGGTGAAACTCATCTGGGATAAGTCGGTTTTTCAAATGCAGCTGTGTAGTAGATTAGTCTAGCTGGATCTAATCATCCAAGATGATTGTGCGCGCCCGCGCTGATTGAAAAGCCAATATATATTGAGTCTAGAAAACATGATCAGCAAGTCTTTCAAAGGCTGTAACAAAATGATGAAAGAACGGGTGCATTTTTACACACAAGCGGAGCAGGACCTTTTATTCGAAGGATATGAAGAATTTCAAGATTTAATATGCACAAGGGGTAACACTGCAAAAGCAGCCCGAACCAGAAAAGACGGCTGGCAAAAACTGACCGACAAATTAAACGCATAAGTAGTGTGCATTGTTTCATTTCCTATGTGTCAGATTAATTATTATTTAATATGTCATAATTTCAGATCAAACGTGAGCAGAAGGAGAACATGGGAACAGGTTAAAGCGAAGTACAAGAATATACTTCAAACTGGTAAATATTGGTATATAACTATTTAAAGAACTGTTGACATAAAGAATCATATATAATATAAAAAACATTAATTTTAAAGCTAATAAGAAGGCAGACAAGCAAAAACAGGTGGAGGTCCACGCGATCCAGACCTAACCCCTGCAGAAGAGTTGGCTCTCCAGCAAAATGCCCATCGCCCTGTTTCTGAGGGCATTCCAGGGGGAAGCTACTCCTCAGAACCAGTGGCAGGATTCAGTGGTCACTTCATTTCAGGTAAAGGAAGGTCATTGCATATATTTGTCCTCAATGTATGCCATAGGTATGTTCCATACAGCCCCTTTTTCTTGTTGGGTCAGTTGCAGGGAATGTCATATCCCTAGAACCTGTGTCTGACCAACGAGAAATTGACAAAGGTCAAATATTTGATGAAGACACTGTGTCTGATTATTCATCAGGAGGAGAGGTACATTTTCCAAATAATGTTTGATCAAACTCCACTCTGATCAGTCCCATGAGCCCCAATCACATTTGGAAATTCTGGGTAATGAGAATGTTAGGCTGATTGTGAGATTCTTTATGGAACTGTGGGTGTTTTTGCCTGTGTATTACCTACCTGCAATGGCATGAAAAACCTCTTTTATTGTCTGCACACGCAGGTGTCCAGGAAACACTATGAAAACTCAAAGGAAATATTTCAGAGCCAAACAGACTTTACGAATTGCCTGGCAAACTGCACTTTTAGATGGATTTTCCGCATCGCCTACAGTATATAAAAAAAGTGCCGCTTGCAAAAAACCTCAAAGCAATGCATACTGTCTGTGTGGTTGTGAGAGCCAGACTGCCTAGTTTGACTTCGAATATAAGGTGCTAATAAATCTTTGAGGTACACTATTCCCCCCCGGCTAAAGCGGTATCTTTCGAAAAGAATTTCCTCCAGGAGCAATAAAGGAACTTGCCAATCGTGCAAAACCCCCTCTATATGAAATTCTCTTCTTATAATTTGCGCACCGATATCAATTGGTTGCTCATTCATGAGTTCCATGCACGGACACTGAATAAGCGTGTGACCTAATCCTTGTTTACATAGAACAAACCTGATCGGAGCAGGTTTGAGGATTTGGATGTGCTGCTATGACAACACATTCAGCAAGAGTTTCAAAAAACCGACAGATCCAGGATCATGCCAAATCGTCAACAATTACATCCGGCTAAACGAGTAATCCACGTACGAAAAATACCCCTTCCAGCACTTCACTCCAAGATAAAAACTGAGCACAGACAACCTTCTTTGAGAATTGAGCTGCAGTGGTGGGGGGGGGGTTTAGCGGTATAGCAGGCTGCTTACTGTTTGTGTTGATCGACACATTTACAAGACAAAACACGCTTACAGAGGGGTGTGAATGGATTTATGGTGGGCTGGGATTACAAAAGTTTTTTTGTAGGCTTTCATAATTCTAGTGTTAAACCAAAAGTTTGCAATGTGGTAAACAGCTAGAACCACATGCTTAACTTCTACTCCAAGATTCAACAATAATGTCCCCATTTTGCATTGTAGTTTCCTTTATGCTGGTTGTCATTGTTTAAATGAAAACTCATGTCGGCCACAGTGTACAAACAGAAAAAGAAGCATTTTTCTGCAGGAAAAATGGTGCCAAAAATATGAAATAATAATTGATGCAATAAAAATGAATTAATTGCAGCTTTATTTTCTTGCCAAAACATACCTATAAAATGTGGAAGGAACACTTCCTGAATTTTGAACCTTTTGCACTTTGAAGTAAATATATTTAGTAAGTTTTAAGGGTGTTGCTTCACATTTCTCCTAGAACATCATTAACACCTATCGAGGAAACAATTAACTATTTCATTAAACAGCAAATATTTCTGGTGCAAATGAATGAAAAGATAATGTTTACTTCAAAAATACCAAAGGTATCCTTAATTTACATAACTCAGACACATATTACAAATACTACAGCAAAAAAAAATCCTTCTCTTGCATGTGCAATGGATTAAATACTAAAAGACTTCACTTTCTTCACATTTTATTATGTTGCAGCTTTGTGCTAAAGTTATTTTATTTTTTCCCCACATCAAAAAACACTCAATACCCCAAATGACAAACCGGAAGCAGGATTTTGGAAATTATTGTAAACTAGCTGTGTATGGTCTTCGAGACAAAAAACAACCCAAAGACTTTCTAGCGGTTTTACTGTATTTGTGAATTTGGAGAAGCGTCAGCTAACTCAGAAGAATTACCCAGGGCATAGGACGTGGACCTACCTGTGTTTGCTGTCCCACTGGCTTTCGTAAGAAGACCCTGGTGATACCATATCTTAGATGTATTGTTGGCATATGAGTCCTAATAATCTTTATCTCGTGAAAATACCTCCTGATATACAATGTTTTTAGTGAAAACAAGCCATGCCCTCCTTTGCTGAGATGCTTCACTTGCATGTTGTTTGCTTCATTTCCACGTTGTGTCTCTTGATCTATGTCATTAGGACAACATCGTTGTTGTACAGAGGTGTTTGCTGTACACAGGTCTGTCTTAGTGAGAAGTGAGGTGAATGCAAGCACTGGAAAAATTTTAAAGTGCATGCATGTGGTTAAGTGTGACCATAGTGGACTAGTGGACACACACACACACACACACACACAGGTCTTTCATTTATATATGTCTAATATATTTAAAATAAATAAATGAAATATCACATTGGCACAAGTGACAAGGTACAGCCTGGAGTGTTCTTGCATGTGACACAACAAGCTTGGTACACTTGGATTTTATGAGTTTCTGCCTTTTTTCTCTGCAGATACTCTCAAGTTATGTCAGGTTGGATGGAGACTGTTAGTGGATTTTCAGCTCTGTCCAGAGATGTTTGATTTAAAGTCCTCTCCAATTATTTTAGAGAATAGTTCAGCTGAGAATTTCACTAAGTTTGGACATTCACGATTTTCAGGGAGACCTTTGATTCTAATATTATTCTTTCTGCATCCATCTTCCAGTGCAGCTAGTCTGTCTCCAAGTACTTTGCTTTCAGAAAATGTAGCTGTAGCTTTTCCATCAGCGGTAGATGCCAGATGTTCAGCTTTTTCAATACGAGTCATGAACATTTGCTTAATGTGTTCAAACTGAGCACCATGCGCTCTAAATTTATTCTCAAACTTAGATGCATTTTCCTGTAATTTTTCCTCATTTTTTTCTAGCATACCTTTAAAGTTTGCCTCAAAGCGATTACTTAAACATTTTTCCTGGACTTTAATATCCTGAAGCAGCTTCTTGTTTGTCCTGTTTATGTCTTTTATCTCTTTCCTTATATCAATTATATTCTTCTTAATATTATTTTTGAGCTCCTTTATGTCCCCCCAGGAGCGGTGGCCATTGCGATGATCATTACTGTGCTCTGTGGGTGAAGTGGCAAGCCCATATGGAGTCAGTGTTGCTGGCTCATGAAGTGTAGTTGACAACGCGAAGGTAAGGCCATTTTCAGTTTCAATTTACCTTCTGGAATCAACGAGTTCTCTGGGCCCACACATTTGCTACCACTTTCACTCTCGGCTAGATACGATGCAGCAGCGTTAGGTCCTGGGAAATTGTGCTTTCACCTAACTGTTCCAGGTCAGTTTCTGGCAGGCCATAACTTGAGCTTGAACTTGATGCCTGTTTAGGCTTGGATGAAGCTTTAGCCCTCTGCTTTTGAAAATTTTAGACCCATCTCTAACCTGCCCTTCTTAAGTAAAATTCTAGAGAAGACAGTCATTATGCAGTTAAATGACCACCTCAAAAAACATGCTATTCTTGATAAATTTCAGTTGGGTTTCAGAACAAATCACAGCACAGAAACTGCACTCGTTAAAGTAGTAAATGACTTGCGGGCAAATGCAGACAGAGGCCATTCATCTGTTCTCATCTTCCTCGATCTGAGTGCCGCATTTGACACCATTGATCACAATATTCTTAGAAATCGACTTAGTCAATGGGTGGGCCTCTCTGGCAGTGTCTTAAATTGGTCTGAATCCTACTTGGCAGGGAGAAAATTTTTTGTTAGTTGTGGTAATCACAACTCAAAAACACATGATATTCTATATGGTGTTCCACAAGGCTCTATCCTGGGTCCGCTGCTCTTCTCAATTTATATGCTTCCATTAGGTCAGATTATCTCAGGGCACAACGTGAGTTACCACAGCTATGCTGATGACACGCAACTGTACTTATCAATAGCACCTGATGACACCGACTCTCTCGATTCACTAACACAATGTCTTACTGGTATTTCTGAATGGATGAATAGTAATTTTCTCAAGCTAAATAAAGAGAAAACTGAATTTTTTGTTATTGGCAAAAATGGATTCAATGAGGTTATCAGAAATAAACTTGATGCATTAGGATTAAAAGTTAAGACGGAAGTAAAAAACTTAGGGGTAACTGTTGACTGTAACCTGAATTTTAACTCTCATATTCATCAGACCACTAGGACAGAATTTTTTCACTTAAGAAACATAGCAAAAGTTAGACCTCTTATATCATTGAAAGATGCTGAGAATAATTAATTCACGCTTTTGTTTTCAGTCTACTAGATTACTGTAACGCACTCCTCTCAGGACTACCCAAAAAAGACATAAATTGTTTGCAACAAGTGCAGAATGCAGCTGCTAGACTCCTAACTAAGAAAAGAAAATCTGAACACATTTCTCTAGTTTTGATGTCACTACACTGGTTACCTGTGTCTTTCAGAATTGACTTTAAAATTCTGCTTATGGTTTATAAAGCATTGAATAATCTCGCTCCATCTTATATATCGGAATGTCTGACACCCTATATTCCAAATCGCAACCTCAGATCCTCAAATGAGTGTCTCCTTAGAATTCCAAAAGCAAAACTTGAAAGAAGTGGTGAGGTGGCCTTCTGCTGTTATGCACCTAAAATCTGGAATAACCTGCCCTAGTGAGGCACTTTAAAAAACTGCTGAAAACACATTACTTTAACATGGCCTTCTCATAACTTCACTTTAATTTAATCCTGATACTCTGTATGTTCAATTCACTATAATAACCATTAATGGTGGCTCTAAAATCCGTACTGACCCCTACTATCTCTTCTGTTTCTTATTCCGGTTTCTTTGTGGTGGAAAGCATCATGATGCTCCAACATTGATTGACTAAAAGCCAGAAGTCTACATGACCATCATCATCAAGTCCTTCCGGGAGAACTCTAAATACAAAGAGGACTGTTTCATTTATGTTAGGTAGAATGCCCAGAGGAGACTGGGTGGTCTCATGGTCTGGAATCCCTGCAGATTTTATTTTTTTTTCTCCAGCCGTCTGGAGTTTTTTTGTTTTTTCTGTCAACCCTGGCCATCGGGTCTTACTCTTATTCTACGTGAATTAACTTTGACCTATTTTATTTTCTTACTGTGTCTTGTATTTTTCTATTCTTCATTATGTAAAGCACTTTGGGCTACATTTTTGTATGAAAATGTGCTATATAAATAAATGTTGTTGTTGTTGTTGTCTTTTCTGTTTCTTTCTGAGCCTTTTTTCTGTCACTCATGCATATATATGCTTGCATATACTGTAATTGAACCCACTCGGGTTGAATAAATACAGGATACCTAGGGGTGATAAAAAAAGAGAAGAAGATCACCACTGCTAACAGAGTTCCACCTCAGATGTCCATCAGGTTCAACTACAAGCCTTGGTTGGTTCAACTGAAGGGCAATCACAGAGTTGCCCCTAAGCCAATTATATGTTGTCTATGCTTAGATCATTGTCCTTTTGAAAGGTGAATATTTGTCATGGTCTGAGGTCCAGAGCATTTTGGAGTATTTTTTCATTAAGGAATTTTTGCTCTGTTTTTCTCCCACCTTCACACAGGTACTCTGGAGCACTGTCAGAGTGACAAGCAGGTTCTTGGTCACCAATCTTACTATTGCTCTTTACCAATTTCTCCAATTAAAGAACTACAAAGGCAACTGTGTTCTTGGGAACCTCCAGCAATACAGGTATTGTTTTGTAACATTACCCGGAACTGTACCTTCACACAATTCTGTCTCTAAGCTGTTCAGGCAATTCCTTTGACCTCATAGGTTAGTTTATGCTGTGCTACACATTGTCAGCTGTGAGACCTTATATAGACAGCTTGGTGCCTTTCCAAGTCATGTCCAATCAAACAAATTGACTACATGTGGACTCTTAACAAGGTGCAAAAACATCTCAGATGATCAGTAGGCTGGGTTGCACCTAAGCCAGATTTCAAGTGTCACAGCAAAGTGTTTGAACACTTGACCCAATGTAAGTTTTGTATTTTTTTAAAATTTTTAAAAATGTCTAAAATCCCATTTTTGCTAGGGTGTTGAATGTTGTTAAAATATAACTTATTATTAAATGTTTTTAAATAATTTTATCATAAGACTGCAACATAGCAAAATCTAAGAAAAATGATGGAGTCTGAATACTTTCTGAAACCACTGTATGTTCACAATTTAAAAAATTACAAAGTGTATATTATTTCCACCATCTATCACACTGCATCCTTTATAACTTTTTAAATATGTAACAGCTAATAGTATTGAATATCTTTTAAATACCTGTCTCTTAGCCATTTTCAATGTTTCTATAATGGTTCTATAATAAAGAAACACTGTTTTAATAGCCACTAGATCATACCATCATGCCACATCCTAACTCTGAGAGAAAAACATAATAATGTACACATTTAACTGGTAAAATACATATAAATAATCACATCTACAGACTTAAGTAAATGTAAAAAATGTGTAGAGCTGGAATGTGTTATTACATCTTCAAACATAAAATATGAATTACTTTAAAAAAAATAAAAGGATATGACGAGATAAACAACACAGAGGGCTGAATCTCTACAGACAATAGAGGATACAACATTAAGTAAAGGGGATCTACAGGTTAATAACTGGTGAAAAAATGAAAACCAAGACAGATTAATGCATTTAACAGAAGGTTTGTCAGGTTGTAAAACCCCTAGAGATGGTCATGAACCTGACAAGGTGAATGGACAAACTGAGTAAACACAAGACATTTAAGATGAAGGAAAATCAATATAAATAGATTGCAAGTGTTTCTTCCGAGCATGCAATAAAAGTTCAAAATGAAAAAAATGCTGTATATACTACTCAGTAATGTGTAAATATGTGAATCTTGATTTAAAGGGAATTTCTTTCTATGGTGTAGCAAAAATAAAAACAAAGTTTTGACCAGTGTTAGAAAGAATTTCAGAATGCAGCATAAGAATGAAAAAAGAATTTAGCAATCAAAATCTTTTGAAGGGCAACTCCAAAAAAAGAATAAATAAATACAAAGATAAATAAATAGAAAATGAACAGTAAATCTAATGATGGTCACTTTGAAATAAAACAGTTTATCTTCGTGGTATAAAATGGCTAATAATTGCAATTGTACTGATCACCAAATGATACAGTACGATAATATTTAAAAAAAAAGGGTAAAGAGGTCTATTTAATTACTTCTCAACTGAACTCACACACTGCCATACCACACACACTGTAAGTACCAAAAAGAATTTAAAAAAATGAAAATGAAATAAACACGTAGTATAGCAAATATCCCTTGAGCAATGAACTACCCAAAACTTAACAGAATATAATGACCACAAAGGAACAATACACAATAATAAAAAAAAAAACTGTGAAATAATAAAAAATGAGTAGAAAGAAGTTCAGTAAGTCCACAGATAAGCATAATTAACATAAAAGCAATTATATGGAATAGCACAGAAGACTATGCAGGTGGATGGTATTTGTCCAGATAATTAAATGAATACAACTAAAATATATGCTATTTAAATACTATAATAATAAGTAATACTAAAGAACAATATCAGGATTAGAGTGCTTGTGGAAATGTCACACATATATTCCCTTTCACCTTGGTTTGCAAACCTTTTTGGTTTAGCCAGAATTTTTTTTTTAATTATTAAAGGAATTAGTACAGTGGATGTAAACTATTGCTTTAAAATGGGCTCAACAAAAAAAATGGGGGACACAGCTGGAAAATGGTTAGGGTACATTTCTCAGAAACGTTAATTTCTTCACACAGAGAACAACAAGCACATGGAATAAATTACTAAGTAGTGTGGTGGAGATTAGAACATTAAGGCAGTGTTTCTGAAACTCTGGGTTGTGACTCAAATTGGATCTGTGAAGGGTCAGCATATGATTGTATAGTACAATTGCATTGTGTGTCCATGTCGAATGTTTTGCAACAAAATATATAGTATTCTGTTTACTGAAACAGTGCCAATGATGCATCACACAGAGCTTTTGATTGTTTCACAAAAATATAACATCTATTCCTCACCTCCTATCTCACAACCTATTACATATTCAGTCTAAAACGACCAACAGAAAAGACAAGTAAAAAGAAAGAGTAAAAAAAAAATCAAATTTACATCTATAAATTTAGTTTCATTTGGCAGTTCAAGCAGTATTAAAAATCTAAACACAAAAATTACACACTGTAAAAAAATCATAAAAATATGGTAAAAAGTGCGACAGCATTGGGTGCTAACCAAAAACCTTAAAATGACTATGATTTGCTATACTTAAAAAAATAAAATACACCTAAAATCACTAAAATTTCTGTTACATCATTAAGTGATAAATAACTGTTAATTCACAGATACTCTTTGTATTCTCAAGGTAAATGTCTGTTGAAGAACAAGTTTTTCACATATTCAGATGTTTTAAATACTTCAAATCACTACTGAAACCCTAAACGCAATACAGAATAAAATACAGGTCAAATTCTGGGTAGAACTCAATGTGAACATTATCTAAATGTAGAAGCATGCTGTGCCCAGCACAGTTATCAATCAGAAGCAGAATCTTCCTTTTCTTCTTCTTCATATCCTTGTCAAGTTGTCGCAGCCAGTTTCCAAAAATGACAGGGATTGTTATGCACAACTGATCTGCGACCACAGAACTAACTGCTCTGTGGATGATTCATTCAGGCATTTCACGGTCTTTTGGGCACTTCATTGTAATGAAAGTATCTGCTGATTTTATTTCGTAGTAGCAACATTTTAATAGACTTTGTCTTATGGGGAATCTGTCGGCACCGTAAAAATACTTCATTGTAATGAAAATTTTGTTGTGCCAATATTCGTTGGAACAGAATTTGACCTGTAATCCTACAAAAACCGTGCATGAAATTTATTGCTGTTTTTCCAAATTTCTTTGCAGAAAATGTTCTGTAAAAACTTTTTTGAATATGAATATTTAATATACTCTTTGCATATAATGTTAAGATATTCCTTTTAGGCATGAAAATGTAGCTTTACAGGCACAGTACTAACCTTAGAATTTCCCTTCTTTACAAAGAATTAAGTTGTTTTTGTAGAAGTAGTATTCAGATGTTTTGTTTTTAAAGTCCACCTGGATATTGTCTGTATGGTAAACAGTGATATTTCTCTGATTTGAGTCACCCATGATTGTGATAGGTTTATTAATTTTTACTGTCCAATCTAGTTTCTTTCTCCTACTTTTACCATGATTCTTGGGATAAAACAATTGGAACCCTGTATCAATCTTTATATCACTTATTTTTATCTCTGTTACTATTTCCCTCTCTGTGATTTTTTCTGTGTTGTTTCACTCTCCAACAGTAATTGCATTTCTTCCTGTATTTCATCTATTAGTGGTACATCGTCCTGTTCATCTTATTTGGAAGATTCTTCTGTTTGTGGTTTTGTTATTAATGATATTTTATCTTTAATTCTGGTGATCTGCCATCCTGTTTTTTAGTTGCTGCAACACTTTTCATAGGACTCATCTCTACAGTATACATAGCAGTATTAGGGTCATATGGAGAGTTTGCTCACTGATGTATTAAAATGTCACCTACTTTTTCTTGTACATCATCTATTTGTATAACTATTGGGGCTATAACATTCTAATTTTTATCCTGATCTTCTTTAGACATTTTTTGCTCCTCCATTGTTTGTATTTGTCCCAAAGCAGGGCAAAAATCTCTGCTACTGGATTTCTCTTGTTCAAGTGGATCCTGAATGATTTCATTAAGTACTTGGATGGGTTTTATGGTTTTACTTTTTAATGTTTTTAAAAGAAGTAGACTGTATATCAGAATCTGAAATACAGACAGTAAGGTCCAATTCTTCTATAAATTGTTATTCTTCTATAAAAATAGGGGAATGAGATTTACATTTCTGCGGTGGGCTGGCGCCCTGCCCGGGATTTGTTTTCTGCCTTGCACCCAGTAGTTAGGATATAGTGGGTTGGATAATGGATGGATGGATGGATTTACATTTTTTTAACTCAATCTGTCCTCCAAGTTTTCTTTGTGGTAAAGGAGGAAAATCAGATGTTATTTAATTTTGGTGTTGTGTTTATGTCATGTTCTGTTTTTTCACTTTTTTTTTTTTTTTTTTAACTCTCAGTCCAGGGTCCATCACTAGAATCCATGCTAGTCCAGACTGGACTGACACTAAAAAGCTCATTGGTTTTTCTTTAAGGTCTTGTCTGTATTTGGTCTTCTAAAAGATTTCTTTCTTTTACATCCTTATTGTCTAAAGAAGTTTCTATGTTGGGTTAGGGTTAGGCAGTTTCTAAAAATGGATTTAAGGTTACCAGATATCATGA
>JANRMT010062819.1:12339440-12446514 GCA_026402145.1 Polypterus bichir lapradei
ATATATATATGTCACTGTTGCTGCCAGATTGAGGTTTTTTTCATGACTAATTTGCTAATCTCACATCTGCCTGCTGCTGCTTCTTGTGTCACTTAAATGTATTTGCTTTTGTGTTTTACTAATCTGGTGTGGTTCCATTACTTTCTGCCTGCTCGCGTTATTATTCTTTCTGCAACTTGGTCTAAATTTTAAATTTTCACATCACTGACCAGTCTGATTATTGGATTTTAGAAAGCATTTATTACAGCAATTGTTACCATTTTATACATTTCATTGCTGAAAAACTGCATCCTAAAAACCTAATTTGACCTGTTTATTTGACAAGTAAAATTAGTTGAAAAGGACCGTACAATTTATTTATGTTGACAGTGAAATATCTTCTGATAGTTAATTGAATATTCTGCCTTATTTATTTGATTTCAGTTTGTCTTAAGTGAACAGATTTTCACTACAAATTAAGTTTTAGTATTAGCAATGGTACATCATTGTCACATTATACAATCACTTGAGCTAAGGAATTATTGATTCATACATCATCAGGAGTATCACACATTGACACTGTGATAAACATATGGAAGCTACTAACTACTAATATAAAAAATGCCAATCAGCATCAAGTAGAAATAGAGTTATTTATTCACGAGTGTCTTTTTTAGTGATACACATTAGGATGTAGGCAATTTTCATCACAATATCTCTTTGAAACTCTTTAAGCCTTGTAAAAAGCATTACTTAAATCTCTTTCTTTTTACTATTTATAAAAAAAGTATTAGTCATGCTAACCTCTGCTCACAGTAAAACCACAGGGACATTTTAGCTGATACTGCAGCAAGTAGTCTAACACAAAGAAATTTGGCAACTCTTTAGAATAAGCACTTTAAGGGCTTGCTGTAGCGCAGCTATTAGTCACTTACTTTATATAATATTGTCATGTATCAGTAAGCGAATAACAGATGCATGGCAGGTAGCCCCTGTTCATACATATTGGTGCATTGTAAGTCTTTTTTAACACTAAACAAAGTATAAGAAAGCATTTTACATACAGTAGCTTTGACTGACAAATAGTTTAACCTTATTCTAAAATGTTAATCATATTTTTTCTAGTTTTCTAGTTCTGCAATATTTTTTTATATAGAGTAGGTTGATCTTAATTTTGATCTGAGTAGTGTATGGTAGATGCTGTACTAAAGAACTATTCAATTAAATACTTTTACGTTACACATAATGACCACATCACAGTTTTGGTATTTGTGTACTTTGTGAATTATATATATTATTACTATTTGTGTATGCAGTTTTCAGTACAAGTTCATTCAATAAATTATATTTTAGTATGTAATAACAGAGTTTTTGTCTTGGTCATTAAAAATTTGTAAATAAAGCAAGTTACTGTTCATTGTAAGAAGTGGGTGGGTAGGCAAAACAGAGACATATACAAAAGGCTGGATTACCACACTGGTAGACCTGTTTAATCAAATAACTGAAAAGAAAAAAAAAATGATTGTGGATCAAGTTTAGCTGTTTGCATGAATTTCAGGAACTCTGTCCGCCATTTTAGTCAGACTAGCAACTGGCGCCACCTTCTTGGAAAAAGCCATTCTTATATTCTGAGTCTTCAGAAGGATGGAGCTTCTCAAGCGGGTGGCAGAATCAGAGCTTTTTTTCTAGGCTGCGAGGAAAAAAAGAGAAAATAGCATTAGTGACACATGTAGCTCTGATCTCTCTCTCTCTCAAAAACATCAAATGTTACTCTTTAACCATCTCTAGATGATAATGTCCGGTGAACAAATACGTATGGCTAGCTAAGCAGAGGAAAAGTACGCTCCAACACGTGATGAGAGGTAGAGTGACTCAAACAGAGTGAGAATGGCCATGCTCAACTCCCTACCCCTGAGGTCCCACCTCCCCCTCCCCTTGGCCCACAGCCTGTCTCTCGAATTCACGTGAATAAATCGGTGCCGCAACCAAAATATAATACTTAGTGCGATGCGGAATGTTCAAGCAAATTATAGCAAAAAAAGATAGAAATCTGTTAAGTAGTTCTCTCGTGAAAAGTGGACAGACAGACAGACAGACGTTGGACATATGAATCAATGCCCTTTCTCATCCCAAGGTGGTATTACTTACCTTATCAGAGCCAAGAAGGTGGTTTCCGTGCATGACAACATATACTTTATATTATTTACATTTTTAAAATCCCAGTTTCAGTGCATGGTCTCTAAAAAAATGTAAACAGCCAAATAAAAAATTGTGACCTTCCACAGCTATTGTAGACGACCCTGCATGAACCAGTTACTATTTTAAACAAGGATACTTACTGGAAAGCATTTTTCCAAACATATTTTCAAAACTGAATTAAAAGCAGGGCATTATTTTTCACTCTGAGTTTATTTTGGAAAGGTGCATCATTCCATTAGCAGATTATAAGAAAAAGGCTAGGAGATTATTTATAATGGTGAACTCCAGAGACATCAATGTTTTTCATCTCCTAATACCTACAAGTAAATGGTAAAATAAAACAGCTACTTAAGTCAATACGGTGCTTCTACACAGGTTGTGTCATTGAGATAAATGAGTAATTGATATTCCATCATGCTTTAAGGTCATTTCTAAAAATGCCAGTCAGAACCATTTACTTGTTATTATGGCTGCCATGGCTCAAAGAAAAGATCATGATGAGAGAGAGAGACTGGTGGGGAAAGAGAGATGACTATCAGTATATGTCTGACAGGAGTTTGCTAATGTTTCATTAGACAAGGTAATATTGGTGGGGAGGTCAGAGACAAACATCATCAGTAAATAAAGGCGTAGTGTACTAGAAAATATGCACTTAAATGAATCTTTCCCTTACCTTTCTCATAACAACTGGAAGAGTACCGGGTGGCATACACTAAAAGAAAACTATATGTCCAAAAGCTTGTTTTCCATTGGCATGCACTGTTTAGCTTCATTGCTTTCCTTTGAAGGGCTAGGTGAATACCCAATGAGTAAAATAATTATAAGTGATCATATTTATTATATGGAGAAGCACCTTGTTCTGTTGGTAGTGGAATATTCTGCTATGACAATGTAAACTATATATTTTGGCCATTCTATTCAATCCTGCAGAGCAGTTAATAGGAAATGAGAGTACTGCCTGAGAAAGTGTTTCCCATAGCCAGAAGAACAAATGATATGCTATTTCGTAAAAGAATAGTGCCATTTATCACAGTTTGAAATAGTTGTAGAATCTATTCCATGGTGTATTGAAACTGCTCTGGAAGGCTGTTGTACACTATTAACACAATTGACATAGAATTTCCCTTTAATTTCTTTTACTGAGTTCATAACCCATAGCTGTTAATTATAGCTAAATTGAAATAAAAGCTATATCCTTTTTGAACATTAACAGTTATCATGTGAAATTAAAGAACAATTCAGCTAATTCACCAGAAGGGATATTTCCTAATGGTATTATCAAAACAAAGCTGTTGGAGTATTGTGAAGGTCAAAATGGGATATTTTAGAATATCTTTCATCTGCTAATACAAAGCTGCAGCTAATCAGAAGCTGACAGTAAAAAAAAAAAACTAGTTTATGAACTCAACTGTAAACTTTCAAGCAAAAGTTACCAGGGACCATATACTTCAAAATAAAATCAAAGTATTTTAATAAATGTAATATAAAATTGTTTATATCACAAATGGCAGAATATATTCGTATAAAATTTGTTTTGTGTATTTACTCTTTATGCATTGAATAAAAGAAAAATGAAATAAAAATTAATTTAAAAAGTAAGCAATATAGACAGGTAAGAGGATGCAAATCACTTAGATTTTAATATCCATATATAAAAAGAACAAAAATATGCAATCAATGAAATGTGAGTGCACACAAATGGTATGAATGTACAAACTCAGATGCAGCCCATGTACTGTAATTCTGGAAGATTTAAAATTAGAAATCTCCTGAGGTATGCACAGAGTGTTGCCCATCTCTGTTTTGGTAAATAAGGAGTAAGCATGACAACTTTAAAGCAAGCCACTTATTTTCAAAGTGTTTTTAAATAAATATAGTGGTAATTACAGCTAAGCAGTGGAGTTGCAAAGTGCCAATGGTCAGAGGAAGAAAGACAGTGGCATTGGGGCAGATTATATCCCGAACAAGTCTTATATGCTCGCAACACAGCAACAGCTACCTGTGACTCGGTGTGTGAGTTGTATGTGACTAACTGAGGGGGGCACTCATTATTTTCTTCAACTTAATGATTGTTACAATGTAAAGAAATCTAAAGAATAATAAAGATGAGTCAAATAATGTTATAATGAAATCTATTTACTGTATTAAGTAATTTCTACAAAGTGAGGTTGCCACCCTTGTATAAATGTGGATATATTAATCCACCTTTGTAATTGGTTTAGCCACTCAATATTTAAATTTGTATCTGATATGTTAGAAATGGTATAATTCTCAGTCCTCTGCTAAACCAGCAACTAAGCAAAAGTGTCTTGTCACATAAACATATTAAAATGTTAGAATAATCTGTGGCATTTACTCTAGTCTTAAAAAGATCAGATACTCTACACAAGGAAAAGAATAAAAACAAGAAGTGGGGTTTTCAAATAAAATCAGTTTTAAAGGAATAATCTATGGAAAAAAAAAAAATTATTTTTAAGTTACCTCATATAGTTTTTAGGATGGCCAAGAAAAAAAAATGAACTCATGATTTAGTGCAAAACACATTACTCATGTTGAATAACCCACATATAAAGTCATCCAGTCATATGCTCACAATGTTTTATACACATGTATTTCTACTAAAATATAGATAAATAAATCATTTCCAGAAAATGGACAAATGTGATCAAGTCTTTGACTTGTAGACCCAACTACCATTGTTACATTTATATTTATAGCCATAACTGGAGTGTTTCAATGCTATATAGTAGAAGTCTGTGAAATTACATAGGTGAATTGACCTTCTGCTTGTTGAAGCATCTCAGATATTTACAAGTATGAGGTACATTCTCTTCCTCATAGTATTTCCACTCACTTTTCTTTAACTTTCAATTTTCAGTTGTACTTGTCTCTCAGTAGACTTTACATTGTTGATATCATGTGAAATGCAAGCTAGTCAATGAATAAGCTGTTACCAGGCTGGACTAACCAGTGAATAAGGAGGAGAGGTGGGTCTTCAATTCAAGAGTTCAATTGTGCTTGAGCCCATTTTATTTTTGTTCACAGCAGCGTTTTCCAGAAGTAGGTTATTTAAGAATATATTAGTAAAAACACAGGTGTTTGGAATGTTGTGAACAAAAGACTGGATGAATTGACATATGGATTATTCAACATGAATAGTGTGAGATTTTTTAATATTGTTTGCTGTTGTCCAGTGTTGGTCACCATAGATCAGTGTTTCTCCATCAGTGCTGCCAGTTGGCCACGATTTGCAATTGTTTACAATGGTGGTGGGTCACGAAGTGGGTCTGATGCTCATGCTTGATTTACCAGGGGTGACCCCCTCCTTTTCTGGGTCAAAAGGACACTTATAAAAAGTGGGTCACAACACCAAAAAGGTTGAATGAAGCCACCTTAGATGAGTATTTTAGCAGTAACTTTGTTAGCCAAGTTCTGCATTAAAACATGAGATTAAAAATTGGTTTCTGCCATGATTACAAAGTACATGGGCTAAGAACTATATATAATGTAATTTTTTGTGGAGTATTTTTTAATTGAAATAACATTTAACTGTAATCCAATCATCCAAGATAAATTGCATGAATCATCCAAATGCAAATCGCATTGCATTTGTTGGAGAAAATCCCAAATTCTTCCTCTTGGAGATTATACTTCCTGTCTCATTGTATCATTGGCAGATATGGTCTTTTCCATTATAGTCACCTGTAATAGTCTATAATCCTGCTCTTTCTCTTTTCCTACAAAATCCTGCTTATATAATTCTATTGTGATCAATGCTTATCAGCTACAGAATTGGCATGGCAATGATATTTTCAGGAACTAGTACTTCAGAGAGGTGATAGCTAAAAGATGTAAATTAAGAGCCACAATCTTATGGAGGCATGGCCTTGCAAAAGCTAAATATATGCAACTGGAACAATTACTTTGAGATCTTCAGTTCTTCGTAGCTGGTGTTGATTTTGAACAATATGCACTATTAGTAAGTTGCAGATGGTTAAGCGGCTGCACAAAGTTGTCGGGAAGTCTGGTAATGCAGTGAATGCAGCACAAAAGATTGTCAGATTAAAACAGAGAGGAGGGCATCTGTGCTTTAGCGGCTGTAGGGATAGGTGCCCCAACCCATGCTTAAAACCCCCCCCCCAAGTCCTTAACATTGTGAGTAACTGTTTGTTCAATTGGTGTGCTTTGGGGCTGTAACATTTTGACAACCAAAGACTATAAAATTGGAAGAGTTAATTTGTTGATATAAATAATGAGCTGAAATGGGTATTCAAACAATTAAATTTGCACATCGGTGCTCCCATCATCTAGAGGTTCTTGTGTTGTTACATTATTTGTATAATGATCATCCCAAGGATAGTTTAAGAAAGAGTTTTGGTATTTCGTGCAATAATATGAGAAGTGAATCACAATGAAAATGAAAAGTAATTGTGATTAACAATAGAATTCATGAAGCCTAGGAAAAAACTCGTAATCCCGGTCCACCTTAAATCCCTTCGCACCACTCCATCAGTGTCTTTTGTTTTGTAAATGTGTCTATCAGCAGGTAAATAACATTCGATCTGGCTTTTATATAAGTAACATGTAAATATTTTTCATATAAAGACCATCAGAAAATATAATCAAAAACAGGACTTTGCACGATACCCTGGCAAGCTTTGTAAGTGCTGCTTTTTCTTTGAAGGACACGCGTTTGGCACATTGAATGGCAGGATGATACCCGACCTGTTGCTGCATCCAAACGGTGCCATCTTTCGCCTTTACGCCTGGTGCAGCTGCGTTGTTCGTGTGTGTTGTCAATTATTACTGAAATATGAAAAACATTTGTTTTTAGTTATGTGTTCAACGATTCCTGCCTTGCTTTTCATCGTTCAATTTACACAGTTTGTTGTAGAAATGGAACACACATGAAACGTATGTATTCCAAATGACGATATATTATTTACCCTATACAACTCCAGGCACCACACATGCAGGTAAGGAACTTTTTTGCCCAAGATGAGCGCCGGCGGTGGGGGGATGGGATAACAGGCTGCTTGCTGCTTGTGCTGATCGACACATTTACAAAGCAAAAATAATTGGCTGCTATTTTGCTTATGTAATAACGAAGCTGCGAATGGCTAAATAGTAATAATTTCAACTGTTCAAATGAAAGAAAAAAGTATTTATATGATTGAAAATCTGTGTTTACACCAATATTAACTAAAAAAACATGCATATAGGGATTTCATTTGTGCCCCTTTCTGTCAGCTATCATTGTACTATGCTTAGATGTCAAATCCTATAGCATTGCAAAGTTTCTATGTACTGTTTGGCATAAGCATTTTGTCTCGTTCACCAAAATAATCTCTTAAAACAAGTATTACTGTTGCAGTTATATATGCTTTATATGTATTTTTAAAAAAATCTATATATACACACAAATCCACACACATTATATGTCACTCTAAAGCAGCAAGTAAATAATTTGTAATTATTTAGGCATAATTATATACTCATTCAAACCTTTACTTTTAAAAGTATTTTTCATGCCAGTCCTTAAACATTTTCTATCTACCACTAGACACAGAGAAACATTACAATGTTTACAATAGATTGGAGTTTTGTGCTACAATTTACTCATCTTGTGTGTTTTATTTATTTTGCTGTTGTTGCTTTTTTCTTGCATTTCACATCTGTAATAAACTAACAACATTCATACATTTTCATTCCAGCTTCTTTCAGTGCTGCATTACAGGAGTGCGGACAATGCCTTTGCTGGTAGCCCTAGGTGCAGGGTAGGAAGCAACCCTGGAGAGGACCCCACAGAGTTAGCTACATACAACGCACACACACCTAAACCAGTGTTTATCAGACATTTTTGGGTCACAGGTGGCTGTTGCTGTGTTGCGAGCATATAAGACTTGTTCAGGGAGTAATCTGCGCCTATGCCACCAATTGTAATTGCACTTGCTTCTTCCATGCAATCACTTCTGCCTAGTTTCTGCCAATGGGCGCGGTATTAGTATGAAGTGATCTGCATTAGAAATGAAATTAAAAAACACTGCACCAAATACTATGGTGGCATGGGGGAGTTATTATATGAGGGTGCTGGGGGGGATTATACTGTGAAGAAGACACTAGCTGAAACAGATTATTTTTCCTTCTGTGCTTGTGACACAGCAACATGTGTGGCATGATAAAGTGACATCCAATCAAATTAGGAGGGAAGGGTGGAGAGGGTAACTATAAGAAACTGCAAGGAGCAGCATGGCGCGGCACTATACAGATCCATTTGATCACAGAGTGATAGTTCCTGCAGCCAGTAACATTCAGTCACAGGGCTCCTCACATGAAACTTTGAGCGGTTATGCAAAGAGCTTGGAAAACTAACATAGTGAGAATGTGCAAAAGACAGTGTCTAGGTATGGTAATCCATGATGCTTCAACTGTAAAGGTGCATGTTGTGATGCTTCAAACATACACTAAGTAGTATTTACAAATCATGCATAGCATCGAGTCCTTCAGAAAATGTGTGATTCTCAAGTGTCAAAACTGTGACTCATGGTTTTCATAGACTGTATAACTAGCATTTCTAGGATTTCCTCAGCTATATGTTTTCATTTTTTTGAAAAAGATATTTCCCATGAAGTCTTATTGCACATCAACCAAACAGTCTGCTTGCAGTCTTACAGAAGCTTGTGTGTAGCAGTGAGGAAAATGTATAAAAATGAGCCATCGCCTAAACAATATATTTCCTTTTTATTATGCACAGCAAAGCAGACAACTTCCTAGTTGTCACTGTTAATTCTTGAGTTTAAAAGTACTTGTAGATGTATTCCTTGAGAATACTCAATTGGATAGAAAGGGGGGCAGCAGAGGCAGGGAGTGGGTCAGAGGCAGTCTGCATAGAACAAGAGAGAACAGGCCAACAGGAGAGTGAACTGGCTTTTAAAGACTTGTAATAGGATGCAATAAATGCTTTATGTGGTAAAGTAGCTGTTGAACTGACAACTGCCATCCTGACAGCGCATTTCTTCAGCACTGGAGTGCTAAGTTAAAGAGTGTTTGGCAGTCTCCCGGTGTTTTCTTTAGTAATGGAGCACTGTCTAACAAAGTGTTTTCCCTGTAACTGAGGTGGCTGAAGCTGCGCCATGGCCACAATATGTACTTGTAATTGATTGGTACACATTTTGAGCATCCTAGAGTCATGACCATCATGACCTTCAGTACTGAAGAACATTCCCATCCCTCTCTTCACCTGATCAGCAGTGATGGACAGTCTGGCTCAGGAGGAGTGGGGCATTCATATCCTTGTGAGTGTACATTAAGGGTGGGTGGGGTGTTGACTGAAGGAGTAGTGTGGCATTGTTGGATTAGAGAGTTGCAGAACTGAGGAGAAATTGTTGGCACGTAGCTATGAAATGACAGCAAGATCTGGCAGGAAGAGTGGTGAGGTTTATCTGTAAGAGTAGTTTTTACTATTTGTTGTTTTTATGAAGTTTGTGTTCGTTTCGA
Organism: Polypterus bichir lapradei; assembly: GCA_026402145.1. Taxonomy (NCBI): domain Eukaryota; kingdom Metazoa; phylum Chordata; class Cladistia; order Polypteriformes; family Polypteridae; genus Polypterus; species Polypterus bichir. The sequence continues at coordinate 12,349,116 of JANRMT010062819.1, forward strand.
TTCCTGGTTCGACAAGAGGTGTCAGCTAATAAGTATCTAGTGACAACAGTTTCGTACAATATAGTAAACAACTTAAACAGGTGATCTTGTGTGACAAAATATTTTTTGTAAATAAAAACAGATACTTAAAGAAGTCATTTACTTTAATAATTTGTTAAAGACAACTTTACAGCTATTGCAGTGTTTAGGCCTTTTAGGCATTTTTTTTGTATTTTCCCATGCTACTGTAGCTATGTTTCTTGTACTTGGCTCAATGTAAAATGAATCTCCTACTTTGTGGTATTTTTGTGGCCTCAAGTCTTGCTCAGTGATTTGCCAGAATTCTGCAGCCATTGTTCCCATCAATCTGACAAGTCCCTGTTTACTGCCAGTGAAAAGCATCTTTAAAACATGATGCTGCCCACAACATGTTTTCAAATTGTCATGGAATTAGGAAATGGATAAGAAGATTAGGATTAACACTAGATGTATCACTTTACTTTCCAGCCAAACAGTTACATTTTTGCTTCATTGTACCTGGAAATCTTCAGCTACATTATATAAAGGTGTGTCTTATTCTGTTTTTCAAGCTCCTCATGTGGTATGCCTTTTATCAGGAATGGCCACCCTCTAGCCTCTGCAGTCTTTTTCAAAAACTGCTTAAAATATTCTGTGTTTGAGCCATCTCAATTGTATAAATATGTACTTCTTTCAGTGTGTTCACTAAAGTCTTGATTTTTTTTGTCACCTAATGGACTGCCCAGAGCTGCCCTTCCATATACACAGATCACGCAATGTGCATTGGGCCCATGATCAGAGGAACAATGTCAGGGGGCCGGTTGGGGGTTCACAGACCTCCAGAATTCAGGAACCTCACTGGACAGCCAATACGACTGCATATTTGTGTCCCTTGGTTTACTTAACTTGAGTTAGATAACTCCTCTGACAACCTTAATTTTAACTATTCACTGAAGAGTATTGCAAAGCGATAACTTCATCAATGGAGCGAAGCGCTGGACTTCTTCAGCTTTACTGTATTGGGGCTATTGCTGTTTCATGAATTATCAAATTAACATCACTGACAGTCACCTGCTGTGATAATTTTACATCAACCAGCAGAGAGATGGTTTCAAGTCAACATCAATCAGGAGCACAGAAAAGATAAAAACAAAAAAAATGAAAGCATGAAGAAGCAGCTCGAACTGCACTTGCAGTTGTGTTTAGAAATCTAAATTTGTCCAATTTACAGTAAGCTAGCTAACATTTCATCAGTTGCCACTACACTAGCGGTTTACTAGAGTAACAGTAGCATTATGTGTAATAGTTTTGATATCAAGTGTTTAACAGGTATTATCTGATGTTACACTGCCTATTTGACATATGGCTGAGGATTATTTATTACCACCGTATAGACCGCTGGACCTCTACACATCGTTAAAGACTGCTAACGTTAGTCGAAATAGTAAGTGCTCTGAGGGTTGTTGCATTGACGACATGTTTGTAAATTTCACCAACAAACACAGCCTCTTTTACTCACTAGTTAGTTATTGACTGAATTATGGAAAAGCACCACACAGTTTTGACATTCTGAAAGAGCAATTAGATCAAATTAACTTTAATTGTTAATTTTATTGGTAGATTTATTTAATGTCTCATTGCTGTCTGTTGTCATTGGAAGGACCAAATGAGATTTAGATACATTCATAAGTGTAGGTGATATATTCACATGTTCTAAATATTCAGCTTATTTTTCACCCTGTATTTACTACACTATGTAAGTGTATTAAGTACAATCAGTATTAGTAGTTTTTGCTTTATTACTATTATTGGTAGTAGTAGTAGCATTTAATATATTATTATTAGCATTACTAGTTGTTGTATTGTATATTATTATCTTTATTAATATTTGTAGTATTACTAGTGGTGATACAATTGGCCATATCAAGAAACAAATAGTAACAGCACACTGATACCCTGGACCATTATTATGATCATTGTTATTATTATTAATTAGGCTTTCATTTGTAAAGTAAACAAATCAAATTCTATATTGTGCCATTAAATACCATTGCAGAATGGTATTACCAAATCTATGATTTGCCCTCCAGATTGCAGCAGTGCTCCCAGTTACCAGTTTTTCAAAATGTAAACTCATCAAGACACACTTGAGGTCATCCATGACACAAGGATGTATAAGTAGCTTGGCTATCATCAGCATCAACTCAGACCTTGCACAGAAGCTGTTATGTCATGACCTTATAGATGACTTTGCCTTTAGAAAATGTGGACGTGTGCTGTTGTGAGATGCATCAAAGAGACTGAAGAAACCCCTTTACATCAACTTTCAAATTTTGAATATTTTAAATATTTTATTTCACATTAAAAGTTAAAGTTAAGTTTGTATTGTGTGCTCCTTTGTTTTTTATTATGTTTATCTATTAATAGTTCAAATTAAAGCTGTTATATGAAATACTAAAGTAGTGGATGCAGGGCTGGGGACTTTGGGCAACCCAAGAAGAAGCCCCATCTTGGCTAGGTGTGGCACCAACTATGTGTTGCTGCCAACTATTTCTATTTAATGTACTACTATGTTATATTTACTGCTTTATTTTTAATTACCGATATTATTGTTTTCTGTGTGTTTTTTATTTGCACTATTGTGTTGCTTCATGATGGTTGCACTGACTTGTTTTGCACTGTTCCATGTTCGACTTTGCTGTCTGGTTTGAATACTGTCTTGGAAATGAGAAGTATTCCAGTGCACTAGTTCCACATAGTCAATACAAAATGTTGAATTTCAAAGGAAAGCTGGATGCACCAAATATCACATTTAATTGTCATACAAAATTGGGTGAATGCTTTGCAAAATATTTAAATTTTATAATTATTTCCAGGCATCCATCCATCCATTATCCAACCCGCTATATCCTAACTACAGGGTCACGAGGGTCTGCTGGAGCCAATCCCAGCCAACACAGGGCGCAAGGCAGGAAACAAACCCTGGGCAGGGTGCCAGCCCACCGCAGGGCACACACACACCAAGCACAACTTAGAATCGCCAATGCACCTAATCTGCATGTCTTTGGACTTTGGGAGGAAACCGGAGTACCCGGAGGAAACCCACGCAGACACGGGGAGAACATGCAAACTCCATACAAGGAGGACCCGGAAGCGAACCCGGGTCTCCTAACTGCGAGGCATCAGCGATACCCACTGCACTACCATGCTGCCCCATTATTTGCAGACAGTATTTCCTAAAATTTCCAAAACAAAACAACATTCTGTGAATTAGTACATGCAAAAAAAGAAACGTCCCTTTTTCAGGACTGTGTATTTCAACAATAATGTTTTAAAAATCCAAATAACTTTACAGATCTTCATTGTAAATTGTTTAAACAATGTTTTCAATGCATGTTCAATTAACCATAATCAATTAATTAACATGCACCTGTGGAATGGTCGTTAAGACCTTAACAGCTTACAGAAAGTAGGCATTTAAGGTCACAGTTCTAAAAACGCAGGACACTAAAGAGACTTGTCTACCGACTGTGAAAAACACCCAAAGAAAGATGCCCAGGGTCCCTGCTCATCTGTGTGAACGTGCATTAGGCATGCTGCAGGGAGGCATGAGGACTGCTGATGTGGCTAGGGCAATAAATTGCCATGTCCACACTGTGAGACGCCTAAGACAGCGCTACAGGGAGACAGGAAGGACAGCTGATCATCCTCGCAGTGGAAGACCACGTGTAACAACACCTGCACAGGATCGGTACATCCGAATATCACACCTGCGTGACAGGTACAGGATGGCCACAACAACTGCCCGAGTCACACCAGGAACACACAATCCCTTCATCAGTGCTCATACTGTCCGCAATAGGCTGAGAGAGGCTGGACTGAGGGCTTGCAGGCCTGTTATAAGGCAGGTCCTTACCAGACATCTCCAGCAACAACGCCGCCTATGGGCACAAACCCACCTTCGCTGGACCAGACAGGAGTGGCAAAAAGTGCGTGAGTTTCTGCATGACAGCAATGTCAGTGTTCTGCCATGGCCAGCGAAGAGCCGAGATCTCAATCCCATTGAGCACGTCTGGGACCTGTTGGATCGCAGGGTGAGGGCTAGGGCCATTCCCCCCAGAAATGTCCAGGAACTTGCAGGTGCCTTGGTGGAAGAGTGGGGTAACATCTCACAGCAAGAACTGACAAATCTGGTCCAGTCCATGAGGAGGAGATGCACTGCAGTACTTCAAGCAGCTGGTGGCCACACCAGATACTGACTGGTACTTTTGATTTTGAGCCTCCCTTCATTCAGGGACACATTGTGAAACATTTTTAGTTTATGTCTTATGGTGTTGACTCTTTTAGTGTTCATACAAATATTTACACATTAAGTCTACTGAAAGTAAAAGCAGTTGAAAGTCAGAGGACGTTTCTTTTTTTGCTGAGTATATATGGAATAACTTACCTGATAGTTTGGGAACCTTCAAAACTCTTTTTTTGGAGGTGAATAGAGATTGACAGGCTATGTTGAGGTGAATAGACTGTTCTCGTTGTAATTATTCTATTATTCAAAGTCTTTATAGTTAATGGGTACTGTAGCATAATTTAGCAAATCTTCACAACCATTATATTGTACTTGAGCAGAAATGTCACCACCTTGTGGTTAAAGAAAAACAGAAAATGCAAAACTACATTTAAGGGCCATCTTTTTTCTTCTTTATTGTTTATTTTATGTACAGTATTTCCTATTAATTTGGAATTATAAATTTACCATTATATAAAAATGTTTTGGTTTCTACTTTTATATATCATTTACTTTTTACATCTAAAATATTGCTTTCAGCATTCCAGCAAATATTCAATGTGTATAATCTAAATTAGTTTTGTAATTCAGATTGTAGCATAGCACTTTTCCCTTCATATTGCTAAAAAACAGCTTGTGTCATTCCCACTAGATCTTGGTTCAGGTAAAGTTTTGCATTGTATTCTGCAACCAGATTTTGTAAATTATTCTTTGCTGTAGTCAGAACATCTTTCCATCTATAGTAATGTAATTATTACATATTATTAAATGGTAACTTTTATCCAGTCTGGATGATATATCCAAATGTCAAAAAAGAAAATTTATTAAAGTCTTATCTTGGAAATAGAAGTAGATAGAGGGCAATAGCTTTTGGATATGATGGGTTTTGTTAAATAGGTATGGCTTTTATGTGATAAATGACACTCCAGTCCATTTAACAAATGTCGTAGCTGCAGGTATGAGTTACAGATTGTCTTTTCCACATCTGTATACAGCAGGATACACTTATGTGCAAAGTGATCTCAATAGAAGTGATGTATGTGCATTTGACACCTTTGCTGATACAAAAAAATATATAAAAATGGGCACATAAAAATGAAATGGGTAATCAATAGTTTACCTTCAAGAGTGATACAACCACTCAACATAGGAAAGCTGTTCCTGGAACATCTGGTAGAGATAATGTGGTCTCTCAAATTAGTTATACATACATTGCCATCTGTGGACTTGAATGCAATTCTCTGTAACTCTCCCTTACATACATTTGTTAGTACATTTAAATACACCAGCATTTTATGACATTAAAAATGGCTTTATCACATGAACTGCCTCATTTTCCTTGAGCATCAGAAACTGTGAGGAGGAAGGTGACCTTGTTTAGTGATGGTGCATCCTTTTTTCCATTTCTCACCATTTACTTACAATTGACTTGGCATCTAACTTTGGTCTTTGCTATTTAACTACAAGATTAGGCCTATTAGGGCCACCATTTCTACTTCCACTATTCATAGTACTTTTCAATTAGTAATTTTCTGTACAAGGTATCAAAATTCATAACTATTTTTTTAATGTAACATTGTTTTATGTTTGAGAAAATATTGAAAAGAAAGAAAATTGAAATATCCTGTTTGCATAAGTAATCAGCCTTTACACTTTAAAATTTTGTAGAGACACCTTTTACAGAAATAACAGGGTTAACTCTTTTTGGGTAAGTATATCAAATCTTTGCACATAGTTCAGGAGTTATTTTTTGCTCTTTCAGGCAGATTTGCTGCAGGCTTGTCAGGATAAAAGGATGATGTTTGTGCACCTCAGTTTTCAAGTAATGCCACAGATTCTCAATTAGATTGAGATCAGGTCCTGGACTGGATCATTCTTGGATATTACATTTTTTGTTCTTGCGGTTATTTTGGTTATGTGTTTTGCTTCAATGGCTTTCCTGACAGATGAATATTTACTAATATTTCAGCATTTACCAGACTAAAACAGGTCCTCTTGCAGAATTTGCTTGTATTTTCCAACATTCATTTTTACTTTTATTTTAACCAGATTACCAGTCCGTGCTGATGAATAGTGTCATAGAAAAATACTTTCCTCTATCTGCAAAGAAGGCAGCCACAGAGCCCAGATGCAAGTGCAGAACATGCAGAATGTTTTTTTTTTGTAGTTATCCACAGATGTCTTGCCCCACCGGGACACATGGAAAGGGGAAGGGCCAGGGGACTCATGTATAAACGGTGCGTACGCACAGAAATGTTGCGTAAGAACATTTCCACGTTCAAATCATGATGTATAAAACCTAAACTTGGCATAAAGCCACGTACATTTCCACGGTACCTATACCCTGTCATACGCTAGTTCTGCACTCGGTTTTGCAGACTGGCGGCACCCAGCGTCAAAGCAATGCTACTGTTCCTGTGTGGTTATCCTTTCTTTTTTAGATCAACATCCCTGACGCGGCTTTATAAATACACTGAAATTAACCACATAGTGTTTATTAGTTTAATGCATCTGATTGTAATTAACCAGTAACAATGTAATGGTCCACGGAATGGTCAAACTATTCTAAATACCATAGCTGCTTTAGCTTTGTTACTCTCACTGCACCTTCTTCTTCTTTCAGCTGCTCCCGTTAGGGGTTGCCACAGCGGATCATCTTTTTCAATATTACTCTTACTGCACCACTCAGAGTATTTATATCAATGTATCTGAGTGAGGAATCAAAGATCTACAGAAGCTGAGAAAGAGAATTATCGGTATACAGCATCAAGCACACGCTGCCTCAGCCATGCTGTCTGTTGAACTGCTCTCACACGGCAAACGTTTCAAAGCCTTTCCTGTACGGACCTCACGGTTCAGAAAGAGTTTCATCCCAAGAACTATAAACGCACTCAATCAAGTGCTCCTTGTAGAACTGTCTGTACTCATAAGTAGAATTACCTCACTGTAAACTTGCACTACAATTACAATACTGAACAACCTGAGGCACTTAATAAGGCATGTATTTACATATGATGACAATATCATTTTTAAGATGAAATGCAGCAAAATATGTTTATTATATTATACAGATAAAACTTTAACTTCATTTAAATAATCTATATTGTCAATAATAAAGCATGCCAGGACACAGTGCCGCAGTGCTAGCTATTAGCTTGTGCTCCATTCACGTATTGTTCCTGCCTTGTGCTGTATTCTTACTGGGACTGGCGTGACACTGGAAGGATAGATGTATAGAATAATTAAACACGTACTACGAAGATATTTCAATGTTCCTTAAAAGTTTTGAAGAATCAGCTTTCTAAGCTTACAGATGGCTTAACGTCTATTACAGGCTGATTGTGTGGCGATTGGGTATTTGTAGAAAGAAAAGTAAGGACAGGAATTGGAGGTTAGTACATTTGAAAGAGACAGTACTTCTGTACTAAAGCATTTCATCGAAGGTCGCGCATGGTGCAGCAGGGATCTGAGACACAAACAATCACTGCGCCACCGTGTTCCCATGTTTAATAACATGATTTAACTCCTATCATCATGAAAATTATATCAAGTGTACATCTCAGTATTTGAATTATTCAGAGAGCTGTAATATCACGAATGTAATGGATTCTGTGTCCTGTCGGAGAAAGAAAAAGCCGGTTTAAAAAGCACATAGTGATTCACTCACACAGAGCACATACAAGATCAAATACAAAACAAAGCATTTAACTTGCTACTTTAGTTACGATGGAATTTGAGAAAATAATAAATTAAACAATTTTAAGATGAAGTTTATGATGTTCTACTTTAATGACAAAATTAACTACGTGATTAAAGTGGAAATTTTGAGATTAAAGTTGACATTTCGTGCTTTTTTCCCAGTGTGCCTTTTTTTTCTCTGTACCCTAATAAGCTTTTATATGACACTCAGCAGGTGGGCTACGACTCGCCTTTTCACGGCAACTTTGATATGTAACAAGTTCTTTTTTATTTCGGGTACTGTGCGAATTTGTGAACTTGAGCCTTCAAGTTTCTCCAACACGCTATGTCACTCGATCAACTTCCTTTTGTTGTTTATACCACTGTTTCAACCAACAAATAGTACATTTTTCCTTGCCTCGACTTGGTGTTCGCTGAAATTCTTATATTTCCCCCCGTGCTTTTCCCATTGTCTTTTCACAGAACGCTGAGCTTAAGGGCTATTTATATTGATTTGCATATTCAAAGAGGTGTAATTCTGGGAGGAGTTGGGGCGGGACAGCAGGCGCGTGCATGAGCGTTAGTTTTCACGTTAACCGGGATTTATGTAGTGGAAGAACATGAAAGGTGGCGAATGCACAGATTCCTGCATCTGGAATTTTTTGTGCGTAAGCACATTTCGGCTTTTGTGCTTACGTCATGTTATAGTGCGAATTCTATGCACGGCGTTATACATGAGGCCCCAGGAGAGAGGCAATATCTTTCCTGGGGTGCAAGATGGCAGCCCCTCTGGATTACATCAGGGCCACAGATGGGGAGTTTGGAGGCTCAACCCTGTTGGGGTCTGTGGCAACCGCCAGGAGGTGCATGGACATCTCCGGAGCCTTGGCCTGCAGCACTTCCACCACACTACTAAAAATTTAATAAAAACAGCTGACCACCTCACTCCACTGTAGGTATGGTGTATTTTAGGTGTGGGCAATAATTTCTTTACGCCACACATATCATTTTGAACTTTGGCCAAAGACATTTTATTTTGGTCTTATCTGACTACAAAACATTTTATCTCATCATGTTATGATCAACGATAGTTTTCAGTATTTTCCTTGAGTTTAAAATAAAAAAGTATAAATTTCATGTTTTGAAGCATAAGGAATTCATATTTATTAGTTATGTTTAATTCCTTTAACTTTAACATTGCTAAAAATGAATCAAGTTCTTTCACAACACTATTTTGTTTGATGGGCACTGCCATTTTATGATAATTTGCTTGCCCTTTCTATGTTGACATTGTGTAGGATCAGTCAGAGGTGTGAGGCATGTGGTGTTGCTGGGTCAAGAGTGTGGAGGTTGATGTTGTGCACTTCCTAGTTTTCCTGAATGTTTGTCTTGTACTTTCTTTGTTGTTTGACTTCCTGGCTTTAGATGCTTATTCAAAATCTACTTGAATCCAGATAAGGGTTTTGACATTTTGAATGTTAGGCTTTTTGGTTATGAACCTTGCCTGTTTTTGTTTATGTTTCATCTTTTGGTCCTGTACTTTTAAATTACTGCAATGTCTACCTTTGTAGGGAGAACATACTGTATCATGGTGTCACGATTAATACAACTGCTGTTCTGAAAAATGTAACATTAAAGGTGAGTGTAATGTTCGAAAACTCACCTTTTGAATCACAGGGAACAGTAGTATCACCGGCCTTCTGGTGCTTCTAAGTGGAGAAACCTTCTCCAGGCACTCAGGAAGGGAAGCATTCTTGAGACTCTCATTCAGCAGGGTACAGGCAATCACATGTCACTCTGTTTGAAGCACTCTGATAATGAGATAAGCAAGAGCATGGAAGCACCTTCTTCACCTTCCAGGATGCAATGGTCAGAAGACAAAAAGAAAGAATAGTAGGCCCAAGCAGGGCAACAGAGACAAAATCTTCAGATATAGGGTATTTGATCGAAAGCAAAACTAAATCCCCAGACCTTAATAGGCCTTTTTGCCTCAGGAACAGACACATAAGGAAAATATTGAGGCAATAGTGCTAGAGCAACAGCCAGCTTGGTAGGGGTGGGTGGCTGAAAAAAAGTGAGGTTGCAATAGGACATGGAGGAAAATGATGCTAGCAAAAGCAGGCATAGGTGATGAATGTTTAGAAGGAAAGTCCACATATACTGGAACTGATAGCTCCTTATTCAAAACAGTAGTAGTAGGAGATTCAATCAAAATAGCTGTATAGCTTGCGGTGGAGGGTTCAAACAATTCAGCAATAAATCCTGGAACAGGAGGGTCACTGGAAACAGTATCTGACACTGAAGACTTTGATACAACAACAAATAAAAATGGTGTGGTTGCAGCAGATTTTTTTTGATTGGTTTGGAAGAGACAGCAGCCTTTCCATTATAAAACTCAACAATGGGTTTATATTGAGCCAACCGATGACTACTGGTCTTCAAACTAAAATACACACATTTGTCTTTGTCACAAAAATTGTACAATACAATACAATACAGTTTATTTTTGTATAGCCCAAATTCACACAGGAAGTGCCACAATGGGCTTTAACAGGCCCTGCCTCTTGACAGCCCCCCAGCCTTGACTCTCTAAGAAGACAAGGAAAAACTCCCAAAAAAACCTTGTAGGGAAAAATGGAAGAAACCTCGGGAAAGGCAGTTGTCATCCTTTTCACAGTCTGATTTATTTTGTTTAAAATGTAATACCTCAAAAAGATTCTAGAAATAATTTTCAGCATTTTATAATTAGTCCAAGCAGTATTAGAAGTAGCTGCTATGCTCTTTTGCTCTTAGGGGTCTTAGGAGTCTTAGAAGATGCCATTTCTTCTGCCCCAAAGAACAGAAGACCACATAAGAAACTTTATTTCAAGTAGCTCAGTTCAAGCCAAATTATAATACTACTACTACTAATAATAATAATTATTATTATTATTATTATTATTATTTTGTTTTTGAGAAAATCATTGCTTTAACAGTCTCAAACATAAGAAAAATGGTGTGAGGCCTCCAAGTTGCCCCACAAAAGGCAGGCCAGAATTTTCACCTTCCTGCCTAGACGAAGCCCGCCCCAATCCACCTTACTGCTAGTTGCTGGTCCTTGCCTAGCAGGCCTCAAAAAAAGGAAAGGTAACTTAAAAAACTAGAAAAGTTCCAAAATATTGCAAAAGCCCCACAAGAAGAGGGGTGACCATAAACCCACAGCTCGAGTTGTTATGGTGAAACCAGATAAATATATTTTACTGAAAAGAAAAAAAAAATAATGCAGGCACTTTATTTTCTTATGTAATAGTCAAGTTGCCTCCGTTTTTTATGTAATCAGTTTTGATATGATTAACATGTTGGGACATTTTGTTCCAGACTATTTATTCTCACAGTGTGCACAACTATGGAACAACCTTGAATTTGCTCCCATTTTGAAGAGCAATATAATCATTATGATGTCAATGTTTTCGATAGTTCTGAATACATGAACAAGTTGCCAAGATATGCTTCCTATCCAAAGCTACGTAATAATGCTAATAAACATGTAGTCACTTTTTAAGTAAGTACACTCACCTAAAGGATTATTAGGAACACCATACTAATATGGTGTTTGACCCCCTTTCGCCTTCAGAACTGCCTTAATTCTACGTGGCATTGATTCAACAAGGTGCTGAAAGCATTCTTTAGAAATGTTGGCCCATATTGATAGGATAGCATCTTGCAGTTGATGGAGATTTGTGGGATGCACATACAGAGCACAAAGCTCCCGTTCCACCACATCCCAAAGATGCTCTATTGCGTTGAGATCTGGTGACTGTGGGGGCCATTTTAGTACAGTGAACTCATTGTCATGTTCAAGAAACCAATTTGAAATGATTCGAGCTTTGTGACATGGTGCATTATTCTGCTGGAAGTAGCCATCAGAGGATGGGTACATGGTGGTCATGAAGGGATGGACATGGTCAGAAACAATGCTCAGGTAGCCCGTGGCATTTAAACGATGCCCAATTGGCACTAAGGGGCCTAAAGTGTGCCAAGAAAACATCCCCCACACCATTACACCACCAGCCTGCACAGTGGTAACAAGGCATGATGGATCCATGTTCTCATTCTGTTTACGCCAAATTCTGACTCTACCATTTGAATGTCTCAACAGAAATCGAGACTCATCAGACCAGGCAACATTTTTCCAGTCTTCAACTGTCCAATTTTGGTGAGCTCGTGCAAATTGTAGCCTCTTTTTCCTATTTGTAGTGGAGATGAGTGGTACCCGGTGGGGTCTTCTGCTGTTGTAGCCCATCCGCCTCAAGGTTGTGCGTGTTGTGGCTTCACAAATGCTTTGCTGCATACCTCGGTTGTAACGAGTGGTTATTTCAGTCAAAGTTGCTCTTCTATCAGCTTGAATCAGTCGGCCCATTCTCCTCTGACCTCTAGCATCAACAAGGCATTTTCGCCCACAGGACTGCCGCATACTGGATGTTTTTCCCTTTTCACACCATTCTTTGTAAACCCTAGAAATGGTTGTGCGTGAAAATCCCAGTAACTGAGCAGATTGTGAAATACTCAGACCGGCCTGTCTGGCACCAACAACCATGCCACGCTCAAAATTGCTTAAATCACCTTTCTTTCCCATTCTGACATTCAGTTTGGAGTTCAGGAGATTGTCTTGACCAGGACCACACCCCTAAATGCATTGAAGCAACTGTCATGTGATTGGTTGATTAGATAATTGCATTAATGAGAAATTGAACAGGTGTTCCTAATAAACCTTTAGGTGAGTGTATATCTGCCTAATACTGGGTACTTTGCTTCAAAATAGGTAATTCTCTTGGAGCTAAGCAAGTTCAGGCACAGCGAGTACTTGGATAGGAGACCATCTAGGAAAAGCTTGGGTAGCTGCTGAAAGAGGCATTGGAGTGGTCTGTGTGTGGATCCCAATGTCCCAGTGAATTTGACAGGAGCACTGTTCTGTAAATATGGTGCCATTCTTCAAAAGAGACATAAAACCAAGGTCATAAGTCCCCATGGTCATTGAAGATCCCTGGGCATCTTTCAAAAAGAGTAGGCTTAAACCCAAAGTTTTGGCTGAATTGCCCATCACAGCCATGTGCAATCTGACCCCCTAATGACCCCCGGTCTCTAATTAGGTATCTGTGTCGCCCCTTCATCACCTAATAACTAATGTGTGGTGAGCATACCGGCGTAATAATGTCAGCCATTGCAGGTGGTGTTTAACGTAACAAGTCTGATGGTCTAAATAACTTTTCATTGCAGGGTTCATAAGTAAAAGTGTGCTTAGTAAGGATAAACTGAAATTAATTGAATAATCTACACTCTTGAAAAATTTGCGTCTGACAAAGTATATTAAATCATCTGGCAGTAAACAACCAGGATTTTGTCTCTTGAATGAGCAACAGCATAAATGATTCTGCCACTTGGCAGTACTACACATTGATTGTTGAGTGAAACACCTAAGATTCATTAGTTTTAAAAATAATTCTTCCATACTGTATATTGAAGCAAAAACATATGAAAGAAAACACAGATTTGAGAAGAATTTTAAGTATATCACTGCTCATTTTATATTTATTGCATATTTGTATCCTAAATACTTGCTATTCATTGAGTGTAAATCTTATGTTAGGGTAACAAATCACTGCAAATCCAAAATCCGGTCATTGTTCCGAAAGCCATACTCCTCATTTTAGATGCATTGTTGTTTTAAATATATATCTGTTGAGCTTGAAGGAAATTTCTTTCACTTGCTACTACTGCCTACACATGTCCCAAGGGGGTGACGTTGATACATGAAACATAGATTTTAACATGACATTTTACGAAGAGACAGGAGGGTAAAAATGGGTTGCCTCCGTAAAAAAAAACACTTTTTTGCTATATTTTCCAAATATATTGAAGCACTCACAGCATTAGCATGTAAATAAGATGGTAATTTCTAAGTATTTTTGTTAATAACTATATTATGTTGTATCCTCCATAATCATTTCAATAGTAGTTAAACAAATCATATAGTCACATAAACTTAGTATAGTTCAGATATTATTTAACATTGAACATTATGCCTGTCAAATGTACAGTATGATGGAAATGATAAAATTTTACTCATGTTTTTTTATGAAACATGCATTTTTGTTTTCAAGCAACTGCCAAGGGGACATTAATTTTAATGCTGGATGAATTGATGTGGAATGACCAGGCTGTCAGTACAGTGCAGACTTAGTTAGTGACATGAACAGCAGAGTTTAGCTTTAACATAGCAGTAAAAAACAACACATAACTGGTGTCTAAATCTGAACACTCCACTCCAATAAATAGAAAAGACAGTTTACTTTCGGTAATGCAGATCTAAATTTAAAAACCTGTAGCTCACATGAAAATAATGGCAGGGACAACAACATTTCCAGGACTTCAGAGATTTTCTTTAGTTACCTTTTCCATATCCTTGTTATTTTGAATTTTTAAAGGATCTTGATTAGCTTGACATGATGTGATGTAGTGTAAAATGATGCAAGTGATACGGTACTTTTAGAAATCAAGCAAATTATATCTCAGGAATACTTTGACAGTGAGAGATGAACTTTTTCAGAATGGCGTTCTGAAATTAAAAGTGAAAAAGAAATGGTCATGCATTTATAATTGGTGTATTAGTTGAGTTCCTGGCAGCCATAAGGGTGCCAAGAGTACCACTAGGATGGCAAAGGGTGAGACCTCAGTAACGTGTGTTTCAATATTCCAAAAGAGAAATGTTATATCTATGGGCAATAATACTGTCATTATAAAAGGAAGAAGACGGACACAGGTTCAAAGTAGTAACTAAGGTCCTTTACTAAGATCGTTCCCAGAGTACACGTTACACAGCTTTATTATTAGTCTCTACTTCCTAATAGCTCTCTAATACCCATAATCCCTTATTACTACGGAATCCCCAAAAGTCCAGACTTACAATATACTACATATTCCTCCCCCCTTACAATTGTAAATGCAGCTAACATAACAACAACATCTGCTATTAGAAACAGGAATATCAACATGAAACAGAACACATACTGTTGTCAATGCAATTACATTCTAACAAGGGAGAGCGGTTAAACAACCTCTACATCCAGCTAACATAAGGTATTATTCTGTACCTTTATATCCTTATATACATATACATACATGTATATATATTTAGTTTTTATAAGTTAAGACGGTCAGGAGGCTTCCTGCTTCTAAGAGGGTTACGTCGTACAGCTGATGTGTGTCCATCCCCTAAGGCAGCCTCAGGTAACCGTGGCACAACAGCATCAGCAGGAATTGAAACAGGAGAGTCAGGTGGTATCCCCGGTGAGCTTTGGGTCCACTCACTAGAACTTGGTTCCTCAGGCATTTCTGTGTTACCGGCTGCTTCATCAGGTATAGTGGGTAACAACTGTTCAACATGTCGTCTCCATGTCTGGCGGTCTCGTGTGCATACCTTATAAGAGACAGGTCCAGTCTTTTGAAGAATGGTTGCTGGTACCCATTTCTCAGTGGTGGAATAGTTACGAGCAAGGACAGCATCTCCACTGAAAAACTCACGATCTTTAGCCCACTTGGCATGTTGTTTTACTTGAGCGTGCTGCTTATCATAAACTCTCATTTGAGTGGTAGCTGGTCTCAACAAATCAAGACATGTTCTCAGCTGCCTTTTTAGAAACAGATCAGCTGGTGACATACCTGTTGTTGCATGGGGTGTGTTGCGATATTTAAGAAGAAATGTATAAAGACGTTGCTTGAAAGGTGCTTCACTTTTGGATGCTTTAAGAACATGTTTAAGGGTTTGCACCATTCTTTCAGCCAGACCATTAGTAGAGGGATGATAAGGGCTGGATAGGAGATGTTTAATACCATTGCCTTTTAGGAATACTTCCATTTCTTGGGACACAAAAGAAGGCCCATTATCTGTCATGATCTGCTCTGGCAGTCCGAAACGTGCAAACATCTCTCGTAATGTTTGGATCGTCTTTTCTGATGTGATGGCAGGCATGATAGTGACCTCAGGCCACTTAGAATGTGCATCCACTGCGACCAGAAGCATAACACCCTCTACAGGTCCTGCAAAATCTAAATGAACACGTTGCCAAGGACTCGCAGGCCATTCCCATGGATGCAATGGTGCTGGACTTGTCATATTTCTGAGGCCTTGACATGATGAACATGAAGTTGCCTTTTCCTCAATATCACGATCAAGTCCAGGCCACCAAAAATAACTCCGGGCAAGCTCTTTCATTCGGACTATGCCACAGTGTCCAAGATGTAACTCATCCAGAATGGGTTTCCTCAACCTTTGTGGTATAATTACTCGCATGCCCCACATGAGGCATCCTGCTGTCACAGATAGCTCCTTTCCCCATGAAAGGTAAGGCTGAACATCAGGCACTGCATTAAGGGTGCTAAGGTCCTGCCCTCTAAGAATGCAGTCGAGTAATTCTGAGAGTGTGGAATCACCCTTGGTTTCTTGCTTAATCTGGTGGGCGGTTATAGGTGCATGTTCCACCATCTTAAAGTAAAAAATCTTTTGACCTTGTTCTCTGGGTTGTTCAGGTAGGGGAAGTCTTGACAGACCATCTGCATTTCCATGTGCCTCCGAACGCCTGTATTTGATCTCATAATTGTGAGCCCCAAGGAGCAATGCCCAGCGCTGAAGTCTGCTTGCTGCCATAGATGGCACACCAGTATATGAGCCAAAAATAGATATGAGAGGTCGGTGGTCTGTTAGCAGGGTAAATTTTCGACCAAAGAGGTAAGTGTGGAATTTTTTTATTCCAAAAATGATGCTTAAAGCCTCTTTTTCAATTTGAGGATATTTTGTTTCAGTTTTACTCAATGTTCTTGACGCAAATGCAATCGGTCGCTCCTCACCTGTTGACATAATATGCGACACAACAGCCCCAACACCGTAAGGGGATGCATCGCAAGCTAACTGAATTGGTAAGGATGGGTCAAAATGTGTTAAAACTCTTTTATCAGCCAGTGCAGCCTTGGCTTTGCTAAATGCCGTTTCACACTCCTGTGACCATTTCCAAGGTCTACTCTCACACAGCAACTCATGGAGTGGTTTCAACAACGTTGCTAGCTGTGGAATAAAACGGCCATAATAGTTCACGAGACCCAAGAATGATCTCAGCTGGCTGACATTACTTGGAGCAGGGGCATCTACTATTGCCTTCACTTTTGAAGGAGCTGTGTGCAACCCATCAGAATCAATAACATGCCCTAGGTACTCTACAGACATTTTGAAAAAGTCACATTTGTCCTTGTTTACACGCAGCCCATACTTTCCTAGCCTGCTTAAAGTTTTATCCAGATTGGCCATGTGCTCCTTGTCATCTCGGCCTGTGACCAGGATGTCATCCAGGTAACACTGTACCCCTGGTAATCCACTAAGGATTTGATCCATGGCACGCTGAAATACCGCTGGTGCTGAAGTTATTCCAAAAGGTAAGCGACAATAACGGTAGAGCCCTTTATGTGTTGCTATGGTGAGGTACTTTTGTGAGTCCTCATCTACATGCATTTGCAAGTATGCTTGGCTGAGGTCTATTTTGCTAAATTTGTTTCCCCCAGCTAATCCAGCAAAAATATCTTCAATCACAGGAAGGGGGTATTGCTCAGCTATGAGTACAGGGTTAACTGTTACCTTAAAGTCCCCACATAAACGTACAGATCCATCAGACTTGACCACCGGAACAACAGGTGTGGCCCACTCAGAATGAGAAACAGGTTCTAGGACTCCTAGTTTGACAAGCTGGTCAATGTCTGCCTCCACCTTAGGTCTTAAAGCGTAAGGAACACTCCTTGCCTTCAAAAACCTTGGTTGACAATTTGGTTGCACCCGAAGTGTCACTTTAATCCCTGTCATACTCCCCAGTTCCTCCTGGAAGACAGCTTGGTGCTTTCTCAGGACCAAATTCAACTCGGACTGTTCAACAGACACAGCATTCACCTTGGTCCAATCCAACTGTACTTTTTCTAGCCATGATCTGCCCATCAGAGCTGGATAATCCCCTTTTACTATATACAGGTTTATGGGCAAATTGGTTCTTTGCCCATTTAGATCAACCTGAACCTTCATTTTACCCAACATGGGCACACTCTCCCCAGTGTATGTCTTTATTATGATCTTAGGGTGTTTCAGTGGGAGGTGATTTAATTTTTTTTTAAACAGTTCGTCTGATATTAAGGACACAGCTGCTCCAGTATCCACCTCCATTTTCACAGGGTGCCCTTCCAGCATGGCAGTAATAGTATATGCTGCTGAGCCTCTTTTTTTATTCAGTGTTTTAATTAGTAGCTCAGTGTCAGAATCAGTCTCACTATCAGTTTTATTTTCTTCCTGTACCACGTGCAAAGCCTTCTTTTTACAAGACCAGGATGCCTTTTTATCTTTCCCAGTTTCCCCCCGTCTGTGCTTTCCTTTGTCTTTGCTTTACATGCACGCTCCACGTGTCCTTTTTTTTTACAGCTACGACATATGAGTTCTTTTGTCCAGCAATTCGCTGGATGGTGATCCATCTTTCCACATCTGTAACACTGTTTGGTGCCCCCTTTTTGTTTGCTTGGGTCTGCTTGAACTTTGTGTACTCTTGCAGCTGCCCCTAACTGCTGCGCTTCTTTAGCAGCCAGCTCCATAGACACTGCTAGCTCAATCGCTTTCTGTAATGTGAGTTTGGCCTCAGTGAGTAACCGCTTCTGAATGCCCTCACTTCTTAATCCACACACTAGCCTGTCACGTAAGGCGTCATCCAAATTAGCACCAAATTCACAATGTTCTGCAAGTTTCTTGAGCACCGCTACATATTGAGCAATAGACTCGCCTTCTTCCTGGTTCCGTTTGTGAAACCTAAATCTTTCAGCTATTAATAATGGCTTAGGCGAAAAATGTGATTCCAAGATCCTTACAATATCATTAAATTTCTTGTCACCGGGTTTTCCTGGCTGCACCAAACTTCTCAGTAGACTAAATGTCTTTGCCCCGATAACGCTAAGAAATGTCGGCACTTTCAAGTCATCGTCAATGGCGTTGGCTTTCACAAAAAACTCAAATCGCTCCGTATAAGCGCCCCATTGCTCAACTGAATCATCGAATGGCCCAAAATGTCCCGTTATCATTGCCATTTTATCCCTTGTGCTTATCTTCAGTGAATGGTGAAGGAACTTTACCACCGAAATAGAAAAAGAAAAAGTTGCTGCTTTTCGCTTTTCACTTTCCTCACCGACGGAAAGAAAAAAAAAACTTACTTTACACGTTGCGTAGTAATAGAGGTGCACTTTTAAGTTCGTCGCATCCACGTCGCCAGTGTTATATCTATGGGCAATAATATTGTCATTATAAAAGGAAGAAGACGGACACAGATTCAAAGTAGTAACTAAGGTCCTTTACTAAGATCGTTCCCAGAGTACACGTTACACAGCTTTATTATTAGTCTCTACTTCCTAATAGCTCTCTAATACCCATAATCCTTTATTACTACGGAATCCCCAAAAGTCCAGACTTACAATATACTACAAGAAAGAGATGGTTGCAGCCTTGAGGGTACTAATGTTCACTTGAAATGTTAGAGGAAAGTTGCCTGAAAGTCTATATAGTGTGGAAAGATTTTGCACAACCTCCTGATAGACTGATGGCACCATGTCACAACAGGCTGGACAGAGTGGGAAAGTAGAGGGAGGACTCATCATACTTCTTTGTTTCTTTCAAAGGTCTAGCCTGGTTTCTCTGTGGCTTATCAAGGGTCTTTCCTTGGTCTGTAAAACTGCTTCAGGACTTTACAAGAAGTGACAGTTACAGGGGGTGTAAGAAGCCCCATGGAAGAAGGCAGCTGAGCAAGCTACTCAGATAAACTACTGTTGCAAAAACAAACAAACAAAAAAACATTTTGTAAAACTAATACTATGACATTGTCATCACTGGACCAGTGGTAAAAATGATCTATTTATTGCCACCAACTCTATGACTATATACAGTCAGAGTACAAGTGAGGATGAAAGAATTAGCAGCTACATCAGTGAAAAGATGAATTGTAGATTGTGGCTTTGAGCTAAACAGTGTGGCATCATAAAATCAGTTAAAAGGAGTTGAAGATAACTCCCATTATGCCAAGTTTTATCTGCTGCTGATTACAAGGAGACACAGGAAATGACAAGGTAACATAGCATCACAATTATGAATGCCTGTCTAAACAAATAACTAAACTTGTAAGTGTCAAACATGCCATAGCAGAAAACATATATATCATAGACCACAACACTAATCCAAGGCATCTATTTTGAAACATTACTGTTAATTCTGCTAACCATCAAAATGTTGCCTTAGTTATGTTTTTGTTTCTACCCAAACGTTTATATGCACGGCTTGGAGAAATAACCTCTGTGTATGTAGCCTTTTTAATGGTGGATATGGAAATGGATATACTAAAATTGCCTAGTGCTAATCCTAAAAGCAGAAGGCATGAGAAACACACAATGGATGTCCTTTCTACAATGATGTGGACGCAAAGAAATGGGGGCGACAGACACTGCTTTTTTTTTTTGCAATAACTTTTACAACTTTATCCTACATGTTATGTGCCCACTCCCCTTACCATCATCCCATGAGATTATACAATAGCAAATATAAATTGAAACTCAAGTGACCATGAGAGGATGGACAGAAGTCCAAAACTAGGCTGGACAAAAGGAAAAGTAAAAAATCTAGTAGACTACTCTGTCAATCATCAGACATCTATTTGTTCACAAGTTTAGAGATATCAATTTCTCTTGTACAGCATATGTTCTAACACTTTTCAGACTGAATCCAGTTTAGGTGCTTCTGTTGGCCCAATTTCACAGTTTAACTGTGGGTGGTTTTACTGTAAAGCTTCTTTCCATATGGACCATATTTATCAACTACAGTAATCCCAAAATATTTTTAAAAATAATAAAATAAGAACTGATCAAGAAATAAATAAACATATATTGCATGTTTTATGACATAGAAAAATGAAAATGTGTACTGTACTACAGGTAAAAAAACTAAATAAGATTGACAATAAAAACATAGTGATCAAAGAGCTATTTTTCCCAGTTCCTTTGGTTCCTAATTGAACAAAAACAAGCAAGCCTAACTAGACTTTAATAATTCTTTTTAAAACATCCTTGTGAACATGAAGAAAAATTTTATAATTTTTAATTTTATAAAGACAGAATACCTCAGAGGAAGTTAATAAAACAAGACCTATAATCCAGCCTGCTAAAGAACTTGTCACACTACTAAATTAAGGGATCTTGAGAACAAACTGGTATACTGAAATCAATGGTGGACCATTTGTTAAAAAGATATTCTAAGAAATATCATTATTTGTATAGAACAAAACATTTTCCATTTTATTGGTTTCTAAACTTGTACATAGAGAAATTATTCTTGGTTCCCAAAAGACCCATCCACATAAAGGTTCCAGAAAGAACCTTATTTATTTAGATCTGTAAAAGGCTCCATACAGTAAATAGCCATGAACAGATGGTAACAGATCTATGAAATACCAATGGGTCTTGATTTTAAAAGGACTCTTGTTGCATGTGCACATTAACATGGGCTAAGTCCAGCTTTTCATAATTTTTTAGTGTCCTACTAGGTAGCCTATCATATATTAAATATTACTTTTTCTATATACACATCAAGTCACATTATAGCAAATACTGAAGTGACTTAATTTTCAGAATAACATATACAGTACTTTTGGTTGGACTGTATAAACATTCATACAACATCATGTTTAACAGATTTTGTTTTAACAAATTGCAAATTCCAGTATAACAAAAATTTTTTCGACCAAAAATTGACACAGAAGATAATAATGCAATGCAAAAATTCTTATTGCTACTCTTATACTTTTGCAGAGTCTCGTGAACCTTGCAACAAGCTGCTTCTATCGTCAAACCAAAAGAAAGTAACAGTTTGTTGTGAAATTTCCAGTCTCGGGCAGTCTTGGAGAGAGTATAGGAGTGACATCATACAATAGCCAAATTTTGTGTCAGTGCTTTACCGAGGGTCCGCATAGGTATTTGTGTCATGTGTGGATACTGTACTGTTCGAGTTTCATAGTGCTTCTCAAAGTTTTCTTTGGAATGAACAGAAAACAGTGAGAAGCGGCGTCACTTTACGCTGAAAAAAAAAGTTACATCTAATGTCTCATTTTGAAATAAAATAATTTTTGCAGTTTAAGAAGCGCTGGTTTTTTTTACAGGTATTGTCAAGCGTGGGTCAGAGAGTTGCACAAGAAACATAAAGGTGAGTCCAGGTTTACAAGAAAAATACAAGTACAGTGGAACCTCGGTTTGCGAGCATAATTCGTTCCGGAAATGTGCTCGCATTCCAAAGCACTCGTATATCAAAGTGAATTTCCCCATAAGAAATAATGGAAACTCAGATGATTCGTTCCACAACCCAAAACTATTCATAAAAAATGATTAATACAAAATATAAAGCAAAAATATATAAAACAAATTAACATGCACTTTACCTTTAAAAAGAATCATGACTGGTGTGAGTTTCTAAACTCTTGTGGAATTCCACCCAATGGGATGACACGCGGAAGAGCGCCCCAAAGCAATCGCAGTCTCCCAGTGCTGTAGCAGTTTGCCGTATAAGTGTACCCAAAAAGATCGCAGACATGCTATAAGCGCCTGCCGTCGATGGGTGATACAAGGAACATTATAAAGCTGGTGTTGTTAAAGTACTGAAACTCAGCTTCGTGTTTTGGGGCGCAAGACGGGGACTCGCACTTCACAGCACACATGTGCGCACGCACACACACACACACACACAGTCACAATGCTGTAGTAAACAGTATACGCTCGTACGGATGTTGACTATATGAGTGAGGCACACAGACTCAGATGGAGAATAGAAGACGATTGCCCTCAAGAGAACAGAGAGAGAAAGAGAGACGCGCGCGGGAGCGAGCGAGATAAAGGAGAGAGAGACGCGCAAGCGAGAGAGATAAGGAGAGAGAGAGATGCGGGCGAGAGAGACGCGCGTGAGAGAGAGAAGAACCATCAGCTCAGTTGTGATCACATGACACTCAGCAGACAAAGTGTATCCATATTACTCGTATTGCAAGACATCACTCGTTTATCAAGTCAGAATTTATTAAAAAATTTAGCTCGTCTTGCAAAACACTCGTAAACCAAGTTACTCGTAAACCGAGGTTCCACTGTACTTTATTACTGTATAGAGAAGGCAGGTACAGACTCAAGATTTCATTCAAAACAGGAGCTGTTACTATAGTACTCAAGGACACAAGATAGGAGGAATGAAATGGGGGCAGTTGTCCTGCTTTGGCTCCCATCTTCAGATCAGAAGAACACCAATGGCTTGGAATTACCACTGTGGCAGACCAGGGGCCTCATGTATAAACGGTGCGTACGCACAAAAATGCTAAGTAAGCCTGTTTCCTTGCTCACATCAAGATGTATAAAACCTAAACTTGGTGCAAAGCCACGCACATTTTCATGCTAGCTAAATGCTTGGCGTATGCAAGTTCTCTGCTCGGTTTTGCAAACTGGTGGCACCCAGCGTCAAAGCAGTGCTTTTGTTCCAGTGTGGTTTCCCTTTCATTTTTAGATCCACATCCCTGACTTGGCTTTATCATATACACTGAAATTAACTGCATATTGTTTATTAGTTTAAGGCATCTGATTGTAATAAACCTGTAACAATATAATGGTCCGCTGAATGGTCAAACTATTCCAAATACCATAGCTGCTTTAGCGTTGTTCCTCTCAAAGCACCATTCAGACTATTTATCCCACTGTATCTGAGTGTGCCATCTGATCGGAAAGAGAATTATTGGTATACAGCATCAAGCACACGCCGCCTCAGCCATGCTGTTTATTGAACTACTCTCAAACAGCAAAAGCTTCAGAGCCTTTCCTGTAGGGACATCGCGGTTCAGAAACAGTTTCATCCCAAGAACTATAAATGCACTCAATCAGTCCATCAAGTGCTCTTTGTAGAACTGTTTGTACTTATTAGTACAATTACCTCACTGCAAACTTGCTATACAGTTATAATATTGCACAATCTGTGCCACTTTATAAAGCGCGTATTTACATATGATGACGATATTTTTAAGATGAAATGCAGCAAAATAAGTTTATTACATTGTACAGATAAAATGTTAACATCATTTAAATAATCTATATTGTTAATAATTAAACACTGTCACAGCGATAGCAAGGAGCTGGCGCCCGTTCAGGGATTGTTCCTGCCTTGCACTGTATTCTTGCTGGCACTGGCACGACCCTGAAAGGATAGATGGATAGAATAATTAAACATGTACTATGAAGATATTTTAATGTTCCTTACAAGTTTTGAAGAATCGGCGTTCTAAGCTTACAGATGGCTTAACATCTATTACAGAGCTGAATGTGTGGCGATTGGTTATTTGGAGAAATAAAAGGAAGGACAAGAATTGGGAGTTAGTACGTTTGAAAGAGACATTACTGCTGCAATAAATTATTTCATCGAAGGTTGTGCACGGTGCAGTAAGCGTCTTGCGTGAGGCAATATCTAGACAGGGCACCAGCTCGTCACTATCACTGCGCCATCGTGTTCCCATGTTTAATAACATGCTTTAACTCCTATCATGATGAAAATATCAAGTATACATCTCAGTATTTTAATTATTCAGAGAGCTGTAATATTACAAATGTAATGGATTCTGTGTCCAGTTGGAGGAAGAGAAAGCCCGTTTAAGAAGCACGTAGTGATTCACACACGTAGACCACATAGAACACATACAAAACAAAGCATTTAACGTGCTACTATAGTTTTGATGGTATTTGAGAAACTAGTAAATTAAATGATTTAAAGATGAAGTTTATGATGTTCTACTTTAGTGACAAAATAAACTATGTGATTTAAGTGGAAATTTCAAGATTAAAGTTGACTTTTCGAGATTTTTCTCACTGTGTCCCTATTCTTTTTTCTTTTCTCTGTACCTAAATAAGCTTTCATATAACACTCAGGCAGTGGGCTACGACACGCCTTTTCACAGTGACTTTGATATCTGACAACTTCTTTTTTATTTCGGGCAGTGTGTGACTTTGTGAACTTGAGCTTTCGAGTTTCTCTGACACTCTATGTCACTCGAACAACTTCCTTTTATTGTTTATACCACTGTTTAAACCAACAAATAGTACATTTGGTATTTGCTGAAATTCTTCTTTCTTCTCCCGTGCTTTAGCCATTGCCTTTTCACAGAAGGCTGAGCTTAAGGGCTATTTATATTGATTTGCATATTCAAAGAGGCGTAATTCTGGGAGGAGTTTGGGTGGGGCAGCAGGAGCATGCATGTGCGTTACTTTTCAAGCTGACTGGGATTTATGGAGCGGATGAACGTTGAAGTTGGCGAACACTCAGATTTATGCATCTGGATTTTTTTGTGCATAGGCACATTTCTGCTTTTTTCCTTACACCATGTTTTAGTGTGAATTCTACGCACGGCATTATGCATGAGGCCCCAGGTGAGTTTGAGGAAGAGCAGGTCAAATCCCGGTATTAAATGTTCTAAACATAGTGTGACAAGCATGTTATGTGGTAAGCCTGATCCTGCATAAGACAACCAAATGCCTTGCCCTTGATTCAGTTTCCTGGACCCAGCAGAGCAGCTACAGAGCTGCCCTTGCAATGCTGCAGTTAGAGATGGCGAATTGCCGGTTACCCCAGTCACAACAATATTTGTATTTTCCCGATATTCATTATAGCGAAATTTCCTTTTAAGTTCCTATAAATTTCATTACAATGAGATTCCACTTGTATTATGAAGTTTTTCAATGCACAAAGAACTAACTTCATATGCAAATAACTGTTCCCAGTATGAAATTGTTCTTTGTCAAGCATTGGCTCTATTAGGAACCACACAAGCCAGTAAAGAACCCTATAGTGCCATTAAAGAGCCATTATTTTTAAGAGTGTACACGCATACTTTAAATCACATCACAAATTTATTTTCTGTTGGCAGCACTCTGTCCTGAACATCTTAATAATTGTCATTGGTTTACAGTGCTTTATTTCCTAATTTTATGCATTTCTTCATTATTGTTTTAGGTTCTCAGTCATTCAGCATTTGTAAAATGCACATGTGAGCATTGTGCAGAAAGCACATATATAGAGTTTGAATTAACTGTTGACTTGAAAAATCTGAAGTTTTAAGTTTTGACAAGAAAAAATGTAATATTGTATGATAAAGAATACAAAATGTAACAATACAAAATCCAAATTTTAACATTAATTAAACAAAAGTAGTCAGAGCCCTACTGCCAGTCGATTCCACTTTCTACAATTTTTATTATAGCATACATTTTCTGAAATACATACATGTTTTTATAAATTTAATCGCCGAAAAAACACAGTATCAGTTTTAGGACTTGTAGACTACTTAATTGTATGTGAACATTTAACTTTAGCTATATGAAGTTGAAGTTTTCTAAACAGCTCTTTGTTTTCTTTGTCAGCCATTCTGCCTTCACTTTCTTTTTAAATCTCCCCAGTGTCTTTTCTTTTTTGAAAGGACAGTCTATAAACAGATAACTTTGTAACATATACTACCTAAAGATTTGTAACGGTTTCACAATCATCCTCCAAAACCTCTATGGCTGCCCTATTTATGGGCAAATCCTGGAGATTTCCTCCATGGCTCCCACTGCACTAAAGTATGGAGTTGTTCTCTGTCTTTATAAGTCAATTGCTGGACACATCTCCTTGTTTTTGTAGGGATATTTCTAAACATTATTTGTGTTTTGTTTTTTTGGGTGCAATTCTGATGTTAATTTTCTGGGGTTTTTTGTGTTTTAATATTATTTGAATTTATTTACTTCTTTTTCGGACTTCATTTTATTTTTGCGTGCTCAACTAATTTGTGATGCTTGTTGTTACGACACCATTATGGTAATAGGGAATAGGGTTGGAGTTTGCAACATTTGACATCAGCAGTCCAACAGTATTAGTGTTGTGCGGTTGACTTGCTGTATATCCGAGTTTGACGGATAATCTCTGTGACACTTAGCACTCTGTTTTGCAACATTAGTTTTTCTGGTGTTTCATCCTTTTGTTACTTTGACTACAATGTAGAGTTTTGGTTTGGCCAGACAAAATATTGGCTTGATTTCCTGTTTTAAGAATTTAGCATGTTTCCTGGCTTACATTTCATTTTCTGGTTCTCAGTTCCAATTATTTCTGTTAATTTTAGCAGAACAGTCTTGCATTATCCAGCTGGCACTTTTGCCCATTGCAGTCCCTTGCCAGCAAAGCAGCTTACTACAACTGTAAGTGTAATGATGCAGTAAAAGCCAAAATAATCAAATGAAAAAGGCTGGAATTAACAGAAATGAAACAGCTTCATTTTTATAATTCAACATCCGAAACACACATTTCCACTGGTATTCTACTTCAGTTGAATGAAGGAATAATTTTTGTCTAAAGGGATATAGTTATGGCATTAGGATGTGAATAGTGCTAGGTTAAGTTTCTATTTATAAATCTACCAAACAGTTGAATATACCCTATTCTAAATTATGTTAATTCTATTGTAAGTGTACTTCTTTGATGAGTAAATGTTCAAATGTATTCCTAACTGTGGTCATAAGAAAGGTATGGTAACAGTAGGTCATTTGAATCCTGCAAATATACAGGTGCCGGTCATAAAATTAGAATATCATGACAAAGTTGATTTATTTCAGTAATTCCATTCAAAAAGTAAAACTTGTATATTAGATTCATTCATTACACACAGACTGATGTATTTCAAATGTTTATTTCTTTTAATTTTGATTATAATAACTGACAACTAATGAAAGTCCCAAATTCAGTATCTTCGAAAATTAGAATATCAATTAAGACCAATGCAAAAAAAGGATTTTTAGAAATGTTGGCCAACTGAAAGGTATGAACATGAAAAGTATGAGCATGTACAGCACTCAATATTTAGTTGGGGGTCCTTTGGCCTGGATTACTGCAACAATGCGGCGTGGCATGGAGTCGATCAGTCTGTGGCACTGCTCAGGTGTGAGCCCATTTGCTCTGATAGTGGCCTTCAGCTCTTCTGAATTGTTGGGTCTGGCGTATTGCATCTTCCTCTTCACAATACCCCATAGATTTTCTATGGGGTTAAGGTCAGGCGAGTTTGCTGGCCAATCAAGAACAGGGATACCATGGTCCTTAAACCAGGTACTGGTAGT
Organism: Polypterus bichir lapradei; assembly: GCA_026402145.1. Lineage (NCBI taxonomy): Eukaryota > Metazoa > Chordata > Cladistia > Polypteriformes > Polypteridae > Polypterus > Polypterus bichir. The sequence continues at coordinate 12,377,317 of JANRMT010062819.1, forward strand.
TTTGGCACTTTGTGCAGGTGCCAGGTCCTGTTGGAAAATGAAATCTGCATCTCCATAAAGTTCGTCAGCAGTAGGAAGCTTGAAGTGTTCTAAAACTTCCTGGTAGATGGCTGCGTTGACCTTGGACTTCAGAAAACACAATGGACCAACACCAGCAGATGACATGGCACCCCAAACCATCACTGACTGTGGAAACTTTACACTGGACCTCAAGCAACGTGGATTCTGTGCCTCTCCTCTCTTCCTCCAGCCTCTGGGACCTTGATTTTCAAAGGAAATGCAAAATTTACTTTCATCAGAGAACATAACTTTGGACCATTCAGCAGCATTCCAGTCGAGACGCTTCTGACGCTGTCTCTTGTTCAAGAGTGGCTTGACACAAGGAATGCGACAGCTGAAACCCATGTCTTGCATACGTCTGTGTGTGGCGGTTCTTGAAGCACTGACTCCAGCTGCAGTCCACTCTTTGTGAATCTCCCCCACAGTTTTGAATGGGTTTTGTTTTACAATCCTCTCCAGGGTGCGGTTATCCCTACTGCTTGTACACTTTTTTCTACCACATCTTGTCCTTCCCTTCACCTCTCTATTAATGTGCTTGGACACAGAGCTCTGTGAACAGCCAGCCTCTTTAGCAATGACCTTTTGTGTCTTGCCCTCCTTGTGCAAGGTGTCAATGGTCGTCTTTTGGACAACTGTCAAGTCAGCAGTCTTCCCCATGATCGTGTAGCCTACAGAACTAGACTGAGAGACCATTTAAAGGCTTTTGCAGGTGTTTTGAGTTAATTAGCTGATTAGATTGTGGCACCAGGTGTCTTCAATATTGAACCTTTTCACAATATTCTAATTTTCCGAGATACTTAATTTGGGACTTTCATTAGTTGTCAGTTATAATCATCAAAATTAAAAGAAATAAACAATTGAAATACATCAATCTGTGTGTAATGAATGAATCTAATATACAAGTTTCACTTTTTGAATGGAATTACTGAAATAAATCAACTTTGTCATGATATTCTAATTTTATGACCGGCACCTGTAGCTTGTGTTCCTGGATGAAGATGACAATTAACTTATCTGTAACAAGTTGTTCTTTTTGTTTTGTAGCATTCTAATCTTACAAGTAAATAATTTATTACTGGAAGCAATGATTTTACCACTTTGTCTTTTTCAGGAACCATTAAACAAATCATTAAGGAGTAGCATGGCACTTAATGTGGTTGCCTTTCAGTGCCAGGGACTGCATCCTAATTTGGCTGTTGATTGTGTGGAGTTTGCATGGCATCCCCATGTTCTCAAAACTACACCCTCCAGAAGGTAATGTGGAACTCAAACTGCTGTGAGTGTGGTGGTGTTTACATGAGTTCAGAGCCAGAATTTGAAGTCAGCCTTAGAAAGCTCATAAAATGGATTGATGTTGTGAACAAATATATTAAAAATTCATAGTATTAATCAAAATGAGAAAATAATTCAACAATATCTACTGAAAAATGTAAGATTAATTTAATGAAAGAACTGAGGACTTCATAAGAAAATAAGAATAAAACAACTACATAAAACAGCATTAATTTCTTTGTTGGTGATCTCTGCATACAAAATGGAAAATATTTTTATATGAATAATTCAACTGAAAAAAATACTTTTAAAAAAACAATGCAGAATTCGTTACCTGAAAATACTTAACAAACCAGTAGATGGCAGAAGTAAGTCAGAATGCAGCTGACGTCTCCGAATATGAACACTGAATGTGAAATTGAATTCAATGGTTCTGCAACCTGAAAAAAGATTGCAGTTAACAGGGCAAACATACATTTTAGACAAAGGCAAAAATAATGTATAAAATATAATCAGTTTAATTCATTTTAATACAAATGTTCCTATAAATTATTCAAAATGTCTGTATATAATAAATAATCTTTCATATTTAACCTTGTGAACATGGTAGCCTGTTTTGGGGAAGAGCTTGACAGTCCCTTATATGCTGTGATGTGACAGGTCTGCATACATTATTCATAATTATCATTGTTTCAGCAACATTACATTAAATCAGGGTTCTAAAGGACCTTTAAATATGCTTTGTTTACTGGCATATTTTGCTGGGGCTTACAGTTTAATTTGTAAAGCTTCAAATTATTATTACAGTCAGCTTTTCACCCTCAGTAGGAATACAGATGTGGTGTTTCTGCTGCTGTGGATTTATCTCTCTAAGGACTGACTTGCATCTACTGGTCAGGCAATGCAGCTACAGAGACCAATTTGATGAAAGCCTCGGAAGTGTTTAACCGTGTATAATCCAATTTAATTGATTTAAAACTCAAAAATAAGCACATCTGCATGTAAGTGAAGTGAAAGAGACACAGAGCTCTTAACCGAAAATGCAGTTTGAAGACTCAATACTGTAGTGTGGTTCTTTATATAACCATTTTAAACCACTTCACATATGATTGTTAAAATTTACTAATTCAAAAAGTCAGTTAAATAAAAAATGGAAAATATTTATTGATTTATTATTTATTTGTATTTTATCTCCAGAGTCTTCTCTTTCTCAGGTGACAATGAAAGATCAGACAGCTTCTAAAAAAGTACCATGTAAATGCCCTTGTAATGCCCTTCCCTGACTGCAATCTTGTACAGTTGAGCTGCTGTTTAAATTGCCTCTAACTCCAAAACTTAATAAGACATATGAGATTTCCTTGAAAACCAGAGTTAGTGTGCAGACTCCAATAGTATTTCATTTACTATGTTAACCTTATATTATTCTTTGTAACTCCAGACGTGAATGAGTGACCACATTTTTTTTCTTCCTGCTTCTTTAAAAATAGCAAGTGCATTTTATCCCTATAAATTGAAAGGTGAATGCCTTTTTGCATTGAATCATTTTTTCTTCTGATAGTTTCTATATGATTGAGAAACCAGGGAGGAGGCAGCTGGCAGTACTGCTGGGGTACCTTCTTTACAGAGTATACATAATTTTGTTGTATGTGTATTTTGTTGTCTATAAGTATCTGAGTTTCTGCTATTGTCTAATAACGTACTGATAGGTAGAAGGGACCCTTTAAATTAGTATTATGTACAGCATGTGAAACTGAGTATGGCCTTGATTCTGTTATGAGATGGACTGGACTGTAAAGGTGCACCACCTCCCCTTGTTTTCTGCTGACAAACTGGAACTCTGTATTGTAAGAAAATATGTAAAAATGAATGATTTGGGTGAGACATTAAAGAATTGCTTTGGCAAAACAAATCCCAGAGACATTTGGCATAGAAAACTATAAACTGTAACTGTGCTTTATTAAAATAATAGTCATAAACCACAAAAGTGTTTAACATTATAACAATTAATAAAACAGTGGTGCTAATTACAAAAAAGGTGTTTGATACACCATGATACACAGTATATATAATTGAGATTATGAAATGTTACATTATGACAAAAAATCCAGAAGGTGTGCACAGTGTGATCCATTGGCTATTGCACTGGACTTCAAACTACAGGACTACAAACCTTGGTCCACAGCTAAAACTGACAGAGCGATCCTGAGAGAGCCTGTGTTCTGGCTGGATATTAAAAAGAAAATGTAAAACATTGTAGTACAACTCTGCACTTGTAATGTGCCTTATGATGTTGTTCACAATGGAAAGACAGTATAAGAGTATAACAACAGAGATCTGTGACTGACTGAAGCTGGTTTTAAATTAGGGCCATTTTTTTATTTTTTTTTTACTGAGAATTATAACACCTCCATGCTTTCTTCTAGAGTCTTATAAATTGGGAAGAATGTGTTGACGTTTGAACAGGCTGGTCAGGGCTATCGTATTGTCTTGCATTACTCATCTATGGAGTATTTGGTTTGATGTTGTTTGGATATAGTGGGTTGGAAAATGACTGACTGACTGACTGACTACTGATTTTCATCAATCCCAATATAAACTAAAACATGTTATATGTTTGACATATCAGTAGGTTCATAGTTAGATAGATGGATAGCACTTTATTAATCCCAAGGGGTTAAATTTAGCTTTGTATTACAGAATACATACAGATAGATAGAGTAGGAGCACACACTGATACAGCGCATTGCTGCACCCACTACTTGATAAATCAACTCAAGATCCCAGATTAGGACCTGAGTGCAGCCATGCAACGGGTGACACCTCAGCACCACACTTGCTGTAATGAAATGGAACCAATGTGAGATTATTTTATGGTGGCAGGAGTGCCAATTCTGACACCAACCCCCAGGTTTTTCCTTGCAGGTTGGAGGGCCTACATGCAGGGCTGGATGCATATAACGTCATACCCAGGACAAAGCAATTGCAGGTTAAGGGCCTTACTCAAGGGCCCAGTGAAGTAGAGTCACTTTTGTCTTTTACAGGATTTGAAACGGCAACCTTCCAATCTGATCCCTAGCCTTAGAGTCACCACTCTGCCATAGATAGATAGATAGAACTGAATTTGTCCCCAGCAAGAAATTTGGCTTTTTATGGAAGCTCTTTAAATAAATAAATACATGAATAAGTGAATAAATAAATATACCCACTTTAGTCTGAACAAACACCAGGATGACTAAAAAACAAGAAAATTAAAAAGAAAGAAAACTTCTGACTTGGCTATCAAGCTCAATGAATAAATAAATAGTGAAACAAACAACAAGAACTCCATCAAATACACACCAAAATCACTAAAAAAGAAATTTTTAGAAATGTTACGCAGGCATATTGCCATCAATATAAAGATGCCTCAGTGGTGTTTGTTGACACACTTTTGTTGAATAATTTGTAGGTTAAGGTACTCAGTGTCAGAGAGAGGATGTACAGCATTGTGCATAATGACACTCAGTTTTCTTTCTGTCCTTCACTACTACCTCCAGTGGGTCAGGAATGCATCCCATAACTAATGCTGCCTTTTTAATCAGCTTGTTGATTTCAGTGGGCCTCTCTTGAAGTGATGTTACCAGGCCAGCACACCTCAGAGTAGAAAATCACACTGGCCATTACAGAGTTGTAGAAGATGTTAAAGATGACACTACCTACATTAAAGAAACACCATCTCCTAAGAAAAAAAATGTCTGTTCTGTCCTGTTTTATATGGTTCATTTGTGTTACGGGACCAGTCTAGTCCACTCCAAGTATTTGTACCAGTGAACCACATCTATCCACTCCCTGAATAATGAGAAGGCATAGAGGCTCTGTGGTGTTATAATAGTCAATTTTCAGTTCCTTATTTTTGCTGATTTTAAGCTGCAGACAATTCTTACTTTATCAAAAAAACAGAGTTCTCCACATAACTCTTATACTCTGTCTCATCCCCTTATCAACACACATCAATAGTGCAGAATTATCTGAGAATATCTGAAAGTGAAATGACATGTTGTTATATTTATAGTCTAAAGTTTACAGAGTGAAGAGAAAGGGAGGCAGGACTGATCTCCCTGTTGTGTCACGGCACAACCTTTGTTCCCTGTGCATCTCTTCATGAGATCCTTAGAACTCACTGGGCGAGTAGAGGGTGTACTTTGTTTTGATTTTTGTATTATTTAAAACAACTATAATTATGTTTACTTTACTTTTATATTAGCTTTGTTTATTTTTTCCAAATCTGATCACAAAAAAACATTTACACTGAATCATATTTTCTGTGTGCTGTGTTTTTTTTTAATCTCACAGTTGTGCACTGTACATTAAAGGAAAACAGAAAGAGCACGCTTACCCATTAAAATACAAGGTCTTAGGAGGTTCTCTATCACAAAAATCCATCAATCTTTGCATTGTTATATTCTGGGTGCCACAGCCTTGGGTGTCTTTCCTTTTCCTGGGACATCGATAGTTATGTGTCGAGCCCTGACTAGGACATGGAGAACACAAACAACGAGTTAGTTGCACAAAAAGTGTATTTATGTTAAAACCAAAGACAGTGTCTGACACAAAAGTGCAGTGCAAAAACTTCAATACATTTTTAAGAACAGGTCATGTGGAGATTAAAATCAATAAACAGGTCCATATAAATGTGCTAAAACAAACAAAGAATAAAAATAAAATCAGAACAGAATTAATTCTTTATCTCACCTCTCATCTTCCCAGTGCTCCTCTCTCCCTAGGCCCTCTGCTCAACCCCTTGGGCCTGTTCAGCAGAACCGAGACACTGGCTATCATAGTTCCTTCTCTGGCTCTCCTCAGAACCACCACAGTTGGCTACTGCTAGGACATTCAGAGCCTGAATTCATCACCCTGACACCATCCCTAAGCATCCATGTGACAACTTTTGGAGCCCTCCAGCCACTCTTTCTCCTGTGCTCAACAGGAGCGCCGTTCCTCTGCTCCACTATGGGTCAATCTTGACCATTTCCCAGTTCTATGACTCTCGTCTTCCCTTCCATTCACTCTCAGTCTTTTTCCTCTTTTTGTTGATCCCATAACCCATTATTCTTATCAGTGTAGGTGCTTTCAATAATAACTCGCATAGCTTCAATGAGGAATGACTGTGTTGACTGTATTCACACATGAATGAGCAATCAGTCCCATTAAACACTCTGGGGCTGTATGGCTTTCCACTGGCAAACACCTCCATCCACAAAGTCTGAGTTACAACTTTCATATAAAAATTTTGCACTGTCACAGACCTTTGACACACTTCACCACAGTCATGTGATTCCAGGGAGTCTCACTCCTGGCATGTAGGACTGAAGGAGGTAGGGAATAAAAGGAAGCTGTTACTTCAGACCCCATGTGAACAGTGGAAGGCTTCAAATCAACATGGTCATGCGATGCTAAAGAGAAATGAGAAAGTGGGTTGGAGAAGTAGGAGCGGATTCTGACAGGAAGAAATATAGACATAGAGTAAAGTTAAAGCACAGCTGAGGATGAAGTTTCAGGTTTGACCTCTAGAGTAAGTAAGGCCTCCAGAGAATGGCCAGACGGAAGCCACACCACAGAGAGGGCACACTAAAATTAATAATTTAATGTGTACATTTGTACAGTTAGTAAAATGGTTGATGGCATTAATGAATGTCATTAATTCACCTGTTTAGTGCCAATTGGGTGTGCTAATATTACTACTTGTTTTACCTACATCTTGTCGAGCTGACAACATCTACAGCCGACAGGAACTTCTCAAGATTGGAGTGTGCAGCGAGGGGAGTGTTTCATCAGAGTTTCTCTGCTCCCATGACATTCTGGCAGCCATAGCGAGGAGTCCTGGCTCTCCGTGGATTATCATCCCCGTGGGCAGGCGATGGAGGCAGTGCAGAGAGAGAAAACAAAAGCGAGGCTGCAGGGCTGGCGCGTTAACGAGGTTATATAGGCAGCCTGTTAAACCACCGCTCCCCAGTGTTTTTCTCACCAATGCCAGATCTCTCATCAACAAAATCGATGAGCTGAGGCTACAGGTGGCAACAAATAACATCGTAAAGAACAGTTGTGTTCTGTTGATCACGGAATCCTGGCTTCACTCATTGATCCCGGACTCTGCTATCCAGTTAACAGGCTACACTGCACAGTGCCATGACAGGACCAGTGACTCCGGTAAAAGCAGAGGAGGGGGGCTGTGTGTGTATGTAAATAACAACTGGTGTACAAATACAGTGACTGCAGACAGTCACTGCTCCCCAAACCTGGAGTATGTGACTGTTAGATGCAGACCCATATATTTCCCTAGAAGATTTTACTGTGGTCTTGATTACCGCTGTTTACATAGCGCCGGATGCTACTTCAAACTCGGCTATTGAGCTTTTACACCGCAGTATTAGCAGTCAGCTGACCAAGCACCCTGATGCTGTGTATATCATTGCTGGGGACTTTAACCACGTGGATTTAAAACCTTTGCTCCCTAAATTCCATCAGCACGTCAAGTGTGCCACCAGAGGAGCTAACCCATTGGATAAAGTCTACACAAACATTAAACACCACTACCACACCTAGGCCACTCTGACCACATGTCACTGTTTTTAATTCCGGCATACATTCCACTTAGGAAAACTGCCCCTAACAGCACAAGGACAGTTAAAACTTGGCCAGATGGAACCTCTCAGCAGCTGCAGGATTGTTTCAGTAGGATCAACTAGGACATCTTTGAACACAGAGATCTTGAAGTGTTTAGTGAAAGCGTACTATATTATATTAAGAACTGCACAGACATTGTCACAGTGTGATTTATCGCTGGCTGAGAAACTGAACCACTACTTTGCTCGGTTTGAAGTGGATCCACCAGAGACAGCCAGACCCCATCCAGATACCCACAACAGCCCAGTCTTCACAGTGGGGGAGCACGAGGTGAGATGCACGCTGCGGGCTGTCAACCCATGGAAGGCAGCTGGACCTGACAGCATCTCAGGACGTGTGCTGAAAGACAGTGCAGACCAACTGGCTGGGGCCTTCACCAGGATATTCAACCAGTCTCTGTCTCAGTCCACTATGACACCCTGCCTGAAATCCTCTGTCATAGTGCCTGTGTCCAAGAAACAGACCATCACCAGTCTTAACGACTACAGGCCAGTTGCACTGACCTCTGTGGTTATGAATTGCTTCGAGAAGCTCATCCGGAACCACATCATGTCATTCATCCCTCCCATGCTTGATCCGCACCAATTTGCCTACATAGCAAACAGGTCTACGGAGGACACTGTCTCCATGCTGTTCTGTCCCATCTGGAGCAGCAGGGGAGCTACGCACAGCTGTTTTTCATAGACTTCAGCTCTGCCTTTAATACCATCTTACCCCACAGGCTGGTGACCAAACTGTCAGACATAGGACTTCCACACTCCACCTGCCTTTGGATTATGGACTTCCTGAGTGATCGCACTCAGAGGGTTAGAGTGGGCCCCTACTTCTCCACACCCATCAGCCTCAGCACTGGCTTCATCACAGGGCTGTGTGCTGAGCCCCCTGCTCTATACCCTCTACACCCATGATTGCATTCCTGCCCACCACAGTAACACCATTGTTAAGTTCGCTGATAAAACCACTGTAGTAGGACTCATCTCTGGGGGAATGAGTCCTCCTACAGGGGTGAGGTGGAGCAGCTGACAACGTGGTGTAGGAATAACAACTTGCTCCTAAATACAGCCAAGACCAAGGAGCTCATCATGGACTTCAGGAAGAAGGCAGACAACATCCAGCCACTCATCATCAACGGGGACTGTGTGGAGAATGTCTCAGACTTCCACTTCTTGGGAGTCACCATTAGGGATGACTTGACCTGGAGAACACACACTGCTGAGGTAGTGAAGGAGGCCCAAAAGAGACTCTACTTCCTGAGGGTGCTCAGGAAGAACAACATCCCTGAGAAACTGCTGGTGTTCTTTTACCGCTGCACAGTAGAGAGCATCCTGGCCTACTGTTTCTGTGCGTGGTTCTCCAGCTGCACAGTAGCACAGAGGAAAGAGCTCCACAGGGTCATAAAGGTCGCCCAGCGGATAGTTGACTGTCCTCTCCAATCACTAGAAGAACTACATAGTTCCTGTTGTCTCAGGAACATCAAGAAAATTCTTCAGGACCCATCACACGCAGGGCATGCATTGTTTGAATGCCTGCCTTCAGGCAGACGTTTCAGATCCATAAAGACTAAGACAACTAGACTGAGAAACAGTTTCTATCCTTCAGCCATCACCATGCTGAATGCTGCTAAGTGGTCAATCTGGTAAACCTTCATGTTTACAATATAATACATTCTCATGTTTACAATACAGCTCTAAGTTAACATTGGATAAGGGACAAGTTCAATATGACGTATGTATGAGTGGAAAACATTGTTCTGCTGTTATTGACTATTTTGGTACTTATTTTATTCCCTTTTCATTTTAGTTTTAACTTGAGTAACTGTGTTTTGTTTTTATTTTATTTTTTGCACTGGAAAATTGCACCTAAAATTTCATTGTACAATGTCTCATTGCTACAATGACAATAAAGATTTTGATTGCAATGACAATAAAGATTTTGATTTGATTTGAATTGTTATTAAATAAATAAATTTGTTGAAATTATCTTGTGCATCATTACTTTGCAAAATTAATGGACATTGTAGCTTGAATTCATATGATGATCATGTTAAATTGTTATACTCAATTGTGTAGTAAAAAGGCATTCTTTAATGAAAAATAATAAAAATGTCATTTATACTTTTTATATCAAACCAAAGAAAATGCATGGCACATTGTTCTCATTAGTACAATATTCTATTATTTTAGTTCTCATCTTCTGTCTGAGTATTTAGGCATATTTATAATAAACAAATTTGCTTAAAGTTCAATATACAGTAACTTTAGTCTCCCTGTTATTGTACTTCTTAGCAAATATGTCCACAAAACCATTACAATTAATTATCTTTACCCTGTTTGACTCTATACTTACTATCTCAAAAGTTTTTTCACTCACTGTACATCATAAATAACTCTTTATAAGTTTTAGAACTGAAAAATTATTCTCACAAGCTGTAGTGTTACCAGGTAAAGCAAGTGCAATCTTACAAAGTTTTAACAACACATGAAAAACATTTTTATAAGACTCAATAATCAATCTTCAGTCAGAGCAAGTAAACTTGTGTTTTAAAGCCACTGTTTTTTCATCTCATGCCTTCTCTACTCTGTTCTGTTTTTTGATTGTTCTTTGCCTTAGTCTCCTTATCCTTTCTTTCTTTACCCGTTTCTGTATTTTGCTTTTCAAAAAAGTGCTAAGGTATCGACCACATTTCTTTTCATTTTGTCGTTGTTTTGCCATGTGTCTGCACAGAGTACATAGATTAATAATGTCAAACTGTTTATACACACAACACAGTTCACTACAAATATATATTTTTTAACTCATTCTCATCTAACATCTTTTTAAAAACTTTTGAAAGTGAAATATTTTTTTTTTATTAGCACTAGCTTTAGAACCTCAAGTCAACTTTGAAAACGTGAATAACAGCCAACAAATTTATTATTGGTGACAAGATAAACATCAATGATTTTCCTACTTTATCAAGGCTATAGTCATTTCCCAGTTTCTCCAAAATGTTGCGTACACATGGGTCAGAGTTGCCATAAATATACACATGTCCCCAGGTCAAGTTTTCTTTTTATAATCCTGACGTTTGTGTGGGAGGTTGAATACGGACATGTTGTGCCTTTTTTAGTACACAAGCTATAAAACCTTTGCTTAGATTTTGTACTAAAATTTTTTTTTAGCCTTGAAAGGCTACACACAAAAAAAAGGATTTATGAAATTGTAAATATGTAACGTGACATAGCAAGTTTTTCTATAAATCTGAAATCCATTTAAACTATAGATGTTCGCAAGCATTATTAGCCACTCCCCATCATCACCTGTCAGTAACCATATATCTACAACAGCCACAGCATTAAACCCACCTGCCAAATATTGTGTAGGTGACCAATGGAGACATGGGCTCCACAAGATTTCTGAAGGTGTCCTGTAATATCTGGCACCAGGATTTTAGCAGCATATCCTTTAAGTCCTGTAAGTTGCGGGCTTGGGCTTTTATGGATCTGACTTGATTTTCCTTGACATACCACAGATGCTTGATCAGTGGACATTCAGGGAATTTAGAGGACAAGGTAACAATTTGAACTCTTCCTCATGGTACTCAAACCTTTCCTTAACAATTTTTGCAGTGTGGCAGGGCACATTATTGTGTAGAGGCCACTGAAATCAGGAAATATCGTTGCCATGAAAGAGTACACGTCAAAGTAACATCCACATGAATGCTAGGACCTACGGCTTCCCAGCAGATCACTGCCCAGAGCATCACACTCCCTCTGCTGGCTTGCCTTCTTCCAAATGATGCACACGCACCCAGCTGTCCACATGATCTTAAAGAAAATATGATTAATTAGACCAGGCCACCTTCTTCATTTGCTTGATGATCCAGTGTTCTAAAACCTTTCTCTCATGGACAGCATTAAGACTTTCAGCAATTTGTACTACACTAGGTCTTCTTTGGGATCAGACCAGGTGGGCGAACCTTCATTCCTCACATTCATCAATGAACCTGTGGTGCCCACGACCCTGTTTCCGGTTCATCAGGTTGTCATCACTTGGACCAGTTTTAGTAGGTACTGTTGTGGTATGAAATTTTGCATACAAGTTGATAAATATTTTGAATGTCTTTATTTGTAACTTAGGCAAAGCAATGTAATATTAGTGTTACAGTAGTGAGAAACATTCATGTTTACCCCCTAGGACTAAGTCAGGATAGTGAATTTTACGACAGGGTTGGGGGAAGTGCCTCAAACAAGTTTAGCAACTGATTTTCTGCAGAGCTCTCTCTGTCAACCCCCACAGGAAAGCCAGACTGCCTAGTTGGCAAGCTTCACCTTAACACATGGTTTTGGGGGCAGGTGTGAAGGTATTCACTGCCCCATTGGTCTGAAGTATGGCTGTTTGGAATTGGCTTGTATCAGAAGCCTTTAATTACAGCGATGCCCTGTTGGCTTTAGGGGTTGGACAGAAAATCTATAATTTTGCTTGTTTTACCCCTCTCTCTCTCTCTTACCAAATGATGAAGGAGATTCTCACACCATGAACTGAAAAGGACAACACAATGAAGAGCACAGCTTAGCAGCCATATTGAGAAAGTCATTTGGGCTGTTCTGAAGAAGCTGACCAAAAATGAGGACTTAGCTAGAAACATTTAAAGTAACTAACAAGTCTGTGTGCCGTCTGAAACTACACATCACCATTTATCAGGTTGTTTGGTTGCCAATATTCAAATGTATAAATAATGTGCATATTATTGTTTATTAATATTATCAATAATACATTATTTAAAGTGTAAGTTAACTCCTGCTTGTCTTTTACTACACCGAATTGCCTGAGGTTATAAATGTAGAAGGGAAGGTGAGGAGAAGTTTTATGGTACAATATCTTATAAAAACAGTGGTAAATCTGTGAGATTTGAGGTATTCTGGCAAAGGCTACATATTGATTATACAAAAGCGTAAAGTAGAGTAATATATCACTCAACCAAGACAAATCAGGTACTAACCACAAGTCCTGTTATTTTGGAGATGCTCTGATCCAGTCGTTTAGCCATCACAATTTGGCCCTTGTCAAAGACTCAGAGCTTTTCACTTGCCCATTTTTCCTGCTACCAGCACACACATCACCTTCAAGAACTGATTGTTCACTTGCTGCCTGATATACCCCCCTTGACAGGTGACATTGTAATGAGATAATCAATGGTATTTAATTCACTTCTAAATGGTTTCAATATTGGGGGTGATTGGGATACATCTATATCAAATCACCATATAAATTTTCCCATGTTCCTGAGTGACTGCTTTACTACAAACCATGGGTGAACAGAGCAAGCGAAACATCAGTGAATATGAACTTGAGGCATTACTAACTACACTAGAGAACTGCAAAAACATTATTTTTGCTGGTTTTTCTAACAAAGTCATAAATAAAAGAAAAAAAAAACAAGACTGGGGGCAACTGCTAAATGGAAAAAATGGCATGTAAATGTTAATATTGCACTACATACAAATTTCTTTGCATTCTACATGCAATATCCAAAAGCATTTGAGCTGACTTTGTTTTGATGCCTTGTGGAACACGGTCATTGTGTGTGCAGTTGTGGCCAAAAGTTTTGAGAATGACACTAGTATTGGTTTTCACAAATGTGCTCCTTTAGTGTTCTTAGATCTTTTTATCAGGTGTTTCTGTGGTATACTGAAGTATAATTATAAGCATTTTATAAGTTTCAAAGGCTTTTATTGACAATTACATTAAGTGTATGCAAAGAGTCAATATTTGCAGTCTTGGCCCTTCTTTTCAAGACCTCTGCAATTCATCTTGGCATGCTGTCAATCACGTTCTGGGCCAAACCCTGATTGCTGGCAGCCCAATCTTGCATAATCAGTGCTTGGAGTTTATCAGAATTTGTGGGGTTTTGACCACAAGTTATCAATGGGATTAAGGTCTGGGGAGTTTCCTGGCAATGGACCCAAAATTTTGTTGTTTTGTTCTCCAAGCCACTTAGTTATCACTTTTGCCTTATGGCATGGTGCTCCATCATGCATTGTTCATCACCAAACTGGTCTTGGATGACTGGGAGAATTTGCTCTCAGAGGATGTTTTGGTACCATTCATCTTTCCTGTGTCTAACAGACACATTCCTAAAGAACATCAGCTTACTGCATCCTGTCTTATGACAGATACCTATATGAATAACCTGCTGTTGTAGCAAAACAGCTTTGTCAGCTTTTAACCTTGGATAATTACCAGTATCATTGAGACACTTGATCACTCTACATAGATGCTTTATTTTAAAGGAACAGTGATGACACTGTTAAAATATAATTACTGCATTCTAAGACTTGTATGAACTTGAGGCTTCTGAGCTGAAGGCTTTTGTGATGTTTTATAGTGAACTCTTAACTGTATTATTTGGTTCAGTCAATGCAGCAGGAATTTTAAAATGTAATGTATTAAATAAAATATTTTGTAATAGTGTTTATTGTTGTTTGAAAAATCATTTATACTGTACATATGTTTTGCCTTCCAGTTTCCTGTTTATTTCATTTAGTGCGGATTTACAATGGTGTGAAAGTCACACCCTAGCATAAATGCTGGATTATTATACAGAGGTTCCTTTATTTCCATCCCCTTTAACGTACCAACAAATAATGTTTAATTTTAAACATTACAGTTTTACAGTAACATTATATCTAGTTTATTCAACTGAAGTGAAATGGTGACCTCCTTGTTATCCGTTCTTATTTGGGAACATATTGTTGTCTTCAATCAAATAAATAGTCTAGATAAAAAAAATGGTGAATTGATGTTGCCACTGCTGAAAAAGCTTTGTTAGATTTACAGTGCCATTTACTTACTGCTCTTCTTTGATTACATGATCTTTTCTCCTGCAAAAAAAAGCTGGAGTCTGCATTTGATGTATTTTTTTTCCTGTAGTAATTCCTGAATTGCTCTACAGGTAATCATAAGTGACATAGCACCCATCAGCTCTGTTGGAATTGTAAATAGGTGTTGTATTCAATTCTACATTCCACCTTGTGCATAAGATCTGCCCATTAGGAATGACCAGCATTTGCTGCAAACCTGATTACAGTGATTCTCTGCTCTTACAGACTAAATAGGTACAAAGATGAAACATGGGGCTTTAGTAGATATGACAGTGCTGTGCACAGTTCTGTCTTATTTTTGGAAAGTAAAGCAGTTGAAATGCACTACTACATCAATGGCACAGAAAAAAGTCATTATGTAGCCTACTTCTTTGTAAAAAGAGACAATGCAATGCTGTGAAATGTGAAAGGTTGAAAGAAAGAATACCAATAAAATGTATCCTCAATTTCTAAAATATGAAATTTTTGTGTGATACTCCAGTTTAATTATTACATTCTATAATACTCCATAAATCTATTCATTCATGACCTTTCAAGTTTTATTTTCCATATATAACCATCTGCCTATTTTCAGAAATTGTCTTACAAAGTTGCTAGGAGTTTAGTACTATAACACTAGGCAGGAGGTAAAATTTGATGGGATGACATAGAAGAAAAACAATACAAAGTATATCCATATTCTTCCATATTGAGAGCCTGCTTATTTCATTAAAGAGCTGTGGGGAACTAGAATTCAACAGTATTGAGTGCAAGGCTGCAGCCACCCATGAATGGTACTTGCGCATACACCCTTAATTTAAAATTGCCAGTCAATGGAAACTTCATGTCTTTTATATGTGGGAGTATTTCAGGGTAAAAAAAAATCAAATTGACATGTTGGTAACTTGTAAACCACATAGAGACATTGACTGGGATGGTGTCCTGACTCAGCAGGAAACAGATAATTTGAACTGGGAGATGTGTGCTAAATTCAAAACAAAACGACCAAAACCCAAGCAAGAGGCTAGAATCCCAGTCACAGTTCAGGCAAGACGTCAAAAACCAGGCAAGACACAAAAATCAATCACAAAGAGAGAATTACTTTAAGAGTTTTGAAGGATGCATGCACATGTTAGATAAAGCTTAGTGCAGTCACTGACCTTTTATCCCATTTTGTTGCTGAACTCAAGGTCACAACCTCGGAGACCATGCCCCGTGAAACACAGGACATAACCCTAACAATGGTTACACAAAATGGCTCCACTATACAAAAAGGTTGTAAGACCCCAAAATTCAGCCCTGATTATGACAGATGGGAATCAAACCAGAGCTCTGGGTCCTGTGGAGTATGAGCATTAAAATTCTACTTTACTAAAGACGATGCTATACAATATAATTCAACTTATTTTTGTATAGCGCTCTTCACTGAATGCAGGCACAGAGCATTGTATAAACAAATTCTTAGGTAAAATCCAAGTATAGATAATACTAATTGCTAAATACAGAATTAGTAAAATAAACATACAGATTTGTTAAAGTATACAGAGGAAAAATTGATTAACATAAAGGGAAAAAACAATGTTTGTCCATTAATTAACTGTTGAACAGTGGTCGATTGACAGTAGAGGAGATGAAAATTATAAGAGAGAAAGTCAAAGACTATGTCAAACACAGTTACAGCCCTGCAGACCTCGGCCAATTGGCCACCATTCCCACCTGAGGATTCTGTAGTAGAGTCTGTACTGGGCAGTCCAATTTGATGAGGGAATCTTTCTATCTGAAGATATTTATCTGGAATGACTTTTCCATATGTAGGAGAGCAATTCAGCTGTAAAGAAATAGCACCAAGTGCCACATCAAAATACCTAGAAGAAAAACAGAATAGAGGAAGTTTAGTAATGGCTTAATGGCCTTTGAGCAAGACCCTTAACCTGCAATTGCTTCATCCTGGGAATGACGTTAATCTTTATCCAGCACTGCAAGCAGGTTCTCCACCAAACTTGGGTTTGGTAGCACGACTGGCACTCCAGCCACCATAAAAAAACCTCACACTGTTCCAGTGTGGTGCTGAGATGTCATCCACTACACTTGGGTCCCAATGCAAGTGGTTTGTTGTGGGGTGGGTGTAGCAACACGCTATAAGCGCATGCTCCCAACCTCTTCCTCTCCTCTATAAACATTGAGTTACCTATATTTTTGTACAAATGACTAACAAACAAAGATTATCCACAGCTAATCAACAGCTCTAGTCAGGGTATGCTGGATTAAGCAGTGAGTCTTCAGCCTGGATTTAAACGCTGAGATTGAAGAGGCAACCTTTATATTGGCAGGTAGACCATTCCACAGCTTTGAGGCCCTGTAACTGAAACCTCGACACCCACTGTCATTTTATCAATCTTAGGAAACTTAAGTAGGCCAGCATCTTAAGACCTTTATAAACATACTAGTTTGTAATTAATAATAAATTCATATAAGTGAGTATAGCTTTGGCCATTTAAGGCTTTCTGTGTTAAGCTTAACTGTGACACAGTGCAAGGACTTAAGAACTGGAGTTATGTGTTCATATTTTATGGTTTGTGTAATAATTCTTGCATTAGCATTTTGAATTTACTGTGTAGCAGCTTCAATGCTTTACCCCCCACCTCTGAATTCGAAATCCTGTTGGATTACTGTTTCTTTCTGAATTTGTCATGTGCCTGCTTGTTCATGTGATTTTGTCTGGGTTAGTTAATATCTTCATCCAGGGGTGACTCCCAATTTCTACCGATCTTCATACAACAAATGAACAAAAGTTTAATAACATTCAGGAAACCTATCAATTCATTTTTTTTTTATTTCTTTCAATTTCATTCTCACCTCATCGCATCTGTAGGAACAGACAGTTTGTAGACTGTTTTGTGTTTATCATTAATCCTTTGGTGCTTAATGTTTGTCGGGTGTAATTTATCTAGTATTTGTTAAATATTATTGCCACCAGGGAAATGGGTAGGACTTTTGCATAGTTCGTTGTTTAATAATAGTTTGTTTCTTTCTTTATTTGTTTAATATATTTTTTATCATTTAATCTTTTTAAGCCGCATTTTTCGCATCTCTGTATGTCAGTGTGTGTGAGCCAGGTGAAGACTGGGTACGTACCTGGCATTCCCTAAGTAAAATAAACAAATCACTGTTTAGAGACAGTACAAACTCTAGTGTTTTGCAACTGCTACAACTGACAGCTGCATAAACAATGATTTGATCAGCCAGTCAACACATTACAGTACTTAATTCTACTAGAAAAAATGGATAAATGAATTTCTCAGTATTCTGAACATTTAGAAAATGTCTTAATTTTCCATATTTGTAAGACGAAAAAGCATGTTTTGGATAGTTTTGTAATGTGCGTCTTAAACAACATGCTAGTGTTAAAGATAATGTCTAAATTGCATGCTGATTCAGTAAGGCTAATGGTGATTCCAACTGAGTTAAAACTGACAGAATGTTGTTGTCAGTATCAGCATCATCTGCCCAGCAAATTTCATTTCTGTAATTTTTTTTTGTATTCAGTGACAAGTAGCTCTCATCCATCCACTTCTTTAACTCACTGACACAACTAATTAAGGATACCATCAGAGAAACATTTGGTCTAAAAGAAAGGTATAATTGGGTGTCATCTGCATACGAGTGAAAATTAATGTTATGTTTTCTAATGATAGTTCCCAATGGGCCATGTAAAGTGAAGACATTAAAGGTCCCAGCAATAAATTCTATGGCAGTGCCATTACATGATTCAAAGCAAGTCAAGTCACATTCCCTTCATTTTGTTAAACAATATTACATGGAAAGGGACAATGTAAATAAAGAATGATTAATCTATTATAAAAGTAGATGTTTCTTGAGACCCGATCGATTGAAACTACTGCACTGAATCTCCCATACGTTCCCTGACAATACTTGTAAGTGCTTTATGAAAATACATGCTTGTACTAGGTTCCTTTTATCTGATATGCCAGTTTTTACTTGAACTCTTTCCCCTTCACTAAGGGAATCCTTCAATAATGGCAGAAACAATTTACTTGTTGACTTTTGTAGGTTTATAAGGCAGAGCAATCACACAATTATTGATCAGAAGTAAGTGGCACACATGGAAGGTGTAGGTAAGGTCAGCAGCTTATCCCCCAATTTATATTGAATTGCAATGGTTTCTGCCACTAACAGTACCGTTTGTTTATTCAGAAGCCATGTCCCCTATTAGTCAGGCAGTCTTTATTTTATATGGCAAACTTCAATGCAAGTAACACCACATGTTGCATTTCTAGGTTGTGATGTGTGGGTCACAGACTTGCACAAGAGAGAAGGAGGTGAGTCCAGGTTTCTGAGACAAACGAGTTTATTGTTATGAAGACAGGAACAGTCTCGGGTATTTTATTCAGAGGGGAGCTGTCACATTAGTACACACAAAGACAGCAAGCAAGCAAGCAGTAATATTATCATTCGCTCCCTTCGTCAGATTACAGGAAGAGATCAACCATCCCGCATTAACCACCAGGTGACAAAACACGTTATATAGTGAGATTGTGAACTTCCTGTTGATCTGGCAGCTTTCCTGTCTGTTTCAGCACACAGTACTGTTGGGGGTTGTCCAGCACCCATTGCAGGGGTGCCGGGGTCTCAAAAATCTCACAGTGTATTTTACAAAAAAAAGAGTAATGCAGCCAAATGCAGTGTAAGATAAAAAGGTAGTTTATAGTATTGTTCAAAAACAAGGGAAAGGAAGGCCAAGTCATTAAATACTTCGAAGGTTCAGATATCTAGTGTGAATAAAATACCCTTAACAGAGTGTACGGAGGAGTCTGTTGGTCATTTAATAATATGTAGATACAAGAATTCAGTCATTTTATGTTTACTATGTAAAATCTGAACAATTAAATGCATTCTTATTCGATTTAAAAAACAGCAGAACATGTATTTTTAGCTGTATAGAAGAGCTGGTGAGTTGAATGAGGCATGAGCTTCCTTGAAAAAAGCATTTATGGAAAAATGGGGGCATCTCTATTATAATTTAAGCAATTAATGTTCAGCATATAAATGTTTATAAACTTTTTTTAAGATCAAATGAACTGATTGAACCATGAACAGAACAGTGTAATATAGGTGTAATAATTTCCTTGTGGTAAAGTGAGGTCCGCAGCTGATTGGCAGCTTTTAGATAACTAAGCAACGCACTTGCGTCTTTATGTGTGTGGGGTTGTGTGTGTGTGTGGGGGGGGGGGTGTTAGCATGGTGAGAGTGGTTCCCATGTGGGAGCAGACGGCCCTGCACTTTGTGCACAGGTGCAGGATCACCCATGACCATAATTGGCGCTCTGAGTTGCTGATTGCCACAGCTATGCCACGTCCCCACTTTAAAAAGGGAAGAACAAGTGCAGGAAGAAAGGTAGGAGTAAAAAAAGGCAGATTGGTGGAAACCAGACTGGCCAGTGACCGAGAGAAGAAGGAGGTTGAAAGGCAAATGGAAAACAAAGAGGGAGCATGGAGCCAACCAGAACCACCACACTCTTGCTATTGTGACACCCACCATCAGACATCATCCTGAATCTGAGGAAAAAGGTAACCATGGCACCTCTGCAGGGAAATCAAAGTGTGAGAGGATAAAGGAGAGCAGTAAAATCAAAACAGGCAGAATGAAATAACAGCAGATATTGAGGATTTAAAGCACTGAATAGAGGTAGTCCAGTCTTTGGTGTCCTTAGTTAATGCTCTATTTACTTGAGAGACAGATAACTCCATATGTAATAGACTAGAAAATAAACATAGTTAGTTCTCAGCCATGACTAGCTCGGGGGCTTTCCAGCGTAAAGCTAGTAGGAGCTGCACAGCAAGAATGGCTAGATAGAAAAGGTTCTGCTGTTGTGAGGTAAGATTTAGGAGTGACAGATTTAAAAAAGTAAGACTTTCTATTAGCAGAGAAATATCAAAAACATAAAAGAGAACAATGAGTGGGATACATAAAATGAGAAAGCAAAAACAGAGGAACAAAGCCAGATCATGGGGAAAATGCGAAGTACACCTAAGGGACAAATTGTGGCAGGATGGTTGGAGGTTAATGGCCATTTAGTCCAGTTGACTTGACAGAAAAAGAGGATTTCACAAGTCCTAAACAGGTCTAATATAATGTCAGGAGAAACATTACAAACGTAAAGAAAAACATCATCTGCGTAAAAAGAAAGTTTATGTGAAGAACTATAACTGCATATAGGGGCAGTAACTGAGAATTGAGAATTACTGTAGCCAGCCATAGAAGATATTTGTTTGGCTCCTTTCATATAGAGAAAGTGTAAGATAAACATTGTGGCAGATGGCCAGGGTGTATGCCCGGCCGGGACGCACCTCCACTGTATATTCAGGGGGAGCAGTCCTGGACAGTACAATACCTCCCCCTGGATGCTAGATAGCCACCCCCCTGGCATGGAGCAGTGCTTCGGTTTCCTGCAGGGCTCCATTGGATTTGGAGTTGGGTGCAGCCCTGCAGCTGTGGTTCCTCAGCCTGTATGGGCAGCGTATTCGCCACACCCGGAAGTGCAGCCGGAACTTGGCAATCAACCACCTGGAGCACTTCTGGGTGGACTAGAAAAGGGCCCAGCAACCACCGCTCAGTGGCCAGAGTCGGGTGGAAGGTGGACGAAGGTAGGAGGAGGAGTGGTGCTAAAGAAGAAGAAAGTATGGGGTTGTTTGGTGGTGCTTTGGGGACTGTGTTGTGGCTGGGGGACACGGGGAAGATGTGACCTCTAGCTGAAGAAAAATAAATAGTTTATTTATTTTACACGTGCCTCCGTGTCCATCTTTGTCGGGTCAGGCATCTATATAGTGACTTTGTTACAATATACATTTGTAAGGTGAACTGCTGAAATGAATGAGTATAATATTTTAACTTAGTTTATATAGTCTGTTTAGAATCCAATTCTGTCCCAATCCCATATTTATTCACTGTTTCACCCACAACAAGAAAGGCCAGTGTACTGTATAAGAAAGCAATATTAAGGGTGAGTGTGTTTATATTTGCTTTAATAACCCACTTATTCACAGAAACCTAGTTTCAAAAATGCCATGTAAACCCGGGATATAGGTCACTAAGAAACCAGGTTAACACATGTAAATTTCTCTGCGGATAACCCTGTTAAGGATTTCATAGTTTGCGCATGTCCAGGACCAGTTACGTCCAGACACAACATCCTTCAACTTACTGCATAATTTTACAAATGCAATTTTTAATAAACTTCTTAAAATTGAAGTTTTCCCTGCATTCATTGTTGGTAAACTCTTTCAAAGAAATTCAGCTTGTGTTAATATTTTAGAAATTATTAAATATATGTTGATGAGCTGAACATTTAGTGCTAAGCTCAGCAGCACAATCTCAGGAGAAACAGGCTCCATGCTTGTTTTCAGATAATGACATCAACTTTTTTTTGCACAGTTTGGAGCATTTTGCCAAGGGAAAATTCCATAAGTTGACTTGTATATATGAACAGGCTTTTTTTAAGAAACTAGGTTCCTGCCTTAAGTTGTTACTCACTTTATCCTGCTTTTGTGGTTGTATGTAAATGCACTTACTGAGCGAAACGAATACCTTCGCCAATAGTTTAGTATCTCCACTCCTGAATGTGAGCTGCCTGGAGGATTGATATGACTCCTATACATATTTGTAAGCACTAATGCCGGTGACACATTACATAGCCTCTACTCGGAGGTCATGTCAGACTTGAGGACTGCGATTGCTGATTTTGTTGCCTGAACATGCATGATTACATGACTAGATATTTCAGTGCCTGACAAATTTCATGACTCTGCATAAGTATGTCAGCACAGTATCACAGCAGATTCCATGCCAAGGTGTTGAGACCTTCTCATGGATTGAAGAGGGATCAATAACCAACCACTGATATCCTTATTAGCAACAGACATTCGTAAAAATAAAGAGATGGCTCTAGTAGAATTAGGTAAATAGAGTAAGTGTTATGCAGCTATCGCCATGGAGCGTCACATAATTTTTAAACTTAAAAGGAAGTCTTATGACAAGTTTTCATTGTATGTGACATTTTTATTTCAGATACATTATACATACACTTGCTATCATGTCAATGCAGAGGCAACCCTATCATAAGTTGGAGTGTAATTTTTAAGATTTTTATGGGGAAAACTACACAATCTACAAGTCAGTCTTGTACAAGTATTTTTAGTGTACAGTCACCAAAGACAGTAATTACTATCTCTTTAATTTATACCTTTCAAACAATGACAGTGTCAAAAAGGAAAGTGTTGCTTTCTATTTTTTATTTTTAGTTTTTGCAAAACAGCCAAAACCGGGCCATCTATGTGTCATGGTTAATATAATACCAGTGAACACTGGCAGCACTACCTCTCCATAATAAATTTTATGAGCTTTTCACCTCCCAATATACACCTACATACACACTTCAATGCATGTATATATGTATGCATATAAAAAGAACTGCAGATAAAAAAAAACTGCAAGGCTCTCTGTTTTCTTTTTGACACCTTTGTTGTATAAATACCAAAAAGGGAACTGAGATCACAAAGATGAAATAAAAGGAATCCCAACCAAGGAATTTATCACAACAAAGGAATTTGAATTTAATACTAATTTAATTTAAGAAATCCCCTCCTTGAACCGTCACCTTATCATGGTAGAGGGGTTTGCGTGTCCCAATAATCCTAGGAGCTATGTTGTCCGGGGCTTTATGCCCCTGGTAGGGCCACCCAAGGCAAACTGGTCCTAGGTGAGGGATGAGACAAAGAGCAGTTCAACAAACCTCCAATGAAGAGCAAAAACTTTGGACGTTTTCCCTTGCCCGGACGCGGGTCACTGGGGCCCCTCTCTGGAGCCAGGCCTCGAGGTGGGGCTCGATGGCGAGCGCCTGGTGGCCGGGCCTGCACCCATGGGGCTCAGCCGGGCACAGCCCGAAGAGGTAACGTGGGTCCTCCTCCCCACGGGCTCACCACCTATGGGAGGGGCCAAGGAGGTTGGGTGCAGTGTGAGTTGGGTGGCGGCCGAAGGCGGGGACCTTGGTGGCCTGATCCTCGGCTACAGAAACTGGCTCTTGGGACGTGGAATGTCACCTCTCTGAAGGGGAAGGAGCCTGAGCTAGTGCACGAGGTCGAAAGGTTCCGGCTAGATATAGTCGGACTCACCGCGACACACAGCTTGGACTCTGGAACCAATCTCCTTGAGAGGGGCTGGACTCTCTACCACTCTGGAGTTGCCCCCGGTGAGAGGCGCCGAGCAGGTGTGGGCATACTTATTGCCCGCCGACTTGGAGCCTGTGCATTGGGGTTTACCCCGGTGGACGAGAGGGTGGCCTCCCTCTGCCTTCGGGTGGGGGGAAGGGTCCTGACTGTTGTTTGTGCGTATGCGCCGAACGGCAGTTTGGAGTATCCACCCTTTTTGGAGTCTCTGGAGGGGGTGCTAGAGGGCGTACCCTCTGGGGACTCCCTCGTTCTGCTGGGAGACTTCAATGCTCACGTGGGCAATGACAGTGAGACCTGGAAGGGCGTGATTGGGAGGAATGGCCCCCCCAATCTGAACCCGAGCGGTGTTTTGTTATTGGACTTCTGTGCTCGTCACGGATTGTCCATAACGAACACCATGTTCAAGCATAAGGGTGTTCATATGTGCACTTGGCACCAGGACACCCTAGGCCTCAGTTCAATGATCGACTTTGTGGTCGTGTCGTCGGACTTGCGGCCATATGTCTTGGACACTCGGGTGAAGAGAGGAGCGGAGCTGTCAACTGATCACCACCTGATGGTGAGTTGGCTTCGATGGTGGGGGAAGATGCCGGTCAGGCCTGGTAGGCCCAAACGTGTTGTGAGGGTCTGCTGGGAATGGCTGGCAGAGTCCCCTGTCAGAAGCAGCTTCAACTCCCACCTTCGGCAGAACTTCGACCACGTCCCGAGGGAGGTGAGGGACATTGAGTCCGAATGGGCCATGTTCCGTGCCTCTATTGTTGAGGCGGCTGACCGGAGCTGTGGCCGTAAGGTGGTCGGTGCCTGTCATGGCGGCAATCCCCAAACCCGTTGGTGGACACCAGCGGTGAGGGATGCCGTCAAGCTGAAGAAGGAGTCCTATAGGACCTTTTTGTCCTGTGGGTCTCTGGAGGCAGCTGATAGGTACCAGCAGGCCAAGCGGAATGCAGCTTCGGTGGTTGCTGAGGCAAAAACTCGGGTATGGGAGGAGTTTGGAGAGGCCATGGAGAACGACTTTTGGACGGCTTCGAGGAGATTCTGGTCCACCGTCCGGCGTCTCAGGAGGGAGAAGCAGTGCAGTGTCAACACCGTATATGGTGGGGATGGTGCGCTGCTGACCTCGACTCAGGACGTTGTGGGTCGGTGGGGGGAGTACTTCGAAGACCTCCTCAATCCCACTAACATGCCTTCCAATGAGGAAGCAGAGCCTGGGGACTCTGAGGTGGGCTCTCCCATCTCTAGGACTGAGGTCACCGAGGTGGTCAAAAAACTCCTTGGTGGCATGGCCCCGGGGGTGGATGAGATACGCCCGGAGTTCCTCAAGGCTCTGGATGTTGTAGGACTGTCTTGGTTGACACATCTCTGCAACATCGCATGGACATCGGGGACAGTGCCTCTGGATTAGCAGACCGGGGTGTTGGTCCCCCTCTTTAAAAAGGGGTACCGGAGGGTGTGTTCCAACTACAGAGGGATCACACTCCTCAGCCTCCCTGGAAAAGTCTATTCGGAGGTTCCGGAGAGGAGGGTCCATCGGAACCTCGGATTCAGGAGGAACAGTGTGGTTTTTCGTCCTGGTCGCGGAACAGTGGACCAGCTCTACACCCTTAGCAGAATCCTGGAGGGTGTATGGGAGTTTGCCCAACCAGTCTACATGTGTTTTGTGGACTTGGAAAAGGCGTTCGACCGTGTACCTCGGGGAATCCTGTGGGGGGTGCTCCGGGAGTATGGGGTACCGGGCCCCGTGATAAGAACTGTTCGGTCCATGTACAACCGGTGTCAAAGCTTGGTCCGCATTGCCGGCAGTAAGTCGAACCCGTTTCCAGTGAGAGTTGGACTCCGCCAGGGCTGCCCTTTGTCACCGATTCTGTTCATAATTTTTATGGACAGAATTTCTAGGCGCAGCCAGGGTGTTGAAGGGGTCCGGTTTGGTGGACTCAGGATTGGGTCACTGCTTTTTACAGATGATGTTGTCCTGTTTGCTTCATCAGGCCCTGATCTTCAGCTCTCTCTGGAACGGTTCGCAGCTGAGTGTGAAGCGGCTGGGATGAGAATCAGCACCTCCAAATCCGAGACCATGGTCCTCAGCCGGGAAAGGGTGGAGTGCCCTCTCAGGGTTGGGGGAGAAATCCTGCCCCAAGTGGAGGAGTTCAAGTATCTCGGGGTCTTGTTCACGAGTGAGGGAAGAATGGACCATGAGATCGACAGGCGGATCGGTGTGGCATCCGCAGTGATGCAGGCTCTGCATCCGTCTGTCGTAGTGAAAAAAGCTTAGCCGTAAGGCAAAGCTCTCAATTTACCAGTCGATCTACGTTCCTACCCTCACCTATGGTCATGAGCTATGGGTAGTGACCGAAAGAACAAGATCGCAAATACAAGCGGCTGAAATGAGTTTCCTCCGCAGGGTGTCTGGGCTTTCCCTTAAAGATGCTCAGTCATCCGGGAGGGGCTCAGAGTAGAGCCGCTACTCCTCCACATCGAGAGGAGTCAGATGAAGTGGCTCGGGCATCTGATCAGGATGCCTCCTAGATGCCTCCCTGGTGAGGTGTTCCGGGCACGTCCAACCGGGAGGAGGCCCCGGGGAAGACCCAGGACACACTGGAGGGACTATGTCTCCTGGCTGGCCTGGGAACGCCTTGGGATTCTCCCGGAAGAGCTGGAAGAAGTGGCCGGGGAGAGGGAAGTCTGGGCCTCTCTGCTTAAGCTGCTGCCCCCGCGACCTGATCCGGGATAAGCGGAAGAGGATGGATAGATGGATAATTCAAGAAATGATAGTTTCTTTCTGATCTTTTGTACACCTTTACAGTCTACTTTATTTTTTTGAGAACCCACTTTACCCTCACATTGCCATGCTTTGTCCTCAAAGTGGTCAGGAGTGAGTTCCTTTAAATGCCAAGAGATAATATGTGGTTTTTAGCCTGTAAATGTTATCATGAAATAAGTGTGAGAGGAAGAGAACACCAGTTTAAAATAAGATTATGAATCTGGCAAAACATTAAAAGACACCACATAATGCTAACTAGATTATATGCTTTCTCAAAGACCATGGCTGCAATACGTATTGTACAGTTTGTCAAAGCTGTTTTAGCATTCATAAACTCAGACAGATGCCAGAGAATAGATATATATCATATGAAAATTGAAGAAGGAAGGGGAAAGAAAAGGTTAAAGCAGTGCCACAGTAATAAACATATATAACACCTAATCCTTTATTGGACTTTCACAGTACAAGACCCGTGTCCAAGTTTGTTAGCAAAATGGCTGATCCACTGGCCCATAATCCCTACATAATGCCTCTAATGCTTTTTCTTTTCTACCTCATTATTCCTCAGACCCTATTGACCCTCAAAAACGAAACAGCTACACAAAATGTCACCTAAGTAATGCTAAAAATGTAAAATAAAAATAAACAGCATGATAAAAGCTAAAATAACTCAAACATAATTCAACCACTCCTTTGTCACAAGTGGTGCATAGTGTCCATTTCCCCATTAGACCTGGAACTTCATACAGACTCTAAAGGCCAAAGATTTGGAGCAACCACCAGGTTGTATATTGTGTTTCAACAAGTTGTCATCTCCTACATCCAGTCACTGTCCAAGACCTTTAGACTTCTAGGAGTCTAAATCAACCATACCAGACCGCCACTGTTCCTTTCTAATGTAGGTGTTCAGGTCTAACATCCATTACAGCCACCAGTTATACAAGGACAACATACTGTATTCTAAAAACGGATGTTAAAGTAATATTAACTTCTTTCTCATCTTATGAAAATCGTTTATAGTATTCTGAATTACATAACATTCATTCATTGCAATGATAATGGTAGGCATTTCTCTGCAGGAGATGGTTACCATTTTGGGAGAGGCTAAAAGCTTATGCAGCCCCACATAGTTTTAACTTGATTTGAGATTTATAAAGAAACTTGAAGTGGCACATGGAATACATACAGTTTTATAAATCCAATATTTTTGTGCATACACTGCTTTAGATTCCCCTTCACATAGCATGTTTTATCCTTTCAAACTTAAGCAAATTTTTTATATGAAATCTAAGCAAGGTTTTATATACAAGACCCTGAGGGGAACCTTCAGAAAATTAGACAGGTGGTTTTAATTTCTGTGGCTAGTCATGTGCATATTGTGGTATAGCGGGTCCACGGCTTCAAAAAAAAAGGGCCAGTTTTAAATCCACAGAGCCGTGTCGCTCTCCGTGGGTGCGATTACACGACTGCGGGGAGTTAATGAGGTAGTTGGAGCGAGTCGCACCTTCACATGCGGGTACGATCGTTCTCATTTGCTTCATTGGCTTCCTGTGGCGTGTGATTAAGAAGCTGCGCCCATGGAGATGTGAGGATATAAATAGCACAAGGAAAAGTGAAGGAAGAAATCAAAGAAAAGAGGTTAAAAGACATGAAAGGCAGGCTTGGGAACAACGATCTGTCCATCTGAAAGGAGGAAGCAGTGCAAGCTCAGGCCCTGTGAAGGAGCGTTAGCTGTGGAGCTGTATGGGCTAGTTTGCCCCACTGAACATTCGGGTAGCGTGTGGAGAGCAAGGCAGGTGCCCTCCCTAGGCTTCCGAGGTACAGCCATGTGAGCGTGAAGGAAGAAGGGAGGAGGGCCGACCTCATACGGGCTGGCCGTGATGCCTGGAGGCAGCCAAGACAGAGGTCGGCCGAAAGGAGTCCGTGGCTGCTGAGTCTCCGCCGGCTACGCGAGCAATGGGTGAGCCAGGGAGAAAGAGAAGGAGGTAGGCTTTGATCAGGGGGAGTTAGTCTGCATTTTAATGGATTTATTTATTGATTTTTTTTATTCCCACTATTTACTGATTTTTATGGATTTATTTATGTACTTTGTTTTTGAACACTACACCATTGACACTTTTGTTGGTTTTACTGGTGTTTTGACTTTGCTTTTAATAAAAGCACTTGAGCACTTTTTCCACCATCCTCTGGCTTCATCAGTGAATTGTCCTCATATGTCAGCTCATCTCGGTCATAACTATCAACGGTGTTGGTTCAGCAGACTCCCATGTGGGAAGAGGGGGGTCTGTAGAGGATTGGCATCATCACACATATATGTAAGGTTTGGGGCAGCCATATATTGTCCCTGGCTGCAAAAGGGTTTTGAAAGCACACTCATATGCACTGTTTTGAGTCCTGAACTGATGGGAAGTTGAAATGATGGCGGCTTTAAAGGCCAAAATCAGAAGTGACATTGCCTGCAGCTGGAACCAGAAGTGATGTCGTTCGTGGCGCTAGAACCGTAAGTGATGTCATTGATGATGTGTCTGGTAGGTTTTCCCGTATCTTGCTTGGAGAGGTAACAGAAGTAGGAATAGTGCATCATGCCACCGCATGGCCTGGTGGGTAATTATAACTGTTTTTGATTCAAGTCATTATGAACTTTATGAACATTTGGCACTAAGGCATATTTCATAGTGTGTTGCTGAAAACTAAAATTTGATAGAAAGAAACAGGGATACTCTGTTCTTCAGGTTTTTTTTTTCTTCATGGTGTATTCCTGTGTCCTATGTCTTTATTGACCAGCCAAAATTTACAGTGACAGCCCACTTTCACCTTTGAAAAGTATACAGCCTATACAGCAGGCTTGTAAACAATATTTGATGATGGGTCTGTTGAAGACAGTAGTATATTTTACACATGCAAGACCTATACAGGAACTTTAATTATTTTTTCCTTTAAGCTTTAAGACTAAGTTACAGTTCTCAACTAAAGCCTTTCCCTTTCACACAGCATCACAGGCACAGATCATGCAAATTCCTTTGAGTACAGCATCATATCTGTGACTTTTCACACTTCTGTCATGGATGATGGTAAACCTCAGTGGATGTGCTGCTTCAGTTCTTCTCTCTCATCTCTTTGATATCTGTATTTCATTAGACTGTAGTTACAGTAAATTTTTAGATTTACTTGAATAACAGTAGTTATTGATAAAATACATTTACACCAATATCTGATAAACTGAATATGTACACAATTTATGTACAATTCCAGTATAATTTATCTAACTGTATAACCCAAATCCCACAAAGTGTCTGACTGCATACTGTGTGCCCATTTCTAACTGGAAAAAATGTGTTACCTTTAAATCCATATCTGCTATCAGTGAAAATTTTACATATTATGGACTGTATCACTTTAGACAATATAAACACCAGTTTAGAGATGCTGGTTAAGGTGGAGTTCATTTTGAAAGTAACACCATTTCTGTGACCTACAAAAAATGTATTTTTTAATAAACTAAAAATTAATTTTACCAAGAACATTTTTCACAGTCTATAAAAGCACTAATGCATTGCCAATATCTGGCCAAAAATGGATGGCAACAATGCAAGAATGGCAACACTCTTGTATACACATTGAAAGTAAAGTGTTTTGTTAGGTAAGGACATCACTTGTACTTTGATTCCTACGAAAAGTGAACCTTTCATGTAATTGTGTCTTCCCCTGAGCTCAACAACATCCTCTTTAATTGAATTAGGATAGTTCAGCAGTACAGGCCAATTTTATTCAAAACAGAAAACAAACTTGCATCAATATTTATTGAACTATTGTTGCAGAACATTCAGAGATTTAGCCTTTAGTTTTTCAAAGCCTTTAGTGTTTCAAACAAAAGAAAATATGTCAAGGAATATAAAATAAAATAAGTTTACAATGAAGGAAACAACAGATAAATTAAATCCAAAATATGTATAGAGTAAAAACATCAATCTAAACCCTATAATGCCAAGACAATTTTCTAAAAAGAATAAAATGTCATCACATGTCTGAATTAAGACATTTTTAAATGATTGTTAAGTATGGAAAAGAATATCTATCTAACGGAACATTCATAACTGGAGGAAGATAATTTCATCATCATAAAAATGCTAAACATGTGAGTATGTTTACTGGCGACCATGTAATTTAAGAACATCCAGATGTACCTGATGTAAAAAGTTGAGTGTCTCCAGTAGTAGGGTCTGCTTGATTTCTAAAAACATAGTAGGACTATATGAAAAAAAAGTCACCCTGGTTTACAAACATAGAAAAATATGGAGATTAAACAGTAATAGTATCCATCACACCTAAGCAAATACTGGTGATGAGTCACATTTTTAAATTATTTCTGAAAGTATGAAAACATTACAGGATATCTGGGCCCACAAATTCAAAGAGTAGATGGAATGAAGGTAATTTTTAAGATGTAATCAACACAACAAGGTAATAATAACATTAAAATAGATATATTGTAGGAAATGGAACTAAATATCAAAATATGCCAGGTAATCAATGAAGCAGGAGAGTCAGCAGGTCTAGACTGGCACAACCAGAAGCAAATAGCAAGTTGTCATAGGCATCGACATATCACAATCTTTTTTGTCTATTCCAGAAGACTTCTTTAGATCATACCAACTCAAGTCAAGTCAAGTTGGGGAGCATGCACTGGTACACTACATAACGAAACAACTCAGGATCCTGGTTTGCAACCCTCCAGGCAGACATACAGTCCAGTCCCAACCTCTGGAAATGACCCTCTATCTGTCGCAGCCAAGTGTTACGTGGGCGACCCCTTGGCCTGGTCCAGCCACTTGGGTCCCCAACAATGAGGATCTTACGAGTCGGATCACCCTTGGGGAAACGCGTAACTGACACTCCCTCACAATGCAAGTAATGTGCCTCATTTGGGACTCCACGAGCAACCGCTCATTCGACACAAAGTCAAACCAACGGTACCCAAGGATTCTCAGAAGAGACACAGTACCAAAGGAGTCCAGTCTTCGTCTCAGGTCACTGGATAGTGTCCATGTCTCGCAACCATATAGCAAGATAGGAAGCACCAGGACTCTAAATACTTGGACCTTCGTCCTTTTGCATATATATCAGGAGTGCAACACCTCCCTTTCTAGCAACCTCATGACCCCCCATGCTCTCCCTAACCATCTACAGACTTCATAGGAAGAGTCACTAGAGACATGAATGTCACTGCCAAGGTAAGTAAACCTCTCAACAAGGTCGAAACTCTCTTCGCAAACAGACACATTGCTGATGGCTGTGCCCAAGAGGTCATTAAAGGCCTGGATCTTGGTTTTTATCCAGGACACTCGCAAGCTCAGACACTCAGACACCTCACTCAGTCTCTCAAGCACCCCGATCAGAGCCTCCATTGACTCCACGAAGATCACAACATCATCAGCAAAGTCAAGATCCGTGAATCTTTCTTCACCAACAGATGCCCCAGAGCCGCTTGACCCCACGACCTTGCCCAACACCCAGTCCATTACAATCTTTGAACAGAGTAGGAGCAAGAACACACCACTGACGAACCCCAGAATCAACTGGGAAAAATGCAGAGGTCCTGCCTCCACTCTGAACAACACTCATAGTATCAGTGTACAGGCCGGCCATGATATCCAACAACCTCGAGGGATCCCGCAAACCCTCAGGATGTCCCACAGGGCAGCTCGATCAACTGAGTCGAACTCTTTGCGAAAATCAACAAAGGCTGCAAAGAAACTCTGCCGATATTTGCTCTTGTGCTCCATGAGAACCCTCAGTGCCAGGATGCGGTCGATGGTAGACTTCTTAGGTGTAAAACCAGACTGTTCTGGTCGCTGGTAGGTGAGCAAGTGATCACATGTCCTATTGAGGACAACCCTAGCAAGGACCTTACCCGGCACCAACAGCAGTGTTATCCCCCTGAAATTGCCTCAACCCAGGCAATCAACCTTCCCTTTCCAGATAGGGACGACAAGCCCTGTTTTCCAGTCAGTTGGGATGATACCAGTCTCCTAAATGGAAGCAAAGATTGCTTGAAATGCCAGGAGGACAGCCTTACCACCAGCCTGGAGAAGTTCACCCCGGATACCACAGATCCCTGCAGCCTTTCCCCCTTCAGCTGGATCACCACCTGTGCAATCTCAATGAGACTGGGTGGTTCAGAGCTAATTGGAGGATCAGCCTCAAGGACCATGGACCCAGAGATATCCAACGTACTAGTCAGAGGATCAGCTTTGAACAACTGCTCAAAGTAGCCAGCCCAGCATGTCACAACTGCAGTGTCATCCATAAGGACCATTCCGTCAGCCACCCTGACTGCGACTCTGCGAGAAAGAGATTTGGATGTGCTTTGATTCCTCTGTAAGCAGGACGTGGGTCTCTAGACCACAGATGGTGTGTCACTTGCTCACAGATTCCTCTAACAAACACCTTTATATCTGCCCTCAGAGCCCTTGCAGCTGTCCTTCTCAGTTCCCGGTACAGACCAGAGTTGCCATTGAGCCGTGCACTGTGACTCCTCTCGATGATATCCAGGGTGCCCTGCGAGATGAAACATCTCCTTCTGGGAACACTGGTAACACCAGCACAACCCTTAGCAACCTTCAGGGTCTTGTCATGGAAGGTCTCCCACATCACATTAGAATCGGCAGTCGTACCCAAATCTGCAAGTTCCTCACACAAACTGCGTGCAAACGCATTAGAAACAGCCTTATCTTGGAGTTTGGCCAAGTCCAGGCTCATTATCCTAGTAGGTGGTAACCTACTGGATCTAAGCTGGATCCTAAGAGTAGCAATAACAAGTCTGTGGTCAGAATTCACAAACTAGTGTCACCTCGTGGGCACCCTATCAACCACTGAGCGAAGCTGTGAATAAAATGTCTCCCTCATCGAGACATCACGCACCGCAGTCGGAGCATACACTTAGACAACAGACAAGGCACCCAGGGAGTGCCATAATCTGAGTCTCATAATACGCTCGTTAAAAGGAGTGACATCGGACACCATCGGAAGAAGCCAAACCGCTACAGTAACAGCTACTCCCCGAGTATGACAGCCATCAGACCGACCATCAAACCCTCCAATGGATTTCAGAGATTAGCCCCAAAAAACATTCAACATGATGCTATTCATGACCTGCAAGAAACAAACAAAAAACACTGTACCCGAACAACAAGTAATCCTTTTTTTATCCACTCTTCTCTTTGCCCAACCAGCAAAAATTGAGGAACTCCATTTAGTACTCTAACACTCTTCATGTGTGTGTTTTGCCATTGTTGGCAAGATTTACAGAGCAAATGCAACAACTATACATATAAATAACCAATCAATAAACAATGTAGGTCAAGGCAGCTGTGCTGAGGGTACTACTGACTACTCAGAATGATGAAGTAAAACTTGCCCAGAATCAGAGGACACAGAGGCCTTGTGTACATATTATGACATGGGCAAATGTAAGTGATTATCAAAACCTTAATAAAGAAATATTTTCCCACCATGGGTTGACACCCCATTTCCTGTGTCATATGTCCATTAATAGTAATACAACTGCTACAAACCAGTCAAGCTAAAAGCTTTCAATTTTTTGAGGCAGGGTGTCTAGACAGCTGGATCCTATTGTGAGCTCTAAAGAGAGAATAATGAAGCTAGTGGTAGCAGAACACTGACAGCAAATTCTTTTAGACTCTCCCTCTCTCACCCTGACCCATCTCTCTTTCTCTCTCACTCTCTTTCTACAGGTGAGTCCAGCACCCTGCCTGGAAGAATGTGGAAGACCTCAGTGAATTCACTGATAGATGTCATGAAATTCTAGCTGTAAGGAACAATAAAGGAGACCAAACGCCCAGATATTTAAGAGTCCATCCATCCAAACCCTTATCTATTATGACTCTGGCACCACAAAATAGCAAAAATGGGTGAGGCCTTCAAAAAGAACCATAACAAACAGGCCAGAACCATACTGGCCAGCCCCAATATAGGCCTCACCCAGGCAACTAGGAGGTTTCAGGTCAAACTGGGCCCCAAAATGAAGAACAAGCTTTTAAAGTTCAAAAATCACAAATTTGTCAGATAGATTCCAGATAAAATCTTGGATTTCTTAAAATACGTCTCACCAAAGAAGAACTGTGAATCCCCAACTTGTAAACAGCCCTGTTTATTCACAAAAGTAAAAAAAAAAAAAACACAAAAAAAGCTCAAAAGAGCGAAAAGGAGTTTCCCGAAAGGCAATCCTAATGTGTCCCAAAAACACAAACCAAAGTCAGAAAAAATAGTAAACCCAAGAAAAGCAATACATTAAATTAATCTCCAAAGAACTCACTCAAATGAACTACAGGGTAATTTTCAGGTCCAGTCTGAGAATACAGGGCTCAAGGCAGTCCACTAACGATGATATCAGGGTGGGCCCGCCTCTTGGGGATTCACCCACAAAAAACATAGGAGAACAAAAATATCCATCCATCCATTATCCATCCATCCATCCATCCATTATCCAACCCGTTATATCTTAACTACAGGGTCATGGGGGTCTGCTGGAGCCAATCCCAGCCAACACAGGGCGCAAGGCAGGAAACAAACCCTGGGCAAGGCGCCAGCCCATCACAGGGTACACACACACACACACAGCAAGCACAGACTAGGGACAATTTAGAATCGCCAATGCACCTAACCTGCATGTCTGTGGACTGTGGGAGGAAACCCACACAGACACTTGGATAACATGCAAACTCCACGCAGGGAGGACCTAGGAAGCCACTGTGCCGCCCAAAAGAAAAATATACATAAAAAATTAAATAATCACAGAATAAATGATATATAATACATAATATGAAAAACAATAAAAATACAATTAATAATATTAACATAATTGAATCAAAAGTAAAAAAAAAGAAAAAAATTAATTTGGGCATAAACCAAATGAGGAACCCTGGCTTAAACATGACACTATCCTGGGACCTGGATGTTTCATAAAGGATGCTTTATCTCATAATCCAGGCATACCAAAGCGTTGCTAAGAGCAATAGTATTAATGTTGTAGCCTTCCACATATTGCTGCAAGTGCTAACAAGAGAAAATTATATCTCTTACCTGTATTTATGGATATTCAGGGTCTTATCCAACTACACTGGTTAACGTCACTTTCAGAGATTAAACCCGAGGAGTTGAATAGTGGTGCTACTGAGTGTTTTTGTGTCCTGGGACAGGACTGGTTAGAAATAAAAAGCAAGCCACAACACCAGCCACCAACTCTAACTGGTAGACAGTTGCCTTTTGATAAAAGTAATATTGGACAGGTAAAAGGGTTATGAACTCAACAGTGTGCATTCTTAATGGGCAAATAAAACCCAAAGAAGGAACACAAGCTCATCTTTCAGCACATTTGTACACACATATATGCTTCTCATAGGGGTGTTTCCCCAATTCAGGAAATTCCCTGTATTATTGCATGGTTTTGTGCATCTGGATTTATTTGTGCGTACACACATTTCCACTTTTATACATACGGCATATTTTAGTGTGAGTTCTATGCATGGCGTTATGCATGAGGCCCCAGATCTTTTTGAAAAGTCCCCCAGGTGGAAAAAGAGAAATGCGTGATGCTGAAACCCCTACCTGCTGAAAAGATTGCATTGTTCAGTAACCAGTTCATCTGACATTTCACTGAATCTGCAATGAATCAAGGAAACTGGCATTTTGGTTGTGAATCACACAAGATAAAAATTATATAAATGCTGCCTGGTTCTGGAATGGTCTGCTGCACAGTGAGGACAGAATCATTTAAAGCATAACATGGCAAAAATAAAAAACAAAGAACAGAAAATGAATAATATTGTAAAGAGGGGATGGAAACACACATACAATGACAATAAATGCCAGCTAAGAAATTTAAAGTTGCCAGTACAGTAGATATTGTCATTTTACAATATTGTCGTTTTTCACATCTCCAATTTCCAAACATCTGCTTTCTGCCCCACATCTTGTAAGCTGTTATTTGTTGAGCTATGCTCCCCTTTCATCTTGTCATTTATTAACACACCAGTCAGTCACGTCCCACACTCACAGTGGTTCTATAAAAGTCTATGAAACTCACATAAAGCACTTAGGTCCCATAATAAACATTTGAATACAATACACCCCGTGCCCACCTCACGTAGGCACCCCTTTATCTCTTGTTTCGGTCACATCCGAAATGTATCTTTAGGGTATATAAACCCCTGGGTCTGGTTAGTTGTGGTACGCAGCAATTTGAACCTCTGTCTATGCGCTTTTCTTTGTCTTGATCCAACCGTGGAAATTACTCGCCTAGTAAGTGTCTTTTAAAGCTTTATTGTTTAATGTATGCTGTTTGCTATGTATTGCTTTGTAAATCATTCTTTATGGTCTTTAGTTGTACGCCTGTATATACCTGTTTGTTTCTTTTGTATATATTTCAATTTACAATGAGGTACGTCCAGTAAAAA
Source organism: Polypterus bichir lapradei (assembly GCA_026402145.1). Taxonomy (NCBI): domain Eukaryota; kingdom Metazoa; phylum Chordata; class Cladistia; order Polypteriformes; family Polypteridae; genus Polypterus; species Polypterus bichir. The sequence goes on from JANRMT010062819.1 coordinate 12,414,632, forward strand.
GCCTTCAAAAAAGCTCACTAACCCTTTGTCATTTTTTATGTGGCTGTGCCCAGTTGTTTAAGCTCTCTGCGGCCGCGTTGCACGGACAACGCGGAGTGAGGCAGAAAAATCAGTATTAACTCATATCATGTATCAGTAGTCGAAGTTTTAAATGACTACTGATATGGTGTAATACTGATGTTTGGTGACCAGAGAAGTGAAAAATGATAACTAATACACTACAATGTAGAAGGATACCAAAAGAGTCGTGTAGATATAGGGGAAATATGGAAACTTATTCAGGGACGAGGCTGGGAAACAAACTTGGTTCTGTTGCATTATCAATAATCATCACAGCAACAGGATGACCAAAACTGATAATGGATGAATGTATGTTTTCTGTATAACTGTATATGTTCTGTATATGTTTTATGTATAGCTATAAATAAATGCTCTCTTTCTAGACCATTCCTATCACAGAGTGCTTCCAGCCAGCTCTGGTGCATTTATCTAATTTATTGTTGTTTACATGAAAATGCTAATCATTGTGAACACAGAATGGCACTGGTATTATTTCATCTAAAGAGACAGTGCCAAAAATCTGAGGTAAAAATAATTATTTCCAGGCTTGTTTTGTTGTCATAAAACATTCATGTTTTGTGAAACTGACAGTGTGGAAGCTTAAACAACTTCAGTTAGTTTTAATTCTTTTCTTTTACTACTGGACTATCACAGCATTTCCTGTAATTGTAAGATTTTCAAGGAGATGCTTTTAACTATAATATTAATAAACACAGCTTTCTGGGCAAAATAACAGCATGCCACTATTGTGAAACTTAAGGCATAAAGAACTTATCCCTTATCATTTGTTCGAGTTTATTTGTGAAGCCAATGCCACCTCATACTACAAGTCCTATTCATTATAAGCAATAAATAAATAAATAATGGACAGGTTATTGTTAGCTGACAAAAATGTGTAAATCAAAGACTCAAGGTTCTGTAAATGGAACACAATAGCCATGCAGCACTTTTTTTACCATGTAAATAGACGGGAAACATAATTTGCAAAACCATTCACACTTGTAAAGCTTCTTTCTTTCTACAAAATACCGAGGGCAGAAATTGGTACAAGTTGAAGTGGTATAGGTTTTGAATAAGATTTCATTTTTCATTTGTCAAACATACTTAAGGCAAAGTAACCAAAAGTATTTGAAAAATAGTGCATCAGACTATACTAAAAATTGTCCTTTTTTACACGGTTTTAGGTAATTATATCATGACCCTCCTTATTGTTAAGTTGATTTTATTGTAGAGTTCAGTAGTTAATGACACAGGGTGCTAATGTATAAAAGTAAAGATGCTTGTGTGTTTAATGGAATTATATCCTTAGTGAGTGCAGGACAGCTACAGTCTAGTACAGATTCTTAAAACTATACAAGACAGTGAGTACTCTAGTCTGTTGGATACCATACAATAAACTGCAAATTCTGTTATTAAAAAGAGGAAATGTGAATACTGTAATAGCTTTAAATTTAATCTAATCTAGTGTTAAAATCTGATCATTGCTTTAGAAAATGGAAAATAAAATCAAATATTTTTTTTAAGACATAGAGCAGTCACCATTACCCAATAGTGCTCATCAGTCTTAAGAAGAAGTTGTAACAGAAAGTTGAAACCACTTGCAGAACTCTTGGAAGCATGTCATCATAGAGGTATGTGTTTTAGAATTCAGAAGAAGGAGTCTTTGCTCAACAAGAGAAAACTACAGTTTCCAGTAACAATATAAATAAAACTTTTTACTTGACCTTGATCACTTATTCAATAAAAGAATTCACTGTGAGCACTGATTTGCTTTATTCTTTGCAATGGCCCATTTGTCCCATTAGGTTCAAGGCAATCTCCACAATATTAGTTTGAAGCAGTAAAACGGTTTTAAAACTAGGTCAAACAAGTATAAAACGGAATTGAACAGGAAGAAATGTTTGAGGTAGCAGACACAAAAATTGTAATTAGCCTCTGTAAAACCTCTATATGTTTGAGTGACCTTGCTGAATTAGTATTTGCTCTGCTTTAACATTTCATTTGACATCAGTCTGACTGCTAGCAGATTCTAATTCACAATGCACTCCATACTTTTGAAGAATCTTTGGCTTCAAAAATGCATCAACAAAATGATACGGCTGACAGAAATTGTGTTGTATATCTACAGTATCTAGATTAGTCAAATGATTAAGGAATTATCTAATCACTAACTTAGCCACTTATGTCTCCAACATTATAGCATCTTGCATTCATAGTGATCGGTAAACACAAACCATTATAATATTAGACAATATGAAATCTGAAAAGCATAAAGTTGCTGAACTCTGCTGAACTGACATCTAATAATATTACTTTGTCATTTACGTATTTATAAATGCAGATACATTCAACAAAATGGGATGCATTTATTGGGCAGTATTGTTTTTCCATTTGACTCGATGGCCCAGTGGTTCTGCGGTTTGCACTTCTGCCACACACTTCCAGGCTCATGGATTTGATGCCTGATCTGACCACTGTATTTGTGGAGTATGTTCATTCTCTTAGTCCTTGAAATTTTTCATTTGATATTCATGTTTTTGATTCAAGTTAAGTTATCTTATATATAAACGTCTACGTTTGGAAGTGTGTGTGTCTGTCTGTCCGGCCTGGAAGTGCGAGGCTACAGTGTGAAGCTGAAAGAAAGTGACTCTGTCGCCAAAGTGAAACCACCGAGGAAAGACGAATGAGAGACAAACTTACGTAGTCTCTGATAGACAAGAGGTGCGAGCACGTCCACAAAACGAAACCATTGACTCTGGATTTCAATTTTGTTTCTGAAGATTTCAATAGTTTCTAGGAGCCCAAGCTTTTTACAGCATGGGTTTACACAGCTAGTATTCAATGATGTTGTTACATCCTCTAGGAATGGTTCCAGCTTTGCAGTCAATGCAGTATTTTGCCAGACTTTCTACAAACATGTAATGAAAAAACAGGTTAGATGGATGAGTACTGAACTGCTATTAAATTCAATTGGTGAAAATTTTATATTATTGAGATTTAATAATATCTTTAAGCAAAGAAAATCATGTACCGACATGCAGGGATATGCACAAAGGGGTGGATGTAGTGGCTCAATCCCCTGCCCCTTTTCCCTCATTAGCTCAAGTGCCCCTTTCTCCCATTAGGAATTAAGACAAGATCCTCAGCTATAACAGCAATAACATCTAATACTGCAAAGATAATTACACATTTTGTAACGCATCATAACTTATCAGACCCATGGAGGTTTTTAAGTCCTAACCTAAGAGCATACTCCTTTTTCTAACCCATACATCATTGTTACTCAAGAATTGATTATTTAATCATAGACAATATTTTTTTGCCGACTATCAAATGTTGTAAGTACAACGCTATTGTTATTTCTGACCATGCCCCTCTGATCATGGACCTTAAATTACTGCATCCTACACACTCATCTTGTATCTGGAATCTTAACCCCGTGTCATTAGCTGATGAAAACTGTACAGAATTCATATACAAGAAAAATTGATAATTTTCTTGTGACAAATGCATTCTCAGATGTCTCAGCAGATATACTCTGGAAACTTCTGAATACATTTCTTTTTCACAAAATAAATCGAAACCCAAGTTAATAAGTTAATCAGCAAAATTACCAGAACAGATCTAGAATACGCCAGGTCTCCAAATGAGGTACTTTTTAGGAAAAGATAGGTTTTGCAATCACAATTTAACCTCTTGACTACTAAATAAACAGCTCATCTTTAAATCAAAACATCATTATTATGAACATGAAGAGAAGGCCGATAAGATCTAAACCCAACAAACCCACAAGCACGAAGTCCATAATGCAATAATAGCAATTAACAACACAGGCAGAGATAAAATTATTGACCATAAAAACATACGGTACTGTAATGTCTTTGCACCAACCACACATATTCATCTTTATATATAATATAATACGCTACTGTGGCTGTTTGTTTGTCTGCCCAGGATTTTAAATAACCTGTAGCTCACAAACTGTTTGATCTATTGACCTGAAATTTGGTACACATATACTACGTGACCTCTACTGTCTGCTTTCGGGTGATGATTGACCTCCAAGGTTATTCCTCTTTTTATTTTTATTTTAATTTATTGTAGAATCAACTCTCGGCAGCGGTCAGCAGGGTGGCCGTGTGGTGCATGTGTATGGGCGCTGTTCTCATCACTACCACCTTTGTCATCACTTCCCCTACCTCTTCATATCTTAAATCATTCTTTAGGCAGATTGAAGACTTAAGTGCCAGCTTAAGTGAAAAATTAAAGAAAATATACTAAGTAATTGCAACACAAACACTGACATAATCAGTTTTAATGTGAAATGATGCCAACAAAAGAAGAAAAGAAGCGGGACGCTAGGGTGGAGAAAAGAACAGCTGCTCAGGAAGCAGCAAGCGCATCAACCTTTGAGCAAATGAAAGCTAAACATACAGAGAATGAGTATGAAATCTATGAATGCTCAAGTCAAGTGTATTCACTGAACGTTATCGTGCAGTACACCGTTAATTGGTTTTGATTATAATGCCAGCATTTTTTAGTTTGCTTGTTATGGATTTCAGTCACTGTCCTCTATTAAAGAGTTTTTGATGAGGTGCCCACAGGTGAGGGTAAAAATATTAACTTAATGCATGGTAATAAAGTTGGAGAAACTAATGAACAATAGTGGTGGGAAGTGTTATCTGTATTAATTTTTAAATGAAAATGTGCTACAAAGATGAAAGTTATTTACTGCTCATGTTTAAAATGCATGCAGTCAATTCTCATGAGACTATGAAAGGTGCTCTTTTTAGGTTGATGTGGTGGCGGCTTACTGCTACTTTTTATCTTGAAAGATGAAACATTGGAGTATCCAGGAACTGCTAAATATGGAAAGCATCGGCATACTATATGACAGAAACTACAGCAAAATGATGAATGAGGTTTGTAATTGTTTTGTCCCTGTTACTATTGACCGTATTTTAACTAGCTTTGTGAAGTGTCCTCAGTGTAACAAAGTTTTAACTCTTTCAGGGCTGATGTCGACTTTTGTTTAAAGGAGGAGTTGACAATGGTAATCAACTGTAAACTGTGACAAATCCAACCGTTACGTTTTAGTTGGACTCTCATTACTAGAAGGAAAGTTAGATTCATTGGTTTGACCGAGATTCCCTGCGCTCTGATGAGTAGCAAGGCATACACAACGGCAAAAATGGCACTGACATTTGGCAAGAGGTCAAAGCGAATGCGTAAAGCAAAATACTCTGTGGATGACGCTTTGCCCATTATCTTTGAATTGGACTTTGACTTGTCGGACTCAGTTTTTGATAGAAGTGATCGAAAATGAATGTGAGGTTCCAGCTTCAGCTGATCAGTGCCCAGATAATCATGATATTGACAGTGTTCACCAGGGAGGACTGCCACTTAACAATGATAAAAGGTAGAAACCAGATTATAATGCACTGCAACCGTGACCGCTGCTGCATTACAGTATAATGTTCAAATAATGTGTCCATGTTCAAAAGACTGCCATGTGATAATGAACTTTATCTAGTTATATATAAAAGGCTGTATTAACATGCTTATATAATGAATTAGGGATGGGACAATTGTGAGGGATGCAATTCCGAAAATTTTTATTTGCTTTGTATAATTAAGGGTTCTGTTTGAAAGACTGGACATTTTAACATTATCATTATTTGGTTCTGTTCCCTTTATATTCATTCCTTCCTTCTAGTACTAGTAGGCAGGAGTTAGGAGTCAGCACTAAAATAATCGTCTTTATTATAAACACAAAAGCTGACAACACCTATAAAGCAATTTGGTATTAAGGTATTAGATAAGCCAGGAGCAAATATGAGGATCTTTGTGGACTTTAGCTCTGCTTTCATTACAAGTATCCCAGAACTCCTAGATAAGATGCATCAACTTTTTCAAATTGCCCAGTTCAATCTGCCCTTGGATCACAGGCCTTCTTACAGATAGGAAACAGTATTTGTGGCTGGGCACAAACATGTCTGACCCATTAAACCTTAGTACTGGTGTGATGAGAAGACAAAATCATTTAAGTTTCTGCGCACTGTGCTTTAATAAAACCTTAAGTGGGAAAATAACACTTGCATTATTAAGAAAGAACATCAAAGAATGTTCTTTTTGTGCCAGCTGAGGAAATGCCATATTAGTCTAAATCAACACAGTCATCATTAAGTCCATTCTGACCTCATCTATAACTGTCTGGTTTGGTGCTGCCTCTGTTCAGGCTAAGGCCAATCTACAACACATCATCAAAGCCTGTGAAAGGATCATGGACGTTAACTTACCACACTCTTACATGAGTCCAGGGTAAGGAAGAGGGCCACAAAGATCATTGCTGATACAACCCAATCAGGGCATCACTTGTTCCAAAGGCTTCCTTCCTCTAAACACCTTTGAGCAATGAAAGCTAAAACATGTTATCTAAACAGTTTTTTTCCACATGCCGTTATTCTTATTAATCAGAACTGAGATTCTACTCAGTTTGTATATACTGTATACCTGCACACTAGACTGCCTGGACATTTAAATCCTATTATTTCTTTATTTTTTTTTTGTATTACCCTTGTATGCTGTATCATCATTTTAAAATTTGTCTTCTTATGTTTATGTTTTGTATTCTGTGTTGTCCTTGTATGTTGCATCAATACTATCAAGACAAATTCTTAGTACACAGTGTACCTGTCCACACTGAAAAGAGTATAACATTAATGTTGTTCATTAAACATACATTATCTCTTTCAAGCAACTTAAGATTAGTCATTTTGTGTTGTAGCTTGAAATATACCAAAGTAAAGTATGGTGGAGGGAATAAACATAAAAATCTCAGTTAATGTAATATTTTAGGTTGTTCATGTGTTGTGTTGGAGGGGCCGTTTGTATATTCTTCTGGTCGAACTTTCCAGCTTGCTGGCTTTCCAACTGCCAAAAAAGAAGAACACTTTCCCGACTGGAGTGGATGTGGCTATAAAGGTCTGGTCTTTTTCAGCAGCAGACTTTTATAACGGTCCTCCCTGCGTGGAGTTTGCATGTTCTCCCCGTGTCTGCATGGGTTTCCTCCGGGTGCTCCGGTTTCCTCCCACAGTCCACAGACATGCAGGTTAGGTGCATTGGCAATTCTAAATTGTCCCTAGTGTGTGCTTGGTGTGTGGGTGTGTGTGTGTGTGTATGTGTGTGTGTGCCCGGTGGTGGGCTTGCGCCGTGTCCGGGGTTTGTTTCCTGGCTTGCGCTCTGTGTTGGCTGGGATTGGCTCCAGCAGACCCCCGTGACCCTGTAGTTAGGATATAGCAGGTTGGCTAATGGATAGATGGATGGTTGGACTTTTATAACAGAGGATTTCTGGTAAGTAACCCTGTTTCTCAACTGTTAATTTTAAGTATAAGAACTCGTAATAAAACATACATTCAAGAAAGCTGTAGAAACATTTAATAATTTTGATACACCATAGTCATAACATGTTACTTTGCAGATAATGTGTGTGGTATTTTCTTCTATGAATTTGCAGTTTTTTCCATTACATGATGGAACGATTCAAAAGTTATGTTGTTTTAGAAGTAGACGTTCAAAGTTTAGTAATTTGTGTGTGATTCCACAGTAATTCATATTAAACAAAAGCATTTGCACAACAATGAGATAGCATAAGGACGGTTTTCTGACATAAAGCTAGGTATATCTGTAAAGGGATTACCGAATATACGTATTTTTCCTTTTGGTGCAATGGCACATGTATTCGTCCCGAACCGTCACTGTTCATATGCGCAGCATATTCCATGTGGAGCCAAAGTTAACAAGTGGGAGTGCCACCTGGAAATCTTAAAGCTGTTAGACCTTAGCAGCACTGCATGCTAAGGTTATCTCAAGTTGTCAGACACACTCACACTGATAATTGTACAGAAATTGTGACCCTACTTTTTCAGTGACAAAGTTACAGATTTTTTTTTTCTTTTGTCTTCACTTTTAATATGGCCAACTTTGTTGTCTCTGTACCCTTCTTTCACTGTCTTAACAACAATGTTCTTTAGCACTGCAAAATTTCAGAGTGCCTATAGTTTAAATTTAATAAAGTATAAAAAGAAATAAAATCTTTTTTCTTTTTTTTTTCTTTTTGAATTGTTGTTTGAGAAGTGCCTGGTTAACACACTGAGCATGACCTATCTTGACAGTATCTTTGTTGTTATTGGTTAAATGAGGGTCTGTATTCTGTTCCTGCCATGGGATTGGCCTAAAGGAGCAAACGGGAAAGACTTAAAAAAGACCGGGAAGTGACCAGGGAGATGCCTGACTCCATCTCTTGCTTTTGAAAAAGGGGAAACAACAGAGATAAAAAGGAAATAAAAAACGTCATAGTCTACTTTTCCGCAGTGCTAGGTGTGTTTTACAGTATGTGTGTTTCTAAGATGCTAACGAGAGTTTTTATACACACACACACACAAGTTAAACTTAAGCTATGCAAAAACATAAGGATAACAATATAATATATTCCTTTACAAAGCACCTGTTGTCTTTTCCAGTGGGCCCTTAGCTGAACACAGTGACATCCCATAACATCATCTTGATCTGGAAAGTAAGTATTGATTCTGTTATATAGTAAATAATGAAGGAAATTATATTTAGAGATGATCCAACATTAGTATTTTATGAACTGTTATTTAAGCTAACCAATAACCCCCGCTCCCCACTGGCAAAATTTAGACAGCCTGGAAGAACTGATAATTTCTAATGAATAAGATGAAGAAGAATGGAAATGCAATAAAGATGATGATGGCCAAGACTTTTGGGTACATGAGACATGAAATTGTGAATAAACAGCCCAGGATTGAGGATACTGTTGAGAGATGTCCAGCACTTTTTCAGGTTGATGAGGTATACTGGTTTCTGTTCATATACAATTTTTATAGTGCCCTTCAGAAATATTGGCACCCTTAGTGCATAAAACCAACATAGGATAAAATGTATTTATCTTCTTGATCTTTCATGCAAAATATGAAGGGAACTTTAGGGTAAAAGAATGAAACTGAAAAATAAATTATTAAGCAAATGCTTTTCTCATATGTGAGATAATTGACACTATTTATCCATTCACAGTCACCATATATCTTTCAAATTTACACAAATGGTACCAATATTATTGGAGGGCAGTATACTATGTAATCAATAATACGCCAACTGCAGCTCAGGTTCTTGAAATGCTAGCATTTATTTTGTTTATCTGAAATAATAATTATGCTTAGGCCACTTGGTATTCACTAATTTATTGTGTTCCTTTGCTTTTTGTCTCTATCATTCTCTCTGTCACTCTCGGATCAACACAGAGTTTATTTGGTTTACAACATTTGACACATACTCCAGACAGCTACTGGAAATGATCAGGAGCAGAGGTGGATTCATTGGGGTAAGGACCTCCACCATCCTCAGGGTTTTAAAAGAGGTACTTTTTTTTTTTTGCACTTTGTCTTATTACAGCAACCTATACACTATTGTGGTGTAGTTTTGATTATCACAGCTACATAACTTTTATTTTTTTTTACTACCTGGAAGCAGCAAAAGTAATCTTTACAGTACTTTCATGTTAGGAGTAGCTGTTAATTCTCCATACGGTAGGAAATTTTCAGATATAGCCATAGCCATATTGGTAGCCTTTCTGAAACAACAGCTGTAAGGCTACAATATAGGCAGCAAATGATAGGCTAATGCTCACAGCTGGAAGCACGACAGTGTGACAGACACAATATTTCTCTTGGGCACAAGTTCTTCTGGTGCATCTCTGGTCTCACTTTCTTTATCCTCCATCTCGGTCTGTTCTTTAATGTATTGTGGCAGTGGAGCCTCTAAGGTGTTTTGCAAACATTCCCTCTTAATACACTCTGCACTGCACTCTGTAGCACTTTTAGCTGAAAGCTATATCCTATAATTTACTGCCCATTTGATACATTACATCTGTTGTTTCAGCTGTATTATGATATTGAGGTATATCGGAAATTCATACCGTACAGAAAACTAAAACCAGTATACAGGATGAAACGGTATACCACCCAGTACTTGACAATACTGTTATTTTTTGCATGCAACCCTTTCAACTCCAACAAGTAATTATTTGTTTTGTCTACAGTACTGTTCTCTGCCTCCATAAAACCATTTCAATCCCCCCACAGGATGTGGACATCAATATCAAGAGAGACCATATCTTGAAATCACTCATTGTCTACATTGCAGAGAAGGATGGGAATCTAATCCGAGAATTCTTGGTGAGTAAAGCTGTTGAACTTGTAATAATACATGATTAATATATTTTATATTTTATTAACAAAATTCAATTTAATTATTTTTTTTGTATCGATCAAATGCCAGTTAATAAAATACATAAAATATTGTCAGAGTTTTCACAAACAAAGAATAATTTTGAACATAAGCAATTGCAAAATACTGCACTTTGTGATATTAAGACCGTTCTCATATCATAAAAATCTCTGTGTTGCTACCCTATATATGTCGTGCAGTGGCAACATTGCAGGTCACCAGTGGTTACAGAACACATTGACATTATGGTAACCAATGAGGTGTATAGAAAGGTGCTATGCAGGCACCGAATGTCTATAAGCATTGCCACCATCTGGTAAGGTGGCGATTAACAAATGTGTATCAGTATGACTGTTTCATCATGGAATATCATTGTGCTTCAAGTCTGTGTAGTGCCTCTATTTATATACCTCATTGATTGTAACAACACTGGATGCTACTGACTTGAAACAAACAAATTGAAATTATCTGCATTATTTTATTAACAGAACAAGATACACAGGACAGAAATATATGGAAGAAGATGGTCCGCTGTGGTGACCCCTAACAGGAGTAGCCGAAAGAAGAAGAAGATTTTATTAACTAGATGATTTTGTAATGGGGGTTGCTGACAGGTTTTACAAGAGATGAAAGCATCTCGCGAACTTCAGCATTCACCATGGCCATGGCTGTCTTTAGAAAGAATGAAGATCTTTCTTATCCACTCAGAGATGTAGGGATCTCCATCGAAGGACTTAAGGTCTTCAGTGCTTTGCCTACCATTACAAAGGCTTTCATTATGTTGTTAGTGCTTATTTACACACTCAACCTCCAGTACTCCAAGGAGTTTACAGTAGATTCAGTTTTGAGGTTGCTCAAAAAATATGATGGCGCTCAACATGAAACAAATGACAGCAAGAGTCAAAAAAACTACAGAGTACATCAGAGACAGATTGATGGTTTTCTGTATGTAAATATTAAAATTGTTAATTATAGTTTTGAGTGTATTTGCATATTCTGCTTAAGGTTAATGTTTTTATCCAAAGCTGTTGGATGTTTCAAAAGTAATTCAAACTACTTTCTCATTTGTTTTGTGTTTTGTAAGGTGTTGATAGTTAGCTGAATGTATATTATTGTAATGTTGATAAACTTCTGTGTAGGTGATCTTGTGAACACCACCATTGGTGATCAATTGTTAGCAGGATATCTTGATAGAGGATAGACTGACACTTTTAAAAGGTTATTTGTGTCATATTCTAAATCCAGGATCAAGAAGGAAGTCTACACTGCGATGATTTGCACTGCTTAGTTTTGTTCAGATATGCACAATGTACTTTTTTATTATTATTTATTTATTATATGTTAGAAATTTGCTCAAACTGCTATTGTGTATTTGTGATATTTGTACAAATAATTTTTTGTTGTATATTTAAGATTTACACTGCAAAATGCTTATGTATTTGCACTAGATTTTTAAAAAATTTAAATAGTACGACATTGGAATGTGTTATGCTCATAATATTTCTAATAGCATAAAAACAGGCTACGACCAATAAACCATTTTAAATTGTAGCAACTTAAAAAATATATTTACTTCAGTATAAAACAAGTGAATTGCACCCAATCACTCTAAATGATTTGCCTCAACTTAAAAAATTGTGGGTTCAATAAGATAAAAAGAATTATATTGGTTAAGATTGAAAATATTAAATGTGAATCATTACCTTAATTATTTTAAGTTGAATGGAGGTTATGCTTTTTTCAGTGCAATAAACTGAATTCTGAGTCTGATTGTTTTTCTTGCTTTTGTTGAAGATCTTAATACATACAACACATATAAAATAATGGTACTTTACATGGTACTTAAGGGATCTACATCATACTGTAATTATTTCTTGCTGAAAGTCTAATGCACAAACAATAATGGTCATATTTAGTACCAGATGACCAAGTCTGATGGCTTCTTGCATGCTATAACCAAAATAGGCACTTTAGTAAGGAAAATAAATCTTTATTGGATGGGCTATGATGTGAACTCTTGCTTTTAAGTTCCATGTAACTAGATGGGAATTCTTTTATTTTTACATTGTCTTTATAAGCTGTGTCCTTTTTGATAATCTTAACATCTTAACAATTATGGACATGTATTTTTTGGTACGTTTGTAAACACTATAATGGCCCTAAAGCCACACCCAAATTTCCAGTTACAATTAAAAACAAAGAAAGTAAAGTGAGCACTAATTAATTGTCCAAAATTAAAATGTAACATATCCTATCCTGTAAAGTGCCCCATCTCCCATTTTGAGTCCCTTCCCACCAAAAGGTATGTGCATGTCACTGCCATTCTTTTAAATGGTTTATAAATATTATTGATAATTTTTTAAAAGTGTTTTAACTTAAAAAAATAATGTAGATCTGTCTTTCCCCCTCTCTTTTTTAATGCAATTGGTATGTATTACATTAGATAACATAGTATAGTGTAATCAATTTAATGTCTTTGGAATATATCATATATTTTAATTTTTTTCTTTAAAAAAGAAATACCATTAACTAAATTGTGTTTTGTGATTCTAATGCTGTAAGGGTACAAAATAATTTCAGTTTAAAAAATTATAATTAGAGGTCTGTATAATTATGATTTATTGTTTTGTACAACAGGCTGTACATCTAAAAGATTAAAGCCTCTCTTTGTGTGCATCATGCAAACTGAATACCATAATCAAAAGTTCCATATCTTGAAACCATAAGATAATTCTTGTTTGAAGTAAGCTTGCTTAAAATAATGTGCAAACTGGCAAAAAGATGTGGCAAATTGTACTTGTGTTGCTGGGCTTTCTTTCTATTCTTATGTAATACTGTCCCTGTTAAACTGTTAAGATACAGTATGTGCCATAAAACGTGAGCACTCAGAGACTGGATCTCCAATTTTATTCACATTGCCATTGTTCATTTTTTCATAATTCAAAATCAACATTGTCCATAGAGTGTATTGCATACAGGCACTTTGACATTTTCCATTTAATGAAGTAAAACTAATCTTAGGTGTGGTGTAGTGGGGAAGGCTTTGGACCTCAGACCCTGAGGTTGTGGGTTCAAATCCTGCTTCTGACATTGTGTTACCATGAGCAAGTCACTTGACCAGCCTACACTCCAACTGGAAAAATACAAAAGAAATGTAACCGATTGTATCATAAATGTTGTAAGCTGCCTTGAATAAAGGTGTCAGACAAATAAATAAATCTAAATGTACTCCAAAAAGGAAAATATTTGTTGAAATTTAATTTGGTAGTGGCCATTCCATGAAACTGAAAGTTATAGTAGAGATACATACTGTCAACATTTAGCAGTTACACATCTTAACTTGTGGTAATCTGATGCACAGAGACAATGAATATGCACACATCGAAAACATAGCAAAAAAGTTAAAAACTAGCACTAAGGTGACAGATTGGATTTTCTACTTTTGATATATAGTGTTTATGATAAATATATCCTAACAGAATGGAGCTAATTGAATTGGTTTGACAAAGCATAGCTGTGAGCTCGACAAAATGTTGTTTAAGCAAGATAAAATACAACAATTGCAATCCTTATTTTAGCTATAAAAACAAAAAAAAAAACATGCAGTGGCTTAGCCATGTCCTCTTACCCCCTTAATGTACTTTTGTTCTTCTGAAGATATCACCAGCTGTTACTACAGAAGGCTACACCTTGGTGGCTCTTTGACTTTTAGGTTTCAACACTGATTTTTAAAGGCTTTGATACTCTCTGCTTCAGGGCACTCAATACTTCTTTACAGATGATGGGAAGAGGTTCCCATTAGGATACTCCCATCTTTTGAGCATCTTTCCTTTGCCTGAATTCTTTTTTTTTAACTCTTCTTCTCTGTAATCAGGAGCCAATTATTTCGGTTTTGGACATGCTCCCTAAGTAGTGCATCCTGTGATAGTTGTGTAATGAAACAACTTGGGTTTATGTGTATTTATGGGTTCTTGTTGTTTTTGATAAATTTCAAGTATTGTTTTTCATGTATTTTTGTTATTTCTATGGGTTTGTTTATCATTCTATAATTATGTACTGTTTTAAATTTGCATCTATTGCTTGTGTTCTGTGGGCAGAACCCTAAGTCCAATTAGATGTCACACCTGAGGGATCATCATCTTCCTTTATATTCTGGTGGATCAGATGGTTTCCCACAGATCGCCACTGAAAGTTGTAGAAGTCATTTTTGCAACTATTGTGTAGCAGTGCTACTAGTAGTACTAGTAGCAAGGACTGTTGGGGTCAAAGGTGGTCAGAGGTGTTTAAAAGGAGGGCAGGAGTCCGAAAGAGGGAGAAGTGTTTTTTGTTGTTGTATTTTGTGTTTCGTTTACCTGTCGAACTGCCTTCTGTTAAATAAGCCATATTTTATCGCTGTGTCCTGGATTGTTCTCGTTGTTGGGGTCTGAATCGTCTTCTGTCTACCTGTGTGCTGAGGACTGATTGTGGATTCATGGGTTTCCCACAAGTGTAGGAGCACTCTTGAACCATCCATCCGTCTTCACCCTTACAGTGTCTACCGGTAGGACTGCTTTTTCATTCCCTTTCAACATACAGATCTCTGGACTTACTCTCGTCATCTCTCATTACAACCGGTGTGGTTTTCCATGGACTTTGCTGTGTGGAGTTGTGTTTTTGTGTTTAATGTAATATTGCAGTAGGGGTACTGGGGTGGTATTATTGTTTTCATTTATATTATTGAATTTCATTATATTCCTTAATTGTTGTTAGTTCCCAGTGTGCTTTATTTTGTCTGTGTTTGTGAGTGTGTGCGGGTCGGGCCAAGGCTGGGAGCGTCCCTGGGATCCTCTATAAAAATAAATAAATCACCACCATCTTAACGGTGTGAATCTTAGCGTGTGACATGTTTTGAAACAAACACCAACAGTAAGCCCAATGTTGTCATCGGGACGACAGAAGCATGCTTCTTTGCATACTTTTAGGGGCCTAACATCTTTCTTGTCCTTCTAGGTGACTGCAGTCATTTTGCTTTTTTGTCATGCACGAGCTTGCACCATGGTGAACCTTCAGGTCACCAAAATAACTCATGGTGGTTTGGTTGGACAGTATGCATCAGTTTTATTATCTGTGTCAATGCCTGATGATCACTTCACGTTGTCATTACTATTGCACGATTCAATTAATGGTTCAATTTGTTCCAAATCTGGCTTTATAGCTTCTCGTTTACATGGTTTTTTGTTTTGTTTGAATGCTCCACCCCTCACATGAATACTGATTAGTTATCGTAGAACTGAAAAACACAAAGAAATATTTATTATGTTTTGCAGTATTATGTTATATTTCATTCACTAGATGGCAAACGAATACTGTCCCAAGAGTTACTAGGGCTTAACACACTGAAATGGTCCTTTATTCCTGACTTGGGAATAACCATATTTACATAGAATTCCAAACCCAAGTCATGCTCAGGGTTTACACCAAGGATGTTAAATTAGAAAGATTCTTGTTAAAAAGAGTTGACAATAATTCTCTATCTTGAAAGGCATTTATTATATTTTGGAACGATGAGAAGTGTTTTGAACTTTTATAGTCACTTCCTATTTCTGGGCCTATTAGGCCAAATTTCTGTTAGTAGTAGTTTAATTTGTCTGCTTGGGGTTAGGTCTTACCTGGGCAGGTCAGCAAAGGTCCTTGCTTGCTTGTGGGGCTTTTGTAGGCCTTATGCCCATTTGAGATTTTCAGAGTGTAAATAAATTTGGAAATTAGTCAAGATGAACAAAATAGTAAACAAATTACCATATTATACATATGTGTTTTAACTCTTTAATTTTGCTTTTCTTGTAAGTATTTAAGTTTAGGTTTTAACTTGGATTTTGTCCTCTAGCTCTTGATTTTTGGTTTTGTGATTTGTAATTTTTATTGATGTCCTATTTTCATTTGATCTTTTCTTATGTTTCTTGGTTTCCTTAGTTTATGTTTGTATTTTGCTTTATCTTTTTTTGTAATTTTGTTATTTTTTTTCCCGTGCTTTTGTCATTGTCTTTTCACAAATTGCTGAAAGTAACGGGCTATTTATATTGATTTGCATGTTCAAAAGGATGTAATTCTGTCAGGAGTTTGGGTGGAGCAGTAGGCGCATGCACATGTGCTACATTTCATGCTTACCAAGATTTATGAAGTGGGAGTGCAGGGAAGTTTTCATGGTTTTTTACATCTGAATTTTTTTGTGTGTACGCATATTTCCACTTTGGTCCATACACCATGTTTTAGTGTGAATTCTACGCACAGCATTATACATGAGGTCCCTGGACATTGACACAAATCAATGAATATAATATTTGGGACACAGAGCAGGGAATATAAAGAAGTACTGCAAGATTTTTTCAACTTCTGAATATTGCAATCTAGCTTCATCCTCACTAAGCCACAATTAAATTCCTTAGTGTTTGACCTGAGTGTCACTCGGGCTGTGAAAACAGTGCTAAAAACATTAGTCCTGAGCGTCACTCAGGCAACTGTATAGACGCATCTCACAGAAGTGTTAGGCTTGAGGATTACTTGGGCTGTAAAAATGCTAACAGTGTTAGTCCCGAGCATTACTCGAGTAACGGTATAGGTGTCTCTTACGTGTTAGGCCCGAGCCTAACCTGGGTAACAGTGTAGGGCGGGTGTTCTCCTAACCTCATAATGGTGTCTTGTAAGAAATATTTTTCAGCAGCCCAGGTGTTGCATGGTTTTGATAGTGATACGAACTGTGAAGTTGAGGAGCCTCTCATCATCAGTGATTTCAAAGTGAATCTGTCTTCAGGCAGTGAAATTGAATCAGACAGTGAAACCGAAAGTGATTCTGATGAATCCAAAATTAGCATGCATATTTGTGTTTCTGTTGACCCTGCATCAAATAAACCAGCAAAACCTCATTTTAATTTTGTGGTGCAGCTAGGAATAAAAGTGAAGGTTGACAACCAAGATATTCTTACTTACTTGAAGTTATTTCTTGAAGATGATGTGATTGAAAGAATTGTTGTTGAGAAGAACCATTATGCAGAACGGTGTAGGGTAAAATGACCATAAACCTAAGGAGTTTTCCCATCGAAATATGGGAACTGGTAGTAGCTGATGATATCTGGTTTTAGCATCATCATCATTATTATTCATTTCATATTATTTTTATTATTACTCATTATTATTATTTGTATAATTATTATACTTCTACACTTCTGACTTTGTAGTTTTAGAGTTGCGAAGCCCCATGTGAGAAGCAGGGGAGCCACCAGGTAGAAAGAAGAAGGCACTGTGCTTTGGATTTTAAGAGACTGCTTCCAGCCATCGTTTTAACCTCGTCTGCGTTGTTTTTAAAGGATTTGTTTTTTTACTAATGGATTTTAACCTCCACTAATTCACTAATTTTAATGGATTATTCATTTAAAGAAGACTTTGATACACTGCACTTTATATAATCTGAACACTGTTTTGTTGTTTGCTGGTTTTAAAATACCTTTCACCTTCCAGGAAAGAAGGAAGTGCATATATATAAAGAAGAACTCAGGATTAATTTTTTTTTTTAAATTTTATTTTATTTTAACAGGCCAGTTAATCCGTGGGCCGGTTAATGTGAGGCCAGTTAAGAGCGATTTTACTGTATTTGAAATTGGAAAAAAATCTTATTCTCATAAGCATCTACTGTATATCAGTGAAAATGATACTGTTCTTTTTTGGTGCTTTTAAAGATTTGCCGTACTTGTTGGCTCTCTTTCTCTTGGGTGGGAGTTGAATTTTGGGTTCTTAAGTTTTACTTGATTGTATGGAAACTTATTTGCCTCAAATAATATCAATAAAAATATTTAAGAAAAGTAATTCTCTGTGGCCTTCACTTAGGCCACCGTTGCAGCTTCCGCCTTTTTGCTGCTTGGGGCTTCTTAGGCAAATTTGTGAATTATTTTGCTATATTTACATTTACTTTTAGTTGCTTAGCAGATTGGTTTATCCAAAGTGACTTACAAAAGAGGCCAACATCAATCAAATTAACATAAGTCGGAGGTATTATTTGGGAACAAGTGTTACAGGACAAGGTGAAAAAATAATTATTTCTAACATTGCCCAGATGTCTTATTTGTGAAACTTGACAATTACACTTAACACATCATTTGGTTCTAGAATTACTGCTGTTATGACAGGCACTGACAATCTTTTTTTAAAGGTCACTGCAGACTTGTTTACCTAAATGTCTGGAACATAAGGCGTTGGATAAGATGACACAAGTATGAAGTCAACTATTTCCCTTTGGCCCCAAGATACTCTAGTATTGGGTACATTTATGGGTAATTTTATGTTTGATCATAGTAATTATTCATGAGCACATAAAAACCACAACAATTTACTGCTGTGCTGAGACAGGCCATTCTCCCAATCATGCTTTTCCAGGCATTTCTGCCTTTCCTCATGTAAACATTGAAATTTCACAATAGACTACTGAGCCTAGTATCCACTTTCTTTAAAAAGTTCAAATACACCTTACAATAGGATGAAACACAGAGCAACAGAACTCAGAAAACAAGAGTGTAAGCAGTGACATGTAACAGGACAGGTTAAATTAGCAACAACGAGGTAGCTGGGCACAAAGTACATTGTTATGAAAGAAATTACATAAAAATCATGTTGTTGCTGAGTAAAGGATGCCATTACATAATTCAAATGTTAAAATAAAACATCTGTATCCAGTGCTACTCTTATTAGGCATTCACTCATTAGGAAAGCCTGATGTTGATCTTGCTGAGAATGCTTTTTTCAGATTCCCTTAATTTATGTGATTTGTAACTTGCCAGCTTACCTGGCTATATGTCAGTTTCAGACTAATGCTTTGCAAACAAGCAGAAGTTTACTAGCCCGTCTGGCAGATGGATGGGGAATAGAGAGTATGACAATGAGGGAAGTTCCCGATGATGTCAACTGAGAACTATTTAGGATTTGTGGTAGCAGGCTGAATTGATATGCCTCACTGCCTTTTGCAGAACTTTATCATTCTTGAAACTTAGAAGTTGTCATGCAAACTGAGCTAGCACTCATGATAAACTGGATTTGCCCACTCATAAACTGATAGTGCTTTATTTGCCCCAAGAAGAAATTTAGCTTTTACAGTGGCTCAGAAATGTAGAGGCATTTAGAGTTTTTTTTTCATAGGTGAGAGACCAGAGATACTGCAAAGCTCTGACAGAAAATTTCAGACAAGGAATTACATGTACATTACGTACACTATTATAATACTGTTTAAAATTCATAACAGTTTCTTAATTTTCTCTGTATAATCATGATAACTCTTTTCTGGTCATACTTTAAATAAATATACTTTACATTTCAGGAGTGTTTTCACTATGAAATGTATTATAGAACATTTTGTTTTGTATTTCATGAATGCATTTGAAAGTTACATGATGCCATTTAAAATTCAGAACAATCAAATTCCTATGTTTAATGGCAAGAGTTGAAAGAAATTTATCCATAGGTATTCATACTAATTGAGATCTTAATCAGAAGAATAGATTTGAGATTATCAGTATCATTTTCACAATTAAACTGTGTGTGCCCTACTTCAAAATACTGCCAAACTAGAATTACCCAAAGAGCTGTGGGTATCTATATTTATACATACCACCCCTTAGTTCCCATCCTTCTCTTTTATTCCTTCCACCTTCTAAATATAACTAGTCTTGTGGGGCTATACCTGATTCTTGAATGAGAATACATGTCTGGGGACAACCCATTAAAAAGCTTGTAGGAAACAGGAAATCCTGTGCTGCAACGACCAGAGACTCAGAAAGAGAGCAAAAGAAACTGAAAAAAGGACTAGATGCTGAGAGAAAACCAAAAGCTAAAATTGCTGTTTTCAGTTCCGGAGCTCAGTAGCACAAGGGAACCGAAATGTAATGATAAATTTGTACATTTTAATGAGCAATGCAACAGAAGAGAAAGCTGGCTGAATGTGTTTGAGATGTGCTTCTGTCTGCTATGATATAGTTCTGTCATTTTGACTTTTGCCTCACTGTATGTCATAACAGCAAAAAGAGTGATGATAAACATTGTGGTCTACATACCACATGTTAAAATGTTACAGCTATTCTGGCATAGTATGCTTGCCTTTTCAATTAAATAGTAATGTTAACTTTTAGTTACTCATTTAGATATGCAACCAGAAGGTCGATGCTCTGACGCCTTGTTGTTCGTCTGCTGGTGTTGTTAGGCAGATTTGTTGATTCGGGTATGTTTAGTACTGAAATCTACACTTCCTCTGCTCTCTTAACAGCAGAGATGGGGTTTGACACATTGCTTACTATTCATATTTTCATGAACATAGCTGCCAATTCTTTCAAGCTTATATCAGCTCTTAGAAAATCGTCATAACGCTGAACGAAAGAGGGCACACACAGCACCTCTTTGAATGCCAATTAATAATCTAAGTGTACAGAAAGGTGTTTCTCTTGCAATAGGTTATGTTTATTTTTAACATGGGCAATGTGCTCTCTGCACACACAACAAAAGTATGTATTTAATTTTTTTTTTGGTTGTACAATTTATTGTAAACAGAAGCTTGCTCAGATCACGTTAGCAAGAGCACTACTGCTCTTTGCAGTTCAAATTTACCACCTCTGCTTTCAGCACCACCTTCATGAGGCTTTAGACTAGTTTAGAATTGTGACACTCGGTGAGCCATCTAATTGTCCCCACCAAGTTTTAAGTACAATTCATTCATGGTTGTCTTCAAACATATTGTATTATACATCTGGTTTAGCAAGATATACAGTAACCAACTGTAACACAGAAAACATAAAGGTAAAGCTAGCAGCAACCTTACAGCACTGAGTCTTCAATACGTTTAAGGAAGAGAGAAATATTAACTTATAAATTAGTAATCATTAACTGTCTAAGTTATTTAAATTAATTTTACTCTGTATCTATATAATGCCATACTATGAATGCTTTATTGCATTTCATTATGAAAATAATATAATCTCAAGTATTCCAAATGTTTAGAGAGTTGTCATGACATGAATTTAATATATTCACTGTGGCAACCACTGCCCGTCACCAGGGTTGGCATAAGAGGAAGTCCGTTTAAGAAGCACTTTGTGATTAATGACTGGGTTGGTGAGTACATACACTAGGAAGAATTTAATATACTTCTTTATTAATAATGGGATTAGAGAAACACTCATAATTTAACAATTGATCTTAACATGGATTCTATGATGTTTTTGGGAAATGTAGCCCTGAGCCTTTGCTATTGAAGAGGATTGCAGGAGTGGAGAAAGTCGTCCTTGGAATTGCCAGGATGTTAAAGGGCAATTAAGATGGGATAACTTATTTGCCAATATCTTGAGGGTTTTCAGGGGTTACACAGTGAAAATGCTACCTAGAACAAAGTCTCCATTATTAGTTTGCACCTTTGTTAGTTATGCAGGTTTAAAGTTGAAACACTTAAATTTGTTTAAACTAGAACTTTTGATTTATATAGTCAACTGTTCCTAATTCTGATTGTTTTTTCAGTTTACATCTGAAATTCTGAAGTATTCATTATTTTGATTCCAAAGTCAAAATTCATAAATCAATATAAAACCTGTGAAAAATGAATTTACTGCCTTTTTAATATCTTGAGTGCTGGATATGAAGCTTATGAACATTACAAATATAAACATTGAAGTGGATGTTTTGTTAAAGTGAAGTAAATGAAGATTTACATTTAAATTACAGAGAGATTGGCTGCAAGTTTTTCATTTTAAACTTCAGTTCATTCTGGAATGTTTGCAGAAGTAGCGTACTGGAGCACAATTCAAAAGTGGATGATTTCATTAATATAGATTCTTTGCTTAATCCTAGATGGATGATGTAAAAGAAGTTATTGATTTTCAGTGAACAGCAGGCGCATATTAAACAAAGGGCCTTTTAACTTTAATTGAATAAGACTAACATTTATTTTAATGATTTTAATTGTTAAAATGATTATTTTACTAAACTGAAATTACTACCTGACAAGATATTTAGTATTTTTAAACTTAATACTAAATATTACATTAGCAATCCTTGAAAAAAACAGCCAAGAAAAGCATACAATATGATAATCATGTCACTGCAATGTGCTAACAATGTTGACCTACAGATTTTACATTTGTATTTGAAAAGGTCATTTATCACACAGTTTGAAATAGCAATACATATTTATTTTTAAACTCATTATACAGCTAGAATATGGCTGAAATAAGGAAATTCAATGAGTAGATCTTATTGACTTCATTAAAGGATGTTATTGACTCATTGGCTGTGACATTTATGGGTAAATTTGTAAAGCAGGTATATGATTTTGTTTAAATGTAACAGGCATGCATTGAATATTTATTTACAATTAAATGATCAATATTACAAAGTAAATGATGTATGGATATAAAAAATGTACTTCTTAACGCAATTCAGTGTGTCACGTGGCTTTCAGTTTATACATACATAATAAAATAACTAAAGATTTCCATTTCTGGATACAGAGTTACATTAATGTACAGTGTGGGATGAGGTAAATTTGACTCTTTAGATTTACCTAGTTTGCATTTGAAAATAATATTCCTCTAAATCTGTCAAATCAGTGAGAACAAACTGATGTGATAAACTGCTTTTCTAGAAATTATATTTTAACAGTTGTATTTTTTAAATTAACATTTACCCAGTGGTATAGAGGCTAGCCCTGCTGCCTTACAGCTCCACTTACCTGTGTTTGTGTGGGTTTTCTCCGGGTATTTTAATCTTGCTCCACAGCTCTTACTTAAAGATGTAAAGTGGACTAGCAATAATAACTGTGCCTTGTAACATTTGTCTTATCAGAATCAGAATGTATTGCATAGGCTATCAAAACCAAATAGCATTCAACCATTTTTTCTTTAACTTGCAATACAAATAAGTGATGAATTCCCTGATACTATGGAAGAGAAAAAATGTATATATTAGCATAAATAGCCATAAAAGTAATTAACAGCTTCTGAAACATTAGATTTAGCATAAAATAGAATGTCAAGCAAATAAGATATGTCAAGTAAATAGTTAAATAAAAAATCAGTCATATTGCATTATTTTTTAAGCTTGAAGCAGAAATTCTAGTGTGGGAAATCAAGGACAGGATAGGAAAAGGATGACGTACAGAAACTGCCGAGAACAGGAGAAGGTGGGGTGTGTGTGCACCTGTGTTCATTAAGTTAGGAAGCTAAGAAATGATATGGCCTTGGAAGGCATGCAAGAGGCCAGCTGGAGTGGTGAATCAGCAGAAAGACAGTAAAAGGCTTTGCTATAAACGAGGTCAGGATGATGTAATGCATGAAAGTAAAATTAGTATGTTCAGGCACTAGCATAAATAAATATAGAAGAATATATTAGAAATTAACTTTAGCACAGAAATTAAGGCAAGTCAAACGTGCCAAACAAATGATTAAATAAAGGCATATGCCATATTTCTTTTTAATTAAAGCGTAGGTTTGGGCATCAAACAAACCAGCTCAAAAGTCAGAGAAAGAGGAAGTGACGAGAGGAAAGCTTATAAATGGAAGAGAGAGAATGTCTGTAGCGGCCTTGGCCAGTGAAAGAAATAAGCGAAAACAGAAACTAGAAATGGACAATAGACAGTGAAATAACAGAGGCCAGCTGCAGGGAAAGTCAGGAGATAATGATGGTTCCCATGAGAACCCGAGATATTGGCCAGACAGGTGCAGAGGGGAGTCAGAGAAAAACAGCAAATGAGCTAATTGAGCGAGGTCGGAGTGATAAGAAATTACTATATAAGTTTTGAGTTTTGAACTGTTCTGGGCTCAGCCTCATTTGGCCGAATTGGGTTGGGTCCGTGTTGTTGTTTGATTGCAATAAAGCTTTAATGCCCTGTTTGCCTATCCTGAGTCCTAATAGCCTTAATTTTCAGGTAAAAAGCCTCTTGGTGATAATTTTTCGCCATGACAATACCAGGTCTTCAAACTGTGTATACATGTGAATCACTAGAGTAATTACATTGGAGCAAGAGCAGGGCAGAAGGCCATTCATAAATAATTCAAAGGTAATCTCACTCCAGATAATATTTGTGATGGTGCAGGTCGGCTCCACACTCCCAGTTGCTCTGGGGAGGATCTCGAACCATCTTTAACATAACCGGAATGACCTAGGCAGATGAGGACATACACACATAGCAAGGGGTAGGTGAAATAATGCCAGTGCTTTTATTAAAACAATCAAAATCAAACAGTGTCCAAAACAGTGCAGTGTTCAAAAGTCCATTAATAAATAAATCGTTAAAAAATTCAATGAATAGATAATTCCTTAAATACAAGGTTAAATACAATTGCAGGAAACTGTCCTTTACAATTCTGAGCCCCGGTGCCTTCCTTTTAAAACTGAAGTATTTCTGTCTTACCCTGATTGGGCCATCTTCTGCAACCAAAATTGCCAATCCTTTATATAAACTAGGGGGCTCCACTCCCTGCTCGTTTCGCTTGCCCACCCCCGAGTTTGGTTTACCGGATATACAATTTAAAGAGTTTGTTCACTTTTACATTAAAACTTTTGTAAAAACAGTACTTGTCCTTTATGTCCAGCCCTGGGCGTAGCTACATCTCTTTCTCACAGGCTGCTCGTGTTGTGAAGGGGGTGCGGCTGAATGCACGCTAAGGAGATGCCGTCGGATCATCTGCTGTCTTTCTGCTGCTGGTGAGCTGCTTGTTCTGCTTGTCTTGCTGCCCGATCATTTCAAGGCCTGTAAAGCAGCTCTTCTTTTGCCACTTTGTGTCTCTGATGCTCGATTATGAAGGGGTTGGAGGGGGGTTAACGTGGCTGACCGCACGCTAAGGAGAAGCGGTCGGATCATCTGCTGGCTTTCTGATGCTGGCGAGCTGCGTGTTTTGCTTGTTGCTTGTCGTTGTTTTAAGGGCTGGGAGCACTTGAAGTGTGCCTGCCAAAAGCAATCCAACAACTGCTAGGTTAGATGTCCGTGGACTTGTTTTAAATGATGTCTCACTGCCTTGTCTCACGTGACGTTGTAAAAACAATACTTGTCCTTTATTTCCAGCTGTGGTTAAATCTCTTTCTCGCAGGACGTATAACGCTGCCCGCATTGTGAAGCGGGGTGGGGTGGGGTGGGGTGTTCTTTTGAACGCATGCTAAGGAGATGCCGTCGGATCATCTGCTGTCTTTCTGCTGCTGTTTCTGCAGTCGCGCTGTCCATTGATCATTTTAAAACCTGTACAGCAGCTGTCCTTTTGCCACTTTGCATCTCAGCTGCTCGCATTGTGCTTAGGGTGGCTGAAAGCATTTAAGGAGAAGCGGTCGGATCATCTGCTGGGTTTCTGCTGCTGGTGAGCTGTGTGTTTTGCTTGTTGCTTGTTGTTGTTTTAAGAGCTGGGAGTAAGTTAAAGTGTCTCTCACGGGACTTCAAATTGTCTTCCGAGAAGATCACATCTCATCTCCCTAGTCTCCCTCCCAAAGATTTTTTTTTTTATAATAGAGACATCGTATTGATTGTAATCATATGATAACATTATTTAGAATACAATAGGTGACCTGTGAGTACGACTTAAGATATATCTTTACTCTCAACGTATTGGGACTCTCATAAAGCAGGTGATTCTGTGGATTTTCAGGCGCCCTACATTGTCATTTAAATATCATTAAAAATTTTCTTTGAATCTAACTATTACCTAACTGGTAAAGAATGTCACCAAGTTGTCTTTTCGCCGAGTTGTCTTTTGACGAGTTGTCCTTTTGCTGAGTTGTCTGTCGCCCACTTGTGTTTTCGCCGAGTTGTCTGTCGCCGAGTTGTCTTTTTATCGAGTTGTCTGTCGTCCAGTTGCCCCTGAATGGGTGCAGACAACCTTTTATCTGGACCTGTGTCCCCACCAACAATCCCCACGGCATTCCATAGGGAGGTGCTGAGCCATGCTCCGCTTGCATCTCTGTTGATACCTGGCTCGTCCTGTCAAGAGCGTGTTGTCCCCCCACTGCTGCCAATTTCTGGCTCCTCCTGGCAAGAACACACCCTAAGCATAATGGCCACTTCTGCTACATGTTTGCTCAACAGAAGTGACCCCTCAGCCCCTTCCTGTGCATTGGCCACACACTCCTTCCTGGGGCTCACCTTCCCGTCAGACTGCTTCCTCCCATCTTCCACAGGCTCTCACTCACTCCTGCCTACTTCTCTCAGTTCCTGTTGTTAACCTCCGCTCCTTTCTTTCCTTCTTGTTCTTTTGTTTTCTCTCTTTTTACAAGCAGGCTGCTTTTTATTTAACCTGCCTAGTCAAGCACACAGTACCATCGAGACACCTAAAGGATCACCCCACACCCAACGGGAGCATACATCTCTTTGGGGCATGATTATTTACTTATTTAAAAACCGGCCAAAACACTTAAGCTGCACCCACGATATCACAGCATTCGGACTAATACCATGCTTCACATATTTACGCTCAAAATGTAATTCAGTCTATCATGGAGAGAACATACAAACTCTAGAAAGTTACCCACATTAGAATACTTAACCAGGGTTCAAGCATGTAATCAATGCCAATGAGAGTTTTTCAGTAAGTAAAGACACAATTACTAATAACATTCTATTTAATATATTTAAAAACAACAGCAGCTTAATAGTACTCTTTTTTCAGAAATATTTTCTTCACTTACAAAAATGAGGTTTCACCAGGGTTTTTATGTAATCTTTTCCTTTAACACTAGAATTACCAGAGCCAATGAAAAAACTTGTAATTCCAGCCCACCTTAAATCCCTTCGCAACTCTCTGTCAGCGTATTTTGTCTTCTAAATGTGTCGATAAGTCCAAGCAGCCTGCTATACCATCCCCCCCACCGCCTCAGAACGGGCAAGAAGTTCTCAAAGTTCCTGCCTTGATTGATTATCTGGGAGTGAGCTACCCAGAATTGTAAGGAGAAATAATTTGATGTGTGTTTTGTGTCTACAACAATCTATGTAAACACATCTTTGAAACATAAACATCTCCCAACCGTCCAACATGAGCTGACCCTCTAATGTACTCAATTCTAACCCTGTCCATCCAATGCAAATCTTAGCATCTTTAACTCTGCCACCTCCAGTTCTGTCTCCTGCTTTATGGTCAGTACCAGCATCTCCAACCCATTTAACACAGCTGTTCTCACTAACGTCCTGTAGATCTTCCCTTTCACTCTTGATGATTAAAAGCTATTAATGCAGTATAAAAATGTCCTAACCCTATGTATAGTAAGACGGATTTGTTTATGTATGTTATATCTTCTTATAATTAGAGATATTTAACCAGATAGTTTAATTTATATAATCTAACGACACAGACAATTCATAATATACACAGGAAGTGAATGAGGTCTGTATTTGCATGAACTTTACCTCCCTTTTATTTTTGCGTTTTTGTCTTATACTTCCTTAAAGTGGCTTTAAATGGTTTCAGAATTCTGAAATCTTCTCAGATATAACTCAGCAAGACTGAAGTTTACAGTGATGTCATCCTAGAACTGAAATATTCACATATTGAATAAATAAATTGCTGAATAGGTGCGATGTGAATTGATTTAGATGCATCATATTAGTTCTTTAATAAGTGTTGGACATCTGTTTTCCTACAGTTCATTCTCAATCGGGTTTATTTTCTTTTAGGGTTATAAGCTCCTATACAAACCATATATTCTCTTAGACAATGTTTGCAACATTTTTTAACTATCTTATGACATGATCAAATAAATATACTTTTTTCATCCCCAAGCAAAAATAAATTGTCTAATTAAAGACGAAATAACCAGTACATTACAATTGCTCCAAGAATAAAGATACACAGCTGAGAATATTTTATATCATTAAGCAAGCAATCAAAATAATGTTTCAGAAAAAGTACTAAAACTAGTCTTTACATTAACCATATTAATTTCACTATGTTCACAGTAAGATATATTTAAACTAACATTTATTATATTAAGTTGTTGAAAGTCAGATAGCTTATACTGAGAGGCTGAATGAGACACTTGATTAAAATAAAGTGTAAATGAATTGGACCCTGAAATTATACAATTCTGTTTGGACATGTTCATGGTACTTTAATTAAAAAATGTACCCATCCACTATCAATGCATCGAACCCTCTTGATTAATTATAGTGTCACCTTATACAATACAATATGTATTTTATTGTATAACATAACATACATCTTGCCAACCTACTTAATCCAAGTCAGGGTAGTAGAGTGCTGGTGCCTATACAGGAATCACAAGTCACAGAAGGCAGCAACCAGCCCTAAGCAAGGCTCCATTCCATTGAGGACCTACTCATGGCCCATGCAAGGTGAATTTAGAGACACCAGTCAATCTGATGACAGGAAATGTGTACAATCAACAACCAGATGTGAGAATTCAACTGAGAACTCTCAGTCCATGAATCGTGCCACTGTGCTGCACTCATGTATGTATTACATGGGTACTGGCAGTAAATGGTTGCATACTGTTATTACATCATGTACTGGGACGTCTCACTCTGTGAAGAGCTTTACAATTGTGATTGAAACTCCAAAACTGCCTGTGGCTTTGATACAATGCTCATTTATTAGCATGCTCAAAACCCCTATATAGACTGCCTACCCCTGGTCCTCGATATAATGCACTTCTGTCAGCATGCTTGAAACACCAAATGAGAACCCTCTGATCTTCGATGTAACGTACATGTACCAATACAATCAAAAAACTCCAAATATGAACCATTCAGTTACAAAGCTGTGCAAATTTTACACTATATCATGAGGAGGGCAAAGAAGCCAAAAACAAAAAAACAGTAATCGATAGTTTCAATTTCAAACACTGATTCCATATTTATACTTGATTACAATTCAAATTATAGAATATGATAGTTTATGTTTTGGGAGGGCAGTCTGCAAAGTTTTTCATCTGAAAACAGTACAAATATTTTGTGCATGCATGGTTTCATTAGCATTTCTAAGCAAAGTGTGGTTTAGAGACATATACAAAATAACACAAGACATTTTTCATACCAATGCAATAAAACAAACGTAGCCTCTTGGGACAATTCATTGTATGTGAACAAGATTATACATAAGGAGTTGGAATGTAGGGTTTAAAAGGTAACAGTTAATGGATGTCTTAAATCACCAAAGGTTATACTTTGAAAGGCAAACTGTAAAAGTTGAATTTTCATGTGCATTATTTAAATTGTGAGTATGTTAAGATTTCTTTGTAGACTTTAGGAAATAGTCACTCTGCTGCTTCTAATACCAGCAGGTACATAAATAAAAATTCTGGTAGTGCATAAATCTGCCACTGAGTCACCCCAATTTAAGCAGTGATGGGAAGTTCAAAACAAAAGGAATGAAAAAGAGGAAAAGAAATCTAAATGCCAATAGCTCATAGAGCTTGCAAATGTTTGTTTCACCTCTTGGCTCTATGCAGCTATAATAGGAACTGGCTAAATTTAACTCATTTTAAATGGGTAAAAAACTCACTGTGCTGAAAACAAACTCACAATTGTTTCGAATGCATACTTTTATAAAAAATAAATGAATAGGCAAATTTAATATGCAGAAGCACACAAGAAAGTTGCAAAAGCTCCAAAGAAACAGCTGTCTTTCTCAACAATGATCATTTATGAGGAGCTGGACATTCTATGCTTCCAGACACTCTTTTGTTGGAGGGAAATACTGGTGTATGTAGTCATATGGCAACGCTCTTTGTTTCATTAGTTTAAAAAAACAGTAAAATAAATGATAAAAATGACTGAAACAGGACAAACAACTCATTAGCTGGCTGATAGAGTGGACCATCAGATTTTAATTAATAGATCAGAGCTGTTAGGTGTCTCCGGCTCTACTATGGACTGGTTCTCGGCTTATTCGTTGAATAGGAGTTTATCTTTCAGTGTGGCTGGGTTTTCATCCAACTCTGCTCCTTTGACATGTGGAGTGCCACAGGGCTCGGTTCTTGGACCTGTACTTTTCTCTTTAAATAGTCTTCCCCTATCACAGATTTTTAACTCTTTTAAGGATATCTTGTATAATCTCTATGCAGATGATTTACACCTTTATTTTTAATTTAAACCTAACCAAATTAATACTGTGGTCACTTTGGTTGATTGTCTGTCTCAGGTTAACAACTGGCTCAGTAGTAATTACCTGCAGTTGAATTCAGGAAAGACTAAGGTACTAATTGTTGCTCCTTCTGTTCTTTATTCTGAGATTAGATTAAAATGATCTTTTGTCTCTCCTGCTATTAAGTTTACGTAACCTGGGGGTTATTTTTGACCAGTCCCTGATACTTGATTGATATGTAAGAGCAGTCAGCCGCTCGTGTTTCTTTCATTTAAGAAATCCTTCTAAACTAAGAAATGCTGTTTCAAAGTCAGAATTGGAGATTCTTGTTCAATGTTCTATTTCCTGTAATGCTCTTTAGATGGGTTTGAGCAAGTCCTCTCTTTCATATCTTCAGTTAGTCCAAAATGCAGCTGCCAGGCTCCTAACTCATGCTAGCCGGAATGATCATATCCCTCCCATTTCGAACACACTGCACTGGCTCCCAGTGTTTTATTGAATTCATTTTAAAGTTTTGGTACTTACTTTCAGAGCTTTGCATGGACAAGCTCCTGAGTACCTAACCAGTATGCTCCAGTGCTATACAGCTTGTCGGACT
Organism: Polypterus bichir lapradei; assembly: GCA_026402145.1. Lineage (NCBI taxonomy): Eukaryota > Metazoa > Chordata > Cladistia > Polypteriformes > Polypteridae > Polypterus > Polypterus bichir. The sequence goes on from JANRMT010062819.1 coordinate 12,445,676, forward strand.
CTTAGATCTGGGCAACAGGGCCTTTTAGTTGTCCCACGCACTCGGCTAAAAACCCGTGGGGATTGTGCCTTTCAGTCTGAGGCTCCAAGACAATGGAATAGCCTGCCTTATAGTCTACATGCAGGTGAGTCTGTTGATTCTTTTAAAAAACAACTGAAAACATTTCTTTTTAAACAGGCTTTTAATCAGTGCTGAGTAGTTTGTGTTTGTTTATTTATTACTAGCAAAATACCCGCGCTTCGCAGCGGAGAAGTCGTGTGTTAAAGAAGTTATGAAAAAGAAAAGGAAACATTTTAAAAATAACGTAACATGATTGTCAAAGTAATTGTTTTGTCACTGTTATGAGTGTTGTTGTCATCAAGGATTTGATTATCATTATTTCTTTCAATCAGGTTCGTATTTGGAAAACGTGTTGTGTTCAAGTTGCATTCCGTGTTTGCCAACCGTTGTAAAGATAACAGGTTTCATTCATCGAAGTGTTCACTACTCAAATCGCTATGCGAGTATATAGTGACAGTGTCTCTATTAAGTTGTGGATTTGCCTGCGAGTATTTAGCGACAGTGTGTCTATTAACTTGTGGATTTTTCTGCGAGTATTTGAAGTTGTTTTTGTCTAGCTGAATCAGAAAATGTACCGCAACGTCTGACACACCTCCTTTTTAGTGTTTTCTCACAGCTTGGATTGCTGCTGTCATAATCGGTTTGAGTAAATATCTACATTATATATACACACACATACACACAAATATATATATATATGTGTGTGTGTGTATATGTATGTATGTATGTGTGTATATATAATGTAGATAGGTATATATATATATATATATATATATATA
>JANRMT010062819.1:12449657-12481544 GCA_026402145.1 Polypterus bichir lapradei
GGGGGTAGGGAAGGATCCTGAACACGACTGAGAGAATGAAAAGTGAATAAAAAAAAAACTAACCTTTACAAGTATCATAAATTACAACGGCTGTTACACACTGAAATCAAATGTATGTTTTTATTATAAAATAGTAAGAATAACAGCAGTTTACGTCTCAAAACTCAATCGCGCGGGATCGAACTCATGACCTTTTGAATACTAGTCAGCGACTGATACCATTATGCTACCATGGCAGCTATAGTAAGTATGTGTCAATGTGGCATGCTAAGGTGGCTTTTTTCTGCAGTTATATTTTTGAATAAAATCATACTTGTTCTGTTATATTTGTACCTTTTGTAAATGTGTTTGATATTTGGACTTCAGGCTTCATACATTATATAGTTTATGCTTACATTTTGTCATTTACTACTACAATATGAAAAACGTTTCTATTTTAAAAATGTGTTTACACGGATTACTGTAGAAACAGAACACACGTGAAATGCGTGTATTCCAAATAATGATCTATTATTTCCACTCTAAAACTCCACTTCACTCCCAGATAATCAAGGCATGAGCTGGGAGAAGGTTGTGCACGTTCTAAGTCGTTGGGGGGATGGAATAGCCGGCTACTTGCAGCTTTTCTTTTATTAGCACATTTAGATTAACAAAAGACACTGGCGGAGAGGTGAGAACGGTTTTAAGAAGCGATTTAAGGTGGGACGGACCTACGAGTTTTTTCGTAGGCTCTGGTAATTCTAGTGTTAAACATTCATAAACATCAAAGTGTCCACTACTGAAATCGTCACCTGTGAATCTAAGATGTTTAAGAGGCATTGGCGGTTGTCGAAAGGTGAAAAATATTTGGCCATTTCGGTACACTTGAAAGCGACAACCGAACAATTCAGCGGCAGCCATCAACTCACATGCAGAACCATAGGTGAAGGGCTTAAGCATTTCACTCTTATAGTGCTCCTGTGTAGTATAATTATCTCCTGTACCGTCATCAGTCCACACCTTGAACCTGTCCCAGTCATTCAATACATAAGACAGAATGTTCCTCCGGATATCAAGAGTGAGCCTGATATGGCCGTGCAATATGTAAGAAAGAGAATGGAAAAGGTAGGTGCTATCTCCGGGCATGGAAACCACTCGGTAAGTGACAGTTCTTTGATCGATAGTGATCATCTCGATAGACATGGTAATGGGGGTTGGAATGATAAAGGAAATGGGTACCTGAGCAATGTAAAGTAAGTGTAAAATATCTATACAATAACTATAATTGTAATAAACAAACAATAAAACAGCGGAGAAGCCGTGGATTAAACAAAAAGGCTGTAGTTATCAGTAGAGAGACGTGAATCCCGTGGCGAAGCAAGGAAGGGAATGTAGAAACCGGAGCGACGGACGGTCTTATATAGGCAGGCAGCCAACAACGTAGGAGGCGTTGGGATGGGGGACCCAACGCCACCTCACACGGTGACCGAGGTGCAGGCTATGGACGTATATATGTACGTAAGTAGGATTCAGTTAGCGTTTGGAACCCGTGTACCAAATTTCTTGAAGATGGGCCCATAAGTAACAAAGACTGTTGAAAAGTTCAATATGGCGGCCGACAGTGGCATCATACCACCGAAATGACGGCGCAGGGAAGCCGCCTACCAAATTTCGAGAAGATGGGGCCATAAATAAGAAAGTTCAACATGGCCGACGTTGTTGATCGTTATGACCATTACGCGTAGAATTTCGAAATGAAACCTGCTTAACTGTTGTAAGTAAGCTGTAAGGAATGAGCCTGCCAAATTTCAGCCTTCTACCTGCACGGGAAGTTTGAGAATTAGTGACGTTGGAAAGTTCAATATGGCGGCCAACAGTGGTGTCATACCAACGAAATAAGTACGTACATCGGTTTCCGTTAAAAGTTTAATATGGCGGCCGACAGTGGCATCATACCACCGAAATAAGTACCAAATTTCAGCCTTCTACCTACACGGGAAGTTGGAGAATTAGTGACGTTGGAAAGTTCAATATGGCGACTGACAGTGGCGTCATACCACCGAAATAAGTATGTACATTGGTTTTGGTTAGCGCAGGGAAGCCGCCTACCAAATTTCGTGAAGATGGGGCCATGAATAAGAAAGTTCAATATGGCGGACGTCGTTGACCGTTATGACCATTACGCGTAGAATTTTGAAATGAAACCTGCTTAACTTTTGTAAGTAAGCTGTAAGGAATGGGCCTGCCAAATTTCAGCCTTCTACCTACACGGAAAGTTGGAGAATTTGTGACATTTGGAAAATTCAATATGGCGGCCGACAGTGGCGTCATACCACCGAAATAAGTACGTACATCGGTTTTGGTTAGCGCAGGGAAGCCACCTACCAAATTTCATGAAGACGGGGTCATTCTTCTACCTACACGGGAAGTTGGAAAATTGGTGACGTTGGAAAGTTCAATATGGCGGCCGACAGTGGCGTCATACCATCGAAATAAGTAAGTACATCGGTTTCAGTTAGCGCAGGGAAGCCGCCTACCAAATTTTGTGAAGATGGGGCCATAAATAAGAAAGTTCAACATGGCGGACGTTGTCGACGGTTATCGACCGTTATGTATATCTACACGGGAAGTTGGAGAATTAGTGATGAGTCAGTGAGTGAGTGAGTGAGTCAGTTAGTGAGGGTTTTGCCTTTTATTAGTATAGATATATATATACAGTAATCCCTCCTCGATCGCGGGGGTTGCGTTCCAGACCCCCCCGCGATAGGTGAAAATCCGCGAAGCAGAAACCATATGTTTGTATGGTTATTTTTATATATTTTAAGCCCTTATAAACTCTCCCACCCTGTTAACATTATTAGAGCCCTCTAGACATGAAATAACACCCTTTAGTCAAAAGTTTAAACTGTGCCCCATGACAAGACTGAGATGGCAGTTCTTTCTCACAATTAAAAGAATGCAAACATATCTTATCTTTAAAGGAGCGCCATCAGGAGCAGAGAATGTCAGAGAGAGCGCTTGCTAAGAAAAGCAAACAATCAAAAAATCAATACGTTCTTTTAAGTATGCAGAAGCACCGCGATAAAGCGGCATTTTGTAGAGGAGCGTCTGTATCCTCTAGGCAAACAGCCCCTCTGCTCACACCCCCTCCGTCAGGCGCAGAAAGAGTGAGAGAGATAGAGAGAAGCAAACAATCAAGCACCGCGCGAAGCATATCTTATATCATTGAGGAGTTTTAGTTAATATGTAATACATGCTCTGATTGGGTAGCTTCTAAGCCATCTGCCAATAGCGTCCCTTGTATGAAATCAACTGGGCAAACAAACTGAGGAAGCATGTACCATAAATTAAAAGACCCATTGTCCGTAGAAAGCCGCAAACCAGCGAAAAATCCGTGATATATATTTAGATGTGCTTACATTTAAAATCCGCGATAGGGTGAAGCCGCGAAAGTCGAAGCGCGATATAGAGAGGGATTACTGTATATATATATATATATATATATATATATATAGTTGATTACCCAATGGCTTTGGTCACTGAGTGCAAGGGAAAAAAAATAAAATGTAGTCTATAAGTAATTAAACAGTAAAACATTAACGTTTTAAGAAGTAAAGGTACATTGAGCACTACTGGAGTGGTTTCGGGTAAACTACATTTTAAAGACGGTATAACACAACAGGTAAGTAGTACTAGCAGCAGCCAAAATGTATATGGATCATCTCTCGGTAGTTGATCCCTTTTGAAAGGTGCTACACGACGGCTGTGGTATAGAAATTACATTTTGTATGTGAACGTCCAAATTTCTGTCTGAGGTAATGTGCCTTACCGGCATTACCAGCAATTAAAGAAAATTACTTTTGTGTCCTCTGCAGTGTTAAGAGAGAAAGGCTTTGGTTTGGGATAAAAGGAAAAAAGGTGTAAAGAAAGGAAACTTGCCTTTTTGTTTTATATAGTGTAGAGAGACGTCTTCGCTGACGATATGAGCGCCTTTTGGGAAGCGTTGCGGCGGATCTCGTGTAGACTGGAGAGACGGCCCTGCTATTAACTGGCTGGGATGGCACTGTCAGTCCTCCACTCCTGTGTGTGTCTTCATAATCCGACCTGACAACCTCATAATCGTATACGTGCAAAAGAAAGTGCGAAGCGCCTTAATATTAGTTTGCCGCAGTCTAGAAATGGGATCCCGTGTTTGCAGTTGTCTAGGCTATAGTTCAGGGAAAGGAGGAAAAAATTAACATTGTATACTTTACCTTATATGGGCAGGCACTCAATTACGTGGTAGGCGTGATGACGTGAGCCGCAACTCCGCCTCCTACGGCCATCGAGCTGAAGTCTATTACAGTATATAGACAAAAAGTAGGGTTCAGTTATGACCATTACGCATAGAATTTCGAAATGAAACCTGCCCAACTTTTGTAAGTAAGCTGTAAGGAATGAGCCTGCCAAATTTCAGCCTTCTACCTACACGGGAAGTTGGAGAATTAGTGATAAGTGAGTGAGTGAGTCAGTCAGTCAGTCAGTCAGTGAGGGCTTTGCCTTTTATTAGTATACATTTTTATTGGTTTTCTTTATGTTTTGTTTTAACTATTGTATTTGTATTGTATTGTTGTTCAGCGCTCTGTGACCTTTTGTCTGTGAAGGGCACCATATAATAAACTACTACGACCACTACTACTGGGCAGCATGGTGGCACAGTAGATAGCGCTGCTGTCTCGCAGCTTGGAGACCCAGGTTCGCTTCCCGGGTCCTCCCAGCGAGAAGTTTGCATGTTCTCCCCGTGTCCATTTTTAGAGCCCATTGCTCCATTTTTGCAGCCCTTTAACCTTTCTTTAACCTACAATTGCAGATGAAGTCTGCCTTGTGAGATGAAGTCTACCTTTGCAGCAATAGGCTGTTTTGATTAGGTGTCAAAGGCTATACACAAAAAGGAAAGGGAAACAATAAAAATCATGTCCCAAATAAACAAAAATAAATAAATGCAAAAATATCTAAAATTTGAAAAATTTCCAAAAAAGTAAAGTTAAAAAAAAAACATTTTTTTAAATAAACTTCAGCGAATGCAAAGTGGAGGCAAGGAAAAAAGTTCAGTGGAATCAGTTTACGACCAAAAAGTTTGCCAAACTTTAGCATTTGTTCAAGAGCAAAGACTCGGTATAAGAACAAGCCAGTTTCCCTTTAAGTTTGTGCGCACAGATGATTTCCGCATGTGTTCAGTCTCTCCCTGTGCATTCCCTATGCAGCGAGCAAGAGAGAGAGAGAGAGAGAAAGACACATATACACAGAGACACGCACGCGAGAGAGAGAGAGACACACACAGGCGCGCACGAGAGAGACACACACACAGGAAGGCGCGTGCGCGAGAAAGACACACACACAGGCACGTGCGCGAGAGATATTCACACACGCGAGAGACACAAAAACACACAGACACGCGCGCGAGAGAGAGACACACACGAGACAGAGACGGCTGGATGCATAAGGCCGAGAAGGCAGTTAAAGAATGCACCAGGCTTGTTTTTAAAGAGACAGATCCGAGCATTGTTTTAACCTTGTTGTATTTAATGAAGACTTTTTTCTATTGGATTTTAACTTCCACTTCACTTCTGTTTACAGCGATCGGTTCGTAGCGTGCATTGTTGCAATGTTACTTTTCTTGGTGGTTTATTAAATTACGGATTTTTCAAATGTTAATTTTTTTCCCTGTGCTTAAAACTCATTAAAAAAAAAATGTTTTTAGCGAGCGGTTCGTAGCACTATAGCGTGAACTCTTGCAGTGTTGGTTTTCTTAGTGTTATTCAATGTTTTTACATTTAGTTTACTATTACGCTATGCATTCTATGGTATCATTAACTATATTTGTGCTTAGAAATCTTTAAAAAAAAAATATTTACATACAGTTTGTACGGTCTGGAACGGATTAATTGTATTTACATACAATCCTATGTGGGAAATTACTTCGGTTCACAACCAAATCGGTTTACGACCAGAGTTTTGGAACGAATTATGGTCGTGAACCAAGGTTCCACTGTACTATTTTATGACTTAAGCAGTTGTATAAGCAACGAAAAGACAGTGAAGGAGTGATACAGCGGGGGGCAGACACTCGGAAATTCAAGTGTAGAAAGTTGCAGAGTACCCGAAATAAAAAAGAAGTGGTCAGATGTCAAAGCTGAGGTGAAAAGGAGAGTTGTAGCCTACCATCAGAGTGTCATACGGAAGTGTATTAGGGCACAGAGAAAAGAAAAAAAAAATTAGGGACACAGTAAAGAAAAAAGGCCAAAACTTTAATCTCAAAAGTTCCACTTTAATCTTGTAGTTTATTTTGTTATTTAATTAGAACGTCGTAAACTTCATCTTAAAATCAATGTTTCATTTATTACTGTTTCTCAAATACCACTGTAACTAAAGTAGAACGTTAAATTCATTGTATTCTATGTACATTGTATTCTATGTGTTCCCTGACCCAGTCATTAATCACTGTGTGCTTCTTAAACATGCTTACTCTTTCGTAGACAGGAGTGTGCAGGCAGTGAATGCATCATGGAATACATTACCTTCATGTTAATATAGATCTCTGAACATTTTAGAATATTAAGATGTATATTAAGATGTATATTTGATATCATTTTAATGATGAAATGCATTAAAGCATGTATTAAACATGGGGGCATGGTGGCGATCGGTAGCGATGAGCTGGCGCTCCGTCCAGGTATTGTACCTGTCTCCTTTAAGATGCTTGCTGGGATGTGTGCAACCCTAAATGTAATAATTTAATGCAACGTACCAACCCCTGGTTTTATAACGCAATTAAAGTCTCTGGCCATTCTGTTTATGAGTGTTCACATTACGAATAGATGCAAATACATTTTGAATGAAATCTCCAACATCTACACAGGGTGCATAGATATTTATCAAAATCACTTTAGTATTAAATAAATTACCCATCCCCATGACATATTGCCATTCAAGATCAGACACTACATCTGATACTACAAATGGAATTATTTTGTGTATTAACATTCTCACATCTCTAGTTTTATTTGCATAGCTGCAGTGAACAATTTAGCCAATCCAACCTCTTTGCAAACAAAACTGGCCCATATGTATTACGTGAGTCTCCTGTAAAAATACTATTTTGGTATTTAGACATGTTAGGTGAGAGTATACTTTTTTTTCTTTAATTTGTGATATAGACCTTTGACATTCCAGCTCACAAAGTTCAGAATTTGGTCATAGAGGCATTGATTCTAAACTTTTGTTGACCTTTTAAGTTAAGGTAGTAATTTTTACATAAGATAGTTTTGACATTGATATCATATTCTTTCCAGGTATTATGGCTGTGGAGCCTATTGCTATGTTGGCACTTACAGTTAAAGGATAAATAAGAAAAAGCATTGCTCTCTCTGTCACCCCCAAGTGAGGCTATACCACACTTCATGAAGTCCTTGGCCTGTGACACACCAAGAAACATAGCACATCCAAAACAAAACAAACCCCCAGCAGTGGTGTAGAAAAGATTAAAATTAAGATATCTTATAATAGTACAGTCCCAATGCAATGAACCTATGATAGTATATTCCCGATACAATAAAGCAAGGGTATGATGTTAGAAAAAAAAAGAACACACACCACACATAACTAGTTACTTTGTGGTCATCAAATTGTGCATATATTCAATGGAAGAAATTTCAATATAAAAATCGTAATTTAGCAAAAAAATGTGGCCAAAATGAAATAGAATGCATAGTTATGGTAAATGTCATATTACAAATGGACCGAGTTGCAAGCAGAATCTTCTGACTCATGATCATGTTTCAAAAAGATGTCGGGATCATCCTTCTTAACTCTTTCTCTGCTTCATCCGTAGAACTAAAAATGTAAAACTGGCCTTCAGTTACCACTTTCAATGTGGCAGTAAACAAGTGGCTGTATCTGATTTTGGCTTTAAGTAAGTACTATTTAATGCTGTAGAAAGTGGTTCGTTTAACAGCTGTTGTAAGGAAGAAATCTAAGAAAATATGAATGTAGTTATTTTCAAATATAATCTCTTCTTTCAGTCTGACAAGCAATATCAAGTTTTCTTTAACCTGTAGTTTGTCGCAACGAAAATCGGGCGTTTCAGTTTTAAGGTATTTGATCCATGCTGCTGAGATCTTGGTGTCCTATTTGAAGTTTTTTCCATTTATTTTAGAAAATGGTTCAGCTATGGATTTCCCTGGTTTGGACTTTCACGGTTTTCAGGAATAGTTTTGATTCTTCCAGCGCAGTTAGTTTGTCACTGACCACTTTGCATTCTGATTTTGTAACTGTTGCTTTTTCGTCAGCAGCAGATGTCGATTGTTCAACTACTGTATTTCAATATGATTCATAAACATTTGCTTGACATCTTCAAGCTGAGCACCAAGTACTCTAATTTTACTCTCAAACTTATATTTTAGTTTATTTTTTCATGATTTCTGTCTAGAATTTCAATGCAGGTTGCAGTAAAGTTAGTACTTAAATTTTATATCCTGAAGCTGTTTCTCATGTATTTTTTTTATATCCTTTATATCCCTTATATCCTTCTTTATATCACTTTTTATATCAAAGTGCAATTCGAACAGTTTGTTTTGGTCTTCTACGCACTCTGAACAAGTAGTTGTCTATAAGGGATGATGCATACCAAAAATAAGACTCGCAGTTTTCATGTGTATTTACTTGCGGAGCATTAAGACTCACAATGAGGACAAGCTCATTCAGCATGAAGGCGAGAAAGTCCTTGTTCATTTACTAATGTTGCCATGGAAACTGAATCTCATAATGCAACTTGCACAAAATGGCAGCACGGGAAGGGTAAGCGAATGTTTATGTGTCACTACCAGATTACACATTTAGTAACAATTTTTGCAGCGTATATTGTAATTCTGAAGTACAAAAGCATGTCTTACATGTCATACGTAAATGTACAGCATTCCACTTGTCTATTCTGATATTTAGGCTAGCAAGTAGTGTTAGTTATTTGTACACTAGCTGTAGAGGAACTTAATAGAGTTAGCATTAAGTGTATGAAACCTTCAATCTATTCATTTTCAAAAATTACTGCCACATTTATATACTATTTGTTCATCTTTCCTAAAACAGAGAATCATGTCTTCTCATGAATGTTGTCAGAGGAATTTTGATGTTTGCATAATATTTTTTATTTAATAAAAATATAATTATTTTCTTCTTTTTCAGTGACAAGCCTTCACTTTTATAGAGTACTGCAACCAAACTGGCAAAACATAAACTAGGACAAGATGCAGTTGAGGTCTCCCATTTAACATATTTACTGCTAAAGCTATAACCATATATTGACTACTATTATTACTAAATAGTTTGTTTTTTTTTAAGTGATGAGCCTGCCAAGTTTGAAGCTGTAGGAAACTGCTAGAATTTTGAGAAGAGAACTGGAAAGTTAATCAACAACACTTTCAGAAGAATCAAATAATTATTTACAATACAAAAAGAACAAACAACTTTTACTGTGCTGTTACAAGAATAAACCAAATTCAAAGGGATCTTGTACAGTTTTTCCAGCCAAGATCAAAAAAAATTACGTATGCAACAGAAAAATGGAAGTTTTGAAGATCTCACAAATCTTTTCTTTGCAAGTTACCCAGCACTAAAATCAGCAGGAGGGCTTGAAATTTTGAGGAGCTTTAGGTTCAAAACTTTACACCCCATTCCAGTACCAGCCAGTAGGTACAGTGTCAAATTTCTTCGAGCTGAAAGTGGCCTCAAACAAGCAGTGGCATATAGGATAAGGACACACCAGACTAAACTAGACAGCAAATGTAGCTGTGAACAAGAGGTAATTGGAAGAGTAATGGTGATATTTCTAGTAAGACTCACTTTTGTAATATGTGTAGTTTAAAACTGGACAGACCATGTGTGCTCTTAAAAGCAAATTTAATTGTTTAATGGCATGTTCCATCGTTTTCTTCTGTCTTTTGATCTAAACCGTATTTCTTACAAATGAACGTGTCTGTATTTATTAATTTACTTATTTATTTTTCAACAATATGAATAAAAGCCTAATGCTTTCAGGAAGAATGATTTTAGTCAGACTATCTGATATTTATCACCATCATTAAGCTGACTTTCCTTGTGTCTACTAACTTCAAACTTGACAGCAAACAGCCACAGATGATCATCTATATTAATTATTAAAATAACTTATACAGAATTACACATTTTATCATTATAAATATAAGATAAAAACTGCTAATTCTCAAAGATGATTCAGATATGATAATCACCACATAACTATCATAACCATTGACAATTTCCTGTGCTGTAGTGGTTATTTTTAACCAACTCCAGTCTCAATTTCTAACAAAAAAAAGAAATGAAAACTATGCAAGTTAAACAGTCATCATTGGTAATAACATTTACATTTGTTTTTCACCTTACAAATCAAAATAGATACAATGTGGAATGCTCCAAGTTTACTTATGACATGCATTTGTATTTCAGGATTTCACAATATACTGCAGTTTGTTATAAAATGTGTAAACTGGTAATGACGCAAACACCCCCGTACCCTTCCCGTGCCACCATTTTGTGTAAGGTTCATTATGGGAGTCGGTTTCCATGGCAACAGTAGTAAGCGAATGAGGACTCTCATGTCTTCATGCCAAATGAGCTTCCCCGCATTGCGAGTCTTAATGCTCCACAAGCGAATGAGCATGTCCACATTGCGAGTCTTAATTTTGGCATGCATCACCCCTTACAGTTGTGAGTCCAATTGGAATTGATGCTGCTGACTCATGGAGGTGGGTATTAGCTGTAGTTGAGAGCGGGGATAAAGAGGCCATGCTCAGGTCCAATAATCCTCCTGGAATCAACAAATTCTTCTTGCCTGCCTACTTGCAGTTTCACTCCCAATTTAGCTCTCGGCTAGAGCCAATGCTGCAGTGTCAGGTCCTGGCAGATGTATTCCTTCACCTGTCTGTTTCAGGTCAGTCTCTGGCAGGCTGTAACATGAACTTTAGGCCAGTTTAGACTTTGATGAAGCATTAGCTGTATTTTCCTTTTGTTTCTGAGCCCTTTTTTTGATGGTCATGCTTATATATACTTGCATATAATTTTATTACATCCTCTTGGATTGCTACTAATGGTGCTCTGTCCTAGACACCCATCTCTCATAATGGGCAAGACCAAACCAGAGAGATTGATTTTTGAATGACTTCAATAAGGTTTTCATAATGTATTTGTTGAGGACTGAAGAATAGTGGGAAGGACTTTGCAAAGGCTGACCTCAGCAAGGGGAAGGAAATGTACACCTTAGTTTTGGATATTGTTAAGAGCTGGAAGACACACTTTGAGGAATTGCACTGGATTCCCCCCTTTGGAGGAAACAATACAATGAACGTTGGTTGGGATTTGGTCTGTGCTAAGTTTGCCCATCCTGACTACGTGTGTTTTGTGAATTAGTTTTTGTAAGTTTAATACATTTGTCAAACATTTCATCCTGTCATATTTTGTGGAAAGTACTTCAAAAATGTGAAGTTTCCATTCATGGCATATAGTCATGTTGTATTTGCATATCTGGCATTAAGTCGAGTCTGCTCAATAACAGCACAAGACTACATCAAGGGTTCTTAACTTTTGATACGGTTACAAGTGATTTCAGCCAAGGTTTGGGAAGTATCTAATGAATTGCTGCAAAAAGATAATTAATTGTAACACAGTGGTTACTAAATGTCTTACAGTTCTAGGGACTTCTCCAGGTAGTTAGGTTTTCTTTCACATTCCAAAGATGTAGTGAGAAGTTAAGCAAAATGACACCATTTATTGGCTAACTAGAAAGATTACAATATGCAAGCTTTCATGGCAACTCAGGCCCCTTCTTCAGGCAAGATATTGCCTCAAAAGCTTGCATATTGTAATCTTTCTAGTTACTCAAAAAAAGGTGTCATTTTGCTTAACTTCTCACTATGTCCATAATGGCTAACACGGTACAACACTCTAGTACTACATTCCAAAGATGTAACATACAAAAAAGATGTTGTCTCTAAGAGAAAAATTCTATTAAACATGCAGTACTACTGTCAGGGCCTATACAATTAATAAAATATATAAATATAATACAAAAAGCTTTAATACCATGTATCAAAGAAAAGAACAGATAATGCATAAAAGTACCTCTTACCTACCATACAGTACATAATAAACATGACAAATACTTTTAAGATACAGCAAATCAAATAAAATCCTAAAAATTAAAACAAAATGCTCCATACATTTGTTTCCATTTTACTTGAAATATACCATTACCAATACGATTCATAATTTATTGCTATTTCAAACTACGCTTTAGCATTCATTGCTATTTAATGCCTTAACAGGTCATCTTTTTCTTCTTTCGGCTGCTCTTGACCAAATACATCCTTAATATTCAGAGTGGAAGAAAATTAAGAAAAATGTTTCAGTTTGTCCAACAAAGCATTGTTCATACACTGTATTGTCTGTAACTTGAAAATACAGTTTCATTGCCACCACTTTCATAACTGTCTGGATGATTAGTATTGTTTTAGGTTTTTTTAATCTAATATGATTAGTCCAAAGACATGCAGGTGAGGTGCATTGGCGATTCTAAATTGTCCCTAGTGTGTGCTTGGTGTGGGTGTGTGTGTGTGTGTGCCCTGCAGTGGGCTGGCACCCTGCCCGGGGTTTGTTTCCTGCCTTGTGCCCTGTGCTGGCTTGGATTGGCTCCAGCAGACCCCCGTGACCCTGTAGTTAGGATATAGTGGGTTGGGTAATGGATGGATGGATGGATGATTGGACAGTCGTTGATGTACTATTTCAAGCTCACATCAATAGTTCACAGTTCACACCCACCGTTAAGGTAACTAAAGATGAGCAAGCATGACTTTAGGGAGATAGAAACATCAAGTGGAACTTCAGAAATCAAACAAATGTTGATTACTTCTTTAATGAAACACCCCTTCATAAATCATTCACTTGAAGAAGAAAAGAAAATAAAGAAGTTTGGACCAAAATGACCTGACTTAAGAATTCACCTTCCGTTTTGACAAATGGAGCAGGCTAGTTGGATGTGGTGTAAGTAATGTCTTTTTTTGCTTTCCCTGTTTGCCGTTTCAAAGTGTCAGTACCGAAGTATTATGGACAACAACGGATATGTGAGACCTAAAACATGTTTCTGAAAAATGCAAATGGCATGAAAGTAGCCACGGTCATCTAGACCAGTGTTTTTCAATCAGTGTGCTGTGGCATAGTGCTGAGAGGGACAAATTCTTTGGGTGATCAAGGTCTGTCTGAGGAATATAGGTCTCCCTGAAGAAACTGGCATAAAAGCAGATCCGTGATCACTATGTGTCAGACGCAGCACTTTGAGCACTTCTGAGGTAGAGAGGGGCAGGTAAAGGGGTGAAGCAGCTTGGAAATGCCACCTAAGTGCTCACTAAGTGCTGTGTATGTGAATGCTGACCTCAGACTCAAAACTCCATTTTTACTCGCTTCTCCGGTAGACCTGCCCCTTCAGGCAGCTGAGCACATATACGAGATCTAATGTGTTTGTGGTTAGGAAGATAGTGGTGTCTCTTGGAATGTTTTTGGTTACAAAATGTTAACCACCAAAAAACAGGCAGGCTTAGTGAATTGACTCAATTTAATCAGAAAGTAACAGAGAAATTTTCAGGTCTGAAAAAAAGGAGGGCAAAAATTATGTTCAAGGAAATCTAGGTATCCTGATTGTAAAGGCAGAATAAGTTTTAGGTTGGACTTGTTCTGTGGGTGCAGTACAAGACAGTTTGCTGTGCGAGTTATGTTTTAAGATGTGAGGGTCTGTGGGTCTTACACTGTGAATTTGTCTTCAAGCGTGGTAAGTCTTGCAAACTTGCATAGGAATGGGCAGACTGGCAGAACGTGTAGATAATAATTAGTGTAGGAAAGACTCTGTGGATATGGTAAATGATAAACTGGAATGCAAATAAACTGGGAAAAAATCAGAGGATTAGTGATTGTATGATTTTGATTTATGGAATACAGTCGAAATGGCCAAGGACTGGGCACACTCTTTTAGCAAAGGCAGAATAAGATTTGGATTGGACTTATGCTATGGATGTGTTATAAGACAGAGAGAAGTGCTTATTATTGGATGATTACAGAGGTGGGGGTACTTACATTATGATGTGAGTTTTGGCAGAATGGAGAGCTGGACAAGTTGGCAGAGGATTGGGCAATTTAGAGACAGGCGTAGTATAAAATTCTGGTGGCAGGTGCACCTGTGGCTTTCCATATCTATAGGTCAAGTTATGGGAAGAATAAGGGGACTGTGGATGTCACAGACTGAAGTTTGGAACAAAGTACAAATGGGAAAGCTGACATCAGACTGGGCTGCATGGTGGAAAGGGTATAATACATTTTAGCCTTTATTTGTCCTATGGGTCTTGTACAGGACAGGACAAGATGTGAATTGACACTATGATGAGGACCACGAGAACATGTAAAAATAAAAAGATAGATAGATACGAAAAGCACTTTATAATATATGTGAAAGGTACTATATAATATGTAATTGCTGCTTCAGCGTGTTCCCTGAAAAACTGTGTCCCTGCAAAATGTTTTTCACCAGCTGCCACTGTTTACAAGCACACATATGCTGCTTGAATTAGAAGAAATAATTCAGTTACATTATATTGTATTGGATAATGATGAAAACATTATCAGTGGATATTAATTATGTGAAGTGCCTATAAGCTATGTGTCATGTTTTGGTTTATTCACTCTATTCTTATGTGAAATCCATTATTACAGGTATATGGAAGGTATTTGAATTATCTTAATTTGCTCTTGCACTGTTCAGCCCTAATTATACTTTGCTTAGTGAAGACCATGGGGAATATGAAGGAATCAAAATTTATGCAGGCTGTTTATTCACAGGAAACAAGGAAAAAGAAACTCTAACTGAACTTTAAATAACATCTGTTCAGTTGACAGTCTTTCAGGGATTTAAAAGAAACAGTCATTGTCATTATTGAAATAAAGACATACCTCAAAAACTAGTTTATACAGTTATCTGAATGAAATTATAAAAAGATTTTAAGGTCATGTCATGTACTGTATATACTATAGGGACTATACATTGTGAGGCGCATTTTTGACATTATGTTGATACTTTATTCTAATGTATTTAGTGATTTTTGAAATATAAATTTAGCATAATATAGAATATATTAATTTTTATGAAATTTAATTTTTGTACTCAGTGAGATGGTTTACTGTGATAGGAAAATATATTTAATATACAGACAAAGCTGAGAGCTAAATACTGTTAACACAGAAAAAACAAGAAAGTGCTAGTTGCTACTTACATTTTTATTTTGCATCCAATACCCAGAGAGCAAAAAAAGCAAGATACTTTTCATTTTTTATATAACAGTAACACTATTAATATCTCAGTTTCAGATTAGTTTATTTTCTATTCGTTCACTCTACAAGCAGTAATGAAAATCTCTTTTTAGGAATAACAGATAATAAAAAGCTCATAGTTGTGTGATTAAAGAGACTTGCATATCATCAGCATTTATGTAAATATTATAAGATGATATTTTACAATTAGACAAAATCGTATTTCATTTGGAACAAAACTCAAAGTTGTGACATTATTAAAAAAAATGTAATTTGCTGTTCCAAAAGTCATAACTGCCAGTATATGAGTAGATGTGACCCATGGATTGGTACTTTATTTTGAACTTCCCTTGGAGTGTCTGGAATTTTCAATCTCTTTCTGTTTTATGTCAAAACATTTTTCAGCCCATGCAAATAATATTGTTTATTTGTACAGTACAATATGGAGAGAATATGTGTCAGAAAGAGAGTATGAGAATTCATGTGGATCTGTACATAGAAAACTGTGTTTATGCATATAATTATCCTGATCACATTCTGTAAAATACAAAATGTTCCAAGCAAATATCCTCATATGACATTAGACTTAACATTACTTGTAAAGTAGGTTGTCTACAATAGTAGTTAATTTATCTCACTGACTGATTTGTACATTCTTTTTCTGTGTCTGCTTAGTCCAATACGGTGGCCAATTTGAGCCAAAGCCCTGTCCTGGAAGCATCAGGCAAAAGACAGAGTAGCCTAAAACCAACAAATCAAAAAAATCAATGTACTATTCCTTGCTCTATAATATCCATCCATCCATTATCCAACCTGCTATATCCTAACTACAGGGTTACAGGGGTCTGCTGGAGCAAATCCCAGCCAACACAGGGCGCAAGGCAGGAAACAAACCCTGGGCAGGGCGCCAGCCCACTGCAGTGCCCTATAATATTTCTTTTTTTAATTTACATATGAAACAGTTACATATTTTTGACCTATTAACATTTAACAAAACAGTATATTCATCTGTACATTAAAGTTTTATCCCAGTGTTGGACAGCGATGATGTGTTGAAAGTTTATTAAATTTTCATGTTGGAATTTCACTGTAGTCATGAGAACAGATTTGAAGTTGAACTTGAAAGCAGCAGTTTCATTCATTCATTCATGAATGCCTAAAGCAGTTTAATGGTATACTGCATATCCAATCCACAAATAAATATTGAAATTAACTAATAGATACTTCAAGTTAGCTGTTGAAAGTTAAGTTCTAGCCATTCATTCATTAAATTTTCATAAACCATTTTTCCTAGTTAATGATCATTTGCAGTGAACATAGGCTGGGAATGTCCTAAGAAAGGAGGGAGTAGTAATCAGATTTTTACTATTCACTATTCTAAAAAAGTATGATCCATTTAGCTGACAGAACTGCTTTTACCATTCAATGACTGTTCAAAGTTTTGATTAGCATAAACTATAGATTGCTGGCACATTTACTTAGAAGTCTGCAATGTCTGATTTCAAATTTTAGCTCAAGCACTGTACACATTTTCTTCCTTTGTTCATGTTTATTATTCATGTACTAAGCTTTCTTTGTTAAAGACACATAGGATAGATAGATTAGTGCACAACGGTGAATAGGTTACTATGCATCATTTTTTGTGTATGTGTGTATTTATGTGCATGAGCATACCATGATGGTAACTGGCACTCTATCCAGGGTTGGCTCCTGCTTTGCACCTAGTGCTGCTGGAATACACTAATGCCTGTCATGACCTGTATGGAAATAAGTAGGTTCAGAAAATGAATAAATTACAGTTGGTAGAATATTTCCAAGCTCACAAACGAGGTGTGATGGAAACCAGGGCGTCAATGGCCCAAACCCCAACACGAACACACAAGTAGAGTCCCGGGTTAAAAATAAAGGTTGCTTTACGAGGTGGTAAAAAAAATATTTATTGATGAATTACAGCATTATAAACATTGTTATCTTCTATACAAACTTTTGTCTTGTGAAGTTCTTCATGCAAAATGTGTCTCACTGATTCCCTGTCAATACCAGCCAAACTCTGAGATAGCTCGGACACCTAGGTGATGATCATTTCGAACA
This sequence comes from Polypterus bichir lapradei, assembly GCA_026402145.1. Lineage (NCBI taxonomy): Eukaryota > Metazoa > Chordata > Cladistia > Polypteriformes > Polypteridae > Polypterus > Polypterus bichir. The sequence goes on from JANRMT010062819.1 coordinate 12,467,127, forward strand.
ATCTGATTCATGGTTTTGATGTTTTCATCCATCCGAGATAAGCGTGGGCAACCTGGGTGTTGAACATCTTCCACATCTTCTTGTCCTTCCTTGAAACATTTGTGCCATTCAAAAACTTGTGTTCGAGACAAACTGTTATCGCCGTACACTGTTTTTATCATTTCATAAGTTTCTGTGGGTGTTTGGTCCAATTTCGTGAGAAATTTGATGTTGATTCGCTTTGATTTTTTCACCTGACATTATTGCGGCAACTCGCGTAGCGATTGTTGTGCAAATACTGACTGGGCTATTCACAGGATATACCTAGCTAGTCGGCAGTTTGAGAGGGTGTGTAGGAGTGGATATACAGGTGCTGGTCATAAAATTAGAATATCATGACAAAGTTGATTTATTTCAGTAATTCCATTCAAAAAGTGAAACTTGTATATTAGATTCATTCATTACACACAGACTGATGTATTTCAAATGTTTATTTCTTTTAATCCTGATGATTATAACTGACAACTAATGAAAGTCCCAAATTCAGTATCTCGGAAAATTTGAATATTGTGAAAAGGTTCAATATTGAAGACACTTGGTGCCACACTCTAATCAGCTAATTAACTCAAAACACCTGCAAAAGCCTTTAAATGGTCTCTCAGTCTAGTTCTGTAGGCTACACAATCATGGGGAAGACTGCTGACTTGATAGTTGTCCAAAAGACGACCATTGACACCTTGCACAAGTAGGGCAAGACACAAAAGGTCATTGCTAAAGAGGCTGGCTGTTCATAAAGCTCTGTGTCCAAGCACATTGATAGAGAGGCGAAGGGAAAGACAAGATGTGGTAGAAAAAAGTGTACAAGCAATAGGGATAACCACACACTGGAGAGGATTGTGAAACAAAACCCATTCAAAACTGTGGGGGAGATTCACAAAGAGTGGACTGCAGCTGGAGTCAGTGCTTTAAGAACCACCACGCACAGACGTATGCAAGACATGGGTTTCAGCTGTCGCATTCCTTGTGTCAAGCCACCCTTGAACAAGAGACAGTGTCAGAAGCGTCTCACCTGGGCTAAAGACAAAAAGGACTGGACTGCTGCTGAGTGGTCCAAAGTTATGTTCTCTGATGAAAGTAAATTTTGCATTTCCTTTGGAAATCAAGGTCCCAGAGTCTGGAGGAAGAGAGGAGAGGCACATAATCCACGTTGCTTGACGTCCAGTGTAAAGTTTAACACAGTCAGTGATGGTTTGGGGTGCCATGTCATCTGCTGGTGTTGGTCCATTGTGTTTTCTGAGGTCCAAGGTCAACGCAGCCGTCTACCAGGAAGTTTTAGAGAACTTCATGCTTCCTGTTGCTGACGAACTTTATGGAGATGCAGATTTCATTTTCCAACAGGACCTGGCACCTGCACACAGTGCCAAAGCTACCAGTACCTGGTTTAAGGACCATGGTATCCCTGTTCTTGATTGGCCAGCAAACTCGCCTGACCTTAACCCCATAGAAAATCTACCAGACCCAACAATTCAGAAGAGCTGAAGGCCACTATCAGAGCAACATGGGCTCTCATAACACCTGAGCAGTGCCACAGATTGATCGACTCCATGCTACGCTGCATTGTTGCAGTAATCCAGGCCAAAGGAGCCCCAACTAAATATTGAGTGCTGTACATGCTCATACTTTTCATGTTCATACCTTTCAGTTGGCCAACATTTCTAAAAATCCTTTTTTTGCATTGGTCTTAATTGATATTCTAATTTTCCGAGATACTGAATTTGAGACTTTCATTAGTTGTCAGTTATAATCATCAAAATTAAAAGAAAATAAAAATTTGAAATACATCAGTCTGCGTGTAATGAATGAATCTAATATAAAAGTTTCACTTTTTGAATGGAATTACTGAAATAAATCAACTTTGTCATGATATTCTAATTTTATGACCAGCACCTGTAGTTGTATGATTCACGTCCAGCCGACCTCCAGATGGTTTTCCAGGAAAGCCCAAATCCCAGTCCGGTTATTTTTGTGTCTCACCTCATATTAACCAGAATACCTCAAATATTTTACAATAAGCACAACACACAGGTTTTTCTCTCCTCATAATAACTCTCTCACCACCACCCCGCCCTGCCCTCCTCCAGTCAAGTGTTGCCTCTCTACTTCCCAGCTCCTATTTGCCTGGATAGGGGAGTGTGGTCCCTTTTATTACAGACCCAGGAGTACTTCCAGTGCCAGGGCGATTGCCCAATGGCAGCAATTCTGGGTCACATGAAAGTCTATTATAACAGGGAGCTTATCTACCTGCATTGCCCTCTCGTGGCCCCCAGTAGGTCAGGTCTGCTCTGCTGGACTACATCATGCTTTGCAGGTTTCCTATTGGGCACCGACATGCGGGGCTGCTGCCATCTAGTGTTCCGGGGAAATAAAAAGCCTCCAGCGACGTCTCTCTCTCTCAGTGGGCTGTCTGTCCATCCGTTTTGGTCCTTCCTTCCGGGTCTGATTCTTTCTTCCTCCCCGGCCAGGATGCTTATCTGTCTATTATGAGTCTCCCTTGCTGGTAAGGAGCCATCCCCTCTCCTAGCTGGGATGCCTGTCCAGCCCATGTAGCATCTACAGAGGTAAAAAAAATCTTCAGGATCTTGCATACTGATCCCACCAATCTCTGCTCCCTGTAATTAGATGTATGTATGTTGTCTAAAATAATCCTTGAAATGTCATTCACTGACATTATGGATGTTAGAAAAAAAGTTTTAAAATTAGCCACCACAGAGAGAGAGATAGTCTTTCATTAGATAGATCATGTATTTATAATTAGTGCAGAGTTGGCTTTGTAAATCAAATATAGTATTTAATTGAATGAGTTAAGTTATTATAGGTGGACTAATGCATTACCTTTTTTCTGCAATTGCTCTACCATAAATTGAATTAAGCAGGTTCAAAAATAGATTGCTGGACAGAATAAATTCTTATAAATATTTAAATATACTGTTAAAAGAGCAGCAGAAGAACTGCACAGTAAACAAAATAAAATTAAACCTTTCTTCATCTAAGGTCAATTTAAATCTTGATGACTCATCTATTAGACTGTGAGGAAGACTTTATGTCTCTGGTTAGGTATTTCTGGAATAAGCTAAACATTTAGTATGCTGCAGAGTGTATGTCATGATTCTTTCTAGAAGACTTCAACACATGTTTACATATACAAATGTTACATAATTTAATGGAAAATAATAATAGTCACCTGTTTGTAAGTTTTCATTTTTATTTTATATAGCACTCATACATTTACATGCAACTCAAGGTGCTTTCCAAAGTGTAATCAACAAAAACAATACTGATATGCCATAGTTACTTGGCTTTAATCATTGATTAATATTATAATAATTTCTCATCAATGCAAGTATACTAAAAAGAAAATTATCTTGGACATTGTTAAACAAAATTTAACCACTAAAGAGCAAAACAAACTTTCACTCAAATCAGAAACAGTTTCATGTTGTTTTCTAATTAAAAGCCTTATACATAAAAATGTCAAGAGAATAACCAGAACTAATTTATATATGTCTATAAATATATATAGTATATATTTACATTTGACTTAGCTTTTTTATACTGATAAAAATTGTACATTTAATTATTTCAAGTATTCATCACATTAAGTCAAATGAAGTCAATTGAGTAATATGCTGTGGGATTTATGTTGGGAGGAACCCTGGGAATAGCATTAATGACTTTAATTGTATTGCATCTTATTGAAATAATAAAGAGTGAAATGCTTCTGTATAAACCATTTTATGTTTAAAATATTGTACAAAGGTAAAAGTGCGATTTCTAAAGGCACAAAAATGAGTGGAGCAGGCTTTATGACTTTTTTGACATGTTCAACAGCTGTCCCGGGGCACCAAACATTTTATTTCAAATATCATCATGAATTGATTTACCTGCTGTTAACAAGAAGGGACTTTGAAAATCACCCCTAAATGTACTCTAATATCAGGATAAACTATTATTGTAATACAGATTACAAGGGATAAATGCTTTGCAAGAAATCCAACAGACATTTGACATTATCTAAACAAAGCAGCAGACATGTGGCTTGCAACACATCTGAGCCCACAACAATATACATTATTTAACATTACAGCTAATAGGACTTGAAAATCCTGCCACACTTGTTATGCATTCTTTGGCATGAAGATTTCGTTAACCAAATATTTTACTTTTACATCTTAATTAAGGTCACCTTAATTTGACCTCTGTATACAAATGACAGATGATTTAGCATTCACTGAATTCATGTTATGCCCCTTCCTACCCTACACCTCATTAATCACTGAGATCTAGGATATATTCTTCTAAGCAGGCAAGACCACAGAAGCGCAGTATCATGCACAATTGAACTTGAAACAAAGTGCCTTTTTATAATGGCAGAACTATACAGAAAAATGCTGTATTACTGTTGCTTTCAATTACATTCAAAGCACAAATGAGCAGTCTGAAGGGCTCACATGGATGCTACATACAGTTCACAACAGCTCAAGCCTTTCTCCCACTACAGGCTAACAACTACGAAAGAGAGAGAGAGAGATAGACTGACTGTGGGAAGAACCTCCTCCTAAGTCTCACTGAACAATAGTTAAATAGATAGGACACAGATGGACTGTGGGAAGAACCTCCTCCTAAGTCTCACTGATCTATTCTTTAAACAGCGGAAGTGTTCCCATGAACAGAGCAGAGAGAGGGTGCTATTGTTGGAATGGTTGGTATCTGTGATCATTTTCTTTGTCCTGGTCCAACATTGATTCGTATAGATGTCCTGGAAGTTACAAGAGTGCATACCCAGTGATGCATTCAGCTCACCATACCACTCATGGCAGCAGTCCTGATGTGTGATGTTTCCAAGCCAGGCAGTAATACTACTTTTCTAGATACTTTAAATGGTGGATTTATAGAAAATCTGTAGTATCTGGGATGGTAGCCTAAAATCTCTGAAGCGTCTAAGATGGTAAAGACATTGTCATACTTTCTCCACCAAAGAATCAATGTGATTGAACAAACTGTGATGTGAACACTGAAGTACAGTCAACCCTCGTTTATCGCGGTTAATCTGTTCCAGAATCTGCCGCGATAAATGAATTTCTGCGAAGTAGGATTCTTTATTTATAAATCAAATATTTTCACAGTTAGAGCATAGAAAATCTGTTTACAACCTTCTAAATACATTTTCTAACATTATTAGAGCCCTCAAGACATGAAATAACACCCTTTAGTCAAATGTTTAAAATGTGCTCCATGACAAGACAGAGATGACAGTTCCGTCTCACAATTAAAAGAATGCAAACATATCTTCCTCTTCAAAGTGTGCGTCAGGAGCAGAGAATGTCAGAGAGAGAGAGAGAGAGAGAGAGAGCGAGAAAAGCAAACAATCAAAAATCAATAGGGCTGTTTGGGCTTTTAAGTATGCGAGGCACCGCCGGACAAAGCAGCTACAAGGAAGGCAGCAATGTGAAGGTAGTCTTTCAGCATTTTTTAGAGGTGCGTCCGTATCCTCTAGGCAAACAGCCTCTGTGTAAACAGCCCCACTGCTCACACCCCCTCCGTCAGGAGCAAAGAATGTCAGAGAGAGAGAGGGAGACAGAGACAAGCAAACAATCAAAAATCAATATGTGCAGTTTGGGCTTTCAAGTATGCGAAACACCGCACGGGAAGCATATCGTATATCATTGAGAAGTTTTATTTAATATGTAATACGTGCTCTGATTGGGTAGCTTCTCAGCCATCTTGCAATAGCGTCCCTTGTATGAAATCAACCAGGCAAAGCAACTGAGGAAGCATGTACCATAAATTAAAAGACCCATTGTCCGCAGAAATCCGCGAACCAGCAAAAAATAAGTGATACATATTTAGATATGCTTACATTTAAAATTCGCGATACAGTGAAGCCGCTTAAGTCGAACCGCGATATAGCGAGGGATCACTGTATCTAAATCTGTCCAACCTCTTTACCTGATTTTGTTAATTTTGAGGGATATTAATGTCTCTACTGTTTTCTCACAAAGTGTACAATCAGCTCCTATGTCTTGCTGACATTCAAGAGAAGAGTACTTTCCTGACACTAGTGTGACACACTCTTCACTTCACCCAGGTAAGCTTGTCATTGTTGTTAGATATCAGGCAAACCACAGCTGTGTCATCACCAAACCTGACAATGATGTTAGACCAGAGTCGTGTGGTCAGGGGAGCCAAGGGAGGCAGAGCCTCACCTGTCATCATGAAAAGTAAAAAAATGAATAATGATAACATAAATTTGTCCACTGGTCTGTCCTATAAATTTTGTTTCTGTATGATGCCAATAAGTTTGATAATTTTTATAGTCAAAATCGCTGAATTTGAGCATTTCCTGTTCAAGAACAGGGGAGAAACGTGAGGTGCGGCAGCAACGAGCCTCACCTCACCTTGGACTGCGCTCTCCCTCTCACACTGGGTTGATGAATACAATTGGGGCGTGCCTGTTGCTGTCTCTCTGTTTGTCGCTAGTTTAAGGTTTGCAGACACGTTTATTATACACCCTGACTTTCCACATTCTGCCTAATATCTTTAATGAATGCGTGGGACATATTTAGTCTTGCTAATCAGACATAAAACCGCAGTGAAAAGGCACAAGGTCAGGCAGACAGTACCATGCTGCCCTGAAGGGGGTGCATGTGAGCCCAACAGGTTCTTGTTGCTGCTGTTCTTCTATGCAGAGGCTCTGGGTGTCGATAAGTTAGCGACATCTGAAAGTCAAGTGCACTGCAGTGATCCATTTATTTTTATTTTTTTGTTTCAACTGACTGCCAAAATGAAAGATTAAGACTTTTAAAACTAAAGGAAAATAAGGAGGACTTTTACAAGAAAGAGATAGAGATTTTCATGGAGAAGGATAGACGCGCAGACTTCATTTACAAATAAAGGTAAGACCATAAACAGTTTTCAATTTTATAAAAAATGCGATCAGACTAAGAAAAGAAACAATCCAATATTTAAAAATTTAATTTTGACCTTAAATAAATTATTCTTTTTTTCTTGTTATCCTTTTGTTGAACAGTCTGTATTACAATTGATTAAAGCATCAGAATTAAAAGCTTTTAAAAACAAATATTTCAATGAAAGTCAAAATTGAAATCTGTTTTTTTTGTACACCACTCTATACTTTCATTTGTATTGAATGAGTATGAATTGCAACAGCAAATGAAATGAGTGGAATTGCAACAGCAAATTTAGAACACATAGAGGGTGCAGAGCAAATGCGCTTTCTCCACTCTCTCTCGCTGCTATAAATGTAACGTTCTTTCTTAGCCTTACACACCTTACCTATATGTGTGTAAATAATGCTGATGAGCTATTTAACACAACCAGTAGTCAATGTGCATGCTGCCAGTTGAATAATGAGTAAGCTACTCTTTTTGGTTCACATATTTGTAAATCTGATTCTGAAGGAGTCAGTGCCTCACCAACCATGAACCTCACCGCACGTCACTGTGTTAGAGTTAGGTGCAGCCAGACAGCCTTATGTGTAGAGGGAGTATAGACAGAGGACTAAGAACACAACCCCGTCGGGAACCCTGTGTTGAGGGTAAGAGATGATGAAGTGTGGCTACCAGAGGTCTGCCTGTTAAGAGGTTTAGGGTTGTATAGTGGATATTTATACCCTAGTGACCAATATTCTTGCTTCAGTAATGACACCTGCAAGAACCATATGAAACTGTAGCAACAGCACCACTGAGTTTTTCAACAAAAGTTAATATCACATTCTAGTATAACATAGAATTTCCTTTCTGTGAATTATGTTGGTATTTTTTTATCCACTCCTTTTAGCCATTCAAGGTATGCAATTGCATGCATTCATAAGTCCCACTATTTGCAATATGTGCTGCACTAGTTGTATTCTTATCTAATACTGGTTGCTATAGGCTTAGACAATATACAGTACAGGCCAAAAGATTGGACACACCTCCTCATTCAATGTGTTTTATTTATTTTCATGACTGAAGGCATCAAAACTTTGAATGAACACATGTGCAGTTATGTACTTAACAAAAAAAGGTGAAATAACTGAAAACATGTTTTATATTCTAGTTTCTTCAAAATAGCCACCCTTTGCTCTGATTACTGCTTTGCACACTCTTGGCATTATCTCGATGAGCTTCAACAGGTAATCACCTGAAATGTTTTTCACTTCACTGGTGTGCCTTATCAGGGTTATTTAGTGGAATTTCTTGCTTTATCAATGGGGTTGGGACCAGCAGTTGTGTTGTGCAGAAGTCAAGTTAGTTGGACGATCATTTATTTTTCAACAGGACAATGACCCCAAACACACCTCCAGGCTGTGTAAGGGCTATTTGACCAATAAGGAAAGTGATGGAGTGCTGTAAATGGTCATGAAAATAAAGAAAACACATTGAATGAGGAGGTGTGTCCAAACTTTTGGCCTTTACTGTATATAGACAATCTGACTTGTATGCCAAATTATCACTGGTGGAATACAATGATAATTAAGGTGGGGAAACAAAAAATGACATACCTCTTTGCATTCATATTCATCATTGCAAGCCTCTACTAGAAAAACAATAAAAGTAATTAACTATACTGTCACTATACAGTTCATTTTGTGGTCTTTATTACAGTCTAGTGTGCAGAACCAAACAGTGTACAAAGGAACGGTGTTTCTCAACTTTTTTTGGTGTTGTGACCCCCTTTTTCCCATGTAAACATATTCGTTACCCAACCCTCCCTTGTTGAAAATAGTGCAGTCATTGCAGAGGTTCTCCTTGGTGAATTAATTATGATCGTCACAGTGATGAGGATGTTCCCCGATGGTGAATCTAGCAGTGGGACCCACAACGATTTTAAACAATAACAATATAAAACCAACCGGCATCAGCCCATGACCCAGTGGTTAGGAAATATTGTCCTGGAAGCCTTTTGTCAATATCTAAAAATAGTTTCAGCCTTCTAACCCTTGGTTACAAATGTCTTTCTTCTAGCCCTTATATTGACAAACTCTTCAAAAAGATCAAATTGTGCTCACATAATGGTTATTCCTAGTGATCAATAAAGACCTCCAAGAACTAAAAAGTGTATTCTTTTTCTAAAAGCAAAATAAACAGCCGTTTACATTTTTCCTTGCATTTGTATTTTCCCCCACAACCTTACTGTCGTCACGTTTTTGTTTTGTTTTACATTTGTATTTTTAGCCCACTCCCTTACCTAAACTTACCTAAACTTCGCTTAGTGTTCACAGCCTCATTTGCCATTAAGATTTTTAGGTGTTGCAGTCATTTGAGACAAATTTACCTGAAAGGATTATATAAGACCTTCTTGCACCTTAAGCAAGTGCTGCAGCTTATGCTAGCTCTTATGTAGTTTGGCCAATTTTTGTGCTGTTTCACTAGTAAAAAAAAAAAATAAGTGGTCTATAACTGGTCTTTTGAGAATATTTGCTGTGGATTCTTTTTTGAATTGTAGCTTTGAATTTTAGGGTTTATGTTTCAGATTTTTTTTGACAATACATTATAAATCAGGAGTGCATTTCAGTTTTCTTAGAAGGTATACAGCCTTTATTTTTTACTATGATAAGTATTGCTGGGAGCTTTCCATCATAAGTATATTTCTGCCAGTTAGTTGATCATTTTTTGTACTGTATTTGCAATATTACTGCATTATTTGTTAGCTTCTGATTGTCTTTGAGAGGCTCAGCAGCAGTTGTCTCTCATCACTTTTAATAGATCTACTGACATTGTAAGTAAGAGGAGAAAAACAGCAGATGCTGTCTCTTTGAGCCTGTTTCGAGAAAACATGAGAGAGACGATCATCTTTAAAAAAAAAAAGAAAGAAAGATAAAAAAGAAAAAAAGTGTTATGTTATTTATTTCATGTTGGTTCTTAAACATTAATTATTTAAACATTTTCCCTGAGTCATTTATTCTCCGCTCATTATTTAAAGTGACCATATTACAGCAATATTGCTACCACAATGATGAGAACACTAACAGGGTATATTTACTTTGATTTAATAAATGTATTCAATTTTGAACTAATGATTGCAATTATACGATAAAAAATAAATTTAAATGAGGGATGGACCCAAGTGGCCCAATTTACCCATGCATTCAAACAATGTGGTTCCTCCTCCCTTTATGAATGGCTGTTTTTTCTAATGAAAGGAAATAGGGTGAGAATTTTTTTTCTTGGTACAATGAGCTCTCTGCTCCATGCACCTTTGCAAAAGAAAAGGCAAATAAAAACAAGAAAGAAAATGGCCGATGTTCTGAAATATGTTTTCCATTTTTAACTGATATTCATATAACTAAAAAATTACAAGTAATTCATGTGAGCAATTTACATGCAAGCTTTGGGTCATCACACATGTCTCAAAATGTAAATGAGTAAGTGTGTCTAAGAACGAGTCATTTCTGAGATCTTTAATTTTATTACACTTGAGACAAACCATTTCACAGTTCACAATGTCATTATAAGGACAAGCTATACGTGCAGATTTGGTCTCTTGTTATTACACTAGTCTCCAGATTTGAGTTATTCAGACCTGTTAAAAAAGAACCCTTTTTAATATTATTGTGTATATATTTTCTTAAACAGTGTATGATTGGTTTAAATTTTTAAAGTGAGGAGAGAAAAATTATTGGTGTAAAGGCATAAGTCACAACAAAAAAAGGCATTTATTTCTATGACACATTTTCATAAAAAGAGCACAGCTTAACATACTGTATAACCAGTATAATGAAAATTAAAATTACAAAAGTAAATTAAAGTAAAAATAAAAAAATGTAAAAAAATAAATTATAACTTAAACTATTTTGAGCCTCTCATAGTTGTAATGGCATAAATCAGATCTTGTTGACAAATATATGCTATAATCAGATGGCCAATGAGGAGAGTAAAAGAAATACTTCAACTAGTAAGAATTATGAAGGAAATAAACCTCTAGAGACTGCAGTATCCCAGCTGAGCATTCTACGGTCATTAATGTCTACATATTTGAAGAAACATTCTAGAGAATCACTTCTGCAATTTCTCAACCTAGTAAAATGTCTTTCATCCTTTCTAGCATCAAAGGCAAATACAGAGTACTTAGGCCAGTTGGAGGCCACCACAGAAAGCTGGGAAACGAAAAAAATATAGTACTGTACTTGTAAAATTGAAGTGTGAGTAATCAAGATTTTCAATAGCTGCTTTTAATGAAAATAGTCATACATGCCTCTTAGTTTAAAGCATAATACAGGTTTGTTGCATTAGTTACAATCTGTAATAGTAGTTGCATTGTAAATTATGATTAGATCTGTGACGGTACAAGTTGGCTCCATGGTACCTCTCACGTTCGGGAGCATCTTGAGCTTACAACTGTTGATAGTCATCACTGAGGTAACCTTGGCAAATGAGGAGACACACATACAGCAAGGGGTTCAAAAAGTGATAAGTGCTTTTATTAAAATGAATCCAATCAAAAAATGAAATGTGTTCAAATTAAATAGTGCAGTACATCAAAACATATTCAATAAATAATCTCATAATAACAATGTAAATGTGGAGGTTAAAATATCCACATAAATAGTTCCATTAAAATCAAGGTTAAAATCACTAGGCAGAACACAGTCTCTTAAATACTCGAGCCCTTGGTGCCTCTTCTAAACCCGACTCTGCTTACCCTCAAGGGATCTTTCAGCAGATGAGACACTCAAATGATAGGCACAGTCAACCTTCCTTCATAGGCCTGGGTCCCTGCTATCCACATGTCGAGCATCCACTCCTTCAACTCCCACTGCCACTCCTCGGCCTAATACAGGAGCAAGTATCAGGTCACTCCACACTCCCTAAGAAATTCTTAGTGAGAGTGACCCACTTCAGTCCCTGAGCATCTGCCTCATGCTCCTTTGACAGACTCCCCTGCCAGCTGTATACTTTCTTTTCCCTGCACTTGCTCTCTCCCATTTAATAGTGTTCTGAAGTATTCTACGGTACTAAACTGATATACTTCTACTGTATTAATAACATTTTTGGTCCATAAAAGCAAAAGGTGACCTAACCAGATTGTTTATGTGTCTCTCTAGGAACTTTGAGACAGCCAGTGTTTGAAGATCTGAGATTACGGGTGGACAGACATTCTGAAATACAGGAAGGCGCAAGACTGCTCAGAACTTTATAGATAAATAAGAGTATTTATTATAAAAAGACGGTCTAGACCCCCTAGTGGGTCTATAATTATTGAGGGTATGTAAGTCTAGCTCTCATCTTTTAAGTAAGGCTCTGATAACTGAAACTTTTAGTTCTTTAAGAACTGCGCCATTCAGTAATGAAGCATTGATAATCCCAAGAATAGGTGCTGCCAGAACATTGAGACAGAGATAGAGAACATAGAGATTTTTACTTGTTTAGTTGGGACTGCGTCTAAGAAAAAATAGTAGGTTTCATTTTAGAGATTAAAGTTATACCTTCCTACTGTTTCACCAAATTAAAATTACTAAATTGTTGTGCACAAGATGAGTCTAGTATTAATTTTGCAAAGTGACCCAAAAATCTAGAATCTTACAATATCAAACTTCTCATTAAAGAAGTTCAAAAAGTCTCCACTGATAATGTCAGTAGGTATTCATAATTATAGACTTTTGGATTTATACACTTTTTTCTTTGTTCAGTTTGAGGAAACTAATGCTCATCCATTCTTTATTGTGTAGAGAACCTCAGGGTTATATGATGTATGAGAAATGTGTACAAATACTGTGACTGGGAGTTTTCTGTCTTTTTACATTTTTTTTTCCTTTTAAGTCGTTCTGGTCAGAGAGTGTGTGTGTGTGTATGTGTGTATGTGTAGTGATGTGTGGGTCACAGATTTGCAAAAGAGAGGAGCTGAGTCCAGGTTTCCAAAAAAATCAGCTTTATTGTTGTAAAGACAGGAACAATCCTAAGCATTTTCAAATGGGAGCTGTCACTTCAGCACTCAGCGCACACAGCAAGCAAGCAGTGACGTTGTCCTGCATTTGCTCCCTTCTTTAGGTGTCACAGCTGGATGGAGGTGGTACCCAGCCGGGACGCCTGAGAAGACAGGAGGAGGGCGGGTGCCTCCTCCAGACCTCGAGGGGGCGACCACCCTGGAGGCCTCGGGTAAAGAGCTCGGAAGCTCGACCCTGTTGGGACCCGTGGTTACCGCCATGAGGACCCCAATACCTAGAAGACCCTAGACCTCAGCACCTCCGCCACACCAGGAAGTGCTGGGGGGAAGAGAAAGTAGGGACACCCGGAGTGTTTCTGGAGAGACAGCCGGCACTTCCACCACACTGGAGCGTGTCGGTGGGAGATTGCCGGGAACACACCTGGAGCACATCCGGGTGCTTATTTAAAGGGGCAGCCTCCCTCCAGTCGATGACAAGAGTCGGGTGGAAGAGTGGCAACGTCTGGAGGAGGCAGGAGGCGGTCAGAGGAAAAGAGAAAGAGAGAAAGAAAGAGAGAAAAAAGAAGAAGAAGAGAAAGAAGAAGAAAGAGAAGGCATTGGATTGGCCAGGACTGAGGGGTATTGGGGGGTTGGTGAGCTGGACTGTATAAGAAATGGAAAATAAACCTGTGGTTGTGGGTGACATTAACGTGTCTGCCTGTCTGTGTCCGGGGCGAGGTTCACACAGGTTAAAAGGACAGATAGCCTTCCTCAGAGGGAAGACAGAAAGTGACTGCAAGGCCAGGTCAGTGGCCGGTTTTAAGTGTTCCTCCCATTAGCCATTAGGTGACAAACATGTTATGTGGTGAGCCTGCAAACTTGCAGTTTACCCGACATCGGACAACCATCTCCTTCCTGTTTTAACAGGGTTTTTAGCGCACTGCGCAGTTGGACAACATGAAGGGACTAGCATCCTGGCTAGGATTGAACACAGACCCTTACCTGGCCAGGAGTCAGGTACAATAGAAGGAATAGGGGGAGAAGAATACTAAAAAATATGTTCTCTCCCAGTGCACTAGATGGCAGCCTTACTGGATTAGGATTCCCACACAGATGCCCACAAGATCTGTAGTCCTGTGGAGCAGCTCTGTTGGGTTCTGTGGGATCTGCCAGAGGAAGCTGATGGGATTTACAATGCCTACTGATAGACTCAGTAGTACTTCAGAAGTACCACTTGACCGTATTCAGACAAGTCAGGGTCAGATGGAAAGGGCGAAGTTTGCTTGGAGGAGTGGAAGAAAAAAAGAATAGATAAGATTTATATTTGATTTATGTCACTTTTGGTGCTTTTTGTCCAAGGTATTCATGTTAATAAACCTTTTATTTATATCAGGACTTGTGTCTGTGAGGTTGTTCCTGGGGCTTGTGGTGCTGCAATGATCCCTGGTGGTCACTATCTATCTATCTATCTATCTATCTATCTATCTATCTATCTATCTATCTATCTATCTATCT
>JANRMT010062819.1:12485007-12525527 GCA_026402145.1 Polypterus bichir lapradei
ATATATATATATATATATATATATATATATATATATATATATATATAATTTTTGCAATTTATACTCGTCTTATTTTAACTACTTTGGCTTTCATATCTCTAATTTTTAAACTTCCTTACAGTGACACTGTCTTGATAGAAAATCTCCTAATGTGCCTCTATGAAAAAGGTGCTCGATTACAAGATCCCAGGATAGTGGAGCTCATACAACCATACTTTTAGTATACAATCTGTCACCCAATAATTCCTTAATTGGGGATAGGGCATTTAAAAATATTTGTGTATTTGCAGAGATGTGCCTACACTTCACGTAAGTGCTTTTAATTTAGTGATATTAACCTAAACCCTGCACCCTCAGTTCATGCTTAACATCAGAGCTACACTGTCACTTGCTTACATAAAGTTATATTCTATCCATGCCTATAATACTCAAGTCTACATGAAAATCTATATTTACATCTGCGTAGAATTTACATTCTGTCAATTGTCACAGGTTCTTCACATACTCCAACCCCTATTCTAACCTATCTATTAAATATAAAACTATACTAACCCTATCCTTACCTATGCTTCCCTAAACTGACCCTGCACTAAACTATTCTATATACTTTTTTTGGAGACTATTCTAATGCTATCTCTTTTTATGCTAGCTCACTCACAGACTTCCTGCCGGGATTCCAGGCCTCTCAATCTCACAGTCTTGCGAACTGAGAACGACCTAGCAGGTCTCTTTCGCTTATCCGAGCAGACCCGTGTCTCTCTTCCAAGATGGTAACTACAGGACTTACATCCACCTTGTCAGCCCCCACATCTGTAGATCTTTTATGGGATGCAGTATGAAGGGAGGGCCCGGCCCTGTGCACTGCTGGCTCTGACTCTCTTCAACTGAATTGTTCCCCTCATACTACTCCTGCCAGCTCAGGCACAATAGCTCCTTGGCAGCCTCCTGCCCAACTGTCCTAAGCCTTGCTCCTGGGAAATGGCCCTAATCACAAATGAGTGTGAAACACATGATTTCACTGAAAACAAGCCCATACAGCCCCTTGCCTTTGGCAAGGCAGTATCCCACTAAAGTGGACAACTTGACTTTCCACTTTTCCTCCTTCACTCACATACACTGCTGGTTTTACTCACCTCAATTCTGACTGCCCATCCTTCCTCACCACACTTTTAAGACTGTGGACTAGAAAGGCTTCATTTATTGCTTCTCTGTTGGAGGGGCAGAATCTCCATGAAACTAACACAAACAATTCATACTAAAATATCACTTACCTTTCTAAGTAGTCAACATTTGTGTAATTCTCTTGCAGGCCAGTCCCAACTTCTGGATCATCTTCAGCTTTTTTTAGTTCCTTTGTGGTCGCCAATTTTATGTCATGGAGAAATCTTCAGAAAAAAATGTGCAGAGTTTCTGGATAGGCAGTCAGAATACATTTTATTGCACAGCATTGAAAACTGTTGCAGAGCACATAAAGTCTATGTCAGTTCAATGAACTGAGCCCTGTGCTCGTGGCAAGCCTCATATTTATTACAATTCTTATCTCAAAATTTCCCAACTTCACACCATTTCTTACCATCTGCTTCACTTGGTTTCTCATGATAATGACACGCTCCATACCTTTTCTCATAACGATCACCAGGGGCCTCATGCATAACGCCGTGCGTAGAATTCGCACTATAATATGACGTAAGCACAAAAGCCGAAATGTGCTTATGCACAGAAAAATCCAGATGCAGGAATCTGTGGGTACTCCAACTTCCACGTTGTTCCACTACATAAATCCCGGTCAGCGTGAAAAGTAACACACGTGCACGTGCCTGCTATCCCACCCCAATTCCTCCGAGAATTACACCTCTTTGAATATGCAAATCAATATAAATAGCCCTTAAGCTCAGCCTTCTGTGAATAGACAATGGGAAAAGCACAGGGAAAAATATAAGAATTTCAACAAATACCAAGTGGAGGCAAAGGAAAAACATACTATTTGTTGATTTAAACCGTGGTATAATCAACAAAAGGAAGATGATCGAGTGACATAACGTGTTGAAGAAACTTGAAAGCTCAAGTTCACAAAGTCGCACAGTGCCCGAAATAAAAAAGAAGTTGTCAGATATCAAAGACGCCGTGAAAAGGCAAGTCATAGCCCACCATCTGAGTTTCATATGAAAGCCTATTAGGGTACAGAGAAAAAAAAGTCACACAGTGGGGAAAAAGCACGAAATGTCAACTTCAATCTCGAAATTTCCACTTTAATCACGTAGTTTATTTTGTCATTAAAGTAGAATATCATAAACTTCATCTTAAAATCGTTTAATTAACCAGTTTCTCATATCACATCATAATTAAAGTAGCACGTTAAATGCTTTGTTTTTTATGTGTTCTTCTATGTGCTCTGTAGTGTGTGAATCACTACGTGCTTCTTAAACCGGCTCTCTTCCTCCGACAGGACACAGAATCCATTACATTCGTGATATTACAGCTCTCTGAATAACTAAAATACTGAGATGTATACGTGATATCATTTTCATGATGATAGGAGTTAAAGCACGTTATTAAACATGGGTTTCATGGTGGCGCATTGATTGTGCACGACCTTCGATGAAATAATTTATTGCAGCAGTACTCAGGGGTGGCTCTAGGCTAGTGGCGGCCCTGGGCAGAGAAAAAATCGGTGGCCCCTTCGCCTGCCGATGTCAATATGGTATCTTATGCATGGCGGATGGCCACGTCCGTTGCGGACACTGCATAGCCACCTCGTGCTTATGACACAAGCGTTTAACTTTTGCCGAAATTTGCCACTGCGTTTTTAGTTGTATCGTTATTTTCTCTTTCTGTTTTATATTCAATATATATTTGCTTGGCGGCCCTGTGCAGGTGCACAGTTTGGACGTGCCTAAGGCTGCCCCTGCAGTACTGTCTCTTTCAAACATACTAACCTCCAAATCCTGTCATTCCTTTTCTTTCTCCAAGTAACTGATCGCCACACAATCAGCTCTGCAATAGAAGTTAAGCCATCTGTAAGCTTATAACTTCGATTCTTCAAAACTTTTAAGAAACATTGAAATATCTTCGTAGTACATGTTTGATTATTCTATCCTTCATGCCAGTCCCAGTGAAGCAAACAGTGCGAGACATCAAAAATCGTGAGCAAATCGCCAGATCCTTGCTAGCGTAGCAACACCGTGTCCTTTAATTATTAACAATATAGATTATTTAAATGAAGTTAAAGTTTTACCTGTATAATATAATAAACATATTTTTCTGCATTTCATCTTAAAAATGATATCGTCATCATATGTAAATACGCGCTTTATAAAGTGGTTCAGGTTGTGCAATATTATAACTGTAGTGCAAGTTTACAGCGAGGTGATTGTACTTATAAGTACAAACAGTTCTACAAGGAGCAGTTGATGGAATGATTGAGTGCGTTTAGAGCTCTTTGGATGAAACTTTTTCTGAACCGCGAGGTCCGTACAGGAAAGGTTTGAAGCATTTGCCATGTGAGAAGCAGTTCAAATAGGAAGCATGGCTGAGGCAACGTGTGCTTGATGCTGTATACCGATAATTCTCTTTCCGATCAGCTGCTCCGAGTGGTGCAGTGAGAGTAATATGGAAAAAGATGATCTGCTGTGGCAACCCCTAACGGGAGCAGCTGAAAGAAGAAGAAGAAGGTGCAGTGAGAGTAACAAGGGTAAAGCAGCTATGGTATTTGGAATAGTTTAACCATTCTGTGGACCATTATATTGTTACAGGTTAATTACAATCAGAAGCATTAAACTAATAAACAATATGCGGTTAATTTCAGTGTATTTATAAAGCCGCGTCAGGGACGTGGACATGAAAAAGAACAGGAACAATAGCACTACTTAGCACTGCTTTGACGCTGGGTGCTGCCAGTCTGCAAAAACCGAGTGGAGAACTTGTGTATGACAGGGTATGAGGTACCGTGGAAATGTGCATGGCTTTACGCCAAGTCTAGGTTTTATACATCGCAATTTGAAGGTGGAAACGTTCTTACGCAACATTTCTGTGCGTACGCACCATTTATACATGAGGCCTCAGGGCCTCATGCATAACACCATGTTTAGAATTCACACTAAAACATGGCGTACAGACAAAAGTGGAAATGTGCGTACGCACAAAAAAATCCCAGATGCATAAATCTGTGCGTATGCCAACTTCCACGTTCTTCGGCTACATAAATCTCAATCAGCGTGAAATGTAACACACATGCACGTGCCTGCTGCCACACCCCAACTCTTCCCAGAACTACGCATCTTTGAATATGCGAAATGGAGGTCCTGCTAAGTGAACTAAGGAAAAAATGTTTTATTTGGTAGCTTAGGAAGTGGAAAAAGCAATAAAAGGAAATTCATGGAGTGGCATAGAGTGATAGATGCATGCAAACGTTCAGCAGCAGAAAATTGCACTGTGACTGAAAAAAAAGAAGTGGTCAGACATCAAAGTTGCCGTAAAAAGGAGAGTCACAGCTTATCGTCTGCATGTCAGCACCACTGGAGGAGGTAGTGAACTCCCAGAGCTCATGCCGTTTGAGCAGTGAGTTGCTGCAATTATTGGCGACACACTTACTACTGGTATTTTACCAGCGGGGGAGGGAGATTCTGACATCACCGCAGGTGACGGTGAGTTTTTATTTTTTTATTACCATTATCCATACTCGTGTAAATAATTTGCATGTGTAATAAGACAATCAGGCAGCAGAACCTGTATTAATTACTGTTTATTTAGTTCCAAACAATAGTACAAAAGCTGACCCCAATGCTGAGGACATGGTTCCAGGTGATGATGGTGCTGCTTCTCTGCCAACCACATCTTCAGGCGCTGGCTGCTCACACACCCCTGCTGCTGGGCGATCATTTGGCTGTGTGCTGATGGATGCTGTACTAGAATCACAAAATGCATTGGTGGATGCGGTGAGAGAATTAGTCAATGAACTATGAAATATAAAGGCTGTATTGTGTAATATTGAGCAAAAATGAAATGAATTTGTGAAAAAATAAATGATGCATCTGCTTACCTGTTTTTACATTCTGTTAATTACATTAATTCGACATTGTAATGCTGTCCGGTGTGGCTGATCATTTGGTGGTTCAGGGTCAGGTTCCTCATACCGCATCTCTTCAGGTACGGGCAAGCTACGAATGAGTGCCATATTATGTAGAATGCTACATGCTTGCATGATGCAACACACTTTCTGTGGACTATAGAGCAGCACTCCACCAGTCTTATCCAGGCAGCACTAATGACCCTTAAGCTGCCCTATAGTATGTTCTTCCACCGCCCAAGCCCAAGAGTGGAGGTCATTATAACGTCGCTCTTGTTCAGTCAGTGGGTTGGCGAGAGGGGTGAGAAGCCACGTCTTCAGTGGGTGCCCACTGTCACCTAAGTAATCATGTTATATGGTTACATCGTACAGATATGCCAGGGATTTAGCTGGTGTGAAAACGTGCATGGCTTTTAGTTTTTAGTTTTTATACATTGCGATGTGAGCTTGGAAACAGGCGTACGCAACATTTTTGTGTGTACGCACCGTTTATAGATGGTCCTGTAGTCTTTATCATATCAATAAAATGCCTTGTAGACTTCCCCATAACTATCAGAACAATGTGACCAAAAAGGTAATACATGTCTTATCTTACCGAGAAGGCAGCCATCACGCCCAGCACCATTTTCAAGTTTGTTCCCCACACTACTATTTCTCAGGATGAATGAATCATGAGTTGAGCCAGGCCATCTCACAATAACAATAGTGAACCACACTTTTACATCACTGATGATTTGCACATTAATAGAGTGAAAATGTTTTCTATTTACATAAACAAATTCATTCTGTGAAGATGCCTTTAATAGCAATGTGTGTGCAGTCAACCACTCCGATTACATTGGGAAAACCGGACATTGCTGCAAATTGCGCTTTGATTTTGCCTGTTCAACCACAGTGTACAGAAGTCTTATATATCTGCTTGACAAACGGATAATGCCATACCATACAGCTTACATGGCATGACACTGTGATAATTGAGAAATACCGGATCGGTCAGCCACTTCATGCTGAAAAGCTCCTGTGGCTAAAAACTCGAGAGTGGACAGAACTTACAAAGAAGCAGGTAGAGCACAATTCCTCAAAGTCTACCTTTGTAAATCCAGCGCCAGTTCAGCACACAGCTCCAAGAAGATCGTTCTTGGAAATCTAAACCCACTAAGAAGCCTGTCATCATCATGTGCCAAGAAATCAGTATGATCTCTGAATACACCTTCTCTTCAGATCCTTTCATTTGCGATGTTCTCTAACAATGCTGAAGCAGCCATTGCAGTGGAATAGTTTGGCCATTCTGTGCAGCATTATATTGTAACAGGTTGATTACAATCAGGTGCCTTAAATTTGTAAATGATATGTGGTTAATTTCAGCGTATTTGATAAAGCCGGTGTCATGGAAGTGGATCTATAAAATAAAGGGAAACCACCCCGGAACAGCAGCACTGCTTTGATGCTAGGTGCCGCCAGTTTGCAAAACCAAGTGGAGAACTTGCGTATGCCAGGGATTTAGCTGGTGTGAAAATGTGCATGGCTTTTAGTTTTTATACATTGCGATGTGAGCTTGGAAACGGGCGTACGCAACATTTTTGTGTGTACGCACCGTTTATACATGAGGCCCCTGGTCCTGTAGTCTTTATCATATCAATAAAATGCCTTGTAGACTTCCCCATAACTATCAGAACAATATGCACGCTAATGTGAAAACCTACAAACACAGGCAGCTGTGTCTCTGCCACACAGTGTCTCTGCTGCTGGGATTGGAAGCAGGCAGCCTGGGCTCACAGGTATCCACTTAAAAGAGAAAAAACCCTAGCCTTTAATAATCAACTCTTAAATAGCTGAAGCTAAATAACAAAATGAATTTTGCTTTCACTTGATCACCTAAGGTATATAAACACCTTCTAAAATGTTTATATATTTATGCGGTAACATGAGAGCTTGTTTAGTTTTCTGAAAAAACTAAAGGTCATTGAACGCTTGTGGAAGCTTGCTTAATCTTTTGTCAATCTATATGTTTCCGTTAGGTCAGATTATCTCAGGTTACAACGTGAGCTACCACAGCTATGCTGATGACACACAGCTGTACTTATCAATAGCACCTGATGACTCCGACTCTCTCGATTCACTAACACAATGTCTTACTGGTATTTCTGAATGGATGAATAGTAATTTTCGCAAACTAAATAAAGAGAAAACTGAAATTTTAGTAATTGGCCATAATGGATACAATGAGGTTATCAGAAATAAACTTGATGCATTAGGATTAAAAGTTAAGACGGAAGTAAAAAATTTAGGGGTAACTGTTGACTGTAATCTGAATTTTAAATCGCATATTCATCAGACCACTAGGACAGCATTTTTTCACTTAAGAAACATAGCAAAAGTTAGACCTCTTATATCATTGAAAGATGCTGAGAAATTAATTTACGCTTTTGTTTTCAGTAGACTAGATTACTGTAACGCACTCCTCTCAGGACTACCCAAAAAAGACATAAATCACTTGCAATGAGTGCAGAATGCAGCTGCTAGAATCCTAACTAGGAAAAGAAAATCCGAGCACATCTCTCCAGTTTTGATGTCACTACACTGGTTACTTGTGTCATTCAGGATTGACTTTAAAATTCTGCTTATGGTTTATAAAGCCTTAAATAATCTCGCTCCATCTTATATATCGGAATGTCTGACACCTTATATTCCAAATCGTAACCTCAGATCCTCAAATGAGTGTCTCCTTAGAATTCCAAAAGCTAAACTTAAAAGAAGTGGTGAGGCGGCCTTCTGCTGTTATGCACCTAAAATCTGGAATAGCCTGCCAATAGGAATTTGCCTAGCTAATACAGTGGAGCACTTTTAAAAACTGCTGAAAACACATTACTTTAACATGGCTTTCTCCTAACTTCACTTTAACTTAATACTGATACTCTGTATGTTCAGTTCATCATAATAACTATTCATAGTAGCTCTAAAATCCGTACTGACCCCAACTCTCTCTTCTGTTTCTTTTTCCGGCCACCACCACCTATTCAAAGCATCATGATGCTCCAACATTGATGGACTGAAAGCCAGAAGTCTACGTGACCATCATCATCAAGTCCTTCCATGAGAACCCTAAATACAAAGAGGACTGTTTCATTTATGTTAGGTAGATTGCCCAGAGGCGACTGGGCGGTCTCTTAGTCTGAAATCCCTGCAGATTTTATTTTTTTTCTCCAGCCGTCTGGAGTTTTTTTTTTTGTTTTTTCTATCCACCCTGGCCATCGGACCTTACTTATTCTATGTTAATTAATGTTGACTTATTTTTATTTTTTATTGTGTCTTCTATTTTTCTATTCTTCATTTTGTAAAGCACTTTGAGCTATATTTTTTTGTATGAAAATGTGCTATATAAATAAATGTTGTTGTTGTTCAGTCAGAAACCTCAGCAGCCATGTTCCCAATGTAAAAGTCTGCTTGCTCAGTTCCTTCAGAGAACACAATGTCCTTGACTCACAGATGTTCAAAACAAAGCAAGTGAAAATGCACTAAAATAAGTGGTGACCTTTAAAGCTGTTTCAGACATAAGCTTTTAATAGCTAATAGGACTGAAACTAATAATAAGGCATATTGATCCTTAATCTAAATTCTCAAAATGAGTGCATCCATTTCCATAAACGTTTGAATAATAGATTAACCAAGTACTGTTTACCATATTGTGTCTTGCTGAACAAAAGCAAGTGATCTTTTCAAGCTGAGCTAAATTGGCAGTTCTTTTGTCTAATGTTCACTTGACAAACCTTTCTACTGTACATCGTTGCAGATGTCTTCCTCTGAGAACTGAATGCTGAGCTGAGAACTTTGTGGTGTGTGTATGTTTCTGATTTTTTTTACCTTAAGAAGGGATTTTGGGACATTGGGGCACCTTTAAGAACATTTGAGACCTTTTCTCCAGTATCAATGTATTGGGGACTTGTATGAGTACGCTAGTCAATTTTTTTTTAAACTAGGGGATAAGGGTATGGAAAGACAACACTTATAGTTTTCACATAAAGGAAGAGATCTTAATATTAATACAGTTATGCAAGATTTCTAGCCCACATTTAAAAAGTATAACTAAAATGAGTAATACATTAAAAAATTTTCCTTAACACTAAAACCATGGCTCCCAACAAAAAACAAAACAGCATCAGAAAATATGTAAATACTTTGCAAATGGTGTAGCTGCTGATGTGTAAGGCAGGATCAAGCACGAGTAAAATGCGTGCCAAAAAAAATCTCTCTGTCCAAAAGTTTGTTTTAAAATATTTAGTGAAAATTCAAAGCAAATAATCCACACAAGAATAAAGAAAAAAGGTTATTAAAAGGCAAAAATTAGAAAAAAAGTATATTCTCTAAACTTAGCTTTTCTTGTCATACTTTAGTTATTTCTATACTTAAAGATGCTTTACTTCTTTTTCTGTATGCTTTAAACGTATGGTGCTGCACATTCAAAATACAGTACATTGTCTTTCATGTTACTTGGCATGTAAGGCACGGTTTAAAACCATGTGCCCTTAACGCCGTACACATGGCAAGGCAGGTCACTAACTGAGTATAATGTGTAGTCAAAGAGGCTAGAAATAGTTAGAATATACCAATCCAATTCAACTTGTGGGGGTTGTATGAACATCCAATAGACTATGCACTAATATTTAGGAAAATATTTAATATAACTTAAATAACTAGCAAATGGCTCTTACAAGTGGATTAAAACAAGTTTAAAACAAAAAATGAATATTTGAAACAGAGCCAACAACCCAAAAACCTTTAATGTAAACTAAAAGTTTTGAAAAAAGTTCAGAACAGTACGAAAAAAAAAAATTTAAATCAAAAAAAGTCAGAAAAATTACAAGGAACTTTGGATACCATAATATTAACTGGAGTAAATTTACAAATAGCAGAGCACAAGGACAGGTGTATTTATTTGCAATCAAAGACTGTTTATTAACACTAATTGTTAAAAAAGCAATGACAAGGAATCCTTCTAGATTTAGTATTATTTTTTCAATAATCAGGACTGGTTAAACCATTTGGAACTATTCAGCTTAACATAATATATTTCACAGTGCTTTGACACAGGTCATGTTAAAACTGTTAATCTAAAAGAAAGAAAAACATTGAAAAACTATTAAGTGTGGAATACACTGAGGAACAGTAAAACAGGTTTAGAAGCATTTCATGTTCAATGTACAAGTTAATTTCTAAATTTAAAAATAGTAAGAAATTTTACTTTACAGTAAATAAATAAATAACTACAAAATGCTTTAAAGGAATATTAGGAATGCTAAAAGGCAGTCTTCTTAAAATATTTATATTAAAACATTTTGAAACCGTCATCTTACTAAACAAATATCCATTTTCTTCTTCTCCTTAATATTATTATTAATGTGACTTCTGAAACCAATTGGCTGCATGCACCAGTGAAGATGTGTCATGGGTGAGTACTTGTGCAATAAATCATTTTGTGTTTTGTATTTATAATTAATTTAGACTAGCTTGCAGAGATCTGTTTTCACGTTAACATTTTCTGTTGATCAGTAGTTTTTGTCAGCTAAATTTGACAAAGCGTTTTATACAGCTAATATGCAACATTCACGGGTGACCTTGTTCACCAGATATTTTGCCAGAAATTTGCAGTGCAGTCAATTTAGACAAATGTTTTTACCTAGCACACCATGATGTTTTGTAAAGCCAGTGTGATATCAGAGGGTTGCAGCAGCTATGCGCCGAACTTTTACACATGTGTACTGTAAAATTGTTGCATGCCTGATGTCAAGGCCCAATCACTAGTCGAGCCTTCCATACCATATTTGGTTAAAAAAAGGCAGAAAAAAGTATTTTAATTTAAGGGTACGTTAGCTGACCATAATGGTAATATTGAGTACTGCCACTGGCTATATAACACTGATCGCTGTGCAGTGCAGCACCGCATGGCTAATTTGCAATCATAGTTAGCCATGTGCTGCAACTACTAGTCAAAATAAGCCTTAAAGGAGCCTCATCAAAATCACAGGACACCATGTGAAATAATGATTTCAAAAAATGTATTACTATTTACATAGGATTTCTTTCTAATTGATGGAAAATAGAAGTGTAAGGCATCTGCACAAACACATGAGAAAGAGCCAATCAAAACTAGCTCAATTCTTACTTCCCCATTGACTTACATTTTATAGATAGATAGATAGATAGATAGATACTTTATTATAGGCACTGTATTTCAATTAAACAATTAGAAGGTCTCCAAAAAAAATAGTCCCAATCGTATTTCTCTAAAGTATACTGTGTTAACAACTAAACTGGGCTATATATGAAGAACCGCTATATCTATACTTGTATAGTAGTAATGTTCATTCCTCACATGCCTTTCCTCCTTTCTTTGCAACTGGTGCTTTCATTTAAATATAAGCACCCAGAAATATCTGCACAATATACTAATTTTCTTAGTACTTAATTATTTCTTAAAGTGTTTTACTGAAATGCTTGTCCATTGTACAGTCATGACAACAGCAAAATTAGTTTCTAAAACAAACACAACTAAGTTGGTTTGTAAACTAATAATGCTACAGCTGTAAAGATTAGCTGATATGTATTGTTAATACAACATATTTGATGCACTTGAACAGTGGCCCTATTCATTTTAATATAACTGCAAAAATGAAGCATTTAGCTATATTTATTAAATTTCACTGTTTGCATAATTTTGCTGTTTACAGATCAAATTAAATCAACAGAGGCTAACTAAACCACATAAAAGCTTTTGAAACTGATCATTGTTAATTATTTTTATTTACTGAGAACTCTCAAAAAATAACACAATTATTTTACAATGATTTCATATTGTGTTTGTAAAATATTGCTCTCATTTGAAGTGAACACCATGAAATGCTTAATTAATTGCTTAAATTACAAATACGTAGATAATTTGTCACGAGTGTGTTATGATTGGTTAAGTTTCTGAAGTTGTGGATTGCATGGTTATACGTATTTGGAACTTTTATTTTCATTTTGATAATGTGATTATTTTTTATTGCTATTTTGATTATATTTTTGGGCTGACATATTGTACTCTGTCATTTTACATTCTTTCAAGTGACTAAGGCCATGTTGTTGCAACAATATTTTCCGTTTGCATGATGCACATACGTTGCAGCACATGACATCATCAACCTAATGATATTTAAGATGGAGCCATACATAAGACATAATTAATTAAGCCTAAACTGCTTTTTCTCATTTTTAATGTAATTTTATCTTGAATATGCAAGATAATAATTCATACATACAGGAAGATAGGAGTGCATATGACATATCATACATACAAATTAAGAAGTCACCCATTTTTTTTCTTTGCGGTTTGGAGCATCTGTTATTTATTGACTACAAAAATTTTAAAAATGTAAAAAATAAAGAAGTTTTTCTAGAATGGGAATAAAATGTAATTGCCTAAAATGAAATTGAACTTTACTGTCTTTCAATGTACAGGCAGTCCCCGGATTACGTACAAGATAGGGCTGTATGTTTGTACTTAAGTTGAATTTGTATGTAAGTCGGAACAGGTACATTATTTTAATAAATGCTATTGTTGACCAACTGTAACTAAGTGCTCTGCCAATGAATGATGGAGTTTCACCTCTTTCTGACCATTTTATTATTTCTTTATTTTCAATGGTGATGATTTTTCTCTTCTTTACTATATCACCAGCACTTGCATCAGATTTTTGTTTCAGAGACAATCTTGAAGGGTGAAGACAAAAGGTTAAGATGAGCTCTTCTGTACAGCACTGGACACACTATCACAGCAGGAAGGCACCCGTCATCAACACATCTGATGTATAGGGCGGGCCAGATATAATTATGCAATTTTCATTACGCTATAACTTATTCAGTTTATTACTTAGAAAATCACCAGAAAAATCCCGGACCATCGAGAAGTGTGCGAACTGACGACACAAAGAATCATCTTTGCGCCGAACTGGAATCGTCCCTGCATAAATCAAAGTCATCCAGACGATCTGGATCTGCATAATTAGATCTGAACCACCCTGACAAGAGACAACTTCCTCCTATGTACGTAACAGTACAAGCAGGCTTGCTATTGAGAATGAATGGAGGCAGCGAGGAGCAGTTCACCAGCCCACCTCACAGTCACCTCCACTACAGTACGCTGCCTGCAGCGTCTGCCGCAGCACCGTCCCCATTCAACACGCAGCCATCCGAGGTACACTACAATGCTACCCCCTGCCGCCCCGTTCACCCTCAATGGCTTCCGTTCAGCCACAACCGGGTTACCGCTTGCAGCATTACCAGCCACCCACGGAGAATGAACGAGCAGCCATATGAGGTGGTTGGGCAGTGAAACCGCTTGCCGCCGGGAGCAGTCCAGGGGACGCTACACTGCGTGAGCAGCAAAATCGCCCCCCTCCAGCCTCCATCTAGCCACCGCTTGCAGCGTCCCCAGGCAGAAGATGACAGAGCAGCAGTTACTGAAGCACATGCGTCGCAGCTGAGGCCTCGTTCGTATGTCGTAGGTTGGATGTCCGTAACCTGGGGACTACCTGTACTTGTCTCAGTGTTATAGTCACTGACAGAACAATATACAGTATAAAACATCATCATTACACACAATAGTAGCAAACAATACTATAGTGCAAAAAACACGGTAACACTTAAAATATGATAGTGTTTACAACTGCACTCATGCCCTGTACAAAATAAGTCCTTAACATTAAAACATGAATTAGGTTGGAAATAGGGGGTTGGAGATGATGATATACATAATTATAAGGTGAATCATAAGATGATAGTGACCAGAGTGACTGTAGAAGGAAAGGAGCAATGTGCATACCAAGTGGTTCTTGCCCTGGGAGACCAGTAATGTTTTTGTGATAATAATTGAAATAGTTGGCTAACCAGGTGAGTGTAACCTTTACTACAATTATAATGTCTTTAATTACTGAATATTAAAGGTCCTGAATACAGTTCTTTTGCAGGCCTACATTCCTTTTATGATTGTGTTAAATAGAGACACAAACTTAACAAACGGAATTCTAAATGCTGCAAATGTACTATAGAGCCATGTTAACTGCATCTTCAACTGATCTGTTAGTTTTATAAGCCAACTGGAAGGGCTCAAGAACAGAATGTGTGAGAGACTTGAGATATTGCAGAAGTAGACATTCAAACATTTTTTTTGTGAGGTGATAGCATCTGGTCTTTAATCATTAAGACAATAAACTGAGGTAATTCTGGATAGTTTGAAGAAGTCCAGAAATCTGCATTCAGTCAAAAAGAACTTAAACATATCTTAAACACTGTTGCTTATTCATCAGCACAGTGCCTTAGTGTGGAGGGAGAGGCAACATCTGTGCCACCTGCTGTACGACACTTCTGTCTCTGGAAGAGCAACTGTGTTTCATCCTCAATAATATGAATGGGAGATGAAGAATTTGAATGAAAGACAGACAATTTAGTGAAGCTGGGCCATTAGCTGGATTATTTGTGGTGCAGTGGTGCCTATCAGACGTGCAGTAAAATCTGTTCAGCTGATTAGATAGAGGGGGATCAGTCAGAGGGTTTGGGATTTGAATTTGTAGTCTTTCCAAACAAATGAGCAATTATTGGCGGAGTAAAGCTGTCAAGATTTGTTTTTGTACTTGTATTTCACATCCTTAACTGCCCTGTCTGGCCAGTATTTTCCCTCTTTATATAGAACATTATTTCCAGTTTTGTTAGCTTCCTTTTTAATTGTTTGTACCTTTTTAGTAATTGTTTTGTTGGTGAGCAGCTTTCCTGGTAGAAATTGATGTAAGATTTAACCGTGTATGTATACTTATTAAAACGAGTACAGGTTTCCCTGAGCATAGTCAGCTCATTTATGCAGTTCTTGTTTCTGGAATAGCTGATTTTAATTTCTGTCTGTATGAAGGAACAAGAAATAGTATGGCCTTGTCCAAGCCCAGTAAGGACTTTATAATAATGTGGCAGGTCTCTAGAGGTTTTCCTTACTAGTAGGACATCTATTCATCTTCTTGGAGAGTTTACATACTATCATGGAAAGATTAAAGCCACTCAAGATATTAACTATGGAGTCCAGGGGCCTCATGTATAACACCGTGCGTAGAATTCGCACTATAACATGACGTAAGCACAAAAGCCGAAATGTGCTTACGCACAGAAAATTCCAGATGTAGGAATCTGTGTGTACTCCAACGTCCGTGTTCTTCCGCTCCATAAATCCCGATTAGCGTGAAAACTAACGCACGTGCACGCGCCTTCTGTCCTGCCCCGTCTCCTCCCAGAATTACGCCTCTTTGAATATGCAAATGAATATAAATAGACCTTAATCTCAGCATTCTGTGAAAAGGCAATGGCAAAAGCAAGAGGGAAAATATAAGAATTTCAGCGAATACCAAGTGAAGGCAAAGAAAAACATACTATTTGTTGGTTTATACAGTGGTATAATCAACAAAAGGAAGTTGATCGAGTGACATAGCATGTTGGAGAAACAAGCTCAAGTTCACAAAGTCGCACAGTGCCCGACATAAAAAAGTAGTTGTCACATATCAAAGTTGCTGTGAAAAGGCGAGACATAGCCCACCGTCCAAGTGTCATATGGAAGCTAGTGAGAAGACAGTGAGAAAAAAAAGGCACAGAGTAGGAAAAAAGCACGAAATGTTAACTTCAATCTCGAAATATCCACTTTAATCACATAGTTTATTTTATCATTAAAGTAGAACATAAACTTAATCTTAAAATCGTTTAATTTACTAGTTTCTCAAATCCCATCATAACTAAAGTAGCACGTTAAATGCTTTGTTTTGTATTTGATCTTCAATGTGCTGTATGTGTGTGAATCACTACGTGCTTCCGTTCTTTCTCTTTCTCCAACAGGACACAGAATCCATTACATTCATGATATTACAGCTCTCTGAATAATTAAAATACTGAGATGTATACGTGATATCTTTTTCATGATGATAGAAGTTAAAGCACGTTATTAAACAGGGGAACACGGTGTGTGATTGTGCGCGACCTTTGATGAAATTACTGTAGCAGTACTGTCTCTTTCAAATGTACTATCCTCCAATTCCTGTCCTTACTTTTCTTTCTCCAAATACCCAATTGCCACACAATCAGCTCTGTAATAGACGTTGAGCCATCTGTAAGCTTACAATGACGATTCTTCAAATCTTTTAAGGAACATTGAAATATCTTCATAGTACGTGTTTAATTATTCTATCCGTCTATCCTTCCAGTGTCGCGCCATCCTCAGCAAATATACAGCGCGAGGCAGGGACGATACGTGAACTTGCTAGCACTGCGGCACAGTGTCCTCACATGTTTAAATATTAACAATACAGATAATTTAAATGAACTTAAAGTTGTATCTATATAATATAATCAACATATTTTGCTGCATTTCATCTTAAAAATGATATCGTCATCATATGTAAATACGTGCTTTATAAGTGGCACAGGTTGTGCAATATTATAACTGTAGTGCAAGTTTATAATGGGGTGATTGTACTTATAAGTACAAACAGTTCTACAAGGAGCAATTGATTGTGTTTATAGTTCTTGGGATGAAACTGTTTCTGAACTGCGAGGTCCGCACAGGAAAGTCTTTGAAACGTTTTGCCGTGGCTGAGACAGAGTGGGCTTGATGCTGTACACCGATAATTCTCTTTCCGATCAGCTGCAGCTGTGATTTCCCCACTCAGATACAGTGATATAAATACTCCGAGTGGTGCAGTGAGAGTACTATGGAAAAAGATGATCTGTTGTGGCAACCCTTAACGGGAGCAGCTGAAAGAAGGAAAAAAAAGGTGCAGTGAGAGTTACAACGCTAAAGCAGTTATGGTATTTGGAATACTATGGCTATTCCCTGGGCCATTATATTGTTACAGGTTAATTACAACTAATAAACAATATGCGGTTAGTTTCAGTGTGTTTATAAAGCCGTGTCAGGAATATGGTTCTAACAAATAAACCACACAGGAACAGTAGCACTGCTTTAACGGTGGGTGTCGCCAGTCTGCAAAACCGAGCGGAGAACTTGCATACGACAAGGTATGAGGTACCGTGGAAAAGTGCGTGGCTTTACGTCAAGTGTAGCTTTTATACATCACGATTTGAACGTGGAAACATTCTTACGTAACATTTCTGTGCGTACGCACCGTTTATACATGAGGCCCCAGGTATTTATTTTCAACAGCTGGGATCTGATCTGCTAAAAACTGCATTGCAAAAGTAGCATATGTTTGAGGTGGGACACAAACTCCATTTATAACAACATACTTCTTCAAGAGACAAATGATTAGCAATTAAGCATTACAAATTCCAGAAAAGGTGTCACAACATTGGTCAGCTCAGAAAAGACTATATCCCAGAAGACAGACAGCCTCATCACAGATTAAATTACTTAGTCAAGATTTAATAAAAGAGAACACTGAAGCAAGAGAGTGATCGGTCTTAGAGCTCATGACTAGTTGATGCTTATCCATTTTATTGTATAGTCATGAGGCATTTGAAAGAAACACATCCATGAGACTTGGGCGAAGGCTGGGTCTCATGAAATGGATAAAATTCTAATCGTTTAAACAAAATGAATGGCCCACCCAGATACTTATTTGTTACAATATTCTATACCCCACAAAAGAGTCACAGGGCTAAATTAAATGAATTAAGAGCTAATGCTGTTTGTGACACCTAGGAAGCAAATTTTGCACAAAGAGGGAAAGCAAATGGCATTAAAAGAGTTGAAATCCCAAGAAATAATTTTATTGCCCCTCAGGTGGCTGTGTCTCTATTAGCTACAACACCATAGGACCACAAACTAATTGAATGTTGTGCACAATTTGGCTCCAAATGAAATTGAAAATAATTATTAATAATGGACAAAGGAAAAAGGAACTTAACTAAAATGATAAAAAGGTGGAGTCAGGAATGAGACTCCAGGGAAACATAACACTAAAGATATCTATTTTTTTAGTGATTAAAGGTTAAATGCAGACAGGGTGAGAGGGTGTGTATTTGTCAATTACTCCGTGCAGACTCCTGGATGATGTTCTATAGAGTATAAGTGTTATGAAACAAAAAAATTAAAAAAGATGGACAGACCTCTAAGAAATACAAAAAAAAAGGCCAGACCATGCCTAAATACACATCTGCTTGCCTGAATTAGGCCTCAACCAGGACATCCTGGTCCCGAATCAAAGACAAGCTTTAGCCTGCACAAGCCCCAAAAATGGGTACAAAAATACCCAGAAAGTCAAAAAATAGAGAAGAGCTGTTAAACATCCAAAATCTAAACAAAATACTTAATAATCAATGTTTATTATTAAAAAAAGAGGAAAATAAAACAGGAAAGGGAAAAAAGTGGAAACATTTAAAAAGAAAATAAATCCAATTGTGCATAAACCAAGAATCAGTACCTTAAAAGAAAATGCTGGAGTCCAAATTCTAAAATCTAAATAAATAAAGGAGAAATTAAGGAAATGAAATAATAGTATCCCAAAACTGAAGAAAGAACACCCAGTGGCCCCACATTAAGGAGACAGGGCCCATTTACTAAAACATTACATAGGAGCTTAACATAATAAAAAAAAAGAAAAATAATAAATAACATATTAAATAAACACACAGAACAAAATCCAAAACATGATAAAATTCAAAATTATATTTTGATAAAAACAGAATAATTAAAAAAAAAACAATAAACATAAGCCAGGACAAAATGTGGTTATATCCAATTAAGTCTATCTGCACTTGAGCATTCATTTTTATTTTGTTTAGTTATTTATCAGTCCCAGAATGACAACCAACTAAACAAGTTCTAACACTATATATTGTTAATGTTTTTGTTAGCCAGATATAAAACTCTGATATTTTCTACATCAAATTGCACCACAAAGGATTCATACAAAGTTTATAAACCCTCTAAATGTTTAATGTGTTTGTTCCCTTTACCTTAAATGACTTGTGTGTGACTTGTTGTAATTTCATTCTCTTATAAAAAAATTGCTTAAAAGCCTCCCAAACTAAGGAAAATATAACATTCAAAAGTATTGAATAATGTTGTAGTTTGTAAGTCTTTGGCTTCAGAAAACATTTAACTGTTCTGTGTTTTATTCAATGTCACTTCATTGTCTTCTTTTCAGAACTAGAACACAAAGAAAGTAGACCAAAGCTAACTTAGTGAAAAGTATGAATACAAACAAGATGTCAGGGGTCTCTCCATAAGTAGGCCAATGTAGGAGGTGCTGGCATAATAATGTAATGCTCTATGCTATACCGTGAACTGATCAGGTGGCTGATTTGTAAGTTATTTATTGCTTTATTACATTTTTGCCAACCCTAAAACTATGCACCTATAAATATAAATGATGAAGGTTATTTAAAATACATTTTTATCTTTGGAAGTTAAATGACTTTATCTATCAAATTTTCTTCCTTAGATTTTGTACATTTTCCATTCCAAAGTTCTGAAAAACTACTGGCTTACTAAAAACCAGTAATTTGCAGTATAATTGGTTTCATAATTAACTAAACAGCAACAAAAGTTAAAATAGATGTTATAAAAGTATGCTTTAAAATGGGAGTATTGTAAGTCCTTTTCATGAGCAGTTAAACAGCTCATTAACATAAAACTGTACATGATGTTGCACCACATGTGGTAATTTACCACCCCTGGGGACTGTGAGAATTTCACAGGTACATTGAAGCAAAGATATGCTTACCAGCAAGGAAAGGTGTAATGCTGTGCATGATGTGCTGTCTGGTTAACTTCTAATCTCAGATTGCTTCCTATGAGCATCTGTTTCTATCATTACATTTCATATTAATCATTATAAATGACACTCGGGCCACTGAGAATTGCAGATATTTATATGAATTAAAGTTCACTACATCAAGTAACACATTTGTGTTGCTATTTATATCTGTTATTGTCATGCTGTGCAATACAGTAGCTTTTCATTTATTAAAACTAACCAGGAAATAACTGAGACCTCTAAAATTGTTATATTTTAAAAATTGCAGAAAATACAGTCAAGAAAAATTTAAGCTATTTGAAGTTAGGGATTAAGGATTAAATATTTATTGATAAGTATTAATTGAACAGAAATGCTTCATGGCTGCATGCCTCAGAACGCTCAAATTACTTGACTAATAATGTTAAATTTGGCATCAACTATACTACTATTTTATCAATGTGTTTTTTTTTTTAAGAAACGATAATCTTTGCTTTTTCTGTCAAAGAAAAAAGATCCCCTTTATTAATCAGGCAATTACATGAATCAGACAGGAGAAAGCTTATTCTTTTTCTTTTCATGAAAAGGGGTACCCTGCAGCCACTGATTGACAGACAGGACTGTCCCTGAGTAGAGTTTTGCTTAATTTTTTATTCCCTTTAGAGATTATATAAATGCCTGCATTTGTATACAGCAAGTTATATGCTTATTTGGTAAACAATGGTGATTGGCTACATTTCTTTTGCAGTCTCTTATCTCTTAGTGTTAATTGGCTACATTGTAATATTCACAAGGTATTCACATACCCTTGGCATAACTCCCATTGGTTGTTAGACTTAGGGCATGATACGTTCACGCGAACCATTCTTCTCAACTCACATCCTGTGTACATGCTGCAGCCCTTGAACCATTCTCCAACTCATATCTGCAGCCCTTCCCCTGAGGAGACAGTTTTCTAAAAAAGGATGCTTTTCAGGATTAAGGTATTTTCAGATTTTTAACCATTTAACTGTTTAGCACCCCCATTTCTTGATCTGCCTAATTGTATTTCTAGGGCTGCAGCTGGCCATAGTTATCCCACCAACATTAGGAGCAAGGAAAGTACCAAAACTGGACAATAAAACACTCATAGATCAAGCCACATTCACTCACATTGGCCATTTTAGAATCCCCATTTACACCAGCATGCATATTTTATTTTGGGGGGGCTATAGCACCTTGAATGAAGCCTACACAGTCACAGAGATAATGTGCAGACTCAACACAGGAAGTGACCCATCTGGGATTCAAACACAGTTTCTTAGATCTGTAAGGCAGCACTATCTTGAGCTTCCTCTGACTTGCAATAAAAACTGGAAGAGGTCAGAACAGAGAGAAAGACAAACTACCTTGGGTTTAGATAAAAACAGTTGAAGTACAAAGCACAGGTGAAAACTAAGTAATACAGATGAGCCCCAATGAAGATTTTATTAACAAACAAAACCCAAGGTTTACCCCAAAACTACGATAATGGGCACATCATGTTGCCATCACATGTAGTGATGTTGCCAAATATATGAGAATGGTTAGTGCAACATATACAGTGGCAGTGCCTAAAATATACATACCAACACAAAATAGCACCTGATGACAAAATAATGATAAGAATAAAAATCAAAAGAACAAAAGTAGTACACAACTAATGCCCAAAATTAAAATAAGCATGAACAAAACCTATACTAGGAGAAAAATTAAGTGCTGCAAGAGGAGACTGAAGCCAGGAGAAAGGTAATGAAAGTGATTTGTGACCAATTATGGTACAATTCTTTACAATAACCTACAGTTGAAGTCATTTAATATGATACTAAAACAAAATTGTGTTATTTATACTGCATACAAGGCAGTACGGAGGCACAGAGGGATCCAGCATCCTAGGTTCGAATGATACACCCAGACGTTGTATTTGTGGAGTATGCCTGCTCTCCAGATGTCTGTTTGGGTTTCCTAGTACTCTGATTTTAATTTCACATCTCCAAGTAAATGTATGTAGCACTGCTACATGAAAAGGACTTTAATTTCCAGAAGCCACAGGATCACTGTGCCACTGTTTGTTAACAAATAGTGAGTGCTTGTGGTTGTTAACCGGTTATTGTTTATCATATTGTGGGGTATTGGGAGGAATATTTTGTAAATAATTATTTATAAATGTTTAGATTGATCTATGTTTAGTTAAACAGTTTTTGACAAAGGGTATTTTTCTGCTTACAGTATCCATCCATCCATCCATTTTGCAACCCGCTGAATCAGCTTACAGTATCATTTGATTAATGTTTTTTTTTTAATTGGGCTATTGGATAAATTATACTTTATACTATAACTTTGGAGGTTTGGGTCCTATTTGCAGCAACAAAATATGAAAACCAGGGCAGATGTGTCTAGTGTCTGTGATATTTCTGGTATGGACACACTCCTCATACCGGATACAGTCAGTCATTGGTTAATACTGTTTAGTTTGATACCATTGCATTCAGATTCCAGAAAAATCTTTGTTGCAGGCTTATGATGTCTCCCCACCTCCTGAAATCACTCAACCACTTGTAAGACTATAGACAATGTCTAAGATGACACCTGACACTGAAAGTTAGAAATTTGAGAAATTACTAACAACCTAACTTAGTTCAGAGCTGGACATTCTCCCATAATTGACCATCTTACACAGTAGAAAATTTTGGTCAATAATATAAAAATGAAACTTAAACTGTAACATTTTCTACATAAAACATTTTCAATACTGTCACTGTGCTGTGACCAAGAAGAAGACTCAAATAAAGTTTTACAAGTTGAAACATTGGTGTACATTTTTTTTCAATTTATTAGACTGCATCTTTGAAATCAGTTTGTGATCAAGACAATTAAGCCAAAGGTTTGGTTAATTTAGTTTACTCAAAGGGCAAATTTGAAGGAATCAATAATGCACACATTTAATTACTAGTAAAATGTCGCATTCTGTAATTCATCTGAATTTACCAAAGCAGTATGAACAAGAAAGGACAGGTGAATCCAATATTACTAAAAAATGGAAGTGGTCTCTTATTTAGAGTTTACTCCTGCCTTGTTTATTTTGTTCCCAGGACAGGCCACTGCAGCCCTATACTGGATAAAGCAGATTTAGAAAATGGATAGACTGAATGAAAGGATATTAGCTATGTAGAAAAGAAAATATATTACCTAAAGGCCTCTTTTAATGTTAATAGCATTTACAAAGCATCAATAAAATGGGTATTTATCTCTGTGAAATGATGGCATACTAAAATAATTTTATTTTGGACTGGTCTAAGGTGGCTAATTTGGGACACAATATGTAACACATCATGTCATATTTATAGGATTTATGTATCATGAAATCATGCTTTAATAAGAGAAAATGAAGCTCTCATGTTCACAACCGATTTTACCAGCATATCACAAGGTTTTAATATGCATGCTGCACAGGGATGACTACGGTCCTCTGTTTTTGGAGTTTACATCACAGTACTGTACATACCCCATTCACAACTGGCATTTTAATGCTTCTGGAAAATTTTGAAGGCATTTTTAAGAGGACAAATTATTTCATATCTTTCTCATTAAAAAAAAAAAAAACTTGCAACTAGTGAGACATCAGAACTTACTGCACAGATTTCCAGAATATATTATGAATATGCCAGATCTCCTAATGAGGTACATTATAGTGAAAACTGGCTATGTAATCCAGATAGAGTCTTTTGACAAGAGAAACTGTAAAAACATATTTTTAAATTATGACATCATTATTATGAACATAGAGAGAAGACTAATATAATTTTAGGCCAACAAATTCATAAGCAAGAAGTTCTCAATGTACAGTAATTATTGAAATTTCCAATGCAACTGCAAAGAAAATCAGGTTGCATAAAGAGATAACTGGCACATATAAGTAGTACCTTAAGTCCTTTTGTTCCTCTCAGTATAAAGAAGATGAGACACAAGGGGTTTTCTGTTAAAATATAAATAACACAGCTTGATATTCTTAGTGCGGAAGAACTTGAGATGTCTCTGACACTTTCAGAATTACAGGATGCCATAAATCTGCTCAAAGTTGAAAAGCTAGACCTAGATGGCTTCCCAAGTGGAATTAAAAATAATAAAGCTAACTCCATTATTATTAACAATGTTCACAGAAGCTAGAGAAAGCAACATCTTATCCCAAACATTGTCAAGTACTAATTATCATTTTTCCAAGGAAAAGTAAAGACTACATACAGTCCAATTTCACTTGTGAAAAAAGATGCTAAGATATACTGATGAAAGTCTTTGCTAGAAGGATGTAGAAAGTGCTTCCCTCAGTAATATCGCAAGACTGAACTGGATTTATTGACATATCTGCATTGGTTAAGTTACTTTATACTAGTCTAGAAGCCTCAATCCATATGAATAGCACAAACTCAGATTACTTCCAATTAGAATGTGCTACTCAACATGCGTTCCCACTTTCACCATTTCTTTTCATGATTAGCTATTAATCAGAGAAGAAAGCAGAGATAAAAGGGATAATTAGAAAAAGACTCAAACTTAAAATATTACTATATGTTGATGATATGGTTCTTTAAATATCCCACATACAATAATCTCTTCCATCCATCCATCCATAATCCAACCCGCTATATCCCAACTACAGGGTCACGGGGGCCTGTTGGAGCCAACAAAGGGCACAAGGCAGAAAACAAACTCCGGGCAGGGCGCCAGCCCACTGCATCTCTTCCATTAGTCTTGAATTTTTTAGGAGAATACTAGGGGGTTCAACCCTGCTCCCTTCGCTTGCTAGCCACTTCATGTCTCCGCCGGTCGCGTTGTGAAGAGGGGGGCTGAACAAACCCCAAGGAGACGCAGTCACTCCTCCGAAACCCCCTCTTAAACGGTGATGCAATGGGAAACAAATACAGTTTTTTTTTACCTTTTCTTTGCTCGATCAGCTGCTGGCTTGCTGTGTGATCTACATCTTGCGTGGCACTTCAAACATTTAAAAGCCTGTACAGCAGCTGTCCTACTGCTTGTGTTTTATTTCCAGCCTCCGGCATGGTTAAATCTTTTGGCACAACGTCCCAACTCGTGAGATGTGAGTTCTTGATATTTTTTAGTTTATAATTTAAAAATGGAATAAGAATCTGGAAATCTTACAACTTCACATTAAAGTTCAATACATTCTGAAAAGAATGATACCAAACATATATATGTAGGTTTTAAAATAAGCCTGATTTAAAGAGTGACAAAAAACGTGAAGCACTTCCGTTGCACTTTAAGGTTTAGGATTTTATACAGAGTAGATAATGGGATCTCTGAATTCAAAGTTAATTTCAATAAGTGTTTTTTTTTTTCAAGTAAGTTCTCTAGCACATATACCAGGTCAGATACATATCTGTTCACACTGTAATATCTAAAGAGTTTAAATATGTCGGGATCATCATGAGTAAATACAGTATAAAGACCTTTTTCAATGTAATTTTGGAATTACTATGAAATATATTAAATAAGATCTTAACATATGGTCTACCCTTTAATCATACCTTAGCAGGGAGTAATAATATTGTCAACATGAAGATTCTCTCTAAACAGCTATATATATTCCAGAGCATCCCTATACATCAACAAATCTTTCTTTAAGAGGTTAGACTCAATCATAACATGATTCATCTGGAATTTGAAATTTGACCAATCATTCAAAAGCCAACTCTACAAAGATTTAAAGCAGAAGGTGGCATGACACTCCCTAACTTTCAATTTTACAACTAGGTAGCAAATATACACACAATGAAATCTTGTAAATTGTCAGAAAATCACAAATTTACAAATTTGCAATGGAAAGGAAGTCTTATTCTTAATCTTCTTTGTATACCATACTCAGTGCTCTAATCTACACTATCGTTAATTTACCAGAAATCCACTCATCCACCAATTACTTAAAATATGGAAACAATTTAAGATGTATTTTAAGATTTATCTTTTTTTCCTATACATGAGAATCACCTTTTCCAACCTTCTTTACTCAGTATTTAACCTATGGAAAAACGCTAGGTATGAAGACAATTAGACATTTTTACATAGACAACTTACTGTATTTGCAATTTATGAACAATTATGCTCCAAATTTATCCCATCTACAAACTTTTTCTCCTACATAAAAATTATATATTTTGATAAAAGAAACCAACCCAATTTTCTATACTTCACACACATCTCTATCCCAGAGACAATACTAATTAGTCTTGATGATGACTCAGACAGCATTTCAACAATTTATGAAAATAATTCAAAGTATCTGTCCTTCAATAGTCATAGGGAATGGTGCAGAGGGACCTTTCAATTAGCATCTCAGAATAGGAACAGAACTCAGCCATTCAGAATGCACTTTAGTTCAGTTTGCACAAAGCATTCCATAATTCAACTAAAAATCTTCAATGAATCATTTATATTTTGTTTTAAATTACCTAAAATTTACCCAGGGCAAAATCTAACTTGTAAACATAGTCATTGAGTTCCAGAATCACTAGGTCTCATATTTTAAGAATGCACTAAATTAACAAATAATGTTTACATACTTCGTAGACAGCCTTACAGTACAATAACTCTTAAATTAATTCTTAATTCATTACTGGCAATGTTTGGTGTAATCCTAGAAGGCAATGAAGTGCATAGGGACAAATTACATATACTAAGGCAATGACTAGGCATGACTTTCAAACCCAAGACACTGGATTAGTAAGATGGAAGTGCTTATCACTTACAGTATATTATATCTGGTAATATTAAAAAATAGGTAATATGGAAATAATTATATTGCAAATAACAAAACTGATGTGTTTTCTACTTATTTTCTGCTTTAAGCCTGATGCTTCCCAGTATAGCTCTAATACCTTGAAAATAACTTGAAAGGCAGGTTCAGTAAATAAATGAATAGGAGGATGAATGGATCAATAATAATAATACATTTTTAGGCAATAATTGTTTGTCACCCTTTCGAAATCTCAATTCTTTAAACTGAGATGGATGAATGTTCTTGCTTTAAAAATATGGTGGATAAGGG
Organism: Polypterus bichir lapradei; assembly: GCA_026402145.1. Classification (NCBI taxonomy): domain Eukaryota; kingdom Metazoa; phylum Chordata; class Cladistia; order Polypteriformes; family Polypteridae; genus Polypterus; species Polypterus bichir. The sequence continues at coordinate 12,511,913 of JANRMT010062819.1, forward strand.
CTTCTTGATAAGTTATTAAGAACACAAGCAATAGCAGACCACCTGAAATGTTCTAATAAGGTAAGGTATCTAACAATATTACAAATACTTGTACACTATTCACAGGAAGACACTGTCAAACTCAGTTACTAACTTGTCTCTTTTAAGTCTCTTGTCTGCTATTTGAGCAATTATATTATGCTTTATTTTAATAAAGATAACGTTTAGGGATTTTATTGTTGTAAGTCACAAAGGTACTAGTTCATTTGCTGCTGCTGAATCACTGTGTGACCATGGACAAATCTGTTCAAATTAGAAATTACAAATTAATCAAATGTAAGCTGTGCACTTGTAAAGAACCCTGAGATTGTGTTACTTGTAGAAAGGTACCTTATAAAATAAAGAATGCTTATATTTGACATTTAGGCAGTAAACATAAAAAAACAGTTAATGATAAATTATTTTAGGAATATTATTAGATTCACTTTGTGTGTGTGTTTTAAAATGCAGTGTGCCTTTGTAAGGCTGAGTGGATTTTGACAAGTGACACTGTTATCTAATCCACTCCCTCTTACACACCAGACTCCAGCAGTCTGTAATACCCTAGTGCACCTTTCAGTCATCTGTCAGGTCAGGTTTCACTACTCATACGTTTTTTGGTAATTGGGAACTACATATCTCGCACATTTCAATTGGTAAAATGACAGGTAATCATTTAACTTATTCTGCCCAAAACAGAACAAAGAGAACCCAGGTTCTGCCACAGAAATCGGAAGTAATTTGTTTTCAGTGCTCACTGCAAGGCATTTTTCAAAATTGTAATTAATTTTGACTTATAATTACACAAAATTATAAATGTGCTTGTACAAATTTTCTGAAAGACAAAATTTAAGACCATGTAATTCAAGATGTAAATTCTGTACATTCTTAATATACTAATATGGCCTGCCTGCTACTATACAAGGTGACTATTCACTTCTTCAGTTTAGCATACCCTGGCTAGAGCTGCTGACTGGCTGTGCATACTGCATCTCTGTGGTTAGTCATTAGTAATAGAATATAAGTAGTACAACATTTATAAACTGTTACAAAACCTCCCTTATTTTGTTTTTCTTGGTATCCTCTTTTGAAAAATGTTGCTACTTCTGCACTGTCAAGTTGTTTTGCTTGCAACAGGTCCTTTTATTATAATTGCTGGACCAGCTATAGAATGGCCAGTATTGTGGAGGTGGCTAGTTGGCTAAGGTCTCCAGGACTCTGAGTGTGTCTGGCTTGTCTATGACTCCTTTCTTACAATCTGGCTGTGGTTCTACAATGAGATGATAGCCAGAAATTGTTCTTCATTTTTGTTAGTTTGTAGATGTATTTGAACAAATCTGTATCCTTATATGTGATAGGTATGTATTTAATGAGTGCTGGAATCTATTTTTGCATTTTGCTTTGAGAGTTGTCACCCTGTGTCCTTACTTGGTGAGGAGCCCCATGCAAGAACAAAATAGTTTGTACTATTGTACACAAGATAGAATGGCCATCTACCTCTGTTAGATAGATTAAGTATATCCTATTTTGTGTGGTGTATTCACCCGATTTTTAACACCCATTGTACGCTAAACCTACCTTTAAGGGCGGCTCTCTCTAAATTGCCCCTCACAAGAATTCCTCCATGTTTTTTCCTATGAGGTTTTTTGGGAGTTTTTTGACTGGGGCACTGTCAAAAAAAAGGGCCTGTCAAAAGCCCCATGAGGCTCTCTTTGTGTGCTTTTGGGCTATACAAGAAATAAATTGTTGTTGATGATAAATTCTACAACCTACCTAATGAAAGGACAAAGGTTCATTATTATTATTATCTTCATTAAGTTGCTGATGCTCTTTACAAATGTGTGTTACACCAAAGCACAATTTACTTTTGCAAGTTCCCCTGACCTGTGTCTTCAGCTGTGGTAATAGTAAAAGAGCAAACATGGCATCCAAACACTGTGTAAAATACCATTGAATTTTCAGGCCAAACATCAATCCCATGGTGATTTCTTTAGACTTTTGTTGAAGTTAACCTGCTGTTAATAATTAAATTGATGGCATTAATGAATGTACTCAAAGTTTTCTTTAAAACGTGTACTGCTTAACATAGTTAAGACCAGCCTGGTAGATGGTTGGAGCATCAGTGCTTTGAAGTGTACATTTGACATTTGATTAACAGTATTAATATTGATAATAAATCTGGTGGTAGTAATTTCCAGACCTCTTAATGAAGTCTGGGTGAGCATAGTAAAGGCACTGTAACACTAAGAACATTGTAAACCCCATATTAAAACTGATTATTAATTAACAACTGCTTCCCAAAACTCTTCATAAATGAAGGAGTATGTTAAATTGTTTGTAATCTATGTGCTTCTCAACCTACTCATTAACCACTAAGTGCTTCCTAAACAGGCTACATTTTCTGCTAGCTATAGCTACAGGCTGGTCAAAAGACTGAGCAAATTAAATTTGTGTTGTGACAGTTCTGTTAAAATTTAGAATACTAATATTTATAATTGACTAAATAATAACATTTTTATGGTGAGATGCAGTAATGCATCTGCATAATTATTTGTATATATAAGGATAAATTAGTTTGAATACTTTCTGCCTTTAAAATATCCAGTAAGCTAGTAATACTGTATGTCTGTATTCTTTAAAAATTTTAAACAAGCCGTTTTCTGAGGTTGCACTCAGCTTTATTTAGACAGAAATTTTTTGTATTGCCATCAGTTGTGTAAGAAATAAATGAGTAGGACAGGAAATAGGGTTCAAAATATTTGAGAAGAGTTAGTATGGGTACAATAAAGAAAACCTACTAAGAAGATCCTTTAGATTCTGTGGCTGTGCCTCTGACCACCACCTGACTTACCAAACACTTGTACAGTAGTACTTAACCTTTGTGATTCAGCCAATATCCATTCATATGCCCAGGATCTTTCGCCTTAGTCACACCGGCCATTAAGTTTCTCTGAATTGAATGTACATGTGATTTGCAATCATGAAGGACTTTGGCAAAGAGTGTCTTGGGAGTAACTATTAGTAACTACAATTCACCAGTTTATCAGAAAGCAAAAAACATCATCTTTGGTGGTGGACAATTAATGGGTCATAGCAAGTACCACTTGGTCATACCTGTTGATATCTATAACTAACCAACCGATAGTGACTTAAGAACCAGAAACAAGGCAAATTAGGAAGCATTCGACCTGACACAACACATGCAGTAAGTGTAAAAAGCATTTCTACTTTCTTCTTAAACTGTAGCATCAGATTTTCACCTCAGTGATGGAGGCACTGTGGTGGGACTGTGTACTTTAAATACTGTACCTCACTAAATTGCTGTTAGAGCAGACATTCCTCTGCCCAGTGAAGAAGAGGTAGAAAATGGGATAGAGATTAGATTTGTTATAATTTGTTATAATTCTTAATCATAGTGCAGAGGGTATATACAGGTACTGGTGGTAGAGGGTGTTGTTTAGGTTTGGCAATTCATTACCACTACCATTTTAATATAATTGTTTTGTTTTGTGAATCGCTTTCTATTTAGAAGACTTTGATTTTATTTCATTGTATTTAAGTAATTTCCTATATACTTGAGAAATAAATACACTGTGCATAGTCCAAAGTTATTTGGGAATTTTTAATATCTAAAGGAATTTATTTACTCACCTTTAGATAGATAGATACTTTATTAATCCCAAGGGGAAATTCACATGTAAGAATTCACATTTGTGTAAGAAATCTGGAAAAATAAAGATGTAAATTAAATAAACACTCAAATTACAAACTGCCTACAGGCATCCAGGTTATGCCCATATAAAGAGTCTGAAGAGAGAGTGAAGTTAATTTGTGTTGTGTAGGCACTCATTTTCCTCACTTTTGTTTTGCTCTCGCTGTTGTCAAACATCTGTGTGCTTTAGTATTCAAGAAGAGTCAATTGCCTTTATTGTCATACCATCCACACACAATACTTCATCCTACAGTGGCACGAAATAACATTCCCAGGGACTGTTGTAACACGTACATACAGTTGTGCTTGAAAGTTTGTGAACCCTTTAGAATTTTCTATATTTCTGCATAAATATGACCTAAAACATTATCAGATTTTCACTCAAGTCCTAAAAGTAGATAAAGAGAAACCAGTTAAACAAATGAGACAAAAATATTACACTTGGTCATTTATTTATTGAGAAAAATGATCGAATATTACATATTTCTGAGTGGCAAAAGTATGTGAACCTCTAGGATTACCAGTTAGTTTGAAGGTGAAATTAGAGTCAGGTGTTTTCAATCAATGGGATGACAATCAGGTGTGAGTGGGCACCCTGTGATATTTAAAGAACAGGGATCTATCAAAGTCTGCTCTTCACAACACGTTCGTGGAAGTTTATCATGGCACGAACAAAGGAGATTTCTGAGGACCTCAGAAAAAGAGTTGTTGATGCTCATCAGGCTGGAAAAGGTTACAAAACTATCTCTAAAGAGTTTGGACTCCACCAATCCACAGTCAGACAGATTGTGTACAAATGGAGGAAATTCAAGACCATTGTTACCCTCCCCAGGAGTGGTCAACCAACAAAGATCACTCCAAGAGCAAGGCGTGTAATAGTCGGCGAAGTCACAAAGGACCCCAGGGTAACTTCTAAGCAACTGAAGGCCTCTCTCACATTAGCTAATGTTCATGTTCATGAGTCCACCATCAGGAGAACACTGAACAACAATGGTGTGCATGGCAGGGTTGCAAGGAGAAAGCCTCAGCTCTCCAAAAAAAACATTGCTGCTCGTCTGCAGTTTGCTATAGATCACATGGACAAACCAGAAGGCTATTGGAAGAATGTTTTGTCGATGGATGAGACAAAAATAGAACTTTTTGGTTTAAAAGAAGAGCATTATGTTTGGAGAAAGGAAAACACTGCATTCCAGCATAAGAACCTTATCCCATCTGTGAAACATGGTGGTGGTAGTATCATGGTTTGGGCCTGTTTTGCTTGCCTTCATTGATGGAACAATGAATTCTGAATTATATCAGAGAATTCTAAAGGAAAATGTCAGGACATCTGTCCATGAACTGAATCTCAAGAGAAGGTGGGTCATGCAGCAAGACAACGACCTGAAGCACATAAGTCATTCTACCAAAGAACTGTTAAAGAAGAATAAAGTTAATGTTTTGGAATGGCCAAGTCAAAGTCCTGACCTTAATCCAATCGAAATGTTGTGGAAGGACCTGAAGCGAGCAGTTAATGTGAGGAAACCCACCAACATCCCAGAGTTGAAGCTGTTCTATACGGAGAATTGGGCTAAAATTCCTCCAAGCCGGTGTGCAGGAATGATCAAAAGTTACCGGAAACCTTTAGTTGCAGTTATTGCTGCAAAGAGGGGTCACACCAGATACTGAAAGCAAAGGTTCACATGCTTTTGCCACTCACAAATATGTAATATTTGATCATTTTCCTTAATAAATAAATGACCAAGTATAATATTTTTGTCTCATTTGTTTAACTGGTTTCTCTTTATCTACTTTTAGGACTTGAGTGAAAATCTGATGATGTTTTAGGTCATATTTATGCAGAAGTACAGAAAATTCTAAAGGGTTCACAAACTTTCAAGCACACTGTAAATACAGGACAAGTGCAAGACAGATAAAGAACTGAAATTTATTGTAATAGATAAATTCAAAAATCGATAAATAATAGGTAAGTGAATATATAGTAGTTATTTGAAATAGATGGAAAGAAATACATAACACCAACAAGCATTCAGAGTCCAGACAGCCAAGGGGTAGAAGTCGTTACAAAACCTGGTAGGTGATTTAGCCCTTTTTGATGTATGTATGACGGTGGTGGTTTTGAAGCACTTGGGGATGACTGCCTGCCACAGGGAAATGTTGAAAATGTCTGTGAAGATATCTGTCAGCTGGTTTGCACATTCCCTGATTATCCACCTGGTATGCTGTGTGGTTCAGCAGCTTTGTGTTGGTTTACATTCAACAAATTTCTTGTCATGTCAGCCTGGGCAAGCCCAATACCTGTTATTCCTAAGGAAGGATGGACATCTTAGCAGGCATGTCATTTAGGGCTCAAAACTACTTAGAATTTATTTAAAACATCTGGAAATGTGTCTTTGGTGTCCTAAAAGTGGCTGTGGATTTTCAGGCCATACTCTCATTTAGCTGCTTTGCTGCCTCAAGTTAGGTTTGCCCTCACCGTCCTAAGGGCTACTTTGTCACCTGATCTAAAGACAGCATTATAGGCATTTAACAGTGCATGTACCTCCAGTGTCACCTACAGTTTCTGATTTGTAAATGTTCTGATGGTCTTAGAGACAGTCACATAATGTATGAACTTGTTAATGTAGCCAGTGACTGATGATGCATACTTCTCTAAGTTGATCTGATAGCAATAGGTGCTAGCTACTTTAAACGGGGCCCAGTCCGTGTAATCAAAACAGCCCTACAGGGCTGAAATAGCTCCCTCTGGCCATACTCTAAGTTGTTTGGTTATTGGTTTGGACCGTTATGTATGCAGGCAATAGCATAATGGGAACACGATCAGGAAAAACCAAGATATAGTCCGTGTATGACTTTGTAGACAACAACATTCTATTCTCACAAACAATAGGTGTCAGGTTTTGTACTTCTGTAAATGCTTTGCCTTAATTATGTTGTAATATTATTATTATTATTATGTAATATAATAACAGTATAAAATGTCAAAGGGGCTTAATATTAACGTAACACAGATCCCGGACATTGGTATCTCTGATCATTACTGTATTCTTTTTACAGTAGTACTATCTGTGACTAGAACCAAAGAGGAGCATGTTGTTAAGCCACATTACCACTGTTTTGACACCACAGCTACTGCCACATTTTCTAATATAATTAATAGTCAACCTGAATTCACTGACTTTTCCAATGCAGGCAGTAATTTAAATAACATGGTTGAGCATTTCAATGCAAAGATATGGGTCACGGTAAACCTGTCTGCAGTTATTTCCTACACTGGAGGAATATGCCTTAAAATATCAATGCATGATATAATTACATCTTGTTTTTGGTAATAACTGCGCAATAGCTCTTTTAAAGTGATGAATCAAAAAGAAGGATAAGTATCAACCAGTTAAACATACACAGTTTATTGTGTACAGTCCGTGTACTTGCATTGTTTTGCAATCCTGGTATCCTTCCTTCCATTCCATTTGTTAACCTTTCATTATGGCTTTTTCTAGCATCTTTCCTGTTCTACGTCTCATTGATTCTCCAATGACCTTTCACTGCTGTTCCATCATCCTTTTCTCATTTTAACCATGCAACCAAATTGCTGTGTCTTATTGGCAACTCCTAAAAGTTTTTATTCCATCACAACCAATACATGGCTGCCCTTGCATCCTACCTGCTGTAGCTTCTGTTCCCTCCTTCATGCCTTCAGGAGACTTTGAAGTTCATTTGGCATAAGATAGGCTATAAAAATAAATAAAGAAATAATCTGAGAGTCTAATTTATTCTTAGATTCCGGCTTCTGCCAGTAAGAAAAAAACAAGTCTTGGAAAATTATTACAAAGCTTACCGTGATCTCAGAATAGAACTTCTTATTAAGCATGTGAAGAAACTTCCTATTGCTAAGCCTGCTTTATTTATGATGTTCTATTTGTTTTTGAATGTTATGTATATTAATTTACACAGCATGATTGCAAGCTGGGATGTTGCATGAAATCTATTCAGATATTTATGCTGGAATGGTAAAAAGTGAATAAACAAATACATGTTCCTCCGTAAAATTTTAACACATGGTTACTGTACTGTGTGAACGGGCAGTGAATAATTCTTTTGAGATTTAACTGATATTGAGCACAGTATTATTCAATCCTAAATCTAAACATTAACTAAACTTCAGAGAGAATGTAAAATACATGCCAGAAGGGAGCATGTGGAAGATATAATTTATGCTTAATCTTTGCTTAATGAGCGTTATCCCAAACTCTCTATTTTTCTTGAATGTTGCACTGAGGCTTATAGGCTTCTCGTTGATTCATTTATGCTAAGTAATTTAGTTTGATAGCAAAAGAGTGACAACCAGTATGACAATGACAGTTAGGTATCCTCATATTGGCAACATGACAAATGGTTAAAGCACATCAGTGTGAAGAAGAAGTGACATCTCTGATAACATAATTTTTTATAAACCTGTTGCAATGTTCTGCAAATGATAAGCCTATGAAGCATAATGCTTTGCCTTGTACTTATTATTACCAAGCATTTATTTAAACACATCTATCAATATTACATAACAGTAGTATTAATGGAAAAATATGTTAAATTTATCACAGCATAAAAAAAATTGTATTAAATGTGTTTCTTTATATTTCTAAAATTCTAAAATAGATAGACAGTGCTTTAAATCTTAGTTTATGAAGGCACATAATAATAATTAATAAAAGGTGACTTTTGCACTTTAAAAATACTGTTGTAAATGCAAACATACATTTGCTGTTTGCATTTGTTATAGTCATTCTGATAGCTACAAAATCATTTTTACACATAAATATTTATTTATGTCAGTAAATCAACAATTGGCAAATATTGCACATAATAAGAGCACTGATGGAAAAATAACTTAAACACAAAGCATAGTTTTTAATTAGTTTGTTTTAGTAATTGTGGGACATAATTACAAGATATTGGTTGTTGTATTAATGACAGAGGTTCATTGTGCAAGTAAATATTATTTATATGGCAGTTTGCACTACAGAGATTTGATCTCTCGCCATCAAAACTGGCAATTAACTAAAGCCACTGATATGTTGTAAAATCATGAAAATCATATTCCTCAGCCCTTACCTTTATCTGCTCTTCACGGCTAGATTTCCCATTTTAGTTTTTGAAGTGAAAAGTCAATACTTTTCTTTAGCTGGTTTGATAACTCATCCTATGTGTTCTATGAGCCTGACTGTTTCACATGTTTGCTGGGAATTTTTTTTTTAAGAAGAGACAGGCTGATGCACAAAAATGGAGGAGTTAAGCTCAGCAGCTGAGCGAGAAGTAATTGCAGGGCAAGCCATAAGCTGACTTACCTTATCGAAGCTGCATCCAGCAGACTGGTCTCCCTACTGGAGCATTTACATGCTGAGCTTCTGGTTCATATTTAAGATGGCAACAGTGCTAAGGCAAGCTCCCTTCTCAAAATGCATTCACTGTCAACATGGGCACTAGCTATGTTTTTATAAAGAATAAAACATAACCAGGATGATAGAATTGTATAAGTAAAAACCATCACTTAATTAAACTTATATTTTCCAAAATCCAAAGTCTCAAACATGCTCAGACAATTCAGACTTGCTACTTCTATGACTCCATTTAAATCAAGCAAGAATTAATATCAAGGTAAGTGATCGGTGCCCTGTTCTTGTGTCACTAATGGTAAAGGAGACAGCTTTGTTTATAGCTGTTAAACACTTCATAAAAGACTCATTTGTACATTAGTGTACTCAGGATGCAAACAGTACACATTAAAACATATCAGTATTAGTGAAGAATTACTGAGACATTATTTAAAAAGTTGAAAGTCTATTCCTTTATTTGATAAATGGATCCTCTCCCATCCCCTCTTCAGCACAGTGCATTTACCTCTGATTCCGAAAAAACAGATGTGCAAAACTACATTTTTGAAATGTTAAATGAAACTTCTTTCTTTTCTCCCATCCAATACACTTATAAATATTAACAGTAAGTTGTGCAATTAAAAAGGACTAAGCTACATAAACTGTTTTATTTTTTTCATCTGAATAAAATAGAGCTACAGCAGAGGCATGGAATCTAACCTTTGTCTACATTTCCGCATCAACATTGAATGAGAAACTGGACGACTTCCACATAAAATCAAAGCTTAATTAATTTACCTTTGCTTACTTTTCCTGCAGAAAATAATTTATTTTTGAAGCAGAAATGTGATTGTGTGTATATTGCCAAGGGTGGCTCAGTGGTGCAGCTAAATAAATCACCACAACTGTTTTGTGAAAATTTTAAAATGTTAATATTCTACTTAAAATTACTTTTCTTTAAATAGACTTATTGTCAAAATGTTTTAATTTTGTTTCACAGAAACCCATTGTCCGCAGAAATCCGCGAACCAGAGAAAAATCCGTGATATATATTTAGATATCCTTACATATAAAATCCACGATGGAGTGAAGCCGCAAAAGTGGAAGCGCGATATATATATATTGTCACAGATGACCGGGGACACTGTCCGGCCGGGACGCCTGGATAGTCCCCGAGTTGGCAATACTTCTCCTCGGCCACAAGAGGGCTGCCGCCCGGGTCTATTTGGGGGCCACAGGGACGGAGCTGGAATACTTATTTGGAGAGAATATGGCCACCGCCAGGGGGCGCTCGGATAGTTAGAGAAACCGGGATGGCAGCACTTCCACCACACCAGGAAGTGCTGCCGGAAGTAATTGTAAAGACACCCGGAGTGCTTCCAGGTGCTTTCCTGACACTTCCGCCACATCAGGAAGTGACGTCAAGGGGAGCACCTGGGACACATCTGGGTCATGATAAAAGAAGACGCCTCTATCCAGTAGACGAGCCAGAGTTGGGAGGAAGGAGACGAAGCTTGTGAGGAGGAGAGAGAGGAGGTCAGAAGAAAGAAAGAGAAAGAAGAAGACGACAGTAGAGAGAGTTGGTGATTGAAGGCATTGTGGTGCGAAAATATAAATAAAGAAGTGTGTTTTGGACATTCTGGTGTCGGTCAGTCTGTGTCTGGGGGTACGCTTTCCACAATATATATATAAATATATATATATATATATATATATATATATATATATATATGTAGACACACAACAAAGGTTTGGGGCAGCCACCCATATAGTTTCCCTGACTGCAAAAGGCTTTGAGTTGAGTATAATGTGTACAGGTTCAAGTCCAAAGTAGAACTGTTTAAATATGAAGGATGAGGGGGTTTTATAGTTGGTTCCCAGGAAGTGACATCCTTGGGGCCGGGACAGAAAGTGATAGTGTCATGCGTGTGTGCATGGAATACAGCTTAAGGGCTCTGGTCATGGTAATTACCCAATGAACCAGGGGCTGGTGCTCTGGTCTAATGTGTTCTCCCTTTCTCTCTCTGCAGAACTGAGGACTGACAGCCACTCTGCGATCACTTCTGTTGTCCGCTCTCCTGGAAACGCCCCTTCCTTCCCAGTGACAATATAACCTGGGAACCAGCCATCTTGTTCTCAGTTCTGTTCTAAACTTACTTCTGTAAATATAACCTGGGATATATATCAGGGTGGGCCATTTATATGGATACACCTTAATAAAATGGGAATGGTTGGTGATATTAACTTCCTGTTTGTGGCACATTAGTATATGTGAGGGGGAAAACTTTTCAAGATGGGTGCTGACCATGGTGGCCATTTTGAAGTCGGCCATTTTGGATCCAACTTTAGTTTTTTCAATAGGAAGAGGGTCATGTGACACATCAAACTTATTGGGAATTTCACAAGAAAAACAATGGTGTACTTGGTTTTAACGTAACTTTAACGGCCCAAAATGGCCGACTTCAAAATGGCCACCATGGTCACCATCCATCTTGAAAAGTTTTCCCCCTCACATATACTAATGTGCCACAAACAGGAAGTTAATATCACCAACCATTCCCATTTTATTAAGGTGTATCCATATAAATGGCCCACCCTGTAGACTTATTGTACAATAAGTCTAAAAATGGGTTTTCCATTTTTGAGCATTCTCTTCAATTATACAGGATCACCAAGGTGGTGCCCCAACTTTTTTTACAATATATTGTATATATTTATGTGTATAATGTTTCCTTTCTTTATTGTCTACTTACTAACTTTTAACTGAGAATTTGAAGATTATATACATTTGCAAAATTGTCATGTACAATAGGATCTACATTTCTGTATTTATCATTTTATTTACTACATCACAATCAATCATATAACAATTATCTATTATCTTTACTTTCTTAAGTGAATTTTTGCAATTATACTTCTCTATCTATTAGCTGAGAAAAGATGTTGAGAAACCAAATAATTTAAATTACAATCAAAAAACATGATACATTTTCAAGTGTTTTCTCATATATTCCTTGTTCCCGGTGCAGCAAGTGTTAAAAGCAGTGCTGCCAGAAGAAAATATCAAGTGATGATGAGTTGATAAAAATAAGAGTGACAGGAAACTAATATACAGTCACCACAACATCCTTAGGGTGTTATGCTATCAAGCATACCCAGCTACCATCAATCATATTCAGATGTTAATGGTGTAAACCTTCTGAGCAAAATATGCAGTTTCATTGAATTCAAGCGATTGCATGCAGTTTTGCTGAGTTTATTTTTATGATATCTTTTCAATAACACGTGGGATGTTTTTATTTGGTAAAACATATTTCAGGCAAGTGTTTAATCATATAATAATATGTCAGTGAATTGAGAGTAAAAAATCCTTAATACCTCTTCAATGCATTATCATTAAAGTACACTAAAAGGTACACCATAGGCATTCTGAGCAAATTTCTAAATCAGTTTAATACAATATTATATAGGATGCCAGAGTTATCCAGTTTTATGGGAGCCATGTTTTTTTTTTGTTTTACATTTCGTACACAGTCAAATTCTGCCAAATTCTGTATGTATAATCTGATAATATAAGATGATGGGAAAGGTTGAAGGAAGTTAGATCTAGAATGAAGTTTTCAGACTTCTTCAGTTTAACTGTATATCATGCAAAACATAATTTAGTTTTGTAAACATTCAGATGGGGAAAGTATCAGACATCTACACAATAATGTCAGTAAATCATTGAAGGATAATAGCAATCTTGCACTAGGAGGGGACCGTTTTACTGAAAGGTTGGCTTACAGAGTGTAGAGCACCTGCTGATACAACTGAGTCATTATGCTGTGCTGCGTCTCCTTGATAGTGTGTGTCATTTTGCAGATTAATCCCCAGATGTTTAGACCATCATGTAACCAGCATGTAGTTGTATATGAGAATTAATGTGAATTCACAGTACAAATTGGCACTCCATGGGTGAAGGGTGTTGGGTAAGAAAGTGTAAAAGTTAATTTGTTGGGGATAAGTGCATAAGAAGCTGCTCTCAAGCTGGAGCCAAGGGGCATGTGAAAGTTTAAACATGTACTAAAAAGTGACATACACAGAGGCATTTGTCAGTAGGAGGTCTACAGGTTTTCTGAAAGTTTTATCCACAGAACATAGAAATGAGTACTAAACATTTTTTCTAGTTAAGAGGGGTGTATCGGTATAATTTGTTATTCTTAAGTAGATTTTAAAAGCAAAGGAAGAAATGGCTCTCAGTATAACAATAGCACCTACCGGCTTTTGTTTTACATCAATGATAAAAATAAAATTTGACTTACTAGACAGAATAGTGACACTACAGTATAATCAACTGAAACACTTCTAAAAAATAGAAATTCTATTTATTACTATTTAATGTCTTAACTGAGTCAAACCCATAAAGCTTCTAACACGAATGTAGATGCATTTTATGATAGTTATTTGTGAAAAGGAAGACACAAATCTATCTATCTATCTATCTATCTATCTATCTATCTATCTATCTATCTATCTA
>JANRMT010062819.1:12545726-12562460 GCA_026402145.1 Polypterus bichir lapradei
TCAGTTCTGATTGCTTCACAGCCGAACAGGACACGGTTAAAAAAAAAGCTTGCGGGGCCCGACAGGGACGAGCCGTTACCCCAGAGCCCACTCGTCTCGCTGCGGAAGCACCCATAAGGCCCAGAGAAAAGACAGCCTCACCGCGCTGTTTCAAGTGCGGTGAGGTTGGACATCTTCTACCAGCCTGCCCATTAAATGTGGAACCGATGGACTGCAGTTGGGCCACCACTGAGAGGTACTGTACTCTGTCTCATCCCCTGGCAATCCCGAATACGGGAGTGGTGTTGGTGAACGGACACTCGGTAGTGGCTTTATTCGATTCCGGCAGCAACATAACCATTGTGGCTCGCCGTTATATTCTGCCACAACAGTGGCTACCCCAGCATTTGCAGGTCACTTGTGTACATGGAAAGATCAGATCATATCGCTCGGTGAAGTGTTTCATTTCCTGGAAAGGGGACTTAAGCCGGTTGTCGGTTACTGTGTTACCCAAGCCCCCTTTTCCAGTGATTTTGGGACACGACTGGTCACACAATAATAGCGGTAGAGTTACAACCACTCCGGCCCCCACGCCGTGCACTCAGGCAAACTCTGATGACGTAGATAACCAAGGGGGAGATTCTCAGGTGACAGACCTAAACCCGGAAATATCCACCGAGGCGGGCACGAGCCAAGAAGCCATGATTTCCCTGGAACAACAGGATCCTTTAGACAGCATGGACCACCAATTTAGGTCTACACCTGCGTCATTTAAAAGGGAGCAGTGGAATGACGACTCCCTGAAGTTTGCCCGGAATGCTATTGTCTCCGTGGACAGCCGCTCAGCTGATAGTTCCATATCAAGGGAGCCCTACTTTGTGTTAGAAAATGATCTGTTGTACCGAGTCGCGACACATGAGGGCGAGGTACGGAAGTTGTTGCTAGTACCGCGTACCTTCCGGCGGGAGGTTTGCGAACTAGCTCACGCCCACCTCCTAGGCGCCCACTTAGGGGCCGAAAAAACTTTGGAGAGAATAAAACTCTGTTTCTATTGGCCTGGAATTAATGAGGAGGTCCGACGTTTCTGTCAGTCCTGCCTGGAATGCCAGACACGTCAGATACCCAGAAGGGACCGTGCTCCTCTTGTTCCAATTCCCCTAATAGATATTCCCTTTGAGAGGATAGGGGTAGACATCGTAGAACCCTGGAGCCCTCAAACCGTGGCCATAAATATATATTGGTCATGGTTGATTACGCGACTCGATACCCGGAAGCGGTTCCACTGCGCTCCACTAATACAAAAAGCATCGCATGGGAGTTAGTCATCCTATTTTCTAGGGTGGGAATACGCAAAGAAGTCCTCACGGATCACGGTACACCCTTCACCTTAGATACGTTCAAGGAGGTTGCCAGGTTACTCCGAATTAAGCATCTGAAAACATCAGTCTACCACCTGCAAACTGACGGACTGGTGGAGCGTTTCAATCAGACCCTCAAGCAGATGCTGCGCAAGGTAGTCAGCGCGGACGGTAGGAACTGGGATCAGCTCTTGCCTCTCGTGCTTTTTGCTTACCGGGAAGTACCTCAAGCCTCCACGGGTTTCTCCCCGTTTGAACTATTATATGGACACCAGCCCTGGGGACTATTGGATATAGTAAAAGAAGGATGGGAAGCCGAGGCTCTTCCCTCCCCTAATATCTTAGAATATGTAGCGCAACTGCGCGACAGGCTAAACAAAATCAGACCTCTACTAAAAGAGCACATGAATTGTGCCCAAGCAGCGCAGGCGCGGTGTTATAATCGTAACTCGACTCTCAGGGAATTCCAGTCCGGAGATCGAGTAATGGTGCTCGTTCCCACCTCCCACTCTAAACTATTGGCACACTGGCAAGGACCCTACGAAATTAAGGAAAGAAAAGGACTCGTCGAGTATTTGGTGAAACAGCTGAATCGTCGACCGAGTGAGAGGATATACCATGTGAATCTTTTAAAACCTTGGAGAGAAAGGGAGGTGTCTCCCGACTCCAGTAGGACCCTCTCCCTTTTCGCCTGCACACCTGCCCTTAATCTCGGACCTGACCTAACGCCCCTTCAACAACAGGAACTAACACAAACGATCCTGTCCATCCCCGAAGTGGTGAGTGAGTCACCAGGCCGTACTGCGCTGATTGAACACGACATTGTCACCAAACCCGGGGTGGTAGTCAGGGAGAGACCCTATCGCCTCCCGGAGGCAAAACGTGCTGAGGTAGAACTATACTCAGCAAAAAAAGAAACGTCCCCTGACTTTCAACTGTTTTTACTTTCAGTAGACTTAATGTGTAAATATTTGTATGAACACTAAAAGAGTCAACACCATAAGACATAAACTAAAAATGTTTCACAATGTGTCCCTGAATGAAGGGAGGCTCAAAATCAAAAGTACCAGTCAGTATCTGGTGTGGCCACCAGCTGCTTGAAGTACTGCAGTGCATCTCCTCCTCATGGACTGGACCAGATTTGTCAGTTCTTGCTGTGAGATGTTACCCCACTCTTCCACCAAGGCACCTGCAAGTTCCTGGACATTTCTGGGGGGAATGGCCCTAGCCCTCACCCTGCGATCCAACAGGTCCCAGACGTGCTCAATGGGATTGCGATCTGGGCTCTTCGCTGGCCATGGCAGAACACTGACATTGCTGTCATGCAGAAACTCACGCACTTTTTGCCACTCCTGTCTGGTCCAGCGAAGGTGGGTTTGTGCCCATAGGCAGCGTTGTTGCTGGTGATGTCTGGTAAGGACCTGCCTTACAACAGGCCTGCAAGCCCTCAGTCCAGCCTCTCTCAGCCTATTGCGGACAGTCTGAGCACTGATGGAGGGATTGTGTGTTCCTGGTGTGACTCGGGCAGTTGTTGTGGCCATCCTGTACCTGTCACGCAGGTGTGATATTCGGATGTACCGATCCTGTGCAGGTGTTGTTACACGTGGTCTTCCACTGCGAGGATGATCAGCTGTCCTTCCTGTCTCCCTGTAGCGCTGTCTTAGGCGTCTCACAGTGTGGACATGGCAATTTATTGCCCTAGCCACATCAGCAGTCCTCATGCCTCCCTGCAGCATGCCTAATGCACGTTCACGCAGATGAGCAGGGACCCTGGGCATCTTTCTTTGGGTGTTTTTCACAGTCGGTAGACAAGTCTCTTTAGTGTCCTGCGTTTTTAGAACTGTGACCTTAAATGCTTACTTTCTGTAAGCTGTTAAGGTCTTAACGACCATTCCACAGGTGCATGTTAATTAATTGATTATGGTTAATTGAACATGCATGGTAAACATTGTTTAAACAATTTACAATGAAGATCTGTAAAGTTATTTGGATTTTTAAACTATTATTGTTGAAATACACAGTCCTGAAAAAGGGACGTTTCTTTTTTTGCTGAGTATAGAAGTCCAACGGATGTTGGACTTGGACATCATAGAGGAAAGCCACAGTCCCTGGTCTAGTCCTGTCGTCCTCGTTACTAAGCCAGATGGCTCTTGGAGATTCTGTAACGACTTTCGACGTCTTAACCAGGTCTCCAAATTCGATGCCTACCCGATGCCCAGGGTAGATGATCTCATTGAGAGATTGGGTACGGCTCGATATTTGACTACCCTTGACATGACTAAAGGGTACTGGCAAATTCCCCTAACGGCATCCGCCAAAGAGAAAACTGCCTTTAGTACCCCTAGTGGGCATTGGCAATATAAGGTCCTCCCATTCGGGCTGCACGGGGCACCAGCAACCTTCCAACGTCTGGTAGGCAGAGTGCTAAAGCCCCACCAGTCCTATTGTGCCGCTTACCTGGATGACATTGTCATCTATTCCGGCACCTGGAAGGACCATATATTGCAGGTATTTGCTGTCCTTACGACGCTAGCAAAGGCTGGCCTCCGCATCAACCCCTGCAAATGTTTTTTCGGCTTAACGGAAGCCAAGTATTTAGGCTACCTAGTAGGACGGGGACAGGTAAAGCCGCAATGCTCCAAAGTAAAAGACATCCTGGAATGGCCCCGTCCGAGTACCAAGAGACAGGTGCACGCTTTCTCAGGGTTAGCGGGATATTACCGCCAGTTCGTGCCCCACTTCTCCGAAAGAGCAGCACCCTTAACTAATTTAACAAAGAAAGGGGCTCCTTTGTATGTGATATGGAACGACCAAGTGGAACGAGCATTCAGTGACCTAAAACTGGCCCTGACCTTGGCACCAATATTGAAAACCCCTAATTTTTCATTACCTTTCATTCTCCAGACCGATGCTTCGGACACAGGCCTGGGTGCAGTGTTGAGCCAAAGCATCGATGGTGTCGAACACCCCGTAATGTACCTGAGCCTGAAATTGCTGGACCGGGAGACCAGGTATGCAGCAGTGGACAGGGAAGCTTTGGCCATTAAGTGGGCGGTGACCCATCTGAGGTACTACCTGTTGGGTCGGGAGTTCACTCTGGTGACTGACCACGCTGCCCTTCAGTGGATGTCGCTGCATAAGGAGTCGAATCCCTGAGTTACGAGGTGGTTTTTGGACCTGCAGCCATACAAGTTCACCGTCACTTATCGTCGTGGCAACCTTCAGGCCAATGCTGATGCCCTCTCCCGGGTTCATGACCTCTCGGTTCGGTCTTTTCATATTTCAAAACTGTTTTTTACAGTATACGGGGCCGGAAACCCCAAACCTTTATAGTTGTTTTGTCTTTCTTTTACAGTACTTATTTCGGTGGTATGACGCCACTGTCGGACGCCATATTGAACTTTCCAATGTCACTAATTCTCCAACTTCCCGTGTAGGTAGAAGGCTGAAATTTGGCAGGCTTATTCCTTACAGCTTACTTACAAAAGTTAAGCAGGTTTCATTTTGAAATTCTACACGTAACGGTCATAATGGTCGAGACCTTCCGCCATGTTGAACTTTCTTATTTATGGCCCCATCTTCATGAAATTTGGTAGGCGGCTTCCCTGTGCTAACCGAAACTGATGTACGTACTGTACTTATTTCGGTGGTATGACGCCACTGTCGGCCACCATATTGAACTTTCCAACGTCACTAATTCTCCAACTTCCCATGTAGGTAGAAGGCTGACCCCATCTTCATGAAATTTGGTAGGCAGCTTCCCTGCGCTAACCAAAACCGATGTACGTACTTATTTCGGTGGTATGACGCCACTGTCAGACGCCATATTGAACTTTCCAATGTCACTAATTCTCCAACTTCCCATGTAGGTAGAAGGCTGAAATTTAGCAGGCTCATTCCTTACAGCTTACTTACAACAGTTAAGCAGGTTTCATTTCAAAATTCTACGCGTAACGGTCATAATGGTCAACAACGTCCGCCATGTTGAACTTTCTTATTTATGGCCCCACCTTCACTAAATTTGGTAGGCAGCTTCCCTGCGCTAACCGAAACCAATGTACGTACTTATTTTGGTGGTATGACGCCACTGTCGACCGCCATATTGAACTTTCCAGTGGTCTTTGTTACTTATGGGCCCATCTTCAAGAAATTTGGTACGCAGGATCCCAACGCTAACTGAATCCTACTTACGTACATATATACGCCCATAACCTGCAGCTCGGTCACCGTGTGAGGCGGCGTTGGGTCCCCCATCCCAACGCCTCCCACGTTGTTGGCTGCCTGCCTATATAAGGCCGTCCGTCGCTCCGTTCTCTACATTCATTTCCTTGCTTCGCCACAGGATTCACGTCTCCCTGCTGATAACTACAGCCTTTTTATTTAATCCACGGCTTCTCTGCTGTTTTATTGTTTGTTTATTACAATTATAGTTATTTTGTAGGTATTTTAGACTTACTTTACATTGTTCAGGTACCCATTTCCTTTATCGTTCCAACCAAATCCCCTTTAACATGTCTATCGAGGTGATCACCATCTATCAAAGAATTGTCACTTACCGAGTGGTTTCCATGCCCGCAGATGGCACCTGCCTTTTCCATTCTCTTTGTTACATATTGCACGGCCATATCAGGCTCACTCTTGATATCCAGAGGAACATTGTGTCTTATGTATTGAAAGACTGGGACAGGTTCAAGGTGTGGACTGATGACGGTACAAGAGATAATTACACAGGAGCACTAAAAGAGTGAAATGCTTAAGCCCTTCACCTATGGCTCTGCATGTGAGTTGATGGCTGCCGCTGAATTGTTCGGTTGTCGCTTTCAAGTGTACCGAAATGGCCAAATATTTTACATCTTTCGAAAACTGCCAATGCCTCTTAAACATCTTAGATTCACAAGTGACGATTTCAATAGTGGACACTTTGATGTTTATGAATGTTTAAACTCTCAAAAGCTAGATGTGAAGTTATCGATGAAACCAGTTGTATGCTTACAACGCTTGACAGATGCCGAATGTCTCTTCAACACAAGTCTTGCAAATGAAACAAACCATGAAACTCAAATCGATTATGACAGCAGCAATCCAAGCTGTGAGATTTGAGACAAGATTACTTTTCACATGGCCAACTGTACGTGGCATGCTCAAGAGTAAGCTCAGCGCACAGCTTGGTCATATTACAACCGGAGGGCCGATCTGACAATGTGGTATACAAAGAGATCCTTAACAAATAATTATTGGTATATTTTCCCTCAGTTTAAAAAGGTTCAATTTTCTTCTTAATAGAAACTTTAAGGCAGTGCTTCACCGCGGGTATTTTGCTAGTATTTAATATAGCTCACTTTACATTCCTCAAAGTCGATGACATTCACAGATATTGTGGATATAAGGTAGAATCTGGATCCTCTGTGCTCACCATGTGACATCTCTCAAGCTTTCGGCTTGTCTCAAAGGAATTTGAGATGAGCCGATGCTTAGGTCAGCAATGAGAGCAGCATATTGTCAATTTAAAAATCCATTAAAAAATATAGTGACTTATAGTAACAAGCCAGACACCAGATCTTAACATTAATAATTAGTTAAACACTACATAAGGTTACAGTATGTTTGGATGACAGTCTTAACCATATCTCTCTATTATATAAAAAAATCTTGGGTCGAAATGTGATTTTCTCGGAGACACTTTAACGTCCTGCAAGATAATGAGGACAGCTGCTGTACAGGCTTTTAAATGATCGAAACAGAGCGCGACATGACAATCACGCAGCATGGCACAAGCTGCAGCAGCAGCAAGCCAGCTGATTGAGCATAGAGGAGGTAAAAAAATATATTTGTTTCCCATTGCATCTCCGTTTAAGTGGGGGTACTCAGAGGATAGACCGCATCTCCTTAGTGTGCATTCAGTCCCCATTTTCACAATGCGAGAGGCAGAGACTCGAAGTGGGGGGGGGGGGGGGGTTAAGTGAAGTGAGCAGGGGGCTAAGCCCCCTAATACTGTATATAAAATCAAAACCCTTGCACTAACGTACTACTTAGAGGTAATTCCAGATTAAAACTGAGATGGCCTCTCAGTATCCTGGGATCAAAGTGATGCTGTATAAGCTACTGAATCAATAATATGAAAAAGTCTTCATGAATTACTTGATGCTAGCCGGAATCATTTAAAACTATACCCGTCAGGGTGAAGCAATGAAGCTAGCATTATGGAATCAGGACTAATTAAACAATGACTTGTACATCTGGTGCATAATTGCAGTCCTATCTTGTTTTATCTTGCGGAACCAAATGTCCTTGATAGGATGGTGAGTTTAGCAATACAGGAGGAACTCAGATTAGACCCAGAGCTTCTCCAGATCAACATGAGGCAGGTGAGGTGGTGTGGGTATGTAGTTAGAATGCTTTCCCAGCACCTCATATGTGGATTTTACAGGCATGTCCAACTGGTAGATGAACATCAGGATAAGCTGAGTGAAAGTGAATCAACAGTTTTCCTCAAAGCATTTCTTATACATTTAATTTCTGGTGGGTTTTTTACTTCACGCATAGAGGCAAAATATTTGTTCCTAATGAGCTGTAATGGAAAGAGCCTGCTTGAAATTATCACAATGAATAAAATCTGAATCATATGCAATAAACTTGTGCTTGTAATTAAGCTCATGAATGTAAAACCATATTCTGCTAAATTGTTACTTTGGATAAGTAAGAAGCATACAGTTGTATAGAAGCAGAAATATGCAAGGATATTAGGCAAGCTCCATGGCATAATATGATCTCCAATGTAATTCTTTAAATTAATAATATAATCATTTAAGTTGCACTTAATAATTCAGTAGATAGTAGAAGATAGCGGCTTGTTAGGCTTGTATTCATTTAGATAAAATCAACAATTTTACTTTATATAAAAATTCTGGTCTTGTATATGTGAAAGTAATGGTTGTATGGACCCACAATTCAACTGGTTATCATCACAAATCAAAGTAGTCTTGCAATGTAGCTGCAGTGTGTTGTTGCCTTAACATAAAAGAGTGTCATGTTTTCCTTTCTCAAACCACATCAAAAGAACTGAAAGTAGACCAGCTAAGTGTAAGTACTTAAAATCCTTTTCATGAATAATTTATATTCAGTGAACATGCTGATAGTTTAGCTACATGGAATTGATTATCCATTTCCTCAGTGATTCCTACATGACATCTGAGAGCTGAAGGGTCCAGATGTAAAAACACAGTTATTTATTATTCACTGTACTAAACAGCAATTACAGTCTTTTTTTGTCTTTACACATCATCACCCAAGCTCACATTCTCTTCACATTTCTTCACTTTAAATGGCTTCTAACCTGGCCTTGTCACACATGGCAGCACTATTTATGTATTTCTGTTGAGTACACAATAAACTTCTGACTTGATGAGATACCAAACTATTTTATAACGTGCCTAACCCCACTCTTGTAGTTTTCAGGAAACTAATTAATGGTTCACACTGTTGTTCTGGTCCGATCAATCTCCTTGGCTCCCTAAACACAAGCAGGACATAGGGACCCATCAAATGTTTTAGTTTTTTATTTAAACTGGACACTGCAAAAAAAATGTATGAAGCATATAATATGATCCCACAGCTGGGCAATTTAGACTTGCCAAGCAACCTAACACACACAACTGTGAGATATACAAAGAAAATCCATATGAACATGGAAAGAACATCTGAACACTAATCACACAGTGACAGAAATTAAAGCCATTCTCCTGGAGATATCTGGGAACAACGCTAATGAATGCGTCCAAACTAATAATAAACCAATAAAAACAATTCAGTAACTTTATTATAAAGGCCATTTTGAGTATTGATTATATTAATTTTTAACATGTTGCATATTATTTTAGAGTTTAATATTCTAGTCCTTTAGATCCCCTTTAAATTAAAATAAAATAAAAACATTTAATGGATCCAGCTAACTGCTGTCTGACCCATAAATTGGATTAAGCGTATTCATCATATGGGTGGAAGTACTACTTTAGCACCAGATTTAAGGTTGTTATTATTCAAAACAAATGAGCAAACATGAATAACCATATAATAATTAATTGCATTTGATTTAATTTTATACAGAAATGCATAACAAATAAATTAAACATGCACAAGGAAATGCTGAGGTCTGCTCTCATTACAATTATTTTTTTCTAAAGCAATGTAGCACAAAATGTGCATGGTGGGCCACAATTTTCACTGTAATAACTCTTTTAATCATTCGCTGACTCCCGCCTTTTATTGAGCTCCTTTCTTAATTACATTTCACATACACTTGCTTCTTTACTCCTCCAGTGAATTGAAAATGACAATAAAGCATTTGTTTTGCTCTTTTCAGAAATGGATATAATTGCAATTAGTCCTGTAGGGATGAAATTCATTCATTTTTTGCTCTAACTATTCTTGTTTATAGCCTGTTTGTTTTAGGAAAGCCATTTAGAAAAATAAGAAGTCTAATTCAGCAAGGAGTTTAAATCAAAGCTTATGTCTAAATGTCCACACAGCCAATTATTATGATACTGTGGAAAAGCTAAAATGCATAAAGTCATTTGCTAATCACTAAAACAGTTTCCTGTAAATGTCCTAGGATATAAAACATTTTACATATTTTATTTTTCAGTAATTTACATTGGACTTTTTGTAGAATGAAACACCTTCCCAAGGCATTTTATCAGTACAAAGATGTAGTAAAAATTTTACCGTGTCTTTTAAAACTGCTTTCAGATCCAGTTATTGCTCAGGGTCATACAGAGAGTCAAAGGAGAATATTTATTTGGAAACATATTCTCTGACCACCCTTGCAGATAAAACATTTATGCCATTATACTGCACATTTAAATAAAAATAACAAAACCAACAACATAACCATTGACTTGACGCTGAAGAAATGTCTAATGAAGTACAAGACACTAACAATTAATAGATTAATTTGACAATTTCTTCCATTGCTCAAACAAAGATGAAAGGTTTATCTAATAATTAAAAAAATATTTCAAACACTATAGATACTTTTATTTTCAATTTTTGTATTCAAAAACAAATTTTTGAAAAGAGGAATACAAAAAAAATGACTATTTTGTCAGAATCAAAAAAGCTTTTTACCATTTCAGGATTCTAATATGAGAGGAGGCCCATTTGACCACAATTAGCTGATATATTTTGTGTCTAACAATTGCACACCAACAAAAACAAACACCATTCTAGAAATGGTTAGTCCTACGTCTGTCGTAAAGTCTAAGACTATTTTTACATTACCAAGCTGAAAGGACTCACAGCCAATGTTTTTGCCTTAGCGTGACATAAATTGGATGTTTTCCCAGCTGTTTGGGCTCAGAAATCTGATCTTTTCAAACCAGATTTGAGTCATTTTCATATGTGGTCCTACGTATCCATTTCATGGCCATTTATGAGAACTATCAGATCAGAATTCATGTATTTTTTTGCCTATATGAATGGACTGAGTGCTTTCATTATCAGGCAGCATGACAAAAACAACAATGGAGCAGAGTTACAGTTGTGACAACAGTCACGTCCCACCATAGGTGACTCTTTCTAATACCCACACACCTCTTGATGCAGCAGCACCTGCAATAGACGTGAAAACAGCAAAACCTAACCATCTGGCATTTTTTTTTTTGTCTTCTCGACCTAATCATGTGGTTATGTGTTGTAACCGAAAAGAGCACCACTGAGTCCCAAATCACAGATACAATAATGCCCAACCACAATTCCCGGTTCAAATAAAGGATGTTTATTCAGCAACAACATTTTTCTTACACATACATTGTTGTGGTGAAAAATTCATCATCAGAAGGCTTTTTACCTAAAAATAAAGGCTATTAGGACTCGAGATAGACAGACAGAGTTTTAAGGCTTTATTGCAATAAATCAACCACACGGACTCAACCCAATTTGGCTGAATGAGATTGAGCCCTGATCATTACAACAATTGAAGTTTTTATAACAATTTCTTATCATTTTGGCCGAGTTCGATTAGCTCATTCTGCACCTGGTTTTACTGTCCATTATTCCTCTTGGTGTCTGTTCGGCTTATTTTGATTGGTCTAAGACTGGGTGGATGGCTTCCTCTCACCATCTTTGGGCTTTTCTATGTAATTTCCTATCGTTTCTGACCTCGCTCGAATAAGCTCCCTCATCCACCTTCTCTGACTCCCTTCTACTCCTGTTCAGCTGAACCTTGAGTTTCCATGGGAACCCTTATTATCTCCTTACTTTTCCTATCACTGGTCCCCTTGTGGAATTTGTTACCTTTCTATGCTGTTCCCATTTTCTCTAACTGGCCAAGGCTTCAATTCCATATATGGGTTTCCTCTCATCGTTTTCTCTCTTAAGTCTTCCATACTTTTTTATAATAGTGACCTGAAGCTTAAGCTTTAATTAAAAAGAAATATAGTATGTGCTTTCATTTAATCATTGCTTGGCATGCTTGATTTGTCTTAATTTCTACACTAAAGTTAATTGCTAATATATTCTTATAGTATTTTTGCTAATGCCTGAATTTACTAAGATTTTCTCTTCATGCATTATGTCAGCGTGACCCTGCTTACAGCGAAAGCCTTTTGTTGCCTTTCTGCTGATTCATCAGCCCAGCTGCTTTCAGAGGCATCTTCTCTGTGCTATCTCTTCCTAGCCTTGAAACACAGGTGTTCTCAAACTCTTATCCTGTCCAAAACTAGTGTATCAATTAGCTGTTCTTTTCTTACTTTGGAAATTTTAATGTAAGCCTTAAAAATAATGCAATATAACTGATTTTTTAGTTAACTATTTGCTTAACATTCTAATTTATGCTTAATCTAATGTTTTAGAAGCTTTTAACTACTTTTTATGGCTCTATATGTTAATTTGCTATCCTCACATGCTAATAAAAAATTTTCCTTCTACAACATCAGCCAAAATACACCAATACAAATTCTCTCCTTCCACCTCCTGTAGAGTTTTGTCAATTGCCTCCTGACTCTGACACGATTAAGTGAAGGCAGTGAGCTCTTTTAATTCTGAAACAGTTCTGAACGTGCATCCAGTGTCACACCCCAGTCATCTGGAGTTATTCAAAGACATATCATTGTGTTTCTTTACTTATAATACTTTGACTGATAGCCAAGACAATGCATCCAACAGAGGATGAGTGAGTAAGTGAAGTTCTTTTTTTTTGGAAAGAATTTTCTATTGACGTCAAAAACAAGTAGTAAGGCAAATACAAATTGTAAATAAAAGGAAAAAACATTTTCATCTATAAATTTGAAGTGTTCCCTCACTGGCACCCTCCCCATGCTGGAGCTATTTAAGAAAGTGTATTAAATTAGAATTGAATAAAACACGCAGGTCACTGACAAGTCCTAGAGGCTCACATGGCCTGGCGAGCAAAGAAATCTAATAGAATAGTGTCAAATTTAAATCAGGGGTACACTGCCAGCTGTGACTTGACCAGGAAGATAGTGTTTTCTCATCTTTATATATAATACACTACCATGGCTGTTTATTTATCTGTCCAGGATTTTAAATCTCCTGTAGCTCTCAAACTGTTTGAACTATTGACCTGAAATTTGGTACACATATACTATGTGATGTCTACTATCCACTTTCAGGGTGATGATTGACCTCCAAGGTTATTCCTCTTTTTATTTTTATTTTATTGTAGAATCAACCCTCAGCAGTAGGGCAACCGTGCGGTGCATATGTATGGGCACCGTTCTCATCCCTACCACCTTCACCATCACTTCCCCTACCTCTTCATATCTTAAATCATTCTTGAGGCAGATTGAAGACTTAAGTGCCAGCTTAAGTGAAAAATTAAGGAAAACAAACATACTAATTAATTTCAACACAAACACCGACTTAATCAGTTTTAACATGAAAAGATGCAGACAAAAGAAGAGAAGAAGCAGGCCGCTATGGTGGAGAAAAGTAGAGCTGCCCAGGAAGCAGCAAGCACATCAACCTCTGAGCAAACAAATGCTAAACGTACAGAGAAAGATTATGAAAACTAGGAATGCTCAAGTCAAGTGTGCAGTGTGCCGTTACTGGTTTACTAATATTATGTGCAGGTACCATATTAGTTTGCACAGCTGACAATTCTAGTAAATCAAAATTGCAAAAAGAGGGCTTCCTGACTGAGAAAGTTACAGATTCAGGATTCCTCCATTGGGAAACTATTAGACTTTTGGCTGATATTGCGGACAATGAGATAATGCAATGGTAGTGAAGAAAAAGAGCAAGAATAGAAAAATCTAACAGAACTAGAGTATCAGGAGAGCAAGGAATAGAGATAGATAAGATGGAGGAAGGGGATGAAGCAATTGAACCCCAAAGAAGAGCAACAGTGGGACATTCCCAGAACGTGTGGATAAAGGTACCGTGTATATTAAGGGCACACTCTGGCACAGTGGATCAGGGGCTAAGCCCATCAGGAAATGCTTTCAATGGTAATGATAAACTCTGTATTGGATGTGTTGATGGTTAGAATTCCTAGACAAATTTTTAATGTTTTTAAAAATTATGTTCCAACACAATGGTATTGATAGAGAAACATTGTTGATCCATTCTTAAGTGAGTGGGATAGGTGTAGTTATGGAATCATGAAGGTGAGCATACAAAGAAGAAATGTGTTTAGTGGAACTGAAAGGAACAAAAAATTTGAGAAAAATACCATATGGAAAAGACTGACTTTCATAGTCTATGGAAGAAGACTAAAAAAACCTATTGGAAATAAACTTAAAAGGGTGTAACATTTGTGAAAAGCTTTATATCTTGAATAGTGTTCAATTACTTTTTTTAAAGTTTAATCGTAAATATAATTAATTCTGCTGGAATCCTTCCAGAGAAGAATTGCTAACATACAGTACCTATTCAAGACTGGAAAGTATAAGCTATAGACAAAGTAAATAAACTAATAATTGCCATGTAAGCAAACAGAGTTTTTAAATATATCTGCTGTTACTTAAGAATTATCTGTTTAAACATGACAAAGATACTTTTGTCCATCATCTGAATTACTGTGAGAAGGTTATTAGGAAGCCAGAGAGCTGATTATCAGGATTGCAGTGCAGTCACTCTGAGTAAAGTAACCTGTCACACATTGGTGTGATGTGGGAGGAAACAACAATACCAGCAGAAAACCAGAGCAGATATTGAAGAAATTGGCAGAATGTACACAGAAAGTGACTCAGTGCAGGGTATCTAGACCACTCTGCCACCATGTCATCATTAATGCAGATGTAGTATAAATTAAGACTTGTAAAGAACATACACATATTTTGAACAAATATAGGAAGTTACTTTTTCACACAGAATGGAAGGAATTTGCCCAGTAGTAATATGGCTTAATAAAGCATCCTTAAGAATTTTTAATTCTTTATATGCAGCATGTGGTTTTACATAGATTGTTTAATAATTCTTCATCAGTTATTGTAAGTCTGAATAGTATGTACTGGTGAATTTATTTTTTAAAATGAATTTTCAAATTAATGTTTTTGATTTGATAAAATACCCCATTGCTAATATATAATACTGTATACCATAATATTGCTTATTTTACACAGCTTTGTGCTAATTACAACTTGTACTGGAAAATTTGCAAGTGGCCCACTGGGTCTACTTGATGTAACATGTTTTTGTTAAGAAAAAAAGTATTAAAATCTAAAATTTTATAATAGCTTTCTTTTTCACTGCTGTAAATTATACACATAAACAATTTATGAATCATAGTTTAATTAATGCAGATTCATTCTTTAATTATAAGTTCTAATGTTCGAGTTATATTTAGCTGACATGAATTTTCCATGAGACTTTTGTTTAAAATATTGTTATTAAAGTGCAAAATATTCATATTACAAAAGTAAGGGTTAGTTTATAAGTAGATGATTCATTTTTACAACTAACAGCAGTTCAGTTCATTTACACGCAGACATTAGTATACATCCTATAATCCACATAATGGAAAGCTGAATACTTAATAACACATTACGTAAAATTCTTAAACCTACTTAATCCAATTCAGAGTCATGGAGAGCCAGACTCTTTCCTGACAACATCAGGTGTGAGGTAGAACAAACTTTGCATGGAGTTGCCAGTACATTACAGGACTCTCTCCTGCACATTCTTGCACTCACCCTGACTAACATGGTGCCAATATAGAGTCTGCAGTCAGCCAGGCATACATGTATTTGGAATGTGAGAGGAAAACAGGAATACCCAGACAAAAAAAATAACACTGCCATGGGCAAAGTATACAAACTCAGTATAGTCAAAGGGGGCTTGGAATTCACACCCACAATGCTGGGTCCATAAGCAGCAACAGAAACCACAGCACCACCTTCTCATTGTTATTAATTCTTATAAAAATAAGCTTGAAAGTCTAATCTTTTGAGAGCCAGCACCAGCCAAAAAAAAACAGACCTGGACATTTACTAACACTTGACCAATTCAGAGTTGCTAGTCTACGTAATTCGCACATTTTCGAGAATAAGGAGGAATATCCTGAGAAATGGTACTACTGCAAGATTAAATGAACAGCAATTCCAACCTAGTTCCTGTTAATGCCATAATGCTAACCATACATCACCATTACTACCGCATTTTTATTTATTGAATTGAATATAAATAAAAATATGTTTAAGAAGGTGTCAAATAGGTAGACACAGCACACTGTAACACCATCTTGCCAAATTTCTAAAGTTAAAGATTACAGTTGGGTTTCTGAATAGAATGACAACATTTAATTATAGAATATAGCACAGTGTAGATTAAGATGCTCTACAGTAGAAAGAAAAAAAAAGTCTCAAATGGTTATAGTAGCAAAGGTTAGTGTCCAACTTGAAAATATATGCTATGGTCTGATGGCTAGGGTAGAGAGGAAATGGTGAAAATAGACCTCTGAGATCCCAAGATCTAAAGACCATCAAATAACCCCAAAATCACAATGTTATTAATTCATGTCTAGATATGACATAAGATTTGATTCAGTAAGTATGGTGGCTATAGAGTATTGCCTGGTGGCAATGGTGCATGAGAACAAGAGAAGTAATTATTATGAGTAAGTAGAACTGTTTTTGATAGTTGTTTTGTATGAAAACAGATATGTCCATCACTGTGAATAAATGCAAAGTTTAAAATGAATGGTGATGGCAGGATTAATTTTTGTCTTATATAATACACTAGCAGAATATCCGCGCTTCGCAGCGGAGAAGTAGTGTGTTAAAGAAGTTATGAAAAAGAAAAGGAAATATTTTAAAAATAACGTAACATGATTGTTAATGTAATTGTTTTGTCATTGATATGAGTGTTGTTGTCATCTCTCTCTCTCTCTCTCTCTCTCTCTATCTATATATATATATATATATATATATATATATATATA